>CM061032.1:55228846-55848846 GCA_030763125.1 Hippophae gyantsensis
GATAAAATTAAAACCTATTCAACAATTTACAGATAATGTATTTTTTTTTTCTCTCCCCTCGTATTTCTTAACCACCTATTTTTTTTTTCTCTTTCACGAAAAACCAAAAGCTAAACATTTTTTTTCTCTTGTCTCCTATTTTTCAATCACATTTTTTCTTCTTCTTATATTCTTAAAAAAACAAAAATAAAATATCTCTATTCAACAAATTTTAATAAATAATAATTTATTTTTATTATAAATAAAAATTAATATTTATTTTATTATAAAATAAATTATTTTTATTTTTTAATATAAAACTTTAATATATATTTTTATACCATAACATTCTATCTCTTTAATTTTTTTAATTAACAACCCATCAACTAAGTTTTTTTAAAAAATAAATATTTTTGTCTTTTCCTTCTCTCTATAACCTTATTTTTTAAAAATATATCCCTTCACCAATTGTTTTTAATAATAATATAGGTTTTATAAATTTTTTTTAATAATTTAATTATTTTTATGAATATTATTTTTTATATCATAATTATAATTAATATTATAATTATTTATGAATTATCAAAATATTTAGGATATCATTTTCAATATATGTATAAATTTATATTTATTTTATTGTAAAATAAATTGTTTTTTATTTTTTAAAATAAAGTTTTTAATATATAATATGATAAAAAAGATTTATGTATTTAAAATTAATTATAAATTTATAAGATGTTAATATTTTTTTATGTTTATAATAATTATATTTTGTAAAATAAATTTTTTAAATAAAATTAATTAAAAATTTTAATTTTAAGTTTAAGGTAAGATTTTGAATATTTTTTTTAAAAAATTTGTACATTTTTAAACTATTAAGCAATTCTCGGAAAAGTCTTCCATAAAGTAACATAAAGTCTTCACATGGGGTGGGCCAATTTCACGATAAGATGCATATATTTTGAAACTTTTGTGTTAATTTAATAACATAAATTAATAAAGTTAATTTAATCTAACTTTTTTGAAAATATTATTTTAATCTAACTTTAACTTATATAACTTGCATAAAGTTATTTAATTTAATAACATAAATTAACTTGCATAATGTTAATTTAATCTAACTTTTTTGAAAATGTTATTTTTGAAACTAAATATTAGTTTTTTTTTTCTTTCAAATAAAAATAGAAAAAACTTATTCTCTACTTTAAAAATGAATAGAATTTTTCTCCTCCTTTCAAATCAATTTATTTCATTCTCTATTTTCTTAAGAGTGCTAGAGTCACCTTATATTTTTTACTTATTCCCCCCGTCAGTTTCCAATTTTCGATAAACAACATATTATTTTAATATTAATTAATATATTTATAAATCAAATTATAATTATCTTTTTTAAATTTAAATCAAACATAATTACCATAAACAGATTTCATTTGAGTTTAATATATTAATTCTATCTATTTAATTTTTTAAAGATAACTTGAAATCAAAAGATATTACTCATCAATTTCATACAAATATGACTACTCCTTAAAATAAAAAAATTATATGAAATATTTATTTTATTTATAATATTAATTATAAATTAATGATATTATTAATAAATTATTTTTACAATAATACTGTATTAATACGTTCCTTAGATAAATCGGAATCAATCTTATTTTTTCTTACATTTCCTTTGTTATTTGGAATTTTTTCTTTCTTTCGATGTCATATTATTATTATTTTATCTTAATCTATCTCATTTTCTTCCTTTTTATTTTTTATATTCTTAATTTTTCTCTGTGCAAAAACTTTCTTACTAAATTTTGTTTTTTTGAAGTGTAAATGGTTTGAGTTTATAAATTTAAAAAATAAAAATAATTTTTAATAAAGGAAATTATAGAGACAGATAAACCCTCTACTAAAATGTCAAAATTTGATATTATAAATTAAAATAGAATAAAATTTTATTGTATTTTTTGATAAAATAACTTTAAATATTAGAAATGTCAAAATATTTTTATTAAAGATCGAAAGTATAAGAAAATATATTTTTTTGAATTTTGAATTTTAATTTTAAGATTATTATAAAGAATATTATTTTTTAAAAGACTTTATTTTACTTTTTAAAAATTATAAAAGATTGATTTTATATAAAAATTAATAAATTAAAACAAAATATATATTCAATGTTATGTTATTATTATTATTATTATAACTACTATTTTATTCTCTTTTCTAATTACTAAGTACTTAATTGTAATTACATTTTTATCCTTAT
Source organism: Hippophae gyantsensis (assembly GCA_030763125.1). NCBI lineage: Eukaryota > Viridiplantae > Streptophyta > Magnoliopsida > Rosales > Elaeagnaceae > Hippophae > Hippophae gyantsensis. The sequence continues at coordinate 55,231,089 of CM061032.1, forward strand.
GTCAAATACTTAATTTTCCGTATAATAATAATAAATTATTTTTTATTAAAACTAGGTATAAACACATGCAAACACGTCTTACAAATTTACCTTTGTTATTATAATATTTTATTCCATAATATAATATGTTACGTATCCGTTGATAGTTAACACTGCTATTATTTATAAAAATTTGAAGATATTTTTTTTGAAATTAATATTATAACGTGTAGGTGTAAGTATAAAATATCTTATATAAAAAATAAAAATTTAAATATTGATATTATATAAAGTAATTTTAATATTATTATTTATGTGTTTTTTTATAATTAAAATGTGATGATTTAAAAATATATATTAAAATAATATAATTAGTAGTTCTACTTTGGTTAACATTTGTTCAACACTAACATGAAAAAATTCATATTTTATTGATACGTAGTGGTCACTTGTGGCAATTCAATTGCTTAAAATTTGAACTTAATATTGTTATAGTTCACGTATTTTGTTATAATTTTGTCATGGCATCGACTTTTGAAAAATCCAAAAATGACATAGAAAGAAAAAATAGAATCCTTATGGAGTTGTTGGTTTCTTTTTTACTTTTGTTTCCTTGGTTGTCATATTTCTTCTTGCATGTTTTAATTATTATGTTTCTATTTTTCAGTTGAAAGAATTAAATAATCAAGCTTTTTGAGGCAATGGATTTTCTTTTGGGGATCGGTAACACGGTTTTAGGAATGATTTTCGGTTATACGATTGTACCAGTATGGCATCAAGTGGGTAATATATTTAATTATAGAACCAATGTTGACAACCTAAAAGTTGTTGTTGGATGCTTGAAAGCTCATAGAAATGCAATACAAGAAAGGGTTGATCAGGCTAATAGAGAAAATGCTGAAGAAATTCTAGCCCACGTTGAGAAATGGATGGAAGATTTACATGGTGTCCTTGAAGAGGCCGATGAATTTCTAAGAGATACGGAAAGACATGTAGAGGTAAGATTTTTCTTTGGGTCCTTACTAAATTTGATTCGGCGTCATCAACTAAGTAGGAGAGCAAAAAATATAGTTGGATTCCTAGTTCATTTTGAAAATCGTGGTCAATTTAATCAAGTCTCTTATCGTCCACCTCTCCAAAGTTATGTTCAGAACAAACACTATGAAGACTTTGGTTCGAGAGAATTGACTATGAATGAAGTTATGAAGGCACTTGAGGATCCTAATATTAGCACCGTTGGAGTGTTCGGTATGCCCGGAATTGGCAAAACCACATTTGCTAAAGAGGTAGCTCGGAGGGCACTAGATGAAAAGTTATTCGATCGGGCTATTGTTGTAGTGGTATCCCGTGTCCCAATCCTTGAAAAAATTCAAAAAGAAATTGCCTATTTTTTGGGTTTGAAATGGGAGGAAACTACACCACAAGCAAGCGCAGATAAGCTACGACGTAGGTTGGGAAAAGAAAATAAGATTCTCATCACTCTGGATGACATTTGGAATAAACTTGAATTAGATGAAGTTGGAATTTCTTTTGGGGGCCATCAAACGGGATGTAAGATATTATTGACCTCAAGATTTGGAAGTGTAGTACGCAATGATATGGAAGCCAAGAGTTTCAAACTAGAGCTTTTATCTCATAATGAAGCAAGTAGTTTATTTAACAAAATGGTGGGTGATTCAGCTCAAGAACTAGATTTACAGCTTATTGTAGAGAAAATAATTCAAGAATGCGCATGCTTACCAATTTCCATTGTGGTGGTTGCGGCTGTTTTGAAAAATCAGCCATCTTATTGTTGGGAGGATGCATTGCGTGCATTGCAGAAACCAAGTTCCATAAGCATTGAGGAAATGAGTCAGGATCTTTACAAGAGTATAAGGTTAAGTTATGATTTTTTACCTAGAAAGGATGCACGGTATTTGTTGTTACTTTGCAGTATACATGAAGAAGATGAGGAGATAAATGTTGAAAACTTGGTGGAGTATGGTATTGGCTTGGACTTGTTCCAAGGTATCACAAAATTCAAAGATGCAAGGATTAGAGTGCTTAATTTGGTTAATGATCTAAAAGTTGCTTGTTTGTTATTGGAAGGTAGGAGTAAAATTTTTGTTAAAATGCATGACGTCATTCGGGACGTTTGTTTATCAATTGCTTCCCGAGATGAGGGCATGCATTTTATAGGAGATATTACTGAGTTAGTACAGTGCACTAAAAATAACAAATTTGTTGACGCAACTGCCATTTCACTATCATCTATAAATATCAACGAGGTTTGTGAAAGGTTGAATCCTCTTCATGAAAGTTTGAAATTCCCCCGACTTAAGCTTGTTTTGATACGTCATATAGGGAAAACACTTATGCTTAAGGGAAGCTTAGACGAACAATTTTTTGAAGAAATGAAGGACCTCAGAGTTTTATCTTTGGAAAATGTAGAAGTAAAGTTAACATGCTTTTCTCAACTTCAAAACCTGCATACATTGTGTTTGAGAAGTTGCAATGTGGGAGACATAACACCAATTGGAGAATTAAAAAAGTTGGAAATTTTGAACTTTGAGGGTTCTGACATTTTAATGGTTCCGAGAGAAATAGGAAAATTGACACTTTTACGATCCCTTGTTTTTGATAGTTGTCCTAATATTTATCATGTTGAGCCTCATGTAATATCGAGTCTAAAAAATTTAGAGCAATTGAAGATGGGACTTGGATATTGGAGTTGGAAGGTCGAAGGAGTTGAAGGTGAAATAAGTAATGCTAGTCTTAAAGAGCTAAATGATTTGAATGAACTGACCACCTTAAATATATGTATTCCTGATGTCAATAGCCTACCCAAAATTTTGATAAAACAAAATTTAGAGAGATATCTTATAGAGGTAGGAGTTTTTTCATATAACTATGACATGGAGTTTGAACTTGGCTACAATAACAAAAGAAATACTCCAAAAAAATTGATCTTAGCATTGGAGAAAAGTCATTTGATAAAGGAGCATGGTATCGAAAATCTTATGAAAGGTACTAAAGAGTTGCGCCTACAAGGATTGAATGACGTGAATGATGTTTTTGAATTAGACAAGAATGGATTTCCACAGTTGGAGCATCTTATGTTCCAAAACAATGGGAGTGCTCAATACATCACCAACTCAAGTGATCCCTACAGTGCCTTTTTAAACTTGAAGTCAATGATTCTTGTAAATATGATGAATTTGGAGAAAATATGCCTAGGCAAACTGAAAGTAGGGTCTTTTGGAAAATTAGAAGAAGTTGTAGTGAGGAAGTGTTATGGAATAAAGAGGCTATTCTCATTCTCCATTGCTAAACAATTTAAAGAAATTGAAGTGTGGGATTGTTCGACATTGAAGGAGATAGTTGTTGGCCATGAAAGTGAATATGAATCCAGTGAATGTGAATCCTCGAATGAGACAAAATTTTGTCAACTAAAAACCTTGAAATTGAAAGGTTTGCCAATGATTACTCGATTCTTTTTGTCAGAAGTAGAGACAATTTCCACGTTTGAAATGGGTGAGTGTCGGTTGTCGATTGTAGATTCGCTCTTCAATGTGAAGGTAAAATATTTTATTTTTTTTAGTTTAAATTAAAGAACTTAAAATCTTTCTTTTAAGATAACTTGCAAAAAAGAAGCATGTTGTATGTGTATTTAATTTTGATTATAACAAGCATAAAATAAAGATAATAATGAAATAATTATAATATATATATGATAACATCTTCTGCATTGGTCAATTATCAAAATGAACTCCAAAATGAAAATAATTAAAGGGCAATTACTTTAGGATAGATTTAAACCTGGAAAAGAAAATAAAATAAATACTTTATTGATTATGATGGGTTGCATTTGATTTTTTTGTCAATATTAAGCTCATATGGTTGAGAGAAAAATAAATAATTCTTTTAATATTTTTTCAAACAACCAAAAAAAAAAAAAACCCTTAAGTTTGAAAGTAAAAAACAACTGTATTCCTTTTTGTCACTATATATGAATTTTTCAAAGGATCTATTTTTAATAATATTGATAAAAAGAAAATTACAATGCCTGGGATTCTTATGGAGTAAAAAATGCGATAATAAATTTAATAGATTATGTCGTCAAAATTTAATTCACTTATGTTTCCTAACTTGTGTGTTTCTTAATTAGTTTTTACTTTTATCTTAATATATGTCAGAAAACTATGAGAATATATTATTTCCGAATGTAAGTATTGTTTCTACAGGTTATTTTTCCAAAGTTGGAGCATATGGAGCTGTCTCGTCTAAATGTTGGAAAGTTATTTCCAGATGATGTGTCATTCATGCAAAATTTGAGGAAACTGATAGTTGATAATTGTGATGGATTGAATTATCTCTTATCTTATGATGTTGCCAAAGGCCTTCAACTGATTGAGCATCTTAAAGTGAAAAATTGTAATGCCTTGGAAGAGGTGATTGCTGTAAAGGGACTGTGGGAGAAGATGTTGCTTCCTAAACTTCATACTTTAGTGCTTTGCAATCTTCAAAAGCTATCCAGATTTTGCTCCGAATGCTGTATTGAGTACCCATCCTTGAAAGTTCTGAAATTAAAAGAATGCTCGCAGTTGGGAGACCTTGCTTTAATTGGAGTGTCATTCATGCAAAATTTGACGAAGCTGATAGTTCATAATTGTATTGGATTGAATTATCTCTTATCTTATGATGTTGCCAAAGGCCTTGAACAGCTTGAGCATCTTGAAGTGGAGAATTGCAAGGCCTTGGAAGAGGTGATTACCATAAAGAAACCATGGGGGTCAATAGAGAGTATAAAAAAGATGCTGCTTCCTAAACTTCATACTTTAGTGCTTTGCAATCTTCAAAAGCTATCCAGATTTTGTTCCGAATGTCATATTGAGTACCCATCCTTGAAAGTTCTAAAATTAAAAGAATGCTCGCAGTTGGGAGACCTTGCTTTAATTGGAGAGCTAAATAATTTAGAAGAACTTGACTTTTCTGATTGGTCTTCAATCGTAGAATTACCTCGAGGAATAGAACGACTAACTCAATTGAAGAAATTAAATTTAAGTAAGTGCACGTCCCTCAAAGCGATTCAGCCAAATATACTTTCGAATTTGATACATCTTCAAGAGTTGGATATGTTGGGGTTCCCTGTCACATGGGAGGCCGAAGGAGTACTCATTGGTGAAAGAACTAATGCTAGTCTGGAAGAATTGAAAGATTTACCTCAGTTAACAACTTTATCATTATATCTACATGATGTCAGCATTGTGCCGAAAGATTTGTTTAGTGAGAAGTTGGATTCTTATTATATAACGATAGGTGAGTTTTCCTCCGAGTACTTTAAATGCCGTGTCGACCGGAAGCAGTTGATGCTCAACCTCAAGAAAAGCGAACTTGTAGAGGAACTTGGCCTTCAAGTGTTGTTGAAAAGTTGCACTGACTTGCACCTCCATGGGTTTCAGGATGAGATTGACTTTCTTTACAATTTAGAGTATAGGGAGTTATTTCCACAATTGTTCTCTGCGAACGTGGCCAACTGTGCTAGAGTTAAACATCTTTTTCCATATTCATTCTCCAATACAATAAACCTTTTAAAACTTGAAGTGGTAGATTGTGTGGCGATGGAGGCAATTGTCACTTATGAAAGGGACCATGATCTTGATTACCAACATTCCAATGACCCGAACTTCAATAAGATCGTGCTTTCACAGCTACATACTTTAATTTTTAGAAACTTACCAAGACTTGTGCAATTTTACTCAGAAGTGGAGACCTCTATCATATCTTGCCCAGGAGATGATCTTTCCGAGGAGGAGTTTCAAATTTCCGTTCCTTTTTTTGGTAGAAAGGTATGATTGTAATTTAATTGCTCAACAATTTAGTTCCCTAGTTTAGAAACAAAGACGATATGATGAATTTTTAATAAAAATGTAATCTCTATTGATAGGTCCATATGCCTAGATTATTATATTTGGTGATGGATTTGGTGGATTGTAGACAAATCTGGGGCCACGAATTGGTTTTGAGCTTGAAAAATTTGAGAACTTTGAAGGTTTCACGTTGTCATCATTTGAAGAGCCTAATGTCATATTCTGTGCTTATTAATCTTGCAACTCTTATCGAATTGGAGGTTTGTAATTGTGAGAAGATGGAAGAAGTAATATCCATGTTAGAAGAACCAGGAAAAGAGAGATGTCTCAGATTCATCAAACTTAAAGAACTCATAATTAAGGATCTCCCAAAACTCCGAAGGTTTAGTGCAGCCAATGGTATCATATGCCCATTACTTTCAAGTTTGACTTTGATTAATTGTCTCAATTTAACGGCATTTGTCACCATTTCTGCTCCAGCTCCTACTAAACATACTTTCTTTGGTGGAAAGGTAAATTTATCTTCTTTTTTATCTAATTTTCCTATAGTTATACTCATTTTGTGTACTCTTGATACAATTGACATATTGGACTATATATCCTATATTGACTCTATCTGCAACCACCTAAGTTTTAACATATAATTTGAACCACTTTTTATGTCTTTTGTATTCACTTTTTCAACAACTTCTTAAGACGTATATGCCAATGAATGATGACAATGTTTGAAAATTGAACTCTTTCTTCGTATTTTATTTTAGTTATTTTAAAATTGTGCATATTTATTATAGAAAACTTAGGTTGCATTGGATAACATTTTTTATTTTTGAATTGTTTTTAATGGGATTAAAATTAATCATGTATTTTTAAATGATTATTTTAATTTTGAGTTTTATTTTCGTAAAATGTCTATAAAAATAGTATTTTTTAATGGGATTTTTGATTTTTTTTTTCATATTTATGAAATTGTTTTATAGAATAATTATTTCTTATGACTTTCTTATGTACTGTAAGCATATTAAAATAAAATTTATACATAAAAACTAAAAGTTTTAACATGGGTTGGATATTTTTCAGTTATGCTAAGTTTTGCTCCAAACTGCTAGATAAATCAAGAACAATAGCCAATCTATGGAGAATCAGTTAGCAAACATTAGACAATAAAAATTAGGTTCCATAATTTGCATGATTTAAAGGCCACAATTTTTTTGTGTGGCTACAACTTTGATTGTTGTGTTATAAATATTGTTTTCTCAATAATTCTTGATGTTTTTTTTATTATTGAGAATAATGTATATGAATAAAATTCTGATAATTGTTTGAATTTTAAGGTGTCATGTGTACTTGTAATAACGTTTTTGTAATTCAAATGTGAGAATTAATACTTTTCTCAGAAAAATAACTAATTAGAAATTTAAGCTACCAACTTTACACCATTTTTTTCTGGGAAAATAGTCATTATAACTCAAATGCATGTATTGAACAATAAACTTGGATTTTTAGTATCATTTAACATCTTGCTGAATGTTTGATAATAATCATTTTGCAGGTGATGTTTCCCACTCTAGAAAATGCGACGGTAGGCCACAGTGAGATTATTAATGAGATATTTAATTTGGAGGGTGAATCTTCTGTTAATTCCTTTGGCGAGCTAAATGAACTTACTTTGGATTGTAGATCTCAGGATGAATCAGTTGTTCTCCTTCCAAGTTTCTGAAAGATTACCAAATCTTTATTGTTTTACTATTCGTGGTCTTTCCACAGAAAAGCTATTTCAACATCAGGAGCTTAGTGCTTCTGAAGAAAATGATAATATACTCTCCCACTTGGGCACATTTGTGTTGGAAAAAGTAGTTATTGTGGGATGTGACCGATTGAAGAGCTTCATACCGCCGTCGGTGTCTTTCCAATGTCTGACAATCCTGAGAGTATCAAAATGTAGTGGACCGATGAATTTATTTGCTTCCTCTGTTGTTAAAGGTCTGGTAAACCTAAACGAGATGATCATTTATGGGTGTGAAAGTATGACAGAGATAGTTGAGATTGATGAAGGTTTGGTCGAAAAGGAGATTGTTTTGGAACAATTGAAGACTCTGGTCCTTGTAGATTTGCCCAGTTTGAGATGCTTCTATTCTGGGAATAGCACCATAAAATTTCCAAACCTGCGAGCGCTAGTCGTCAGTCAATGCCCTGAAATGCAAACCTTCTCACATGGCATTGTAAATTCTCCTACTGTAAATAGCATTATCACAGAATTAGAATCTGAGAATGGAAAATTGGTTGGGGAAGAGGTAGATGTTTCGGACCTTATTTCGACCATGAACCGTAGTAGAGTGAAAGAAGAGTGTTGGGAGCACAATATTAATGACACCATACGAAAAATGTTTGAACAAGTAAGTTGCCCTTCAGCTTCACACACTCTAAACAACCTTTTTTCTTTTCTTTTCGTTTTGTCATGAAATTATTCATCGACTAAATTTGTCGTACCATTTAATTTACTACAGAGATGTCAATTGAATCAATGTTGAGATCAATTAGGATTTAATGAATCAAGTTGGAAGATGTTATTTTTGCTTGCAACATTTACAACACTCATGGAGTTGACATGATAGAAGGCAAAAAATATTTTCGAAAGGTATTACTGTATTGCACTTTTATAGCGTAACTTTTATTGTCATTTGATCCTACTGGTAAACTAAAATACATAGTTACTAATTTACTTTGATTGGTAAATTAATTATTTTTAATTGGTATATCATGTAACTACTGATGTTTAAAACAACACTGCAATCAATGGAGGAAATATATGTATATCACAGGGTTGATGTATTTTCTGGCTGGTTCTGATAATCACAGGGTTGATGTGGAGGAAATATATATCTATTTTTTGGGTGTGGAGGAAATATATGTATATCACAGGGTTGATGTGGACTTAGGCTTTTTACCCAATATTGAAAAGTCTTAATTCTTTATTGAAAAAGAAAAAATAAATACAGCAAATGAAAGTGGGTTATTTATTTCCATGAATAAGGTTCTTGTTCTATTAATGTGTTAATTACCATCAACTCATTCATATGCACTAATGTGTACTCCTATGCTCACAGGTGAATGAGAACATCTAGTATGAAACATAACATCAGACATGTAATCAATGGAGTCCTTGTATTACTAGCATTTGGCTAGTTAAAGTGTCAAGTTTGTGTCCTTAGGCTATGTGTATGTGTTGCTAAAGTTGAAGCTTTTTTAAGTGTCAAGTTTGGTCGGTTGATTTTCTGTTTTGCTGGTTTTATTGAGTCTGTATGTGGATTGTGTGTTTGTGATTAATAAAGACAAAAAACTATTAATGATTCTTCATATTGTTGCTTTGCATATGCAACAATATTGAAAGAAATATCAATAGTTATCTTTCTTATGCTTAAGTGTCTGTTCATAAATTTATGCTTTATTAATATTTTTATTATGTGGTATTAAAATAATTAACAAAACAATTATCAAATGCCTTATCTTTGTGAAGGTTGTAAGTTTGCATTAGACTTAAAATTTGGTGTTTCCCATCTATCACTTTATATATTATTAGGATATAAAAAGAATATCCTCACATTTTTTTAACTATATCTTTAAGTATGATACTAATGTGTGATATATAAAGAAACATGCATATTATCATAATTAGAGTTTAATATTTTATAATTGGATTATTTATGTTATCCCTACACTAAACATTAATATCATATTCAGTGAACCCTTTAATTTGTACATCACCAATACTATAATGTAAGAACATCATCTTAGAAGTCTTTGGATTTTTTTGTACAAAAAAAAAGGAGAATCAATAATCTTTCTAAATATTTAATAACTTAATATTGAACAAGTATAATCAAATATCTAATATATCTCATAAATTTTCTATGATAAATGTTTAAATGCTTATATGTTTATTGAATCTATCTTTATTTTATAGATTAGATTTTTAAACCCAAACTTTGTTACATAATGGTTATATTTTAAGAATTTATTGAATAATTTAAAAATCATATGATTTTTCATCGATTTTAAAAATATATTTATCATTTTTTATAAAAGATTTGTTCATCTACAAACATTTTATAAATTTTACAAAATTTGACAATGAAGTTCTTATGCATCAAGTACCATTGACATCGTTGTCACCCTCTGATGTGGTGGGAACTCTAGAATTTTAGGTCCCAATTAGTTGTAGATAAGGCATGCCCAGCCTTACTTTGAGCAAAGTGATGTTAATAGAAGCCTTTGGTTGCTTCTATGATTGTATCTTTAGACTAACTTTGAAAGTAAACTTATCATTTTTTTTATAAATGATTCTTGCATTTGCAAGCATTTTATAAATTTTATAAAATTTGACAATTAAGTTTTTGTACATTAAGCACCCTAGCCTCTCTTACATGGTTGTATTTTTAGGCTTCTTAGATCTCTCAACCCTTCTAGCTTTTTTGGTCTTCTTGAGCGGAGATGGTTCACTTTCCTAAGATGTCTTGCTCGTGTTCTAATGGAAGGGTTGTATATTCTTCGTAACTTTGTTATAAACTTATCTAGAAATTTCAACAAATCAACAATTATTTATAGGAAAAGGATGTGATAAACAAAAATGAACAAGAAGAAGAGCATGATGAATATTCTTCGTTTATTAGTTGTAAAGTTGATTATAATATTAAATTTCTTTTTCACGTATAATATTAAAATGTTGAATTTAATTTATGCTTACTATTATGTTTACTAATTTGGATTTTGAAAAAGATGAACAAATAATAAGAAGAAACAATATTAAGAATGTAGTACCAATTCTTGAAGTATTTAATTGAAAATTTTAAAGAGAATTTGAGTTGGTTAGATAGCATAACTTTATGCATGAATAAATGGATTTATTTATAAGTTTAAATCAATTAAAATATTGTAATATTATATTGATATATTAATATAAAATAATATATTATTTTAATATTAATTAAAATATTTATAATTTTTTTTATATATGAAGATATTAAATCATAATTATTTCTTTAAATTTAAATTAAAAATAATTACCATAAATAACTTTTTATTTGAATTCAAACATCACTATTATTAAATATAATAATAATAATTTATAATGCGTTAATATGTTACCTAAATAAATCTTAATCTATATAATTTGTCGACTTACTTTTCTTTTGATATTAGGATTTTTTTCATTCTAATTATCGGATGTGATATTATTATTATTATTGTTATTAAAAAATAAAATAATAAAAAGTGTAGAAGACTAGCAAGTCATCGGAGAAGTCCACGTGGGGTCGGCCACTTTCACGATAAGAAGTAGATATTTTAAACCCCGTTTAGTCTAATCTTAAAAACCTTTTTGTGTTAGTTGAACAACGTAAATATGTATGTACGTTAAGTTTCAATAAAATATAATATAAAATCAAAATTAATAACATATATATTGTTTTAATTAATTTTCTTATAGATCGAATAAGTTATAATGTAATAATCTTTTCATAAAGTTAATTTAATCTAACTTTTTTTGACAATTTTATTTTAAATTTTTTTAAAAAATAAATTTTTTTCTCATCCTCCCGTATTAATTTATTTCGTTCTCTATTTTATTAGAGCACTAGAGTCACCTTTTATTTTCTAACTCCCTGTCTCGTCAGTTTCCAAATTTCGATAAAATAATAATATTATTTTAATATTAATTAATATATTTATAATTTTTAAAGATATAAATTGTAGTTATTTCTCTTAATTTTAAATTAAACATAATTACCATAAACAGTTTTCATTTGAATTCAAATACCGACTATTACACATTCACATTATCTATTTAATTTTTCAAAGATAACAAAAAATCAAAAGGTACTTTAATTCTCTGATAAGATGCAGATATTTAGCTTTGCAGATATTTTACCTTTTCAATTGTTAATAACTATATTTTTTTTCAATTTTTAATTACTATATTTTTTTGAAGCTGAATAAATTAATTTGATCTACTTTTTTTAAAACAATATATTTTTAAAATTAAAATTAATTTTTTAAAAATAAAAATAAAAACAAAAACCGATTTTCTTCTTTGAAAATAAATAATTTTTTTTTCTCTTTGTTTTATCTCAATCTATATATTTTCTTCCTTTTTTTTATATATTTTTAATTTTTCTCTGTCATCCAACTTTCTTACTGTCTTTATAAATAAATTAGAGTCACTCATCATATATTTTCTTACTTGTTTGCTGCCGGACTCGTCAGTTTCCAAACTTCTCTTAACAACTCCTCTCAATTCACCATATCGTCTTTGTTCTTACTTGATCCATCTCATCCCATTTTGACCAGCACTTGCTTCTTCTTTTTGTATCAAGAAGAAAAGATCATCTCAAGAAGAAAAAAGATCCCCACCGTTTCCTGAAATTAGATATTCGGTATGTGTTTGTAGTTTCACTTATGTTACCTTATTATTATTATTATTATTATTATTATTATTATTATTGTTATTGTTATTTAATACAACATCTTAAATCTTTCTAGATTCAAAACTAAATCAAAACCATTATAGTCACATCTAACAAAAAAAAAATCAATATAATAATCAAAATACGTTATTATTTTTATCAATTAATTAAAATTTATATGATATTATTAAAAAAAATAAAGTATAATAATAGTATTTTTTAAAAGGATATATATAAATTCATTCTTTTTATTTTAAATTATAAATTTAAATCTATCTTTTAATAGAGATATTGATGAAGTGAGACCGGATCCCATCCCATGACCAAAGCAAGAGAGATGTGCACCTATGAGCTCTTATTAGTATTTTGTCTACGTTAAATTATTTTATATTCAAACTAGCTTAAACACATGCACAGACACGTGTTTCAAAGATAGTATAAAATATCATATATATATATATATATATAAAGTAAAAATTAAAATATTTGTATTATATTACGTAATTTTAACATTATTATTACATGTATTTTTAATTATAAAGTGATGACTTAAAAAAACATATTAAAATAACATAGCTATAATCAGCATAAGTGTAAATTGATTTATATGAAAAAGTAAGAATTTAAGAATTAATTAGTATTATCATAATATATATATATATATAATTTTACATTATAAATTAAGAAAAACTATTCCAACGTCAGGAGCTATCTTGATTTATCATAATATATATAATTATAGTATAAATTTGACAATATAAATTAAAAAAGAAAAAAAAGACGACCAAGGTTCAAAACCTTCATTTTTTTATATAAGTCAATGATATTTGTCCTGCTGAAAGTAAATCTTGGTTTTTGGGAAGCTATGAAGTTATAGCATATATCTAATTATGATTTAAATTTAATATTCACACAGTAATTTTATTTTCAGAGCAGATTTTGCTAATGTAAGAATAATATTTTTATTTATAAAAACTCTAAAGTATTAAATTATGAGATAAAATATTTAATTATTTTAATAATAATTTTTTTATGCTATGAAAATATTAATTCCCATATTATTGGTTTTTGGGAGGAATAAAAGCTATAATATTACACGTATATATATATTTCCGAAAAAAAATCATGATATGAACTTTTCAAACAAACAATAAATAATGTATTTTTTTTCTATTAAATATTTTTCGTAAAAAAATTACTAAAACTTGAATTTTGTATGTCGATATAAAAAAATTACATAGAGGAATAAAAGTTATAAATTCTCTATTCAATATAATTTTTTTAAAAAATTATCTTTGTTTTATTATAATTACTTTTTTATAATAATAAAATTAAATTATTTTAAAAATTAATATATAACTTAAATATCATTTTTATCCTCTATGTAAAACCCGGTAAGTTTTGTTTTCTCTTACAATTTATAAGCGACAACTTGGCCACCACAATTAAAATTTATCTCAAATTTAAAGTAAATATTATCTCTTATTCTACGTTGACCAGCCTGTTGGCTTGTATGTTCTTGTCTTTCTATGATATTCTATTTTTTACCAAAGGTAAATCGCAATTTCCCCGACCTCTCCTCTTTTACCTACGGTCATGATTTATCATGAATTTCAAGTTAGGAGTTTAAATTATATATAAAACAATCTTATATTTTAAATTGTTCATAATATCTACATTATTTTACTTATCAAATTTTATAATAAGTATATTGTAGAGTATATCCTCTTTCACTATATAATATTATTATTACAAAAAAATACATAAAATATTATTTTTTTTAATACATTTGTAAAATAAATGTTAAAAAGAGATACTCTGTAGACAATATAATAATAAAGAGTTTATGATGCTATTTATTTTCTTTGGATTTTGTTTTGTTTAAAACAATCAATTTTTTAGCCAAGAGTGTCAATTAAAATTACATATTATCAACTATATTTATCCATAACTAATTATTATATATATTCATATTTTGTTTTTATTGGTTCTAAGTTGGTGCTTCATCTTGGCCATTTAAGGCTTTATTTTTATTTATTTGTCTAAGGTTGTTTGTACTCTAATATTAAAAAAATTAATTAACTTTAAGACGGATTTAATATTAATGATTTTTAAGCTCTTTGATTTGCTATTAAACAATTACGATTTATTATTAAGTTTTTAAATTTTAAATTGTGATTTGGTTTCGATAAGTTTAAGTTTAAGTTACGTATATAAATATATAATTTAATATTCAATAGTTTATTATTTTAATAATTAACGATAAAATTAGAAATTAAAATACATTTCAACCAATTAAATTTAAAACAAGCTTTTTATCTAAATTTATATGAAAAAATTCATCCAATAAAATTATGATGTGTAATATTAGATTTAAAGATTATAACGATGAATGATAAATAATTAATGATTTTAAGGCTTTTAATTTTTCTTTAAAACTTAGGATTTATTATTAAATTTCTAAATTTTAAATATACTCAATAGTTTACTATTTTAATAATTAACGATAAAATTAGAAATTAAAATACATTTCAACCAATTAAATTTAAAACAAGCTTTTTAGTTAAATTTATATGAAAAAATTCATCCAATAAAATTATGAGGTGTAATATTAGATTTAAAGATTATAACGATGAATGATAAATAATTAATGATTTTGAGGCTTATAATTTTTCTTTAAAACTTAGGATTTATTATTAAATTTCTAAATTTTAAATTGTGATATAAATATTCTAAATATATTTAAGTTTTAAGTTATATATATAAATACACACTTTAAAAGAAAAAATTAACTAATTTTTAAACGGATTTAATACTAATAATTTTGAAACTTTAATTGCTTTTAAACTGTTATCATTTATTATTAAGTTTATAAATCTTAAATTGTGATTTGAATATTCTCATAAATCTAAGATTTATATCAATAAGTAATTTAATATTTTATTAATTTTAAAGTATAAAATTAAAATTTAAAATAAATTTCAACTAAACAAGTTTTAACACATTTCTTTTAATAGAATTCACATTAAAAAAAATGCATCCAATAAAGTTATGACATGTAAAGGTTATAACGTAGTGGTCAATAATAAATATAAGGGCATAATAGTATTTTCATTTGTAAAAAACATATAAATTATAGATTATAGATAATAGACTATAGATATGTATGAAAACTAATCTCGTTATATAGTTATTACGTACTACTTTATTAGTTAACATTTTTTATTTAACACTCGTGCAACATTAACAAAATAAAAAAAATTCATATTTTTTTTATATGTAATGGTGTTGCAATTCAATTGCTTAAAATTTAAATTTAATTTTGTTATAATTCATGTATTTGTTTATAGTTTTTTTTATGGCATCGACTTATGAAAAATCTAATAAAGAAATAAAAAGAAAAAAGAGAATCCTTATGAATGGTTTCTTTTGAACTTTTGGTTTCTTAGTTTCCATATTTCTGCTTGCATGTTTTCATTTAATTGTTTTTAATAATGCATTTTTTAATTATTGTGTTTCAGTTTTTTACTTGAAAGAATTAAATAATCAAGCTTTATAAGGTAATGGATTTTCTGTTGGGGATCGGCAACACAGTTTTAGGAATGATTTTTGGGTATACAGTTGTACCAGTATATCATCAAGTTGGCAATATATTTGATTATATAACCAATGTTGCCAACCTAGAAGGTGTTGTTAAACGCTTGAAAGCTCATAAAGATGCAATGCAAGAAAGGGTTAATCAAGCTAATAGAGAAAATGTTGAAGAAATTCTAGCTCACGTTGAGAAATGGATGGAAGATCTACATGGTGTCCTTGAAGAGGCTGATGAATTTCTAAGAGATGTGGAAAGTTATGCAGAGGCAAGCTTTTTCTTTAGGTTCTTACCAAATTTGATTCGGCGTCATCAACTAAGTAGTAGAGCAAAGAATATGGTTGGATCCCTAGTTCATTTTGAAAATCGTGGTCATTTTGATCAAGTCTCTTATCGTCCACATTTGCAAAGTTATGTTCAAAACAAAGGTTATAAAGACTTTGGTTCGAGAAAATTGACTACGAATGAAGTTATGAAGGCGCTTAAGGATCCTAATACTAGCACTGTTGGGGTGTTTGGTATGCCCGGAATTGGAAAAACTACATTTGCTAAAGAGATTGCTCGGAGGGCACTAGATGAAAAGTTGTTCGATCAGGCTATTGTTGTGGTGGTTTCCCATGTCCCAAACCGTGAAAATAATATTCAACAGGAAATTGCTGATTTATTGGGTATGATATTGAAGGAAACTACATCACAAGCAAGAGCAGATAAGCTACGATGCAGGTTGAGAAAAGAAAATAAGATTCTCATAACTTTGGATGACATTTGGAATAAACTTGAATTACATGATGTTGGAATTTCTTTTGGGAGCCATCAAAAGGGATGCAAGATATTATTGACCTCAAGATTTGAAAATGTAGTGCGCAATGATATGGAAGCCGAGAGTTTCAAACTCGACCTTTTATCTCACAATGAAGCAAGTAGTTTATTTAACAAAATGGTGGGTGATTCAGCTCGAGAGCTAGATTTACAGCTTATTGCAGAGAAAATAATTGAAGAATGTGCATGCTTACCAATTTCCATTGTGGTGGTTGCAGCTGCTTTGAAAAATAAGCCATCCTACTATTGGGAGGATGCATTGCATGCATTGCAGAATTCAAGTCCAATAAGCATTGGAGAAATGGGTCAAGATTTTTACAAGAGTATAAGGCTAAGCTATAATTTTTTAGCTAGAAATGATGCACGATATTTGTTGTTACTTTGTAGTTTACATCAAGAAGATGAGAATATAAATGTCGAAGACTTGGTGGAGTATGGTATGGGCTTAAACTTGTTCCAAGGTATCACAAAATTGAAAGATGCAAGGAATCGAGTGCGCACATTGGTTTATGATCTAAAAGATGCTTGTTTGTTATTGGATGGTAAGAATGAAAATTCAGTTAAAATACATGACGTCATTCGTTACGTTTGTCTATCAATTGCTTCCCAAGATGAGCACATGCATTTTATAGGGGATATTCCCGAGTTAGTACAGTGCATTTTGAAGAAAAAACTTGTTGATGCAATTGCGATTTCACTGCCCTCTGTAGATATCAACCAGCTTTGTGAAAGGTTGAAATTCCCCCAACTTAAGCTTCTTTTGATACGTCATATAGGGAAAACACTTATGCTTAAGGGAAGCTTAGACGAACAATTTTTTGAAGAAATGGAGGGCCTCAGGGTTTTGTCTTTGAGAAATGTAGAAATAAAGCTAACATGTTTTTCTCAACTTCAAAACCTGCAGACATTGTGTTTGAGAAGTTGCAATGTGGGAGACATAACACCAATTGGAGAATTAAAAAAGTTGGAAATTTTGAACCTTGAGCGTTCTGACATTTTAAAGGTTCCTAGAGAAATAGGAAAATTGACACTTTTACGATCCCTTGTTTTGGCTAATTGTTATAATATTTATCATGTTGAGCCTCATGCAATATCAAGTCTGAAAAATTTAGAGCATTTGAATATGGAAAAAAGCTTTTCAAGATGGAACGCTATAGGAGTCGAAGGGGAAATAAGTAATGTTAGCCCTGTAGAGCTAAATGATTTGGCTCAATTGACCTCCTTAAGTTTATTTATTCCTGATGTCAGTAGTCTTCCCGAAATTTGGATAAAAACAAATTTAGAGAGACATCAAATAATTATAGGAAATTGGCCAAAGTACTCAAATGACAAATGGGATCTTCTCTACAATCAAAAAAGAACGACCTCAAAAAAATTGAAATTAAAATTGGAGAAAAGTCATTTGATGAAGGAGAGTGGTATTGAAAATCTTATGAAAGGTACTGAAGAGTTGTGCCTAGATGGATTGAAGGACGTGAATGATGTTTTCGAATTGGACAAAGATGGGTTTCCACACTTGGAGCATTTTCTGTTCCAAAACAATGAGAGTATTCAATACATCACTAACTCAAGTGATCCTTGCAGTGCCTTTTTAAACTTGAAGTCAATGTTTCTTCGAAATATGATGAATTTGGAGAAAATATGCCAAGGCAAACTGATAGCAGGGTCTTTTGGCAAATTAAAAAAAGTAGTAGTGAGGAAGTGTGATGGAATAAACAGGCTATTCTCATTCTCCATTGCTAAACAATTTGAAGAAATTGAAGTGTGGGATTGTCCAGCATTGAAGGAGATAGTTACTGGCCATGAAAGTGAATATGAATCCTCGAATGCTAACATTGAAGCCTTGGATGAGACAAAGTTTTTTCAGCTAGTAACTTTGAAATTGAATGGCTTGCCAAACGTTACTCAATTCTTTTGGTCGAAAATAGATACAATTTCCATGCATGAAAGGGGAGAGTGCTGGTTGATGATTGTGGATTCGCCAATGCCGTTCTTCAGTGATAAGGTATCACATTATTTTCTTTAGTTTAAAGTAAGAGAATTTGTTTTTTCAAGATAACTTGAAAAGAAGAAGGAGGTTGCATTTGACTTTAATTTTGATTATAATAAGCAAAAATTAATTGTAATATATATATGTTTGTGTGAGATAAAATTGTATCTTCTACTTTGATTAATTATCAAAATGAACACAAAAATGAAAATAATTAAAGAACATATTTATTTTAGGATGGATTTAAACCTGGAAAATAACAAAAATAAAATACTTTATTGATTATGATGAGGTGCATTTGAATTTTTGTCAAGAATAAGCTCATATAACTGTTAGAAAAATAAATAACTCTTTTCATATTTTTTGAAACAATTAAAAAATCCAATAAGCTTGAAAGAAAAACAATTGTACTCCTTTTTGTCACTAATCTGATTTCTTCAAGGGACATATATTTTCAATAATTTCAATAAAAATATGAAATTTAAAGGAAGATATTGTAATAAATCAATAGTAAAAATTGGTTATTTTTTAAAATGTAATAATGTTTTTCTAGTTTTTAAAAATATCAAGGATTTTGTAGTAATATTTTCATATTATTTTTAAAGACAACTTGATATTTAACCAAATATGTTGGGAGACCTTTTTTTTCCTTCATATAATTAGTTAATTAATCAACCCATTAAAAAAAGTATAAATACTAATTCTTGCAATAATAAGATTTTTCAAAAAATAAAAATAAAATAAAGAGTAACTTAAGGACAACTTAAGAATATGTATTATATATATTCAAAATAAAATATCTCACCCACACCCTCAAAGTAGCACACAAGTTAAGATTTGATGAAACATAATATATTTTGGGTTTGCGGGGCATGTAATGTTGTGTTTAATATATTTTGATTACCTATTTTTTAAGATGAGTTTTATTAATTATATAATTTTAAAAAATAATTTAAATAGTAAAATTTTATACAAAATTATAAACATGATCACGTGTTGCCCAGAACATAGTCTTTTTTTAAGAGACAAATTGAAATTTAATTGTTCAGTTATTTAGAAATAAAGACGATACGATGAATTTTTATATATAATCTCTATTGATAGGTACATATGCCCAACTTACAAAATTTAGAGATGGAATCACTGGGTTGTAGACAAATATGGAACCACCAATTGGTTTCGGGCTTTAAAAAATTGAGTACTTTGAAGGTTGCACGTTGTCCTCATTTGAAGAACCTAATGTCATATTCTATGGTTATTAATCTTGGATCTCTTAGATATTTGGAGGTTTCTAATTGTGAGGAGATGGAAGAAATAATATCCATGTTAGAAGAATCAGAAAAGGAGGAAAGTTTAGATTTGATCACATTTCACAAACTTGAAATTCTCATAATCAAGGATATCCCAAAACTACGAAGGTTTAGTGCAGCAAATGGTGTCATATGCCCATCACTTTCAAGTTTGACTTTAATTAATTGTCTCGATTTAACGACATTTGTCAACATTTTTGCTCAAGCTCCTACTAAGCATACTTTCTTTGGTGGAAAGGTAAATTTATCTTCTTTTTCTTTTTAACCTTTTTTTTATAGTTATAATCTTTCTTTTTTTTGTGTATTCTTGATACAATTACATCCTCATGTATTCGAATATTCAATATTCCCACCAAGTTTTGACACAAATAATTTAAACCACTTTATATATATACATGAGTATGTAGCCTCTTGTGTAAAAATTACATTTAAAGACAATAGAAATAAATTGGATAAAAATTAGTTTGAAGAATATAAGCCAAATAATATCTTAAATGAGTTAAGATTTGTAAAAAGTAAGAGTATTATTCAGATCCTCTTTACTACCCTCATATGGGATGAATATTGTTCAGTTAGGCTAAGTTTTTTCTCCAAATTATTAATAGAATTGACATATTTTAGATAAATTAAGAACGAAAGCCTATATAGAGAATCAGTTAGCAAACATTAGACATAGCTTATTAAGTTGGTTAAAGAATACTATATCTGCCAAGTCAGTAAGCAATTTTGTTAAATTTCACTTGGACAACAATTGCAACACATTCATTTGTAGAAATGTAAGTACCATAAGAAAAACAAAAATCGTCTTCTATATGAGAATAAACTTCTGATTATTGTTTGAATTTTAAGGTGTCATGCATGTGGACTTGTAATAAATTTTTGTTATTCAAATATAAGAATTACTACTACTCAGAAAAATAACTAATTAGAAATTTAAGCTATCAACTTTACACCATATTTTCTGGGAAAATAGTCATTGTAACTCAAATGCATGTATTGAACAATAAACTTGGATTTTTAATGTCATTTAACATCTTGCTGAATGTTTTATATTAATCATTTTGTAGGTGATGATTCCCACTCTAAAATATGCGGAGATAGGCCACAGTGAGATCATTAATGAGATATTTAATTTGGAGGGTGAATCTTCTGTTAATTCCTTTGGAAAGCTAAAGGAACTTCATTTGGAATGTAGCTCTCAGGATGAATCGGTTGTTCTCCCCTTTCAAGTTTCTCAAAGATTTCAAAATCTTGATTATTTTTCTATGCATGGTCTTTCCGCAGAAAAGCTATTCCAACATCAGGAACTTAGTTCTTCTGAAGAAAATGATAATATACTCCCACACTTGAGAACATTGGTGTTGAAAAAAGTTGTTATTGTGGGATGTGACCGATTGAAGAGCTTCATACCGCCGTCGGTGTCTTTCCAATGTCTGACAACCCTGAGAGTATCAAAATGTAGTGGACCGATGAATTTATTTGCTTCCTCTGTTGTTAAAGGTCTGGTAAACCTGAGTATGATGAGCATAAATGAATGTGAAAGTATGACAGAGATAGTTGAGAATGATGAAGTTTTTTCCGAAAAGGAGATTGTTTTCGAAAAATTGGTAACTCTGAAGCTTCATGATTTACCCAATTTGAGATGCTTCTATTCTGGTAATAGAACCTTGATATTTCCAAAGCTGAAGACACTAAAAGTCCAGTATTGCCCTGAAATGCAGGCCTTCTCGCATGGCTTTGTAAACTCTCCTATTGTCAATATGATTATCACAGAATCAAAAAGTAGGGAGCACAATATTAATGCCACCATACGAAATCCACCAAGTAAGTTTCCTTTTAGCTTCATACACTCTAAACAATCTAAATCGATTTAAACAGTGTCAGATCGATAGGCATTTTTTATTTCTTTTCGTTTTGTCATAAAATGCATATAATGTAGCCTTGAAATTATTCCTTGACAAAATTTGTCATACCATTTAATTTATTACAGAGAGGAGAGAGGAGAGAGGTCAATTGTGATTGGGATTTCATGAATCAATTTGGAAGATGTTATTTTGGCTTGTAACAGTTGCAACACTCATGGAGTTGACATGATAGAATGCAGAAGCTTTTATTGTCATTTGATAATCATGCTAAACTAAAATACATAGGCACTAATCTTTTATTTATTTATTTTTTTGGATGGGGAGTAAATATGTGTATGTCACAAGTTTGATGTGGACTTGGGATTATTACCCAATATTGAATATCTTAGTTAGTTATTCAAAAGGAAAAAGAAAGAAAAAGGTACTTATTATGGAGCTTTCATAAGAACAACAAATGAGAGTGGCTTATTTATTTTCATGAATAAGGTTCTTGCTCTATTAATGTGTTAATTGCTATCAATTCATTTATATGCACTAATTGTGTATTCCTATGTGTACAGGTGAGGAATGAGGATTACTATGAAACATATCGGTAGACATGTAATTATTGGTTATATGAAATGCAAAATAAGTTTCTAGTTGATGGATTTTAAGCTCTCGTTAATCAGACTTCTATTTAATTCAAATATGTTGTATCAACTTATGTTTTGCATGGTGTTGTCTGGTATTATGGAATGAAATTTTAGTATTTATGTTTGTTTTTATTTTAACATTATGGCCTGTAATTTATTAAAGATTTTTGTTAGATGTATTATTATTTTTTAAGCAAGCAACATTTAGTATGAATCTAATCATGTGACTTAAATTGAAAGAATAATAAACCTTATTGTTAAATCACTAGGTGAATTACAATGCAGTCCGTGCGTTGCTAGTGATAGTTAAAGTTCAAGATTGTTTCCTTAAGCTATGCATATGTGTAGCTGAAGTTGGAGCTTTGTCTAGTTTGGTATTTAGATTCTCTTTCGATGGTTTTAGGGAGTCCATATGTTGCCTGTCGTGTTTGTTATTAATGTATAATTTTCATTTTAGCCAAAATAAAAAAAATATTAAGGATTTTCATATTGTTGCTTTGAATGTAGGTGAGAATTCGTGTAAGTTGAATTAGTTTAAGTTGGTTTAAACTTATTCAATTTAAATTTAATTTGAACCAATAAAAAGTTGGAATTAGTTTGAATTATTAATAACATGTTTTCTTAATTAATTGAATTTTTTTTTATAAATAAAAAATATGTTTAATAATTAAAGTTCATTAGCTTAACATTATTACATGAAATATAAAAAATAAGGAAATAATTTTATAACAATTAGTTATTTAAATAAATGATAAATTAATATTGAATAAATAATTTATACACATAACAAAATTTGCGATGATAATACAATTTTTAACATATCTGTTATGTTATAATAATTAATTAATTATAAAAATAAGAATATCAATAAACATAAAAAATTAATTTTTTAATAAATTTATTAAGAGTTAAAGGCCGACGTGTCTTCGTAAATACTTATAGATTAAATGAATAGTTTTAAATTTGAATAAAAATTTCATCAAAAAATTGATCATATATATATATATATATATATAATTCTCTTAGTATATTCAAATAAATCATACATTTATTATACAGGAAAATTATTTTTTGTACGGTAACACAAAATACACTTTAAATTGTTTCATTGGACATAAAGTTGTTGCTAAAGCGACTACCGTTGGACGTAAGATTGTTACCGAAAAAGCGACTACTGTTTGTTGTTAGATAAGCAAAAAGTTAGGAGAATGAGGTTTAGCAGTTAGCAATTAAAAAGTAATATATTTTTCTAATTTAAAGTTTTTAACTTAATATTTAAGTTGTAATGTTTGTGTTATAATTTTTTTTTTAAATATTTATGGTTAATGAGTTGGTTCAAATCTAACTTAATTTTTTTCAAATTATTTGAACTCATTTAAATTTAATCTAAATTTAGCTACTGTACAAATTTACACTCCATATTACATAAACAACAATATTGAAAGAAACATCAATTGTTGGCTTTCCTATCCTTAGTTTATGTTCAGGTTATTCATGCTTTAATATTATTTGGATTACATGGTATAAAGTAATTAACAACACATTTATCAAATGTCAAATCTTATTGAAGATTGCAAGTTTGTATTTGACTTGAAGTTTTGTGTTTACCATCAATCAATATATATATATATATTCCTGTAGCATCTGCATTAAGGGTTCAAGTACCCTTTAATTTGTCAATCACCAGCATGGCCGGAGTTTTATGGGTCCTAAGCGGAGTTGTATCCCCCATAAAAAAAATTATAAAAAATTAATTATACGGATATTTTTAATATTAAATAAATATTTTATTTATAATAATATATTATATTTAATTTATATATATACATATTATTGTTACATGTATCAACAATATTTAACGGATTAACAAAAATGGTATAAATAAATTACAAGTATAATAGTTAAAATAGGTATTTTTATTCACACATTTAACAAATATTAATTAATTGTTTATATAGAAAATATTACTTAACAATATTTGTTAAGTCAATATAATGTAATATAAAAATATTTTATATCTTTATTTTAATCTATAAACCTAAATAACAGTGTAAAACCTTATAAATTTAAAATAAAAAAGAAACCTAATGATAAACTTAAATTTTTATTTCTCTATTTCATATTTTATTTTAATAATTTTTTATTTTACTTAAAATTCTTTAATATTTTTTCTTTCATTTTTATCATTATTATAAAATCAGTTCATATCACCCGTTCAAGAGAACATATGCAATAAGCATAGATGAAAAAATATTTATATTTATTTATCTTTTATTTTTTAACTATATGTATTTTTAAATATAATTTCAAACTTAAAATCATGAATTAAACTTTATTCTTCGTATTTTAATATATTTATTTTAGTTTTAAGTTTTTACACTTATGTATGTATCATGTTAATACTTATTAAATTATTATATTTTTATTTATTTTAAATAATTTTTATTATAATTTATAATGTGCTAAACGTATGTCTCTTATGTAAAATAACATAAATTGTTTTTCTTTAATTAATAAAATTTTACTAAATCTCTAGCGTCTTAATAGATTTATATTAAGAATTTTGTCTATAAAAATTATATTACATATAATAGTTTAGAAAAGGATTGAATTGTGTTTTAGTTTAAAAATAGACAAAATTTAACCTTAAATTTGAAAGCCTATTTTTTAGTCAATTTTATTTAAAATAAAAAATAAAAAAAAGTCTTATTTTACAAAACATAATTATTATAAATATAAAAAATATTAATATATTATAAATTTATAATTAATTTTAAATATAATATAATACATTATTATTAATAATAAATATAATTATAATTATGATATAAAAAATAATATTTATATATATCCAACTTTATACAAGATACAATACAAACATAGAACATTATATCGTAAATTTTGCGTCAAAATATTATCTAATATAATATTATTTTTATTTTTATTATTAATATAATAAAATATATCTAATTAATTATATTTTAATACTTAAATAAAATTATTATTAATAAATATTTGCTATCTTAGTAATAATTAAAATTATAATAATATTAGAGATATGTGTTACAATGTAATTTATTTTTAATTTTTTTAATCTTAAATAATTTATTTTTTTAAAATGTCAATAATTTTTCATAAAAATTATTGTAACTATTTAGTAAAGTTTTTAATAATTTAAAATTTTATAATTATTTTATAATTTATTATTATTATTTTATAATAAAATTTTAATAAGTTATTTGTTATAAAAAATATTTTTTTATTATATAAATATAAATTATTTTTATTATTTTTTAGTTATAATAAAAATAAATTATTATTTATTAAAAATTAATCAACGACGATATTTTATTTTTGGTTTTCTTTTAGAAAATAAGAAGTGAGAAAAAAAATAGAACTGATAATTAAGTAAGGAGAGAAGAAGAGAGTGGAACTATGAATTGAAAAAATAAAAAAGGAAAGAGAGAGAAGAAGAAAGTTAATCGATGAATTAAAAAAAAAATTAACACGTAAATGGTTGAATGAGTTTTAATTTATTTATTTTTAAATTAAAATATATTGAAGTCTTTTTTTAAAATAGGGGATATGACTTTTATAGATAAAATCCCTTTATATTATGATATATTTTTTATTTATAAATATTTAAATATATTTTATTATTTTATAAAAAAATTTACATTTCAAACTCCTAAAATTATTTTTGTGGCTCAATCCTGATCACTAGTATTATCTTTAAGATGTAAGATTATCATCCTAAGACAGATTTGGCTTCTCTGTTTCTCAATTCAAGAGCCCACTCGAAAAATAATTGTAACATGAGCTTTAAAGACAAGGGGGTACTTATTGATCATACATATGCGCATGGTATTGCTTTTTTTTTTTTCGGGTTAAATAATTTAAGTTATAAAGTTTAAGAAAAAAATTCACTAATTTAAAATTAATTATTAAAATGGTACTTAAAGGAAAACTCTTACACAAACCATCTATTATAAAACACAAATATTTAAGTATAAAACAAGTCTTAGATTATATTTATAATAGTATTATCATAATGTACTTTACTTAGTAGTATACACGGTACGATTCAGTTTGATTTTGAGTAAAAATATTTAACTAAATCGAACCATTTATATTGTTCAAATTGGATCGGATCGGACCGTTTAATTATTAAAAATGTTATAACTAAACGGTTTAGTTCGATTTGATTAACGATTTTCAACGATCCAGTTAATAATACATAAATACGATACAATCTAATTCAAAAAATAATTAATGATTTAAATAATATATATTTAATTACATTTTATTACCCACTATTCTATTTAAATAACTTATTAACGTTAAGAAAGTAAGTAAAAAAAATCAAGATTTTTGGTTACAAAACAAACGCTATTGCAATCAATTATTCATTTCTAGTTTTGGGTTTATATTCTTTATCATTTTAGCATTATCTATATAGTACAATCAAAATTAAGGTCATTGTTCAATATTTGATATAATTAGTTAGATAAAACAATTGCTATTACATGTTAGAGTAATTTTAATTCACATATCCTATATCATTAGGTGTAAACAAATTATAACCTACAATTAAGGCATTGTTTTTTAAACTTCGAGGATGAAGTTACTTTGACATCAATTAGGGACGTATTGAATTTCCAAAAAATGGCTAAATTAAATAATGAAAAAAATATCTAAAAATGACATGATTAAAAATAACTAAACAAATTATAATATCCAAGAAGTATTATATCATCAACCAACTAAAAAGAGAAACAATAAAAATAACCTTTGAGGAACTCACATTTCCCATTTCAATTGAAACTTAAGAAAGTGAAATCATGGCAAATACTATTTCAAAATTTACCAGATTCCATAGTTGGTTCATTACTATTAATGTATCATCATAAAAACCTTTTTTTCATGTAACTCTTTAGCTTTTGCTTCAAGATCATACAGCTCATGCTTCTGTGCATTTATCTGCTGAAGAAGTTGTTGATTTTGGTATTGAAGAATTGCTGCATCAACTTGGTGACAAATAAATTTTTAGGATGTCTTTATTGGAACTGTTATTCGAATTGATAAAAATATGTAACCAGAAATGTAAGCATTAATTAACAACTTAGTTACGGTTAGTCATGCCATCAACTTAGTTATTATTAGATACTACATGTATAGATTTTTATTTTTGAATTTAACCTAATCGGACCTCGAATCATTGTAATTACAAGTACAATTGAAGGCTTAAGCAGAAGAAATGCAAGCTATAATTAAGGGATTCAAAAAGGTCAAGCAGGAACTAAAGAGATCTGAAAATGATGGTCCTATTTCGGAAACATTTTGTAAGGTTATGTATTATCTTTTCCAGTTTCCATTATGTTCTTAGTTTTGATAGCAGAGAACATAGAGCAAGAGACAATGCAGATAAGAGATACCCACATACCTATTTCGTCCATAAATGATAGGATTGGAGGTGAGGTTGGCTGGTGTTGGAGGAAAGGCGAGGCTGGCTAGCGTTAGAAGCGAGACGAGGTTGGATGGATGGTACTGGAGGTGACAATAATGCACATGCCGGAGAGAGTGTTAGGGACTAGGGTTTCGAACGAATGGATTAACATTATATAATACTAATTTTTTAATATATTATTCATTTTGATCTAATCGGTTCAAAAATTAGAATAAGCGGACCGGTCGATTTGAAAATTGGTTTCAATTATTACAAACCGAACCAGACCATGTGATTTATAAAAAAAATTTGTCCAATCCAATCTAGTTTTTCGATTTAAATTACTAACTAATCATCACCCAATCCTTACAACTTTCCGTGATAGCATTTTTATCCTAATCAATGTTTTGATACATCCATTGTCCTATTTTAATGGTTTCTTATACCTGAATATCAATCTACATGAATAGTGTTTGCAAGCTAAAATTTTGCAACCAAACTCCATTAATATTGTTGGGAGCTTAGCTTGAATTGAGACAAAACAATAATAATAATAAACAAAATGATAACATACACCAAAATTTAGGTGATGGTTATGTCTATCGGCAAACGTCCTAAGTAATTTACTATATAACGAAAGCTTTACAAGTTATTGTAAAAACTTTAGCAAGGACAAACGAGTAGAGAAAATAATATTCTATAGTTTCAAAACAATATTACATGAACACAAAGTACGTCTTAAGATAATCTATTTGGTGCACGAGAACTCTAAAATATATAGCTTATGATACAAAGATCAACTTGCAATAAACTTCCACCTCAGTTGATTTCTCCAACGAATTATCAAATGTTATAACTCTATGAAAATGAATATAATTCTAGATTGGAAATACAAAAAATTAATAAGAGTTCTACTTTCTTTTCGTTTCTTGTGTCAAGTCAAATTAAAATGTTTATAGATTAAAAATGAAAAGCATTAAGAGATAACTAGCACCCAAACAACTGTTTATCCTCTAGAGAGTATGAAAATGATTTACCAATTAGCCATTGAATTACATTTAATTGGAAAAATGTTTTTTTCCATTTACTTTTTTAATGATTCCTCATATAAATGTAAAAAACAAAATTTAAAAAAAATTATTCAAATCAATTTTGATATGATGATAGAATTCAACGATCCAAAACCTATATAATATAGTTATATTATTTTCATGAAATAAAGAAAAATTTATCAAAAACATATCATTTTACCCTTTTTAAAGTTTTGAAAGCCAAAAAAAATTATTATTTTTATGGACAGGTGATTGAGCAAATCCATTACTTTTTCAGAATAGATTAATGTAGTTTTTTATGACAATTTAATTTACCTTTTTTGAAAAAATTGACAACAACAGTCCAAATCATCAATTTTAAGTTTTTCTATATTTTAAAATTTTATTCAAAAAATTGCCTCAACAGTTATTTATGCTAAAAGTTTCTTTTTTAAATGTAGTTGAAAAAAATAAAAGTTTTAAAAACATAAAAATTGACTTTTATATGCTTATGATTTCTCTAATTTTAGAGCTTGAATTTTTATTGGGTAATTCTAATCATATCTATCACCCAAAATTAAATACATATCCCATAGTTTTTAAAACCCTTATAAAATAAAATAAACAATTTGTAGATCTTAAACAATTAGCAAAAAGAAATCTAAAAAAAATATAAAAAAGTAAAATTAAATCTTAAAAAATAAGATGGATTTAAAGATTCATCATTCTCAAATATAAAGAAAATAATCACAAGAATAAAAAAAATATTCACAAAAAAATATATAGTTTATTATGAAATAGTAATAAATAAATGAGTATTAATATTAAAAATGCAAAAGAAAGATATAACATATCATTAATTGACAAAAAATAATTATGGATAAATTATCAAAAATCCCTATAAAAGAAAATTTTGATACATCCATTTAGATGAAATCCAAATATTATAAAAAGTACATTTTAAAGAATGAATTAATAAACCAATAAAATTAGTATTGTTAGACATTTGAATGACATAGTGTGCTTGCACATGTCCCATATTGCTTAGAAAGCTAAGTGATGATGTGATTATAAGGACTGAGTACTCTTTAAATATCATGACGTGTTTTGAGGTTTCTCCCAAGAAGCAAAGCCGTGAGGTCCCATTGAACTGTCAAGTCATGATCGTGGGCCCGTTGAACTTGTAGTTATGGACCAACATAGACAATATTGTACCACATGGATTAGGTCCTACCCCGTTGTAAGTGGATAGATTAACAATTTTGTATCAGTTGGTATTAAAGTCATAACCGTATTGGGCCATGTGGGCTTGCGTTCTTACAAGGACATAAAACTCCCTAAGTGAGGGTATATGATGTAGTGTTCTTGCACATATCCCACATTGCTTAGAAATTTAAGTGGTAATGTGCTTATAAGGGGTGAGTACGCTCTAAATGCATGATGTGTTTTGGGGTTTTTTCCTAAAAGTAAAACTGTGAGGTCCCATTGAACTATCAATTCATAGTTATGGGCCCGATGAACTTACAATTATGAACCAAAAGGAACAATATCGTACCACATAGAGTGGGTCCTACCCCATCGTAAGTAAACAGATTAACCGTCTTATTTCAAATAATAAATAGAAAAAATACTTTATTAGGAGTGATCCATAGAAACCTATGATACTAGACATTAAAATGCATATTTTAGGTTTGCTATTAATATTAATGATAAAAACTTAAACTAAGTATTAAGTTTAGCTTATGAATTTAAACTGTGATATTTGATAAAATAAGAAAATCATCAATTTTCAGTACATTACATAATAAGATATTTATTAACAAATAATTATAAAAGTTCAATACATGGGCAATAGGAATTCATAAAAAATAGATAATGTTTTTAAGAAATTGGGCAAATATAAAACCAAAAATATTAAAATACTTTGAAATACCTGAAGAATGAAACTTAGATGTTAAATAAAAACTTTTGATACTAAAAAGAAAAAGTCATGTATCAAGATTTATGTTTATAGTTACACTAGAATAAACCTCTAACAATGAAAAAGAGGTGACATAAGTAAAAAAAAAAGAAGTTATACAAATAAAAGAATTAGTTCATGATATAATATTAGGAAGAAAATAATACCACTATTATCCCAATAATGCTCAAAAACAAACTACATGATATAGAATTATATTGTAAGAGAGGCTTAATACACATTAAAAAACCAAATGATCACAATAAAAGCTTTAATTCTTTTTAGCAGAAGGAATAAATATAGTAAAATAATCAAAAATTAAGTCCTTACAAGACATAAATGAAACATAAAAAGAAATTATAAAAGAAATAAGATAATATGATTATAATAAGAAATTACAACTAGACATACATAAAAAAATTACAAAATTAAGAAGTAACGTAATTAAAATACCTAAAGACAATGAAATCATATGTTACAAGTTTAATCCATTTGTAGGACTACAAATAGAACCACCTTGAAAATTAGATGCATTGGTAATTAGAAATGTAAAGTGAAAGAATGAAGAAAATTTAAAAAGATAAAGAAGAAGCTATAATGACAGTTTAATGGAATATAAAAAAGAATTAGAAACACAATTTATGAACTTTGAAAATAGAAATATTAAAATATTAGTTAGTTTGTTAACCCTACTAGATGAATAACTAGAAAAACATTATAAAAAAAACTTTGTACAAACAAAAAGGAAGATGATATGACAAAGTCAATGAAACTAATTCTGAATGAGAAAATATAAACCTAAAAAACTACATGAGACCTATTACATTACCAGTTCTTTTATCAAGAAGGAACAACTAATCCACATGGGGAATAAAGAAATAGGAATAGACTAGAAGAATCTAGTCTTCCTTATAGAAGAAAACATTAACCTAAAATGAAAGAATGATTACATTGAGAAACTAGATATAGTTTTCCACCAGAATTCAAACTTCATAAAAATTATAAATATGCCATTTTTGATTTAGATTGCATAAGAGACAAAAAAAAATTTAGATGAATATTCTAATGGTATAAGTGTAATCATATAAATTTTTTCAACCACACAATCATAGAAAATGTTAAAATTTGGTAACAAATTTAATATAATAGTAACATTTACAAATACAAGGGATTACTCCCATATATATGTAGAGAATACTTAGATACTGTAGTAAATGAAATATATAATAAATTTATTAGAGAAGATAAAGGTAAACATATCACTAAATCCAATGAATATGAAATTGAGGAAGTCAAATGGCATGTAATAAATATGAAAATATATGACCTATCTTATATAGATTTATCTATTTATGAATATGAAATATATTATCATAAGTTACCACCCTCTATATAAGAGACTTATAAATAAATATTTTCCCAAAAATTACATTAAACATTAAACAAAGTTGTAATAGAATGATAGAATAAAAATAATAGAGAATCTTTACTAAGCATCTTAAGATAAAATTTAAGAACTCTTAAAAACTCTTAAGAACTGGATAATTATTAAATGTAAAGAAAGACAACAATATAAATAAATAAATAAGAGAAAATAATAAAATCTATTATAATACAAGATATTTTAAAATGTCAGATGTAATATAATATCTTATAAATAAAAGTATAAAAAGTATAAAAAATTCAAAATTCAAAAAATTAAGAAAATAAAACTTTCAAAAATATAATAGAATGTATAATAAAGAACCTTATAGAAAAAGATATTTTAGAAAAAAAATATATATAAGCCACCAAAAAAGAAAAAATTATTACCCATTGGGAAAAAGAAATACATATGTATGTTGGATTTGCGATGAAGAAGATCATTATGCTAATGAATGTCTTAATAGTTTTCAACATAAAGGAGAATTTGAAAATGAATTTTCACATAAAATAAAAATATTAGAAGAAGCTTTTAATATGGAATTAGATTCAATAGAATAATTGAATATAAATGATGTTTATAGTATTTATCTATTAGAAGAAACTGAAGAAGAAATAACTAATTCAATATATGAATACTCTTTATCAGAAAATAATTTATTTGTATAGTATTACAAATCTAAATAGTACTTATATTATAGTATGACAAAAATATAAAGGTTACATAAGTTATCATTTATATGCGTATATATATACTAGAGCTAATATGTGTGTAGTTAATAAATATGTATTATCAAAAGAACACTACAAAAATGTACCAAAAGATTTAATTGTAAGAATTGTTAACAATACTATAATAAACTTAACAAAATCTTAAAAGATGTAGATATAATGATAGAATAAGAGAAACTTCATATTCATATCATATATCAATAAGAAACAAGAGTTGATTTATTAACAAGAAATAACTTCCTAAATTTATAATAACCCTTTACAAAATATCTAGATAAAATAAGTCTAAAAACACTAGATGGTGAAATCATATATCTATCAAAAGTAAAAAAACTTAAATAGTATCAACCTCAACTTTTATACAATAATAGTAAAAGAAAAAAAAGTGGTAAGCTAGATACAAAACAACAACCTTATTTAAAAAATATTTCATTAGGCATAGTAGAAAAACAAACTTTTTTTAATAAAATACATGAAGATAAAGCCATAACATGAATAAGAAAATTATTACAAACAATAAATTCAAAAAACCCTTTAGATTCAAAAATAAATAGGTCTAAAATAATAAGCATAAAACTCAAAGATCCTTTAAAGTCATAAGAAAAAAACCCAATGATTTATACTCCAAAAGATATAGATGAATTTGGAGAACAAATTCAATAACTTTTAAAATTAAAAGTCATAATACTTAGTAATTTATCTCACTTAAGTCTAACATTTTTAATTGAAAAATAAACTGAGAAAAGAAGAGGTAAATAGCCAATAAACTTCAAAGACTTGAATAAAAAAACCATTGATGATAGATATTTTATTCTAAAAAAAAAAGAAGAAATATTATCATTAATAAAGGGAAAAAAATATTTTTCAAATTTTGATCGTAAAAGTAGATTTTAACAAATAAGACTTGATGAAAAATTATATAAATTAATAATATATAGTTGCTCACAAGGACAATTTCAATAGACAGTTGTATCGCTTGGATTAAAACACGCACTATGTATTTTCAATGACACATGAATAATATTTTTAAAAAACTACATGACATTTGTTGTGTATAAATCAATAATATTTTAGTATTTAGTAATGACTTGAATAAACATTATTTAGATATTTTTAATGTCTTATAAGGATGTAAGAAAGAAGGACTTCTTTTATTAAAAAAATTGTAATAGCTAAAAAATTAAGTATTTATGATTGAAAATAAAAGATAGAAAAATCATCTCCAATCATATATATTAAATAGTATATATGGATTTTCTAGTGAAATCAAAGATAACAATCAGTTACAAAAATATTTATAATGTTTGACTTATGCAAAAATATACATAAAACAAATTAATAGAAATGTGAATCATTACAAACTAAACTTAAAAAAGATTATGTTTGAAAATTGATAGAACATGATACACTATATAAGGATAAGGTAAAAGCACAAATAAAAAAACTTATCAACTATATATCATCTATGTCCACATGATAAAATGACAATAGAAACAAATGCTTCACATAAATATTGAGTAGTAGTTTTAAAAGCAAAAGTAGATGACAAAGATGAATATATTTTCAGATACAAATCAAGATCTTTCAAAGGATCATAATTGAATTATCATAGTAATGAAAAAAATATTTTGCTATTAAAAAAGCTATAAAGAAATTTATAATATATTTTATTAGTTCAAGATTTATTACTAGAACAGATAATAAAATTTTGGATATTTCTTAAGATATAATATTACAGGTGATTATAAGCATGGTTAAGTAATTCGATGGTAGAAATGACTCAATCATTACAAATTTGATATTTAATTTTTACCAAGAATCAAGAACATTTTAGTTGATGTATTAACTATAGAATTAATACATATAATTATTTTGGGACTTTTTGGCATGGAACATCTTGATATCAAGGTGAAGATAAAAGAAAAAGAGACAAAATTTTATAGGAATAACTTGAGGTTTTATACCTAGAAGAATCTCTTTTGGATACAAGAATTAAACAAGAAGAACTTGATTCTTCAAAAACCAAAATGGTAGAGTTTATTCACTCAAAGGTTTTGGAGCCTAAAAATCCAAAACATGTTATTTCCTCTACCAAAGAAGAAAAGAAATAAAAACACAATTGAGCTGATGAAATGGAGAAAGAAAAAGGGCTAAAATGTATGTGATCTATAAGGAACAAAGACCAAGAATTTACAACAATTGGCTAGAAGCCAACATAACAGTAATAGGTACCACTGAAATAATTCACAGATTATTTACTAATAAATTGAAACTAAAGGCATTTATGCAAATTATAGGTTTTCAAAAATATTATCTCCATCAAACATAGTAAAAAACCACTTAACAATTTTACATCAATCAATAACTTCAAGCCGTTTATAGACATTAGGAAAGGCAACAACAATACTACAAAAATGGCTATTTAAGTCGATATGTAAAGTCAGTTTTTGGAAAAAAAAATCACTTATAATGAATTTAAAGTTGGTTCGGTGTAGAACCGACGCTATCCACATAGGACGTAGCATCGGTTCACCATGTCAACCGATGCTACACACATGGATAGCGTCAGTTCACCACATCAACCAATGCTACGTCCTACGTGTATTTCTTTAATTAAAAAATACAGTTTAAAATTTAAATTATATAGTACAATATTTTTTTAGGTCAATTATTATTATTTGATGACTATTATTGTGAGGGCATCTAGCATAAATGATGAATGGACTGTGCCACTTCCTATAGAAATTTCTAGTGTAGACCTCGACCAAACTTATATATCGATCGAGTGCATATTGCAACTATTTGAATATCAAATGATTGATTTAAGTATAATTCAAGTGTGGACAAAGTGAGTCCTCAATATATTCATTTTCTTTCATTTATGTAGAATATATATAATTATATTTGTATTATCTAATTACTTATATATATTTATTTTATATAGGATGTGTTATTATCGAATTCAACATAATTACTCATCACATTTAGCAATGTTCTATGATTCTTAATTTGTCAACCAATATCAAGAAAATGAAGTTAGCATCAGAGTTAAACAATTATGTGATAGGGCATTAACGCTTAACAGAAATCAAAAGTTAATAATCCCTTGGCCACTAAGGTTTGAAGAAGGCCAAGATCATTGGATGTTGGTAATCCTTGATCTGTTCAATAATCATGATTGGTATTGTGACTCAACTTCCATAGAACTGAATAAAGATACAAAAACAGTTGTTGAAATGTAAGAGTTATAGCTAGCTATTGGTTTCTTCTATTATTTTTTCTAATACTTAATAAAAAAACTAATCGTTTTAAACCTTGATAGGGCATGGAAGCTATGGAACAAGTTTATGGGCATTACCCTTAGAAAATATCATAAGCTTATATGGAAAGAGGTTATGGTATGTACATGCGAATATTAATAATTTTATTAATTTTACTATTGAATAATAAAGATGTTCGAATATGGAAAATCATGTACACTTGTTTTTTGTAGGTTTCATAACAAAATAATAGAGTCATGTGTGGTTATTATGTCATGAAGTTTATGAGCGAAACCATCACAAATATCAAAATTCCAATTGATGATGTGGTAATATCTTTTACCCATATACAGAAAAGTTTTTAACATATTTGAGTTATTTTTTGTGAATACATGAAAGTACATTCTTATTTTGTTTTTAAATACATGTAGTTATTTGGTTGGAACAAGATGGGCTATGACCAACAAATTTTTGATGATTTACGAGAGGAATGGGCAAAACAAATGGTTCAAATTATATCATCACAAGAAGAATTAGGAGAAGATTCTGATGATCTTGAATAGCATATGACAACATAACGGTAATTTTTTTAATGATTTAATTTCTCTATTCTGGTGTCTAGAGTCCCTTGTTTGATGGATGGTTATGTGCTCATGTATTTAAGGGAATGCATTGTTTTATGGACCTATTTTTTGCCCAAATTTCATCTCATCTCTCTTGCCTACTTTCCTTATGACAACACCATGATAGCACTTTATTAATCATTTGTCTATAAATATGAAGCTATTTTGAATGTCTGTTGGCATTTTTAATGCTATAATGAGCTCTAAATATGAATTCAAGTGTAACTCCTATTTTGTTACTTGGCTTGTATGAGTTTTGGTGCACATAAACGTATTACAAAATTGTTCACGTTTAAGGGCACCAAAACTCATACAAGCCAAGTAACAAATCGAAGTTACACTTGATTTCATATTTAAAGCTCATTATAACATTAAAAATACCAGCTTGATTCCAAATAGATTCATATTTATAGACAAAAGATTAATAAAGTGTTAATATGAGTTTGAAGGGATAAGGTTATTATTATATCACTTGAATGTCACCGTGGTAATCTCTTTTTGATGATTTATAAGAAGAATGGACATAATACTTTGTTCAAACATCAGGAGAAGAATATAATCTTGAATAACATAGAACAACATCATGATAATAATTATAATGATTTAATTTCCCCATTCGTATGTCTCTGAAGTTTAGACTGCTTGTTTGATGGATGTTTACATGCTCATGTATGTAGGAGAATGAATTGTTATATGGATCAACTATTTTTTGTCCAGTTTCCTTGTCACAATGCTGGTGATTCTAAGCCAACCAAGCTTGCTCGCACAATCCAATTACACTTTGACAACATTATTTTATTTGTAATTTAAGTTAACTATATATATGTATTGTATATACATTATTATTTTTTTGTAATAAATTTAATTATCAAGTAATTAATTATATTTAAATTTTCAATTATTTGTATTATTATTTATATTTTGGTTTTTTAATTGAATACAGGTTAGTAGAGCGAAAAATGAGAATAAAAATAAAAAAAATCAATACACGTAGCATCGGTTCAAACATTGAACCGACTCTACATGTAAAGTCGGTTTAACACGTGAACCAACTTTAAATTTTAAGTTAATCAATTTAAAATCAATTTTTAACCGACTTTAATAGTCCATTTTGTAATGGTGCAAGATCAATTTTATTCAGGGAAATTACAATTACAAACAAACATATCATCTCAAAAGATAAGAGATATCAATATAGGAACTTAACCACACAACAATGGCTATGCCTATACAACTTAGCCAGGAAAGCAATGGAAGAATATCTTGATAATATGAAATTTTATACTAATGAAAAGGATTTTCCTACAAATAGAAAATTTAATATCTTAGAAAGAACTGATCTAGTCTTTGTACATGAGGCTTGTCATACCAGTTTAATAGAAAACATATATCTGGAAAATAATTTATCAAAAATAAATTATTTTCCTAAGAATTTTAGAAAATTTATTAAGAATTTCAGAAAAAAGATCAAGACCATGAATAAGCCTATATACTTAAAGTTCTTCAGTTCTATTATATAGACTGGAATCATAAAGATTTAGTTAGTCTTTATCATTTCATTAAGTTAGGATTAACAAACACCAAATTAAAGAAAATGACTCACCTCAAAGAATTATCAAAAAAAGAATTTAATGCAAAAGAACTTAGCATTGAACGAGGATATATGTTAAGTCAAATCTATTATGAATTAAGAAGGATTAATAATTTTTTAGAGATTAAAGTCAATTATTTTACTATTAAGGTGATTATCATTTAATACAACAATTTCATTGAGAAAGATAGTGAAAAATCAGTAACTATGAAACAAACTTCAACAATAATGACTTAAAAATTGGGAAGAAAGCAAAAAGGTATTTTACCACTATACTGAAAAGCAAGCCATATAACACATGTATCTAGTATATCAAAGATAAAGAAGAAGGCGTGGAGTTATCTACATCACATAAAACAATATCAGCAACCAATTCTAAAAAGGAATAAAGATGTAGGAACTACAAGAAAAATAATTAGTTCTTGGCATAAAAAATGCAAGGCATTAAAAAGATGCTAAATGGGAAAGTTAAGTGAAATAGTATTTTCTCGCTAGTGTAAACAAAGAACCTTTAATCTATAAAAAGGAACTCTTATTTCATTTAGCACACATCTCCGGGAGCCTCACACACATATCATGAAAATACTTTCAACTAGCCTCTATCTTGTAATAAGTAATGAGCAATTAAAAAAAATTTCAAGGTTCTTAATTAATTAACTTAAAGTATTGTAATATTACTATAATAAATAAAAAGTTTATTTTATCTTAAAGACTTCTTCGGTCATTTTTGAGCTTGAAATAAACATATAACTAACATCAAGGATCAAAAAGAAACTATTAGAAGCGGAAAGACTCGGTGAACCCATTTATTTATTAGGTAATATTTATATGCTTCAAATAAAATTAAAAATCTTGATTATTTATTAATTGATTTAAAACTTAGAAAATATATTAAAATATTTAAAATAAAATTAAAAATCTTGATTATTTATTAATTGATTTAAAACTTAGAAAATATATTAAAATATTTAAAATGATTAAAAATATTTCAGAAAAAAATCAGGAATTGAATTACGTAGAAGTAAGAAACAAGGAGAAGTAATAATTGAAAAACCTACAAAAGATATTATTTATTTTAAAAAAAATTAATCATCTTTAGAAAAGTAATAAAAGAAAATTTTAACTTACAAGAAAGATCTAAAATCTTAGAAGACTTCAAAGGATTAATAGATTGTTTTACTAAACAAGAAAAAAAAAACATAATATACTTAAAGAACCTAGTTCTAAATGTATGGATTCACAATCAAGTCTAGAAATTGTAATCTTGGAAATGGAATCTCAAAAAGAAATTTATGAATTTAGATAATGGATTGACCAAATGATTAATCCACTTATGTGTGAAACAACTAGCGTATAATCATAGTTTAATATCATAGTCATTTACATCATAATAAATAAAATATTAACTAAGAAATTATTATGATTTTTATAAGACTTAAAAAAATTAATAAAAAAAACTCGTGGCCTTACATATCAAGAAAAAAAAATGATACATATAAGAAGATATATGTGAAATGATATTAGAATTTCCCTTTTTTTATTTTCTAAAAAGAGTAGTATTTGTTCTCTTTTATATACATTTGGAACCAAAATCATAACCGATATAAATTAAAATGTTAAAATATTGTAATAACTATCAAGTTGAATGTCGAATTTTTTAAGAACATGTTAAATTTGGGCCTAACTCCATCTCAAAACCCAGGTTGTGAGATGGAGGATTGCCCTTGTTTATATGCGCAGCGTGGGCGCGATCCCTAGTCGAAGTGAGACTTTAACACTCCCCCTCACATCGGCAAGGGTCTGTCCCCTTGAGACCGACGGGGATGTTGAGTTTATGGAACCCAAGTGGCGGAATGCATCACTCACCAGTGGCGAAACAACTGCACCGACCGGTAACCTTGCTCTGATACCATGTTAAATTTGGGCCTAACTCCATCTCAAAACCCAGGTTGTGAGATGGAGGATTGTCCTTGTTTATATACGCAGCGTGGGCGCGATCCCTAGTCGATGTGGGACTTTAACAGAACATGTCACGTAATATTAATATTAGAGTTTATAAGGTTAGAAAAAAATTCAAACAAGAATAAAAGAGCATTAAAGGTTCTTTCTCTATACTGGAACTTAGCCCAAAGATAAAAAAAAGGAATGAGGTGGAGCTTAAGAGCTTCAGGCACAAAATCAATTTTTTTTATTTGTAGTAATGCCCAAGTAATGTTGAAAATTCGAAGTTGAATGCCCATTATGTTGAAAAAAAATGGGTTTTAATTTTTAACTATATCAGTTTTTCACGATAACTAGCTTAAGTCCTGTTAACTATATGCTAAATTGGAGAATATCATATAGTCTAATAAGAAGTACCACTCCTCAACCGCACCAAAGGATCGTGTTCGATTCTCATTTGGGTATGTATTCTTGAACCGAATCAATTTGTTTTCGTAGGAAGTAAGGCTCCAATTATCTACATAGTTGAAATATTAGCAACATTTTTAATTATATTATCATTTTTATTTGTACCATTCATACGTGTAAATTTTTTTTTTTTACATATTAATTTTATTTAAAAAATGTGAAAAGAATTTTAAAAAAAGTAAAATTTATACGTATAATTTAACGAACATTAAAAGTGAAAATAATAGTGTAATTGAAAGTGTTATTAACAATTTTCTCTTAAACAAACTCTAAAAAAATTATAAGCTAAATCAAAATTACATCGATGCGATTTCAATAAAATTTTGTAACCACCTTTGAATTAATTCTTGAAAAAAGAAATAGCATGTTCCATTGAACTAATTTATCAATTATCAAATGTAAGTTTGGAGGATTAATAACAAGCGCATCTCATTGACAAAATCTTAAGATGCCATAAACAAAATGGTAATAAATAGAATAATAATAACTACGTACCAATATTTATATTCACTATATATATCAAATGATTTACACTTATCTCTAAATAATATGGAGAATAAAGATAACTCACTTTTATAACAAGATAATACAATCCTTAACCAAAACAAATAATAATAATAATAATAAAAGTAACCACTTTCACTAAAAAAAGGAAATAACTCTTCAAATTGTTGAAAACTTGAAGTAATATTCTTGTGAATTTTCTTAACTTTTTGGAATGAATTATAAGTGGATAATGACTTCTAATATTTAGGTAAATTTAGAGTACATATATTCATATAATTGCCAAATTCTTACGTTCATATTGAATTTAGTGGTTGCCATAAATGATATCTTTTAGACAACACCTACCAAAATATTTAGGTGCATTTTTTGGCATTTCAAATGTGGAAGTAGTTTAATTTTACCATTACTTTCATTATCTTACTTGAAATCATCTTTTAATTATATCTCTTTGACCTAGACTTTGATCAAAACTCTGTTTCTTACGTATTTGTTAGGCAAGTTGACATATGCTACCTTCTATTTTGACTATAATAATAGCGTAGTTTCACGGTTACTTTCATTTTCCTGCATATTTGTTGACTTGATCACTTACATAATTTCCTTCGTTATTATTATTAGTTTTTTTAGAAAAATAATAAAAAAAATGAGAAGATAATATATATAAATAGATATTTTAACTACAAATAATTAAAACCGTAAATTTCTTAAAATTTTGATGATTTTTTTAAAATAACTCTAAAATTATAAAGACGTGTATTACGAAAATAATTATTACAATATTAAAATTAAGATTAATGAAAATTAAATTTAGATTAATATTATTATTTTATATACATATAATTATATAAAAAAATATAATTTTAATAATATCACACTGTATTTTTCATAATTAGATTAAGTTTTATTTATTTTGATTTTACTATAAAACATGAAACATGTGTTAAGTAGTTAAAAATGAAAATTAATTTTAGATAATATAATAAAATAAAATTTTAATTTTTAAAATTAAATATATTTTTAAATAAATATTAAAAAATAATAATTCATTTAATTCGTGAAAATATAGTTATTAAACGAATACGAATGAAAAATAATTATAATTATTATAATAATTTTTCCTTAATTACTTCCCCGCCCTTGTTATAAGTTGCATCTCAAGCATCAGGAAAACATATGGGGTGTGGTCACTATCCCATAATATAATATGCAGATATTTTCTTATTTTGTTGACTCCCAGACTCATCTGTTTCCAAATTTCTCTCAAACAACTCCTCCATTCACAATATCATCATCTCTAGCTGCTCTTGCTTGATCAATCTCAGCCTATTTTTACGAGCACTTGCTTCTTCTCTAGTTTATTTTCTTTTATTCTTCTTTTGTCTACGGTTCAAAAAAACACTCGCAATAGGAAAAGGAAGGAAAAAAAAAAGGTAAGAGAGAAAATTCGCAGATAAGTTGGATCGCTCTTGTGTTTTGAAGTCTCCCTCAACTTCCTCGAAATTAGATATTCGGTATGTGTTTGTAATTAATAGTTTCACTCATGTCCCGTTAATTTTTTGTCTTTACATTTTTGTCCTCATAACAAATAAAGATATATTTCGTATTATAAAAGGTTTAGTAGTTCCCATTATAGTTAACTATCTCACCCGACCAGCCAATCTCTTGTTTTTTTATATTAATT
This sequence comes from Hippophae gyantsensis, assembly GCA_030763125.1. Taxonomy (NCBI): domain Eukaryota; kingdom Viridiplantae; phylum Streptophyta; class Magnoliopsida; order Rosales; family Elaeagnaceae; genus Hippophae; species Hippophae gyantsensis. The sequence goes on from CM061032.1 coordinate 55,274,245, forward strand.
TTTTTACACTCATTTTGTTTATACGGCACGAAAAACATTTTAAAAAAAATGTATTATTGGATATATGTTTTTGTAACTAATTATTTTGGAATAGATGTTGATTCTATATTTTGAACATGTATTTTATTAAAATATAATCTTTTACCGTATAAATCTTAGAGTATTTTATTTTAATTTGATAAATATATAGTAATACTAATTGATTATTTATAATAATTATTATTTTAAAATTATTTATTTAAAAAAATAAAAGTCTTTAAATATAATTTTTTAGGTTTTTTTATTACAATAAGATGAAAAATTGATTTAATTTTTTGGTATATAAAGGCTTAAAAAATAATGTTAAAATAAAAATTAATTAATTTGTTACTTTAGAAAAAAATAAATATATAATAATTACTATTTTATTAACAAATAATTAATTTATTTATTATTTTAATAAAAAATATATAAATAATTATTATTATTTTATGAATAATAGGTGTGATACTTTGTTATAATGTTGAGACATGAGTGATACTTATTTAACAAAGAAATCAAATATAACATGACAATAAATATGAACTTTTAAAGTATTTTGATTGAAATTAATAAATATTTTATAATTAATTAAATATAAATAATATTATTTTAATTAAATAAATACGATTTGAAGCACGAGTTATTAGCTAAAATAAAAGTAAAATTCATATGAAATTATAATAAAAATATTACGAAAGAAAATTATTTAAATATATATCGAATAAAAATGTAATTAAATACTCTATAACGTAATATTGAATGCTAATAATTATGGAACAAATAATAATATAGTTAAAATAAAAAATAAAAAAAACTACAAAATTATTACACGAGCAAATCCAATTTTGCTAAACAATACAGTTGACAATTAAATACAAGAAAATACAATTTTCAAAATATTAGCAAAAACCCAATTTGTACGACTTTGTAAACTTATTAAAGCGATATAATACAATCTACTAAAATCATAAATATTTATATAATTATTTAATAAAAATAATATAGTCACAGAATTATAGAATTTCAAATAATATTATATATAAAATTTATGTTTATTTTGGTTAGAATTATGTATAAAGTGTATTCCCATTGGTGTAAGTGTTTAAGTGCCCAGAAGAAATAAAATAAAACAATTACAGCAAAACTAAACCATTAATTTATAAAAAACAATTATAGGCCTAATTTAGGTATATTTTTCTTATTTTTTATATTTTAAATATTACATTTTAAAAAAATAATTTAACACAAACATAAAAATTAATATTTTATAATATCATTAATTTATAAACGATGAAGTTTTGAACTCAATTATTTAATATAATTAATTAAAAATTTATGTATTTATTATAAATATATTTGGTACTAATTAGTTTAGTATTACGTTAAAAAATTTAATTTTTAATTTAAAATATTATATTGTCCTACAAAATTGAATTTAAATATTTAATATATTTGTATTTGTTTATTTCTTTTGTAACAACATTATCTGTGGTGGTGAAACTTAAAAAAATTATCTAGACTTTTACTATATTTATATTAAGACATGTTTGATAAGATGAACATGTAAATTATTCAATGGATAAATTCAAATTAGCAATATGCAAGAGCGAGATTTAAACTCCTATACGGGTGTTTGTGATCGTAAATTATTACTACAAAATGTGATATTTAAGTCGATATATAAAGTTAATTTTTGGAGAAAATTAACTTATAATGAATTTAAAGTCAATTTGGTGAAAAATCGATGCTATGTCCACATGTAGCGTTGGTTCAACCCGTCAACCGATGCTATACACATAAATTTTTCTTTTTCTCTTCTTTCTTCCCCCATTAGACACAATTTTTAATTTACAGCACTGTAAACAACACCCAAAAATCCAAAATTGAGTTTCACCTCCTCCATTCTTTCTCATTTTTCGGCCACCTATGACCACCAATTTTAGCACTGTTTAGTGGATTTTCTTCCTCTCCAAATCTCTTATTTTTTTTAGCAAAATATTCAAATTTTTTATACCCATTTTTTCACTTACAAAACACCATTTTTTTCATTTCTTTCATTTTGTCACTTCATCTCTTGTAAGTATTTCTATTAATTATACACACTTATTATTCACTTTGCGTTATTTTTTGTATATTATGTGTATAAATTTTATTATATGTATGTTATTATTTTTATTATGTAGGTTTTGTATAAATATTATGAAATGGGAAAGACATGATTCAACAATATGATGCTCATTAAAATATCTGTGATTTGAAGTAGTGTAGTTATTTAAAAAAAACCTTAATAATCACATAATTATTATATAAATTTATATGTCACTGAATACAGGTTCTTAAGTGATCTAAATAGAAAATTAGTAAAATATGTAAAAAAATAACTTTAAAGTCGGTTCAATTCGTGAACCGACTTTACACATAAAGTCAGTTGATCCTATGCACTGACTATAAATTTTAAGTCTTTTTATTTACAATCAGTTTTTAACCAATTTCAAAACCCGTTTTTATAGTAGTTAATATTCTCTTTAATTTCTAAATTATACTACTTGATATATATAATAGAAGTAAAACTTATATAGGTAGTAAATAAATAAAAATAATAATGATAATAAAATGACCATATAAATTTAGGTTGTTGTACAAGATTAACTTCATAAAGCTTAAATTAATTTTTAAATTATACAAAATGAATTATTACATAATTATAAATGTAATAATATTTATGTGATTAAAATATTTACATAAAGGTAATAAATTAGGTAAAGAAAATACACTATAGAATTATCAAATATAACTATTTATTAGAATAGGTATTTTATATTTATTAGAATAATTTTTTGGTATTTATTAGTGTAAAAAAAACTAATAAAAACTAAAAAACAAGAAGCAAAAAGCTAAACAAGAAAATAAAACAACCAGGTACAATGCTAACAACCAAAATTATCGTCACTTTCGTATATAGAAGATAGGGACATATCTTGAGGATTCATTTTTTTAAGTAAAAATATTGTTTAATTTTTTAAATTAAAAAGAAGTTTTAATTAATCATTTTGTTTATAAAAAAAATACTTATTAATTTTTAGTAATATTGATAAATTATTTTTAAAAAATAACGTTGAGATACTATTGAACACTAAAATGATGAAAATATCCTGATAATTTTTTATATATAAAATAATTTTAAAATTATTAAATATTTTTTTTATAATTTTTATAAAATAAAACGAACTAAATAATATATTATCTAATTTAAGAAATTAAATTCCACGTTTCGTATAAATAAAAATATCAATTCACCTTCCATCCTAAAAGATATGGTATTTTTATAAATTACAAAGTAATCCATTTTATTCCAACAACATTCCAAACACTAACCCCACGTTTGGTTGGAGGGAATGGAATGGAATCAGAATTGATTCCTTCCATTTTGTATGTTTGGTTGGACGGAATGGAGGGTGGAATGAAATCTGAATACTAAAAGAAAAGGAATCACAATTTCTTCTCCCACCTTTGGTAATCATTATTCCATTCCCATCTAAACTTTTTTTTTCAATTTTACCCTCACCTAAAATATAACCTTAAATTCAAATCCCAAATTCTCAAACCCAAAATTCCAAAACCCTAAACCCTAAATCCAAATCCTAAAATCCTAAAACATTAAACCCTAAACCTCAAATCCTAAACCCTAAACCTTAAAACATAAATCCCAAAACCCTAAAACATAAATCTCAAATCCCTAAACCCTAAACCCTAAATCCCAAATTCCAAATCCTAAAACCCTAAATCCTAAACCCTAAATCCCTAAACCATAAACCCCAATCCGAAATCCCTAAACCCTAAACCCTAAACCCTAAAACCCTAAACCTTAAAACATAAATCCCAAAACCCTAAAACATAAATGCCAAAACCCTAGACTCTAAACCCCAAATTCCAAATCCTAAAACCCTAAACCCCAAATCGCTAAACCCTAAACCCTAAACCTTAAACCCTAAAACCCTAAACCCCAAATGCCAAAATCTCTAAACCCTAAACCCTAAACCTTAAAACATAAATCCCAAAACCCAAAACCCTAAAACATAAATCCCAAAACCCTAAACCCCAAATTCCAAATCCTAAAACCATAAACCCTAAACCTTAAACCTTAAAACCCTAAAACCCTAAACCCTAAATCCAAAATTCTAAAACCCTAAACTATTTTTAGAAAAATAATAATTTTAACCCTAAACCCTAAACCTTAACCTACAAATATAACCCCAAAATCCTAAATCCCTAAACCCTAAATCACACATCCCAAACCTCAAAACCCTAAACCTTATTTAGAAAAATAATAATTTGAATAATATATTTCTTTTTAATTAAGTAATACTTATTTAGAAAAATAATGATTTTAATAATGTATTTTGTCTGACGAAAAAATAGTAATTAAATGACATTATTTGAACTTTACAGCATGTAGGGGTATTAAGGTCATTTACAGCTTTTTTCATTCCATTCCAGTGGCAAATCAAACACTATAATCCTGATTCTGAGCTTGATTCCAGTGATCAAACCAAACAAAATTGTTTCTTTTTCATTCCATTCCATTTCGATTCCGATTCCGATTCCGATTCCATTTCACGAACCAAACGCCACCTAAATAGTAATTACTTTTTGGATTCTAAGTTTGAAAACTAAACAACAACATCAGGAACAACGACAACGTTTCATATTCAATCAACTTCTATTCATATAACCATTTTTATTACTTTTTCATTTTAATGAAACAATGTGCCTTTATGGAATAAATTTGTCTGTACTATTTTATATACAACCAACATATCAATTACTTTATGCTTTCTATTTCTTTTAATACTTTAATTGTTTTCACTTTTGAAATATCTTGCGTGACGCTACATAATTAATGATACATAATAGTACATTTAAATAAGATTCAACTGTGGTCCATTAATCATCATTATTATGAAAACCATATAATTATTTTATATGTAATTATAAGTTTGAAACTCTATAGATACAGGAATTATATTTTAGTCGTAATTGTTGGGGTTGACGTCGTAATGCATCACTACCGCCAAAAGAAAATTAATAATAATAAAGAAATGGTTTTAATAAATAATATAAATAAAAATACTCATATAATTATTTTATATGACATGGGATAAGGTAACGTTGGAGATTACATTCCCTTACTCATTCTCTAAAAACTTTACCCCTTTATTATAAATTTAAAAATGATATTCATATTGTCAGAATTATTTTTACTATTATTAAAATAAATTTTCTACTTTTAAAAATAATTAATTATTAAATTTAAATTACTCTCGTATTAGTTATTTTTATTATAAAAATATAAATTCTTAAAAATATAAATATACCTTTAAAAAAATCAAAATATATCGTTATATTGAGATTTAAATAAACCCTAAAATATATCATATTATAAATTCTCTACTAATTATATAATGTTCTTTATTTTTTTAAAGTAAATTTTATTTTTCTAAAATTATTTAAATTAATTACTAAAATCTAATTATTTTAAACAATGTTATTATTTTGTAATTTATTAGTAAAGATGGTTTTAAACTAACTATATCTTTGTTATAAACTTTTACATTGATTTAATTTAAATGTTGTTTTTATCTTATTATTAAATTAAAAATTAAATTTTTTTAAAACAATAAAAATAATATTTTTTAAATTTATAAATAAAAAAAATTATATTTTCCTTTCACAATAACACACGTTTAAAAAAACAACTTTATTAAAAAAAGGAAAGAAAAATTTAAAAAGCACATAGACGATGATCATAATAACTCATATAGCACTCACTATCTTTAATTTGTTTTTAACTTTTTGACGAATTAATGATGATAGTTATTATGTAAGCATAATTGAAATTTGGTACTTTTGTAACTTTTGATTGGTATCTTAAATGCTATAAAATCCAATAGAAGCAAAAACACCGATAGTTGCAAACAAATCTGGTAAACTAAGACTTAAGATGACTCAAACTTAAGACGTGCATCATTGTTATTGTACACTAATATCCTACAATGTTCTGTTGCAAAGTTAGCTAGAATTAAATTATCTTTTTTCGAGCTTGTAGGATTAATTTATTTTTATTTTAAAAACACTAAAGAAAATATAATGGTTTGTAAGGATTGAGAAAGAAATAAACATATACAAGTTGTATTTTAAATGAAAAATATTTATTAGCAAAAGCCATTTGCTATATAAGTGACTAAATAAAAATTTATATACAGTAATTATAAAAGTATAAAAATAGTTATTATTGATTCGGAAAAAGGTGTTCGAATTTCTTTTTTTTTACCAAAGCTACGTATTAAATTCATAATTATTAAAGTATGTATATTAACTCTCTTAATAGTTTAAAATAAATATTTTAGTACGATATTTTATGGATTAATCATTATTAATCTTATTATTATGAAAAATAAATAATTTTAATCATATAATTTATTAAAATAAATATTTTTATTCCATCAAAATTATTAAAATTAATAATGTGCTTAACTTTTATAAATAACAGGATTATAGATGTTTAATTCAAAAATTACAATATTAAAGTGCTCTTTTATATATAATAACGGGATTAGTGTGATCTTAGTGATCTTACTTTCTTATTGATTATATACACTTAGACTAAATAATTTAAAATTTGAATATTATAAAATATATATTTATTAATAAAAAAAATTTAAAAACTTGGACTAGACTTACGTAATCTAGCTCCACTATTCTTGTCCTTTTATCTAGACTTATAATCCGATCCGATCTCTTTTTCAAATGATTTAGTCTGATTTAATAAGTTATGATGAGTGGATCAGATTGATTCTATAAGGCATTGATATGTGGATCAATGGATATCCATGATCCAATCTGAATTGTTCCAATTTTTTTTCTTAAAATAAAATATTATTTGGTGTAATACATTACGTATTTTAGATTGATAAATTAAAAAATAAAATAATTAAAAAACATTATATATTATAGGAAAAAAAAATTTCTAGAGATTTGTTTTTTACTTATTTATAATCATATATATTCTAAAAACATTTAATACTTTTAAAATAAATTTTTTAAGATTATTATCTTGTTTCATCTAAAATTTTAAATTAAGTATAATTTACATACATTCAATCAAATTGATGAGATTTTTTTATTTATAAATAAAAAATTAAAATTTGAATTAATTATTCAAAAATTAGAAAAAAATGACATTCTTGTTATAAATATAAGAAGAAATTAATAATTATGAATATGATAATATTTATATTTTAGTTTGTTAGATTTTTTGTGTCCTTATAATGAATGATAGAATTATGTCATTGTAACACTAGTAGTTACTGAGTTTGATTGTTGCTTATGGTATTGAAGATTTCGTTACGTAGTTGGTTCCTTCGATATATCTTTCTGGTACAACTATTATTTCATCTGAATATATTGTGTGAAAGCGTGTTCATGGTACAATATGCTTATGGATTTTTGGCCAATGATTAATAAAGTTTTTGGATCTTTATGGAAAATAGTCTTCTCGTGAGCTTTGGAAGATGTTTGAAGAGGTATTTGCTTCATGTGTAAAATCTTATTATGGAATTGAGACTTTAGTTATAAAATGTAAAGAAAGAATCACATTGGCAAATAATTTGGCCACTATAAAATAGCTAGTTTTTTTTTTAATTTGGTTCTTTATGCACTTTTGGGGTTAAACTATCATTGTAATCTATTTGTGTGTTCCATTATTGAGCAGGCTAGCACTGTTTCAATTGAAAAGTTTCATATATGTTTACTTGTTTTGAGAATAGGCTTAAGTAACATGACAAAGAAAAAGAGAATCAAGTTCTTCAAGCCAATCTTGTAAAATTTAATAATCCGAATGTTCAAGGTTCTTCCACTTGTACGATTGCTCAAAAATAGTCAAATGATCCCTCTTAGTTACACTCTCAGGAACGTGGTAAAGGAAGGGAGCGTGGCTCTAAGCACAATGTGTAATGTCAATTTGGTGAGAAAATGAGTCATATTCCCTCTTCTTGTTTTAAATTAAAGGACTTGTTACAAGTTTCGTCTAAAGTCAATCAGAATTAGTCTTATCTTTCTGTGTATATTGCTTCCAAAGGGGTCTATTGACAATAATTGGATCTTAGACATCGTGCTATAAATCATATCATCGATAAGGCAACCAATCTTAGCAATCTTATTCCTTACAGTGAATTGGATGTCATTCTTGTAGGTAATGGGGCTTCTATTCCTATTTCTTCATGCTACTATTCCTATTTACAATGATTCTCTTGTCCTAAATAATATTTTTCATGCTCCTAAAGTTTCCATCAATCTTGTTTTTGTTCAGCAATTGTGCAGGGATAATCATATTTTCATTGAATTTCACTCTGAGTCCTTTTGTATCAAGGACACTCGTACGAGGAAAGTGTTGCTTCACGGGCCTCTTGATCAAGGGCATTACAAGCTTCTTGCATTTGGAAGTGCCATATATTCTTTAAGATGGATTTAAGGTTTCTCCTACCAATTTTTTAACTAAGTCTTATTTGTAGCATAATAAACTTTATCATGTTTCTAGTAGTGTTTTGACTTTCTTACACAAGAATAATATTCATGTAATAAAGTCTTGTGTCGTTTGTCAGGCATGTGAACTTGCTAAGTCACATAAACAACCAGTCCTAAATGGTGTATATATTACTGCTTCTTTACCATTTGAACTTGTGCACATGGATTTGTGGGGTCATTTTTAGGTAGTTTCTGTTAATAATGAGTGTTACTGTTTGTCAATTATTTATGACATGACTCGTTTTGTGTGGGTATTTTTCTTGAATACAAAGGATCAAGTCGTTTTTATTTTTCTTATATTTGAAGCCATATTTAAGTTGATGTATGGTTTTAAAACCATAAAACGTGAGTTTAAGCCTTTTCCTGTAGCTCTTAAGAAGGAATGTTTGGTGTATCAGAGAATGTGTCCTCATATATCTAAACATAGTGGCACTGTTGAAAGTTGAATTTGCCTTATCGTTGACACAGGGTTTACGTTGCTGTTATAATTTGGTGTTTGAAAAATATATTTGCCATATGCATTATATGAGTCATTTTTTTTGTATAACAAGGGACCTGATTTCATGTTTTGGAAGGTTTTTAGGTGTATGTGTTTTTCGTGTTTAAGATCTCACAGAACTAATAAGCTTGATGCAAAATCTTCGGTGTGTACTTGTTTGGGACATACATCAAACCAAAGAGGCTATGTATATCTTGACATTCAAACTAAGAAAATACATGTCACACGTCATGTAGCATTTACAGAACGTGTTTTTTTTCTTAGTGACAAGTCAACCTACTGCTCAGTCATTGGTAGATGTGTTAGCTTCAATTTTTTGGGCCTCCTTTCTAAGTTCCAATTGGCATAATGTCCCATCCAGCTTAATCTTCTTTGTAATCATCTACGCATATGGAGTCTTCTACACATGTTGATCATACATGTGTTTTGCTAGTTTTGTCTGGCCTTTTGTAATCAGCTCATTCTCCAACTTTGTCTACATCTAGTCCTACTCAAACATAATCACTTTAGCTATTTCATATGATAATACTGCTTCACAGGTTCATGTACACATAGCCTCAGTTCCTTTATCTAATTAACCTAATGCAAAATTTGAAAATGTCTATTCCATAAGAACTCACCCAAAAGCAGGCATTTCAAAACCCAATCCCAAGATTTTCTTTTTTATCCACTAATGACTCAGTTTCATAGAAGCTAAACTCTTTTTGTGAAGCTAATAAACATCAAGTTTGGAGAGATGCTACGAAAGTTGAGCATCATGATTTGGTACATAAAAATACTTGGGGACTTGTTCCTAGCCAATCTGATTAGAAGATAATAAGGTGCAATTGATAAAAGGAAGGTTCCTTTAGTGGCTAAAGGGTATTTTTAGAGTCATGGGATTGACTATTAAGAAAATTTTAGTAAGGTGATGAAAACCTCTATTATCCAACTTGTTTTGTCTCTCAATGCTCATTTTGGATAGGATGCAAGGAAAATTGGTATCAATAATGTTTTCTTAAATGATGATTTTGAAGAGATAGTGCTTATGCATCAACCACTTAGTTTTAAGGATCTTACTAGTCTTGATTTTATGTGTTGCCTTAAGAAGTTGCTTTGTGAAATTAAGAAAGTACTCAGAGCTTAGTATCATAAATTTAGCTCATGGCTAATTGGGGTTGGTTTCAAGAATACATTAATTGATACAAGTTTGTTCTTTAAAAGGAATGGTACTAATCTTATGATCTTGTTAATTTATGAGTATGATAATTTTGTTAATTTGGTACAACTCTTCTTTGCTTCAATAATTTGTTTCTTAATGTTATCCTATTTGTCCTCCCAAAGATCTTAGATAGATGTATTATTTTTTAGGACTTGAGGTTACTCGAACTGCTTCTGGAATATTCTTATCTCAATAGAAATGTATAAAGTTCTTTTTTCCATGGCTACTCTATCTAGTTCCAAGGTAACTTTTACATCGATTGCCTCAGAAAAAAGTGTTGAATGATGGAATCCTTTTGAGTTCAAGTGAGGCCACTTTGTAAAGAACCTTAGTTAGAGTTTTACAATATTTTTGTATTATAATGCCTAAATTAGCTTTCAGTAAAGAACCTTAGTTAGAGTTTTACAATATTTTTGTATTATAATGCCTAAATTAGCTTTCACAATAAACAAGTGTTTGTTCTTGAGTAGTCCTACTAATAAGCATTAGAAAGCAGTAAAGCTCACTATTAGGTGTTTGTTAGGTAGTGTTTATTTTGGATTAAAGTTCTTAAAGTCATCATTATTGGATATTGTGGGATATTCAGATGTCGATTGGGCTGTATGTTCAAATGATGGAAGAAGTGTTAGGGCATACTTTGTTTTTCTTGGAAATAATTTGTTGTCATGGTTTTCAAATAAACAAAAAGTGGTTTATTTTCAGGTCTTCTGTAAAAAGTGAGTACAATAATTTAGCTTCCTTGGCTGCTAAAGTGAGATGAATTAAGTCATTGTTGAATAAGGTAGGATTATAACTAAAACAACCCCCACTTCTCCATTGTGATAACATCAACGCTAAGTACATGGCTTAGCATCCTGTTATGCACCAATGAACAAAGTACGTTGAAATTGATATACATTTTATAAGGGAACAAGTACTAAAGAAATAAATTGTAGTAGCATATTGAAATTGATATACATTTTGTAAGGGAACAAGTACTAAAGAAATATACTGTAGTAGATTATTGTTTTAATGAACATTTGTTAGCAGATTTGTTAACTAAATCTTTAAGTAGGCAACACTTTGAAACTCTCAAGTGCAAACTTTTTAAAGGGAGTACTATATAATGAATGAGTAAGAAAGTGATTGGTTAATATGTGTATACTATAAATTATATAATGGTTATAACTAAATATCTATAGTTATATAAGGATAGCTTTTGTGTCATGATAATGAAAAAGGGATAAAAAAGCTAACATTTTCATTTTCTCTCTTTGTATCATAATTTTGCACTACTTTTCAGATGTAGATGATTATAGCTCACTAGTTTGTTACTTAGAATCTATTTTAGTTTTAACAAACAATCATGTGTATTGTTGTTATTGGATAGTAGTTCATTCTTATAACTATGAAATGTATTTTTAGTATTATTTGTATTTGTTAAGTTTTCATTATAAGTAATGTAGAAAGTTTTTTCTACTTTAATTGGGTGAGCCTTTAGTGCTTTTCTTGTTTTGTGTTTATGAATGGTTTTAGAGCCATATACCCAAGCTTTATGAATTGCTATGAAAAGTAACAATGGTGTTAATAATCAAACTTATAGAGACGATATGTTTCAGTCGCCTCAAAGTGTTCATTAAGTTGGTTTTGTTCCATCACAAGCTTTCATTCCTTGTATGACAATGAATGTCAATAACAATGGTGTACCATATTAATTTACTTACTCAAACTTTGTCTTCTTTACCTTATATTAATGTGAGTCTTTCGATGAAATTGGATGAAAATAAGTACATGATTTGGATGAATCACATCCTGACATTTGTCACAAGTTATCAGCTTGAAGAAATAATTGATGGCTCAATTAATGTTCCAAGTAGGTTTCTTGATAATTCTTGCACACTAAACTCTTTGTTTTTGGATTTGAATAGAATAAACTCTACTATGAAAGACTAGATATATGGGTCTGTATCAACTAACATAATGGGTTACCTTATTAGTGGTATGATAGCCAGGGAGTAATGAGTTACTCCTAAAGAATCTTACTATGTATATATTTAGACCAAGGTAATGGACTTGAGACAATAATTGCAAAATCTTAGTAATAAGGGTTTAACAGCCTCTCAATATTTCATTAAATCAATGAGAATTATTAGGCATTTAACAATTGTTAGTGAAACAGTTCAAGAAAAAGATTTAATGTTATATATCTTGAGTGGCTTAGGTCCATGGTATATAGATTTCGTTTCCAACATTCAAATGCATGAGATTAAGACTTCTATCAAATTTAATTCACAATCATTTAAAAGGCTATGATATGATGCTTAAGGAATAAGATTTTGGTGTTCAAGATGTTATGTTTCAAGCAAATGTTGCTCGGTTTAACTCTAGAAATGGTAGCCAAGTTGGTCATTATAAGTGCTTTAGTGCCAAGAATGGTGATGGTTCTAAGTCAACACTAATCAACTAAAGTATAATCTTAAATAGTTCTTGCAATAGACACCCCAAAGCAATTAGAATCTTGGTTCTTTTGGTAGAACTTATTCCACGAACTTGTTAAAAAAATGTTGGTGATAGGCTTATCTTTCAAGTATGTGAAAGATGAGACATAGTGTTCAATACTATTTTATTAAGAGATTTATTCACTGGAAAAGATCATCATGCTATGTTGCACAGTGTGAAGATTTTAGTACTTCTTTTGGTTGTTTTTGGCTCCTTGATATAGAAGCTAGCCAGTATGTCATTGTAGATGCTTACTCAACTCATCAATACTACTCTTTATTCAAGCTTTGTTGGTATTATACTAGGTAATGGTACACGAACTTTCATTGCTAATATTGGCTCATGCAGTTTGAAGGTTAATGATAATTGTGTGCTTTTCTTTAAAAGATATGCTATATACATCTAGGGCTACAACTAATCTCATTTTTATTTATAAGTTTTGTTATGATAACAAAGTATCAATTGAATTTTCTATTGGTTTTTGTGTGGAGGATCTTCCATCCAAAAGGGTAAAGTTCCAAGGCTCAAGTGGTCATGGTTTGTATAAGGTGTATGTTTAAATTGGAGGTTCCTTGTCATCTGAATCTATATGAATCTATTAATTCTCCTATTTTGTTCTCAACTTCCTTACAATAATGGCATAATTGGTTGGTCACCCCTCTTTTCCAACTATAAAAAATGCTTCAACCAAGTATATTTTTGACCACTCTATTTCTATTAATAGCCCTAGAGGTAACGAGTTTTGTAAACATTGAAAAATAGCTAAATCTCGTATACTTATTTTCTTCACTCTTATGAAAGAGTTGCTACTCCTTTTCATTTGCTCTATCTTGATCTGTGGACTACTCCAGAAAAGACATGCATTACTTATATGTTTTTTTGACTCTTATAGATGATCATTCTAGGTTGGTTTGGATTTTCACATTTCAAGAAAAGGATCAAACTAGTTTAGGGTTTCTTGCTTTTAAAAATATGGTTGAGAAGTAATTTTTATTTGATATTAAGGCTATTAAAACTGATGATGGGTTAGAATTCAAACTTATGATTTAAGATCTTACTAAATAGGGGGTTGTTTATAGACGTATTCCAAAATGTGGTCTAGCTCTTCTTTCTATAGCTCATATGCCAATTCAATTCTAGCCTTATGCTATGCATATAGTTGTGTTTTTGCCCAATAGGTTACCTATAAAAATTCTTACTCGTTTGGCTTATTTTGATGTTTTGACTAATAATAAACATGATTATAGTTCCTTGAAAATGTTTAGTTGTCAAGTTTTTCCTTGTTTACGGGCTTATAACTCTACCATGTTAGAGTCTAAGTCCCTAGAATGTGTCTTTTTGGGATAATGTCTTAATCAAAATGGGTTCCTTTGTTTGCACAAAGAAATTGGTCAATTATATACCGGTAGACATGTTATTTTGAATGAGTTGTACTTTCTTTTTGTTAAAGTCCAAGATGAGAAAATTGTTTCTTCCTTTCAAGTCACATCATCTATTCAAGTTCTTGCCTATATACCCATTGCTTGCTATTATTCTTTTATTTTCTCTTATAGTCCTATTGTTCTTTAGTCCTTATCTACTAATAACTCTATGGATAATACCATTGTTTCTTCTAGTGGTTCTAAGTCTCTTTCAACAACTGATTGTTCTTCTTCTTTTTCTTCTTCTATACCCTTTCCTGATAATGATTATGATGAGTTTTTGGATGCTAATGGTTATGCTCATAGTAATGAGCTCGTCGTTAACGATAAACCTTCATTTCCACTTGATGTCTCTTCTTTTGTTTTTCTTCTATTTAAGGTGTTGTTTCTCATTCTATTTTACTTTCCTTTCTTTTTTTGTCTATGGATCAACCTTTTATTATCTCCGACACACATTTCATGCTCACATGATCAAAAGCTAACATTTTTAAGTCCAAGGTGTTGCTTGTTTCAGGTGGTCTTTTTGAGGTTCTACTTGTTCCTTATTCATATAAAACTGTCTTAACGAGGCTTGAATGGAAATCAACCATGAAAAAGGAGATAGATTCTCTAAATGCTCATGCTACTTAAGCCTTAGTTCTTTTGCCAATAAGATATACTGTTATTACATGTAAATGGGTTTTTTGTGATTTTTTTTTGTCCTCTGAAGCATTGGACAAACATAAGGCTTGATTAGTAACAAAGGTTTCTTACACTTACGTTTTTCAAAGGATGGAAGGTGAGGTAGATAGATGTGAACAATGCTTTTCTAATTGAAGACTTATTGGATAATGTTTGCATATGCTAACCCCTGGTTTTGAGCATGATAATCTCCATTTGGTTTGTAAATTACATAAGGTTCTATATGGTTTGAAACAAGCTCATTGGGTTAGGTAGCAAAAGATTTGCTCTTGTTTGATTAGTAAGGTCTTGCAAACTACGGGGTTGATAGTTCATTGTTTGTGAAGTATTCTTTTTCTAATATGTTTATTGTATTAATATATGTAAATGAAATTTTAATTACATGCTTTAATAGTGCTCTCCTTGGTAAGCTTATTGTTGAATTTCATTTACAATTTGTTCTTTAAGGACTTAAATTTTTTTTCACTATTTCCTTTGCAAAATTCTAAGTAAATTTGATGGTGTTCTCTTAGAAGATTCATCTGATTATAGAAAGTTGGTTGATTATCTTCAATATCTCACTCTTATTATACCAAAAGTGACATTTGTAGTGAATAAATTGAGTCAATTCATGGTCTCATTAAATGATGTTTTGTTATCTACCAAACGACTACTTAGGTATTCTAAAGACATTTCTCAGTTAGCTCTTACTTTTTCTAAACCATCTTTTATGGATTTTGTTGCATTCTGTGATGTTGATTATGTTAGTGTCCATATGATTGTCATAGTACTATAGTTTTATGTATTTATTTAGGTGAGTACTTAATATCTTTAATTTTTGGGAATCATTTAAGTAAAAAGTTATCTCACATTGTAACATTGAGAGTTATCTCACATTGTAACATTGAGAGTGAATATTATTCCATAGGACTAACCTCTGTTGAAATTGTATGACTGAAGTCTTTGCTTGTTGATTGCATATTTGTTTATCTATTTTTTCTCTCTTGCTTACGGTGTTACTGCTAAGTCATTAGTTCATAATTTTGTGTTTTATACATGTACAAAGTATATTGAAATGTATCATTCTTTTAAACCTATTAGTGTTTTAAGCTCGTTTAATTATTTGATAAAAAATAAATTTTTAAAATAAGATAATTTATCATTAGATGATTCATTTTCATAACTAAAAAATTACTTCATTTTTAATCCAAGATACTAAATAATTCAATGATATAATTTAAGAGATTTTTTTTTCTAAAATAATAAACAAAATAATACAATAATTATTTACATATTAAAAAAATTAAAAATAAAAGTAGTTATATTTCTTTAAAAAAAATTAGTATGTAAGTTAATTAATATAATAACAGATTGAATTTATGTTGATAATATGTAGAATATTGTCTTATTATAGTGCTTTTTTGTGCTCAGTACTATTTTTTTTCCTTTTTCTTGCTATACGTTTCTCTTTCTGACATTTTTCGTCTGCCCTGGACTCCGACAATGGTAAGAGTCTACAGTTTAATATTTTATCTCCATTCATTGTTTTTTCAATTTTGCCTCTGAAATCTTCAGCATGGGTTAGTTTATCTCTGCATTTTTCAGTTTCACTTGTCATCTTCTTTTAAAAGGTTAGGGATTTATAATTTATTCCCTTTGTTATTTAACTATTGATTGTTTTTCAATGGGTACATTTATTTCAACCTGAAGTGGGTCAACAAGCTTAGACTTGGCTGATTTTACTTATGAAGAGGCTAACTTAATTTTCTGATTAAATACTATTGTCATTAGCGATTAAGCTTAACCGAATGACAATATCTTCCTCTCTCTTTTTTTTTTAGTTCCCCTTCTTTTGATAAAAAACTGGACAGTGTTGATTATTAGCTTAAATGAAGAAACTATAGGCGTTCCTGTTGATGTCTAGATTAATTTGGCAAAATTCAGGACTTCTTTCCATGGGGTTCTCGAATAGGATTTTTAATTTGGCAGATGACCCACTCGATGGGTTACAGAGCCTGGTAGTAAATAGCAATTTTGTCCTTCAAGCAAGAGACATATATGTCTTGAGTTAGTGAATGTGTGAGTGGTGAAACAAAAACCTTACTTTCAGATCGCATCAGACACAACAAGCCAAGTAGCCAACTACATATTACCCCACTATATATTCTTACCATTATATATGCTTTACAAATACTATCAGTTATATATATATATACCGTTCAGGAGTGAAACGTTGTTAGAATAATTTTATTTTTGCATGTAATGTTTTATATCTACATCTATTTTCGTATGTGTTACATCCATCGTAATTCCAACAATCCAACACATGTAACATATTACATCTATATGTATTTTGGTATGTAACCTATTACATCCACCTTAGTTCCATAAACCCAACAAATGAAACATGTTACATTTGTATGTATTTTTGTAGATAACATGTTACATTTACCATAATTATAGCAATCCACACCTGTTACATCCATTAGAACTTTGATAGGGTTGCCAATGGTGACTGTCAAAGCACCAATTTGTCGTCGAAGCTTTGGTGGGTTCGTCAGCAGTGGCTAATGGAGATGTGGAGGGTGAAATCTTTGCCAATGGTGACTGTCAGCACCAATATGTTTATTTTTGTTCTTTTTATTATGTAATTTAGTATAAAACTACGAGTTTTTAGATAAGTTGTTGTTAGGTATGAAAAATTTAACAATTTATTAAAATGAAACTATTTAGGCCCTACATTTGACAATATATACTTATTTTAAATAGAGTACAAAATACTTCAAGTTAATCATCAGAGCATATTAATTTGACTATATATCCTTATTTTGATTTTGGTCTGCATTGCATGTTGGTTGTTTTATTTATAAGAACTTGCAAGTTTATTAGGCCATCAGGATATCTCTATTAATCGTTCATACTTTTGGTTGTAAATCTAAGCTTACTTGAATGTTTTTCATTTGGATTTTTTTTTGTCACCTTTTTTTTGTTATTCCTTTTCAGAGAACCAAGACAAAAAAGGCAATTAAATTGGAGGCCATGAACTTTCTTTTAGATACCGGGACAAAGATTTGCGACCTTATGGTTGAACCAATATGTCGCCAGGTGGGATATATATTTAACTACAAAAGCAACATTGATAAGCTTCGAATTAATGTTCAATACCTAAGAGCTAATAGAAATGGGCTGCAACAACTAATTCATGAGGCAGAAAGAAATGCTCAAGAGATTCTTGTTGATGTTGAGGAATGGATGAAAGAAGCATATGGTCTTTGTGAAATGGCCGATAGAATTCTTGGGGATGAGGAAGGCCACGCAAAGGCAAGTTGTTCATGTAGGTCCTTTCCTAATTTGGTTCTGCGTCATCAACTGAGTCGAAAAGCAAAGAAGATGGCTAGCTCCCTTGTTGCTGTTGGTGTCCGTTGTCATTTTGACCAAGTCTCTTGTCGTCGCATTTTTCCAAGTAATGTTGGAAACAAAGGCGATGAATATGAAGACTTTTTATCAAGGAAGGCAACCATGGATAAAGTTATGGAGTCACTCAAAGACCCCAATATTAGCATGGTTGGGGTGTATGGTATGCCTGGCATTGGAAAAACCATGTTTGCTAAGGAGGCTTCTCAGAGAGCACTAGATCAGAAGTTATTTGACCCAATCATCCTTGTGGCAATTTCTCATGTCCCAAACCTTGAAAAGATTCAACAAGAAATTGCTGAAAAATTGGGTTTGAAATTTGAGGAAACAATTCTTTCCCCTAGAGCAGACAAACTACAAGACAGGATGAGACGCGAAAAGAAGATCCTCATTATTCTTGATGATGTCTGGAATAAATTTAAATTACATGATATTGGAATTTCTTTTGGAAGTGATCAAAAGGGATGCAAGATATTGTTGACCTCAAGATTTAAAAATGTAGTGTGTGATGAAATAGGAGCTGAGAGTTTCAAACTGGATCTTTTATCTGACCATGAAGCAGCTAATTTATTTTACAAGAAGGCTGGTGATTCAAGTAGAGATATTGCAAAGCAAATAATTAAAGAATGTGCATGCTTACCAATTGCTATTGTGGTGGTTGCAACTGCTTTGAAAAATAAGCCATTGCATTATTGGAAGGATGCATTGCATCGACTACAAAAGTCTATTCCAATGAGCAAGGTTAACAAGAGTATAAAACTAAGCTATGATTTTTTAGTTAGCAAAGAAGCAAAACGTTTGTTGTTACTTTGCAGTATACATGAAGAAGATGAGGACATAATTGTTGAAGATTTGGTGCAGTATGGCATGGGCTTAGACATGTTCCAAGGTATCACAAAATTGAAGGATGCAAGGAATAGAGTTCTCTCATTGGTTGATAATCTAAAAGCTTGTTGTTTGTTGTTAGATGGTAAGAGTGAAAGTTCAGTTAAAATGCATGATGTTATTCGTGATGTTTGTCTATTAATTGCTTCCCAAGATGAGCACATGCATTTTATAAGAGATATTGCTGAGTTAGAAGAGTGCAATAGGAAAAAAAAACTTGTTGACTCAATTGTAATTTCACTTCCATCTGTTAATGTCTATCAACTTCCTAAAAGGTTGGAATGCTCCCAACTTGAGTTGCTTTTGATGCGTCATAATGGGGAAACATCAGAGGGAAGATTTCGTCATTCGTTTATAAAAGTATCAAAAGGAAGCTTGGAGGAGCAATTTTTTGAAGAAATGAAGGACCTTAGAGTTTTGTCTTTGAGAGGGGTAAAAGTAAAGCTCAGATGCTTTTCTCGACTTCAAAATCTGCATACATTATGTTTGAGAAGTTGCAATCTGGGAGACATAGCCCCAATCAAAGAATTGAAAAATTTGGAAATTTTGGACCTTGCACGTTCTAAGTTTTTGGAAGTGCCAAGAGAAATAGGACAATTGACACGTTTATGCTCATTGGTTTTGGATGGTTGTTATAAAATAAATCATGTTGAACCTCATGTAATATCAAGTTTGAAAAATTTAGAGCAATTGAATATGGTAGGAAGCTTTTGTAGATGGAAGGTTGAAGGAATCAAAGGTGAAAGAAGAAGTGCTAGCCCTGTGGAGCTAAATAATTTGGCTCAACTAAACACCTTAAATGTATATATTCCTGATGTCTGTAGTCTTCCTGGAATTTGTTTAAACGAAAATTTAGAGAGATATCAAATAGTTATAGGAAACTGGCCAACAAGGTATTTTTGTTATCCTCAAAAAATCACGACTTCAAAAATGTTGAAACTAAAACTTGAAAATAGTCATCAGGTGGAGGAGTATGGTTTTGAAAAGCTAATGAAAAGTGCTGAAGAGTTGTGCCTAGATGGATTCGAGGATGTGAATGATGCTCTTTCCATATTGGACAAGGATGGATATGCACAGTTGGAGCATTTTCTGTTCCAAAACAATAGGAGTGCTCGATACATCATAAACTCAAGTCATCACTGTGCCTTTTCAAGCTTGAAGTCAATGTTTCTTGAAGGCATGATGAATTTGGAGAAAATATGTCAAGGAAAACTGATAGCAGGGTCCTTTGGCAAATTAAAAAAAGTCTCTGTGAAGAAGTGTGGTAAAATAAAGAGCCTCTTCTCATTCTCCATTGCTAAACAACTTGAAGAACTCGTAGTGTGTGATTGTCCAGCATTGGAGGAGATAGGTGCCTATGAAAGTGAACATGAATCCTCGAATGCTAACGACGAAGCGTCAAATGAGCCAAAGTTTTGTCAGCTAATGAGCTTGAGATTGGATAACTTGCCAAAGGTTACCCGGTTCTTTTGGCAGGAAGTGGAGAATATTTCTATGTTTGAAAGAGGAAAGGGTCCATTGCTGATGGTAGATTTGCCAATACCCTTGTTCAGTGAGAAGGTATTATCTTATTTTCTTAATTTAATGCAACTTGAAATTTTCTTTAACTAGTAAAGAATTTTAATTTTGATTATAAACCATAAATTGAAGAGACTAATAATATAATTGTATTATATATATATATATAATTGGAGAAAATAGTTATTTTAATTAGAGAAAATAGTTATTTTATATATAATTAGAGAAAATAGTTATTTTAGGAAGGATTTAAACCTGGAAAATAAAAAAATAAATATATTTTACTTAATTGAGCTTAAATTTATATGAATGATAGAAAAACAAATATCTATTTAAATAGATATATTGATATTTGAGATTTTTTTTAATAATTAAATAATCAATATTGTATTTTTAACTTGACACATATAAATTACTTCCTGTTAAAAAAAAAAGAGTATAAATGTGAATTCTTGCAATAAGATTTAAAAATTTGTACCATTCTCTAGTTGATGGTTTGCTTCAATATATTCAAAATAAACTCTTTTACCCATGAAGCGGCACCCTTGACTAGTGTCACACAGGCTTTTTCTTAAAGTAATAAATATTTGATAAAACATAATATTTTTTCTAAAATTATACGTCTATAAATATACTTGTGAACTTTTTTTTTTTGGACAACAAAAAGAGGTGGAAGCCATCTCAATTTTTTAGAGATTACCAACCGAGTGTTCACCATGATCTCAGTTGGTAATCTCTTAAAAGTTATTTCTAAGATAAAATAGATTGTTTTCCCAACTTGTGTGTTTCTTGTTTAGTTTTTACTTTTTCTAAAACTTGCCAAACTTGAAATCTTATAGATGTTAATATACAATTTTAAATAATTATAAAACTTAAATAAAAGATAATTTACTACAAAAAAAATAATTATTTATGATATTTAAGATAGATAATCGTAATATTTATAATTATTAATATTTTAACTATTAATAATTTATTCGATAATTGAGAAATAAATATTATTTAGTAACCAAGGATATTAGTAGTCATTATTCTAAAATGAGGGTATTTTTATCCAAAAATTTATAAGAACTTATTTAAATTTTATATATATTGTGGATTATTACGTAATTAAAGTTAAAATCAATTGCTTGGCCAAAATTTCTAACCCAAAAAAAAAAATTCTTGGCCAAAATAAAAAACAACTTGAGACCAATTGAAGCAATAATTATTCTAGTTATATTAATCTGTGTTAGAAACTATGAGAATTATTGCTGAGTGCAGAGTGCATAAATATGAAGGTTTATAATATTGTTTCTACAGGTTATTTTTCCAAAGTTGGCGTACATGGAGTTGTCTAGTCTAAAAGTTAAAAAGTTATGGCAAGATAAAATTCATGGAGCATCATTCATGCAAAATTTGACGAAACTGATAGTTCATAATTGTGATGGATTGAATTATCTCTTATCTTATGATGTTGTCAAAGGCCTTGAACAACTTGAGCATCTTGAAGTGAAGTATTGCAAGGCCTTGGAAGAAGTGATTACCATAAAGAAACCATGGGGGTCAATAGAGAGTATAAAAGAGATGCTGCTTCCTAAACTTCATACTTTAGTGCTTTGCAATCTTCAAAAGCTATCAAGATTTTGTTCCGGATGTCATATTGAATACCCATCCTTGAAAGTTCTAAAATTAAAAGAATGCTTGCGGTTGGAAAACCTTGCTTTAATTGGAGAGCTAAATAATTTAGAAGAACTTGACTTTTCTGATTGGTCTTCAATCGTAGAATTACCTCGAGGAATAGAACGAATAACTCAATTGAAGAAATTAAATTTAAGTAAGTGCAGGTCTCTCAAAGTGATTCAACCAAATATACTTTCGAAGTTAATACATCTTCAAGAGCTGGAAATGCTCGAGAGTCCTATCACATGGGAGGCCGAAGGAGTACTCAGTGGTGAGAGAACTAATGCTAGTTTAGCAGAATTGAAAGATTTACCTCAGTTAACAACTTTATCATTATCTTTACCTGATGTCAGCATTGTGCCGAAAGATTTATTTAGTGAGAAGTTGGATTGTTATTGTATAGACATAGGTAATTCCTTCATATATTACTCACC
This sequence comes from Hippophae gyantsensis, assembly GCA_030763125.1. Taxonomy (NCBI): domain Eukaryota; kingdom Viridiplantae; phylum Streptophyta; class Magnoliopsida; order Rosales; family Elaeagnaceae; genus Hippophae; species Hippophae gyantsensis. The sequence goes on from CM061032.1 coordinate 55,297,021, forward strand.
TTATTACTACCCGAGGAAGTTGAGTCTCAACCTCAAGAAAAGCGAGCTTGTAAGGGAGCATGGTCTTCAAGTGTTGCTGAAAAGCTGCATTGACTTGCATCTCCATGGGTTTCAAGATGAGAATGACTTTCTTTACAATTTAGATTATAGAGAATTATTTCCACAATTGCTATATGTGAAAGTGGCCAGCTGTGCTAGATTTAAACATCTTTTCCCTTATTCATTCTCCAATACAATAAAACTTCATGAACTTACAGTGGAAGATTGTATGGCGATGGAGACAATTGTCACCCATGAAAGGGACCAATATCTTGATTACCAACATCCCAATGGCCTAAACTTCAATAAGATCGAGCTTTCACATCTATGGATATTAACTTTGAGAAACTTACCAAGGCTTGTGCAGTTTTACTCAGAAGTGAAGACATCTGTCGTATCTTACTCTAGAGATGAATCTTCTGAGGAGGAGTTTGTAACTTCCGTTCCTTTGTTCAGTAAAAAGGTATGATTGAAATTTAATAGTTCAATTATTTAGTTCCCTAGTTTAAATACAAAGACAATATGATGAATTTTTATATATTCTAAGAAAAATGTAATTTCTATTAATAGGTCCATATGCCCAACTTAAAGGTTTTGGAGATGAAATTACTAAATTGTAAACAAATCTGGCACAATCAATTGTTTTCGAGCTTTAATAAATTGGGTAATTTGAAGGTTTCATGTTGTCCCCATTTGAAGAGCCTAATGTCATATTCTATGATTATTAATCTTGTATCTCTTAGATATTTGGAGGTTTGTAATTGTGAAAAGATGGAAGAGGTAATATCCATATTAGAAGAATTAGAAAAAGAGGAAAGTCTAGATTTGATTACATTCCGTAAACTTGAAATTCTCATAATCAAGGATCTTCCAGAACTTCGAAGGTTTAGTGCAGCCAATGGTGTCATATGCCCATCACTTTCAAGTTTGACTTTGATTGATTGTCTCAATTTAACGGCATTTGTAAACATTTCTACTCATGTTTCTGCTCAACATACTTTCTTTGGTGAAAAGGTAATTTATCTGGTAATTTATCTCTTCTTTTTTTATATAGTTGTACTTTTTTCTTATATACTCTTGATACAATTTCATCCTCATATTTCGAGGATCCAACATCCACTCTATCTACCGCCAACTGTATGCTGATCAATGGTGACAATAAAGTGTTTTTCTCAAATGGAATAGAAAAATTGAATTCTTTTAGTTATTATAAAAAATTACATTAAAAAAAAAACAAAAAGGTAAATTGGATAAAAACAAAGAATAAACGAAATAATGGCTTGAATGAGTTAAGATTTGTAAAAAAAATAAGATTACTATTCAGATCCTTTGTACTACCCTCATAAATCCATGGGATGGATACTGTTTGGTTAGGCTAAATTTTTGTCCAAATTACTAATAGAATTGACATATGTTTGTTAGATAAATCAAGATCAGAAGCCAATAGATGAAAAAGAGAACACTAGAAAGGCCAAGTTCTTAAGCAATATTGTTAAATTTCACTTGGACAACGATTGTAACACATTCATTTGCAGACACGTACTTACTGTAAGATAAAAAAATCACAATATATACACATGAGTTTAGCTACACTCCTATGTAAATAAGTTACATAGGTGTGTAATTTTTCTGAAAGTGGTTACACTTGTGAGTAGCAAAAATTATAAGACATACATTCAAATTCACAAAACTGAACATATATACTGAATTTTTTCAAATGTCTTGCGTACATAATGAGTTTTTCCTAAAATAAATCCAAGCTGAAGGAACTTCATTTATCTCTTTGGTGTCCATTTATTCAAACTTAAGAAGATTCAAGTTATATAGGTGTTTGGACTAGAAATCATTCATTAGATCCAGAACAATTAAATAAATATATTATTAACTAATAACTAATTAGAACTTTATGCTAGCAACTTTACACCAAATTTGTTAGGAACATAGTCATTCCTACTCAAAAAATTTAAATAATAATCTGAGATTTTTAATATCATATAACAACTTGCTTAATATTTGTTAATAATCATTTTGTAGGTGATATTTCCCTCTTTAGAAATTGTGAAAGTGGGCCACAGTGAGATTATAAATGAAATATTTAATTTGGAGGGTGAATCTTGTGTTAACTCCTTTGGCAAGCTAAAGAAACTTGATTTGGAATGTAGCTCTCATGATGAATCAGTTGTTCTCCTCTTCCAAGTTTCTCAACGATTTCAGAATCTTGAAAGATTTTCTGTGCGTGGTCTTGCAGTAGAAAAATTATTCCAACATCAGGAACTCAGTGCTGCTGAAGAAAATGAGAATATACTCCCACACTTGACTACATTGAAGTTACAGGAACTTCCTAAGTTGATGCATCTGTTTGACCAAAATGTCCGTGTAACCAATGCCCTTTCAAATTTGGAAATTCTAGATATTATGAGATGTTACCGATTGAAAAGCTTCATACCACCCTCCATGTCTTTCCAATGTCTGACAACTCTGAGAGTATCAGAATGTCATGGACTGATGAATTTATTTGCTTCCTCTGGCGTTAAAGGTCTGGTAAACCTAAACGAGATGAGCATATATGGATGTGAAAGTATGACCAAGATAGTTGAGATTGATGAAGTTTTGGTCGAAAAGGAGATTATTTTCGAACAATTGGAGACTCTGGTCCTTGTAGATTTGCCCAGTTTGAGATGCTTCTATTCTGGGAATAGCACCATAACATTTCCAAACCTGCAAACGCTAGTCCTCAGTCAATGCCCTGAAATGCAAACCTTTTCACATGGCATTGTAAATTCTCCTACTGTCAATAGCATTATCACAGAATTAGAATCTGAGAATGGAAAATTGGTTGGGGAAGAGGAAAAACATTTGGACCATATTTTGGCCATCTACAGTAGTAGAGTGAAAGAAGAGTGTTGGGAGCACAATATTAATGACACCATACGAAAAATGTTTGAACAAGTAAGTTGCCTTTCAGCTTCACACACTCTAAACAATCTAAATCTGTTCATACAAAGTCAGAACAATCGGCCTTTTTTTTCCGTTTTGTCATGAAATTGATATAATGTAGCCTTGAAATTATTCATTGACTAAATTTGTCATACCATTTAATTTACTACAGGGAGGTCAATTGAATCAGTCTTGAGATCAATTAGGATTTACTACAGGGAGGTCAATTGAATCAGTTGAGATCAATTATTTTTGCTTGCAACATTTAAAACACTCATGGAGTTGACATGATAGAATGCAAAAAATATTTTCCAAAGTTATTATTATATTTCAATTTTGTAGCTTAACTTTTATTGTCATTTGATACTGGTAAACTAAAATACATAGTTACTAATTTTCTTTGATTCTCCTCGTAAACTAACTATTTTTAATTGGTATATCATGTAACTACCGATGTTCAAAACAACATTGTAATCTACCTATATATATATATATATTTGGGTGTGGAGGAAATGTTTGTATATCACAGGGTTGATATGAACTTAGGCATATTACTCAATATTGAAAATCTTAATTCGTTATTCAAAAGGAAAAAGTAAATACAGTAAATGAAAGCGGGTTATTTATTTCCATGAATAAGGTTCTTGCTTTATTAATGTGTTAATTGCTATCAATTCATTCATATGCACTAATGTGTACTCCTATGCGCACAGGTGAGGAATGAGAACAGCTACTGTGAAACATAACAGCAGACATGTAATCAATGGAGTCCTTTTATTACTAGCATTGGTGCTAGTTAAAGTGTCAAGGTTGTGTCCTTAGGCTATGTGTATGTGTTGCTAAAGTTGGAGCTTTTTTAAGTGTCAAGTTTGGTCTGTTGATTTTTTGCTGGTTTTATTGAGTCTGTATGTTGCTTGTGTTGTTTGTGATTAATGAAGACAAAAAAAAAACTATTAATGATTCTTCATATTGTTGCTTTGCATATGCAACAATATTGAAAGAAACATCAATAGCTATCTTTCTTATACTTAAGTGTCTGTTCAGTAAATTTATGCTTTATTAATATTTTTATTATGTGGTATTAAAACAATTAACAAAACATTTATCAAATGCCATATCTTTGTGAAGATTGCAATTTTGCATTAGACTTAAAAAAAATTGTTTACCATCTATCGCTTTATATATTATTAGGATATAAAAAGAATATCCTCACATTTTTTTTAACTATAACATTGTTTAAGTATGATATTAATGTGTGGCATATAAAGAAACATACATATTATCATATTTAGAGTTTAAAATTTTATAATTGGGTTATTTATGTTACCCTTAAACTAAACATTAATATCTTTTTTTATATACAAGAGATTAATTAATTTATGTTGATTAGATATAAAAACACTGAAAGAAATAATGTAAAGTGAGAATAAGATTTTCAAATAAATTTCACTAATTTAAAATCAACTATTAAAGTGATCAAATATACAATTACATATCTACACTACATCAAAGAAAAATTACTTGTCTACAATCCACCTAACACGAAGAAAAATCTTTCAAATACAAAGCAAGTTTTAGACTATTTTTATATTGATACTCTCATAATGCACTTTATTAGCAAGTCGTCTTATCTTTACATGATGCACAAAAATTAGATACATAAATTTGTATATTTTAAAATAACTTGTATGCATACGAATCACTTTGTAATAAATTATAAGTATATTTTCAAGATCGATTTAAAAAAAATTATATGTTTTTTAAATAATTCAACAAATTCTTAAAAATGAAAACTAAACCTAAATATTTTATCACAAAATTTATGTTTTTAAATATCTAAACTATTGATATAAAATTAAAGATATATTCAACAAACATAGGTCAAATAACATTTAAATTCAATAGAGAATTTATGCGATAGTTGGATTTTTAAATATCTAAATTAATAATATAAAATTAAATATAGATTCAATAAAATCTAAATTAATAATATAAAATTAAATATAGATTCAATAAACATAAGGTAAATAACATTTAAACTTAATAGAGAATTTATGCGATAGAATAGTTAGTTAATTATTCTTGCTTAATATTAATAAAATTATTAAATATATAAATTAAGATTATTAATATTTTTTTATAACAAAATTTACGAGGTGGAATTATTTGTTAATAAGAAACCAATTAATATTTTTAGGCATAATTACCAATTGATTAATTATTAAATTATGATTTATTTATAAGAAAATAATAAATTATTTAATTACAGCTTTAAGTAGAGTCAAATAATTAGACTCTCATCCAAGGTGTGAAAGTTAGGTTTACAATTTAAATATTTGAAAACTAACTTTAAATTTAAAATTTATTACGAAAAATATATCGTGAATATATTTTCTAATAGTTAATCTTTGTAAAAATCTTTGAAACATAGTATTATAAAGATTCAAATAATTAAATCTAAAATCGAAGAGTTAATTTTAAATCAAATTTAGATAATTAAATCTTAAGTTTAACTCTTATGTTTATTACGAAAAATACTTCATCAATATATTTCTCTTTAACAAACTTCATATAAATCTTGATGAGAAAACAAAACTTAAATCTATTTTATAAAAATATTTATCTACTTTAATATTTTACAAGCATAATGACATTATAAATATCTTATGATATTGTTGGCCAAACATACTGAACATAATAAATAATTAATAAATTAAACATAGTATTCAGAACAACACATAAAATTAATCTGAAAATAAATAATACATTTAAATTATATCTAAAGTGTATTCTTTCAAGTATAGAATTTATATACTATTTTTGTATCTGAAAAACTTCAAACAAAATTATCAATACTGTTCATTCGAATGAAAGAAAACTATTATATAAACTAAACTATGTAAAATTCTCAAAGTTAAAAGAAGAACTTTGAAACTAAACAAAATAATACTAAGAAACTAGAAAAATTTGAGAATTGAGGGATGGAGATTACATTGGGATTTAGGGGTTTATATAGGGTTAGAAAACGCTGCAAAGAGAGAAAATTATGGATCTTATAGTCGGACACTACGACATGCATTTCTTCTACACTAGTGCATTAAGCTTCAAAAGTCTTGGGCCACAACACACAAAAATATTCACTGTGGCACGTGCTAATCTGTGCTCTTAGAAACCCTTTTATATTTCACCTTTTTATATTGATTTGGAATATATATAATGCTTACATAGGTTAGTCTTTTATGTTTCATGATTTCAATTGAGTACTTCCACATATGATCCTTGAAATGTTTATTAGTTGAATCATTTTGAAACTATAAACCATGAAAATAACAAAATATATCTGTAATTCTAAAAAGATAGATTTATTAAAAAGATGATAAATTTATGCAAATATAAATATATTTTAACATTTAAAGTATATAAAATCACGTTATATTTAGTTCTTTTTAAGTACTCGTCACTTTTCAAAATAAAATCTTTGTTCCTTATCAACATTTTGATCAACACATCACACAATTTGAACAGTGACTTATACGCGAATAACAATTTATGTGAATAATATTTGTTAGCAAAAATCTTGCAACCAAGCTCCATTACCATTGTTGGGATTTCGAACAAGTCGAAACATATGAGATGAGACAAACTTTGAATGGAGACAAAAAAAAATATATAATAAACAAAATAATAACATGCACTAATATTTATGTAATTGCTCGTAATTTACCACTTACCGAAATGTTTACAACTTACCTCCATAGATTCCTCTGTGTCTTGTAATATGATAATACAATTAACTATTTCTCTCAAAATAGAGAAAGAAAGAAGGGGAAACAAATTCACAAGTAATGTTCTTGGGAGCTTTGGTAGTTTTTGGCTTAAATTGCCAATGAAAAATGACTTCTACTTTGAGGCAAATTTAAAGCTTAATCATTTATTTGATAGTTTCCAATGAACTCCTATTCATTCATATGGGATAATGTGAACTCATTATGCATCACATGCTTTACATGGTTATGAAGATTCATATAAGTTGATGGTTTTTATTAGAACACCGGTCTTATGGAAACTGTAGCTGGGTCTTTCAAATACTGCAAATAAAGTTATTCAATATTCTATTTTGTTTCTTTTTTAATTATTTTTTTCCCGACAAACATAGGAAACCAACTTAAGAAAGAATTTAAGAATTTTCGTTAGAACAAGCATAAGTTATTGGAAAGTTATGCGAGCCTTAAGTCTATACCTCTAGATTTCTTTAAAATCTATCAGTTAATTGCAATGTAATGTAATGATAAAAATACAGCAATATTGCACTTCTTTTTCTTTAATTTTTTTATGATACCTATTTGTACTTTTAAAGGTTGTTGCAGGTAGCTTTCGTGACTAATCCGTTGAATCTACAAAGCAGTTAAAGAAAAATGAGAAGGCCTTTTGAGCTAATCTTGTAGCAGTCATGCTTTCACCTAAACCCACAAGCAGACTTCATGTAGATAGGAATGCTCGGAAACAGTAGAAATATCTTGGTTTCGCTAGTGAATTTCCCTTTTGGTTTACGTTCTCACTTCTTGTTTTACATGCTTGTCTTTTTTGTAGTAAAATATGATTGCAAAAGTTAGGACACTGCAAGTGCCATTAGTGTAGTCAACTGGTGTCAGCTAACATTGCTATGATGATTTCACATATCAGCGTGAAATTGAAATATTTTTTAGAATTTATACATACATGTGAGAAAATTTCACCATTTGTTACTAAGATTGAAAAACCCCTTATTAATCCCATAGTATTGATTATTAGCCCCAAATAAAGTTCTTATGTCAAAACAGAAAGGTGTTTCTTTTCTATTGATAGATCTATTCTGGTTAATCATATTCATAGGTCAAATCTTTGATTCTGCCCTTCTTATATAATGACTCATGTGCAAGGTATATTATATTTAATAAAAAAGTCAAAAATCATTTAATATTATATATTTCACAACTCATATGAATCTTGTCCTTACATTATATCTCATAAAGAAGCTTTAGTGACACTATGCGACAATTGCTTTTGTCTCTGATTTCTCATCTTATTTTTTGGTCAACCCTAATTTCTAATCTTTGAAACCACAAGTTTAATATAATCCTTTTCATTTTAATAGTAATCTAGACCTTTGTAACAATGTGATCCTTCGATTGTCCTAAAGAGCTGATAATTGAAATAATGATAAGATTGCCTTTATCTCTGACCCAAATTCGGTGCATTTGCAAGTCATTTTGCTCCCTCATTGACAGTAACTCCTTCATTAATTTGTAGAGCCTAAAAAGAAAAAAACTCTCATCATTATCAAATGGTGAATTCTAAAACTCATGAATCTGATAAGGATCACTATTTTCATACACTTTCTTCTGAAATATTAGAAGTAATAGACACTCCATTCTTATCTTGTACATATCCTTACAATGAACTTCCAATACTACTAACACTTTCCATGTTAAACAGTTGTACTGGAATTATCTATCTCACTTACCATTGGAAATTTCTATCAATTTAAGTTTTGCTATTAATTACCTCTCTATGAGAGTTGCACACTTTATATGCCTACTTATAATATACTCTTCTATATATAGCTAGACTAAATATGATGGAATATATACGGGCTTCATAGACCAGGTTATCACGTATATTACTGTTAATTCAACTAATATTCCCCCATCAAATTGATGTTGGGCGATAGAGAAGCATCAATTTGTCAATCCACTTCAATATATTAGGTGTGGTCATGAAAAACATCATTAGCAACAATCTAAATAACACTAGTATTATCAGCATGAAAGGGAGTATGAGTAAGTTGTGGAACACCAAGTTTACTTAACAACCCTCGAAGCTATACAATTTCAAAAAATGTAGACAACATAGCTCAATATTCAGACTCGTTTGATGACTTTGAGACACGAGCTTGTTTCTTACTTCTTCAAAAAATGAAGGCATTGCCAAGAAACATACATTAACCAATACCAGAACGACGAGTATCTACACAACCAACTCAGTCTGTATCACTAAAACCCTCAAACTGTAAAAAAGTTCCTGAGGAAAAAAACCACGATTAGATGTACCTTTGAGATATCGAAGAAGATGATGGACAATGTCCAAATGTATCTGGCATGGAGACTGTTGTGTAGTGCAGAGTTTAACTAGAGAAAGAGAGAGTGTGTGTTGCCAATGATTCCAATGGTGGATCCTCATAAGTGATCCATATATTTATAGTACATAAATTGTACAAGTGTTAGATAAACAATGTGTGAATGCAAATACATGTCAATAAGGTATGATTTGACATAAAGTATAAGGTGTCAGAAATCTAGGTCGGGTTTAACCATGCTTATGACGAAGTCGTTCTATGAATGAACTCGAGATCCTTGTGTGACTGAGCTAGAGATCCTTCTGTGACCGAGCTCAGGGTGACGTCCAACTCGATTGATATAGAGCTCGATCTTTGGGCTTGGTTTTTCTCATGGATGGGATGTCTAGGGTGCTTCATCTTCTGTCTTGGGCTTTATATAAAGCTCAGTTCGATATTTGGGCCAATTTGGATGTTAAAATGTCCAAACAGAGACTGCATAAACTGACTAACCTGCTAAACAAAAAAGAGATATTAGGTCTTGTAATGGTCAAATAATTCAAACTACCCAACAGTTGTCAATACATCGAAGAGTCAGATAAGGGATCACCATTCACCTTATGTAGCTTCAAAGTGACTTCCATAGGTGTAGGAACCAAATTATTGTCTTAAAGGCCTACTAAAGAAAGAATTTATTGGGTATACTATGTTAATGTAAGAGCATTCCATTGGGACAATGTTGAACCTTTAGTCCAAGAAAATACTACAGTTGACCAAGATCTTTCATATGAAACAAAGATTTGAGGTGTTGTTGGAGTTGCTCAATTAATTGGAGATCAAATCTAGTAATCACAATATCATCGACATACACAAGAAGTATAACGATCCCAATGACAGTCTTGTGAAAGAAGAGAAAGTAGTCATACTGACTTTGAGTAAAAGTGAAATCCAGTAGAGTAATACAAAACTTCTCAAACCATTTCCACGATGCTTACCTCAAACCATATAAAGACCGTTTTAAGTGACAAACCTCAATAGAAGAGGAAGGAAACAAGCCAATAGGAGGAGATATAGATATGTCTTCCTATAATTCACCATGTAAAAATGCATTCTTCATATCTATCTGGCGAAGTGACCATCCTTTTGAAACAACAATGTTCATAATTGTGCAGACAATAGTCATTTTGACTACAAAAGTAAATGTTTCCTTGTAATCAAGCTCATACTCCTACCGATTCTCGAGTGGTAGCAAACGATTTTTATGTCATTAGATAAAGCCATCAGTATGTAGCTTGATGGTGTAGACCTATTTGCACCCAATAAGTTTTAACTCTAGTAGGACAAAGGACGATGTCCCAATTGTGATTGTCTTAAAGAGCCTCAAGTTTGTCCTACATAGCTTGGCACTAATACTATTGAGTAGAGGCCTAAGATTAAGATTTAGGTATAGAAGTAGTATCAAGAGTAGCCTCAAGGGTATAAGAAGAAAAACCATACCAATTTGGGGGTCATGAAACCCTATAGACTAACGGGGCTCATGCAAGATAGGATCAGGTGGCAATTCAGATGAAGGAAAAGGAAATGGGCGATGTCACTAATACACAATACTTGACTTAAAACAAGGAGTACTAATCATATCATCAAAAGAAGGAAGTGAAATAGAGGAAGAAACAAGATTAGTATGAGACGAAAAGAATTATTGATTTTTTTTAAAAATCACATTATGAGAAATATAAAGCTTGTTAGCATCCACAACTAAATCAAATTGGCAGATAAATAAGGATACATGAAAACATTAGTAGAGGAAGACCCCAAATTTCCATCCGCTGATCACTATCATACTTACAAACATCTAGTAAAGTTGCATAGTTGTTAGTCCATGTAATTGCAAGCCATAGAGTCAATTAACCAATGAGAAGTAAGGAGATGTTTCTTACCTTGGAGACTAAGAACATAAAGGGTGGAAATAATCATCTGTTGAACCTACTCAGGAGTAATGTTGGAAAAAAAACCAAAAACAGCGAGCAGAGCGGAAGATGTAGGCATAAAAATGGACTTAATAGTTGTATGAGCAGTATGAAAAGTAGGATCGGATCGATTATGAGGATGTACACAATAGTCCTTAATGATATGACCCTCCTTCTTGCAAATATTGCAGAATTTTTGGCTATAATGTGCCCAATTTCCTAGCAACTATAACATTATAGAAGAGATCTTGATCGTCCTCTACCTTGAGCAGCGTATGCCATATTAATCATATCAAAACCACCAACGTTTTGAACAAGGCCAAGTTGTGAAGCAAGGTATTGTTCTTAACATAAGAGTTCACCCAAGCAAACTTCCAAAGATGGAATAGGTGTGCGATTGATTAACCCAACTCGTGCACTTTCATACTTGAGTCGGAGCTTCATCAAGAATTGATCCCGTTGGATCTTAGAGTGAATCACTTGTAGTACTGCCAAAGCTTCTTTGGGAACCTAAGAATGCACCAACCCAGAATAACCACTCTATAAATTAATAATTTTTTTGGAATAAAATTGCTCAATAGAGAGGTTCCCCCGGTGATAGTTTCCAATGTGTAATTCCAATTGAAACTTTCAGGCAGAATTATCTTGATAATAATTTGTAGAAAGTAATCCCATATCGTCTTAATAATAGTGGATCCATGAAGATTGTTGACCATATGAGGTTAAATAGAGCTAAGTAGCCAAGAAGCAACTTTGGCATTTGGCATCCCGCCTTCCCATGAACTAAGTTACGTGGGATCAGTGGGAGCCCCAAAACACCCATCCAAATGACCTCATAACTCCTTCCATTTCACAAACATCGTGAATTGGAATTTCCAACAGGTGTAGTTCTTATCATTAAGACGAATAATAGAAATAGTTTTCTGCATATATAATAACCACAAAAAAATTAACAAAGCAAATAAATCACAACATTTATTGGAACAAGAATTCCAACAGTCCAACAACACCCATTTAACACCCATTAATATTTACGTAAAGTATATATTATTCTGATATATTTAATAAAAAATTAGATAAAAATTAACTATTTTATTACATCACACATTTTTAATAAGTAAAAAAATTTAAATAACATATTTTTTAAAATAAAAATGCATGTTTTAAATAAAATTATTAAACAATATATTTCCTATCATTGTAGTGTTTTATAGATTTTGGGTGACATTTGGCTCATCCTCATGTCCTATTAGTTATATTAAACCTATTCTAAGATTCGGTAAAGAAAGAAATTGAATTGAGAAATTATAGAACTTTATGAAAAAAATTGTGATTATTTTTTTCGTTCGTTGTGTAAGTAGGGTGTCACTTGTTGGGATAGTTTTCTTAACCCCTCTCTTAAATGTTGGGTAAGTTTTCTAAACCCTTTTGTTCATCTCAATCTTGAAGATTGAGTTCACACAAATTTTGGAGGTTAAGAACAGTTTTTCTACTGTTATTTTCAGCTTCTTATTACATCAATTTATAGAAAATAAATTGTTGAAATTTCAACAGTTTAACCGAATTTCAGGAGTAGAGGGGAGCCTAAATGCTATGATGAAGCTTGTCAAACTCGAGATGCCAGCAAGTGGGAGCTTGCCTAAAACTGAAGTTGTGTTCAACTTCAGTTGGTCTACTAGAGTAACAAGACTAGAAAAGCTGCTTCAATGATCGAGGAGTGAAGACAGATTGAAATCAATCTTCAAGTGAGAGATTGTTATCAAGAACCTTAATTCAAGGAGCAAATAAAGGAGTAAATCAAGGAGTGACCACCCTTAATTTAAGGAGTAAATCAAGGAATGACCACCTTTAATTTAAGAAGTAAATCAAGGCTTAATTCAATGAGCAATTCAAAGAACCCTTAATTTAAAGAGTAATTCAGGGAGTCAATCTCCCTATATATAGATGTATAATTGTAATGAATTAATCATCAAAAGATTATTCCAATTCAGAGAAAAGTTGAGAGAAAAAAAAGCTTTAGTGAGAGAAAATTGAGAGCAATTTTCTTAGGTGTAATTGGATTATGAGTTGTGAGTGTTGTAAACACTTTATATAATTTCTTTCTTTTTAGTAAAAAATATGCAATAAGTCCAGAGATGTAAGCAAAATTGACTGAATTTTGTTATCAAATTTATGTGTTATTTTGTTTTCTGATAAATCTGACTTATCAAAAATTTACGTAATTTCTCAAGAGATAATGCCTCGGAAAAATAAGTTGGTTAAGAAAAAGGTGTGAATTTGAAGTTGTTGGAAAATTACACAAATTCCCGATAACCCAAATTTATGAGAAAGCAAGAATAGAAAAATGACACACAAATTTGATAACGGAGTTCGGCCAATCTTACTTACGTCTCTGGACCTGCTGCAGATTTTTTTGCTGAAAGGGGAGAAATTACACAAGGTGTTTACAACACTCACAACTCACAACCTAATTACACCCAAGAAAATTACCCTCAATTTTCTCTCACAAAAGCTTTTCTCTCAATTGGAATGAACACTTTGGATGATTAATTCATTACAATTACACATCTATTTATAGGAAAATTCACTCCTTAAATTAATGGTTCTTTAAATTGCTCCTTGAATTAAACTCCTTATTTTGCTCCATGAATTGCTCTATGTTTTGCTCCATGTTTTACTCATTAATTTGTTCCTTAAATTAAGGAGTTTTATAGCAATCTCCAACAATCTCCCACTTGAAGACTAATTTCAATCTGTCTTCACACCTTGATCAATGCAGTAGCTTTTCTAGTCTTGTTACTCTAGCAGACCAACTGAAGTTGAGCACAACTTCAGCTTGTCAATAGTCACCACCTTTGTTAACATATCCACTGGATTTTTGCTTCCTTGAATCTTCTCTAGTATTAACACATCATCTTCCAATAGGGATCTGATGAAGTGATAGCGAAGTCCAATATGCTTGCTTCTAGAATGAAATGCTGAATTCTTCGCCAAGTGTATTGCACTTTGACTATCACTGTGCAGAACATTCTTCTCCTATTCGAATCCCAGCTCAATTAACAAACCTTGAAGCCATATCATCTCTTTACTGGCTTCAGTCACTGCTACATACTCAGCCTCTGTAGTGGATAAAGTGACAATATTCTATATTTGTGACATCCAACTAACGGCTGTAGTTCCAACAGTAAATATATAACCGGTGGTGCTTCTTCGGTGATCAACTTCACCTCCAAAGTCTGCGTCTACATACCCTTGTACTTTTAACTCTCATTTACTAAAATACAAGCACTTTTCTATGGTGCCTCGCAAATACCTCAAAATCCACTTGACTGCTTCCCAATGAGTTTTCCCTAGGTTTGACATAAATCTGCTAACAACTCCCACTGCATGGCCAATGTCTGGTCTTGTACAGACCATTGCGTACATCAAACTTCCAATGGCTGAGGCAAAGGAACCTTAGCCATGAATTCTTTTTCTTCCTCTGTCTGAGGGGACTAATCCTTGGATAGGCGAAAGTGACTGGCCAATGATGTGCTAACTGGTTTGGCATCGCCCATGTTAAATCTCTGTAAAACACGATTGATGTACTCTACTTGAGATAACTACAAGGATCCTTTCTTCTTATTTCTTGTGATTTGCATTCCAAGAATTTTCTTTGCTGGACCCAAGTCTTTCGTGTCAAACTCCTTTGACAATTGATGCTTCAACCTTTTGTTATCATCCATATCTAAACCTGCTACTAGCATATCATCAACATAAAATAGTAAAATGATATAACTGGACCTATATCTCTTAAAGTAGCAACAGTGGTCGGCATTACACTTCTGGAAACCTTCCTTGTGCATGAAGCTGTCAAACTTTTTGTACCATTGTCTTGGGGCTTGTTTCAGGCCATACAAACTCTTCTTAAGTTTTCACACCATGTTCTTCTTCCTTCTTTCTAAGAAACATTCTGGTTGGTACATGTAAATCTCTTCATCTAAATCGCTATGAAGGAATGCAATCTTCACATCCAACTATTCAAGATGAAGATATTTAATGGCTACAATACTCAACACTGATACTGATAGTATTGAGCTTCACAACAGGAGCGAAAATTTCAGTGTAGTCAACTCCTTCCTTCTGTTGAAACCCTTTGACAACTAGGCGGGCTTTGTATCTTTTGGAATCATCATGCTCCTCTTTCACCCGGTACACCCATTTGTTGTGAAGTGCCTTCTTTCCCATAGGTAACTCAGCTAGTTCTCATGTCTGGTTGGAGATGAGAGATTTCATTTCTTCTTTCATGGCAAGCTCCCACTTGCTAGAATCTCGAGTCTGAAAAGCTTCATCATAGCATTCAGGCTCCCCTTCATCAGTCAACAACATATAGTTCATGTATCTCCTGTTAGGCATATGAGGTCGAGAAGACCTTCTCAATACAGAAGCTGGAGTAATAGGTTGTGGTATGTCGCAATGTTGTGTACTGCTCTGTCCAACAAATTCCTCTGGCTGAGGACTTGTTACAATTGGTTTTGTTGCGAAACTATCTGGGACATCATCTGCATCTACAAATACTGACTCATTCTTCTCTGAGTCATTGGCGTCTATTTTATGCATGTCCTTATACATCACCCTTTCGTTGAAAATCACATCTCTACTACGGATAACTTTCTTGTTTTCGTCATCCCAAATGCGGTAGCCAAACTCATCCTCACCATAACTGATGAATGTGCATTTCTTGGATTTAGGATCAAGCTTATTCCTGCCTTGATCACTGATATGCACAAATGCTACACAACCGAAAACTTTTAGATGTGATAGTTTCACCTCTTTTCGCTCCATACCTCCTCTGGTATTCTATACTCCAATGGAACAGATGGGCCTCGATTGATCAAGTAAACTGCCGTGTTGACTGCTTCTGCCCAGAACTGCTTTGGTAGACCTGACTGTATACGAATGCTTATGGCTCTTTCTGTCAACGTTCGGTTCATACGCTCAGTTACACCATTATGTTAAGGCGTGCCTGGCATAGTTCTTTCCATTCTGATCCCGTGCTCATAGCATAAATTTTTGAATCTGGTGTCTTCATATTCACCACCATTATTGTTCTGAACTTTTTGATCTTTAAACCCGTCTCATTTTCCACCATAGCTTTCCATCTTCTAAAAGCCTCAAATACTTCAGACTTATGCTTTAGAAAGTAAACCCATACCTTTTGAGAGTGATCATCGATGAAAGTCACGAAGTATTGTTTCCCACCAATAGATGAGATGGTTGTTGGTCCCCAAACATCAGAGTGAATAAGTTCTAGCCTTTCCTACTTTGGGGTTCTGCAACTTGTCTGAAAGCTAACTCTTTTTTGCTTTCCAAGTATGTAATCTTCGCACATGTCTATCTCCGTAGACTGTAGACCTGGAATTTTTCCCTTTGAGTGTATAATCTTCATCCCCTTCTCACTCATGTGGCCTAGTCTCTGGTGCCACAGATTTGGTGTTTCATTGCCTGCTGCAATTGTGATTGAACAACGTGCCTCTACTGTCATGTAAAGAGTGCCACTTTTCTTGCCTCGAGCAACTTTCATTACACCCTTTGAAATCTTCCAATCATCACCATAGAAAATCGTAGTGTAGCCTTCACTGGCCAACTGCCCTACTGAGATTAAGTTCCTTCTGAGATCGGGAATATGCCTAACATCCTTCAGCTCCCAAACATACCCATTCAACTTAATCTTCACTACACCTTTGCCAATAATATCACATGGTTGATCATCACCAAGATATACCTTTCCAAGGTTTCTAGGGACATATTTCTCAAAGAATTCTTTCTGTGAAGTAGCATGGAACGATGCTCTAGAGTCTAACACCCAAGATTCTTCCTTGCTCTCCAAAGAGCATATCAATGCATCATCTCCTCCTGAGGTGGAAGTAACATTTGCCTCTTCCTTCACTTGTTTGTCCTTCGGTGCACTCTTGCACTGATTTTTGTAGTGCCCAGTTCTTCCACAATTCCAACACTCGATAGTCTTCGAGCTATGGGAATTATTAGGATTCCTGGATTTAGACCTCCTATCCTTTGATCTACCTCGATAGTCTGTTCTGCTACGTCCATTCCCTTTGGTTGAATTTCTTCCTCTTGACTCTGTATGCAAAACTGAAGAAGTTGACGATTCACCTGACTCTCTACGTCGGATCACTTCACTGAGAACCAGATCACGAACATCGTCAAATTTCAACTTATTGCTTCCTGACGAGCTACTCACAGCCGTGACAGTAGCATTCCAGCTTTCTGGTAAAGAAGACAAAAGTATCAATGCTCGTACTTCTTCATCGAATTCAATTTCCACTGAACTCAACTGGGTTGTGACTATGTTGAGTTCATTGAGATGTTGAGCTACTGATGCCCCTTCATTCATCCACAAATTGAACAAACGCCTCATCAAGTGCACTTTGTTTGAGGCTGATGGCTTCTCATACATATTGGAGAGAGCTATCATAAGACCCGTCATGGTCTTTTCCTTTGCTATGTTGAAAGCAACATTACGGGATAACGTCAATCGAATAACTCTAAGGGCTTGTCTGTCTAGAAGATTCCAATCTTCTTCCTTCATAGCCTCTGGCTTATTCCCTGAGAGAGGTTGATATAGATTTCTTTGATACATATAATCCTCTATCTGCATTTTCCAAAACCCGACATCTGTGCCATCAAATTTCTCGAGTTTCACCCTTCCTTCATCTACAGCCATTACTCTCACTCAAATCTGACTTCTTTCGGATCGTTTTTGACTATTTCTGTAAACCACCGTGTATTATAACACCTCCGTCAATGAACAAATATCGTCGACAAAATTTCACTATTCATGTGAATAGTAACCTTGTAGAAAATTGACATAAATCACCATTAAAAGCTCTGATACCAATTGTTGGAAAATTACACAAATTTCCGATAAGCCAGATTTATGAGAAAACAAGAATAGAAAAATGACACACAAATTTGATAACGGAGTTCGGCCAATCTTGCTTACGTCTCCAGACTTGCTACAGATCTTTTTACTGAAAGGGAAGAAATTACACAAGGTGTTTACAACACTCACAACTCACAACCCAATTACACCCAAGAAAATTACTCTCAATTTTCTCTCACAAAAGCTTTTCTCTCTAAGCTTTTCTCTCAATTGGAATGAACACTTTGGATGATTAATTCATTACAATTACACGTCTATTTATAGAAAAATTCACTCCTTAAATTAATGGTTCCTTAAATTGCTCCTTGAATTAAACTCTTTGTTTTGCTTCATGAATTACTCTATGTTTTGCTCCATGAATTACTCTATGTTTTGCTCCTTAAATTAAGAAGCTTTATAACAATCTCTAACAAAAGTCACCCTCACATGATCAACAGGTGGCTGAATATGAGGAGGTAACTCAACTAGAAGTTGAACATCATTTGTAGAATCTTAAAGTAATAACGAAGTTTGGTGAGAGTAAAGATGGAGAATGAGAGGGCGAGAAATGATCTAAAGAAATAGCAGATGAAACAGGAGTGTTAATAGATGCATTTCCAAGTAGAGGTGAAGAAGTGACATTACAAGTTGGTGGAACCAAGGAAAAAGACTGAAGTAAAGCATAGCGTTAATTAAAGTGTCACCGGAAGAAAAAGGAAAAGTGCATTAATAAAAAGTGACATGACGACTAGTGTTAAGCTTGTGAGACTAAAGGTCTAAACACAGGTATCCCTGCTAATGGGAAGCATAGCCGAAAAAGGTACACCTAGAAGGACGTGGCTCTAATTTATGCTTGGTGTAAAACTTTAAATAGGGAAAACATAAAAAGCCAAAGACTTTGAAGAAAGTGTAATCAGGAGGTTTATTGTATAGATGCTGACGGGCACTACAATCGTCAAGTACTTTTGATGGCAATCAATTAATAGTGAAAACTGTAAAATGAAAAGCATACAACCAGTACTTGATTGGAACATAAGCTTGAAGCAACATGGCTAAGCCTTTTTCTACAACATGCCTATGCCTACACGCACTTAACAGCACCATTTTGCTGTGAAGTGTGAGGAAAGGTTTTTTTATGCACAATACCAATTGAAAACAAAGCAGTGCTAAGAAAAGAAAATTTAGCATTACCATCAGTTTGCACATTTTTAATTTTTGTATAATAATGTTTCTCAACCATATGCATAAAAGATCGGAAAATAATTTGAACATCATTCTTTGCATGAAGGAAATAAATCCATTGATAACATCTAAAATGATCAACAATAAGAAGAAAATATTGAGCTCTTATGCAAGCTACAACAAGAGACACCTTAGGAGGTCCATGATAGGAGTTTGACACAGGTTTCTTGCCTTTCGGATCAAAAGATTAAGAAGACCAAGTAGTAGCTAATTGTTGAGGATACTAAGATAGCACGCAGAGTTCTTCAGGTTTTGATATTTTGGCACACGTTGATGATATGCGCATTTGTTCATTTTTTAATCTGCTGCTGCTGCCAAGTTGATGGTAATGTTAAATGTGTTATATAAATTGCTAGATTTTCGAAAGTTGTAGTCAGAAGTTTAGTTTTTTTTTTTCAATCAAAATGGCTTTGCAACAGTGAATTTGTATGCAATTATTTTCTTATTGCAAAGTCCGTTATTATGATCAATTGGTGACAGAAGATTATGCATATTTGTTAGTGGTGAAAAATCTTCATTAGGCTTTGATAATCTCTGTTGTCAATTTGTCATAGGAATCCCGTTCTTTTCTTGCGGATAAATTAGGTTACGATTGTAGTATACATTGGATCAAAGTGGCCGGTAGCAAGCAGTCCTATAAACCTTCTTCTGTGCAAGGTTGCCTAACATCTACGTTCAGAAATGCCTTCAATTTTGCATTGATTACCTAACATTATTTCCTTCGTTAAAATTTGATTTTATATGTTGAATCTAGAATGGCTTCGTAAATTTCCAGAGTTTACTCGAAAGAAAACTTTTCTGTATGGTACATGGATTTGATAGAGGTTCCTCTCAGTGATATTGTATTAATCAGGAATTAGATAGCTGGTGAGTTTTTGTTCTTTCCTCTTCTTGATTTCTGTGTTGTTGTTCTGTGTATATTTGTTTAAAATACACCGTGGTTGCTACTTTATCTTAGGGTTTTTGTCTAATGTATTAATTATAATAATTTAAAAAGAATTATATTTATAATTTAATTTAAAAAAAGATAAAAACAAACTTATGGTACCGATATCCAATAATTATATCCGTTTTTTTCTCTCCTTATTCACGCTCCCACTTCTATTTTTTTTTTCATTTTCTTTTTCTCTTTCCTTCCACGCATAAAAACCTCTTTTTCTTTATTTTTTCCTATTTTCTTCTTCTTTTTCTCTACTTTTTTCTCTCTCTTTCTTCATGCCCTCACCTTTCTTTTTTTTTTCTCTTTTTTTTCCATTTTCTTCTTCTTTCTCCTTCTCCACGCTCAAAAACTCATTTTTCTTCTATTTTTTCATTTTCTTCTTCTTTTCTTTCTCTATACTCATTCCATTTATGTTCTCTGATTTTCTATCTATTTCTTCGTTACAAATGAAATATTTCCAAAATAAGGTTAGTGGTATTAATTATATGAGTTGTGTAAATTATTATTGATTTTATTAGCATGTAAATATTGAATTTTTTTTCCAAATTTATAAATCTTTGGGGAGCTGTTAGGTTGAGAAATTTTTAAAAATTTTCCAATTATTTGGATGATTGTTTTTCTCCAAAACTAATTTGGGGTTATTTAATGAGATTTTTAATTAAAAAAATGTATTATCTATTATCCTAATTAATCAAAAAATTGTATTATCTATGAACATGTTTTAGATAGGAGCTTAAAGATTAATATGATAATAAAAAAGTACTAGATTCTGCGTTTTGGGTTCAAAAGAAGAAATTGAGAAATATACTAGTTGTGACTTGTGAGAAGAAAAAGAGTTAATAGTCATTTGTTTCCTTCGTTCATTCTATGTAGTGTAGATTATACACATTTTTGCATTTGTATATCTATTAAATTATCAAAATTAGAAAGTTTATAAATTTAACAATAAAAATATTATTATAAAAAATTTCTTCATGTATTAGGCCTTAATATTTTACAAAATGTTAATTAATAAACTAATTTAATTTTAAGTATTGATGTATTATTATTTGATAATTTTTCTTATACCTTCTAGAGAATGGATGGTCTTAGTATTCTAATAATTCATGGTGGTAAGTGGTCGAAGAAAGATGACAAAGAAGTATATCGAGGAGGTGAAGGTTCGGTGATAAGGATCAAAAAGGAATTTATGTATAATGACCTTAAAGATAAATTGTTTCAAAAGTTGAAGATCGATGAGTACAAGTATGAAATTTCAGTGAAATACTTCTATAAGAATGATCTGACACTACCTACTATTTTAATAGGCGATGACGAAGATCTCGATGAGTTTTTTAACCTTCATGTTCAAGATAATCAAAGCAAGGCTGTTGTATATGTTACAAAAAATGAGATAAGATCTGTAAATACACATCATTCTATCTGTTGTGAAGAACTTGTTAATTTTGGAAATGGTCATGTAAGTTGCGACAATATTTTTGAGAGTATGGGTGATGCACGAAGTGTTGATCATTCTTCAAATCCTAATGAATTTATTGGTTAGGAACAAGAGTGATTTAAACGAGAATTGTACAACTACATTAGTGCAACCTTGTAACAATGTTATTTCATCAATCACTTCTAGGCTCATTGTAGGAGTTGATTCTGAAAATGGTTTATCTCAATCTCAAGGAACAACTTTAGTTCGGTGCAGTAATAAAGTACTGTTTAATCGACCATGTACACCTACAGATATTTTTTCAAATGGTGATGTTGGTTCTTTAGTGCCACATGTAGAGCTTGATTTGAAGGTTGATCAAGTATTTGACAATAAGATAGATTTCATTACACATGTCGGGCTTCATGCCATAAGAAATAGATTTGAGACGAGGACACTAATAAGCAAGAAAGAACGTGTAGTGATAAAATGCATTCAAGCTAATTGTACTTGGATGATTAGATGTAATAAGATCACTGGATCATATCGATTCAGGGTAAAACAGTTTGAATCAAGACATACTTGTGATCCTAATAATTACATGAGGAAAAATAGGACCGCGACCTCAAAAGTGATAACAAATGCTATTAAGATGAAACTGGTGTGACCTGGAAGAGTTTATAATCCAAAAGATATTATTGATGATTGTTAGAATGAGTTTGGGATTGATATTGGTTACACCACAGCATACAGGTCTAAAGAAAAAGCTCTCAGATTGCTACGGGGCACTGAAGAGGAATCTTTCCTCAAACTCCCTTCCTACTGTCATGTTCTAAAGGAAAGAAATCCCGAAAACGTCACACATATTGAAGTTGACCAGTTGGAAAGATTTAAATATTTTTTCATGGCACTAGGTCCATGTATTAGAGGATTCTTATCCTACATAAGACATGTGATTACAATTGATGGTGCATTTCTTACCAGTAGGTATGCTGGGACATTATTTGTAGCAAATGGTTCTGACGAAAATAACAATATATATCCAATCTCCATTGGGGTTGGAGATTTAGAGAATAATGATGCTTGGGAATGGTTTTTGTTAAAACTATCATCTGTAGTTGGGCACGTTGATGACCTTGTTATTATTTCGGATAGACATCAAAGTATTATTCAAGCTGTTCCGAAAGCATTTCCTAATGCAATGCATGGTTATTGTGCATTTCACATGGAGATGAATTTAAATCACAAATTTAAGAACCGTGGCATTATACCTTTGTTCAGATGCTGCTCAAGAGCTTATACAAAGGGTGAATTTGACAAGTACATAAGGGATTTAAGAGAGATTAAACCTTTGATAGAGAAGTATTTATTAGAAGCAGGTAAAGAGAAGTGGTCAAGATATCATTTCCCAGGAAATAGGTACGGGATAATGACCACCAATGGTTATGAATCTTTTAATAATGTAATGAAATCGACACGTGAATTACCCATAACTATGCTTGTTGAGTATTACCGCAACAAAATACAACAATGGTTTGTGGAACGTAGGGAGGTTGGAATGAGATGGGGAACTTGATTCCTTACAGATGAAGTTCAATCAATCATGCGTGAAAATCACTTTAAGTCGTTGAGGTATAGGGTTTTCAGAATTAATGCACATGTTTTCCAGGTAAATGATTCATTCACCAACTGTTATCCTATTGTCATGTTTATCTATTTGCATTATTTTTGTTAAATATCTATATAATCTTACTTTTTATTACATATATTATGTACTAATGCTGACACTTTAAACCCTCTTAGGTTATACACGGTAACAACAGTAACGATGTGGATCTACTCAATAAAATTTGTAGTTGTAGGGAGTTTGATGTTCACAAGATCCCATGTTGTCATTCCATTGCAGTTGCCCGGTTTCAAGATATTGATGTGCATTCTTTCGTTGATAATAAGTACACCGTAAATTGTTATATTACAGCATATGCTGAGTCCATTTTTCCGACAACTGATAATGGTGAGTGGACCATTCCATTAGAGATAATGGACCTAGTTGAACTTCCTCCTAATACTAAGAGGAAGTGTGGAAGACCATGAAAGTGACGCATACGTTCACGTGGGGAAGTAATTAAGAAGGTCATATTGTGCAGTAGGTGTGGAAGGGGTGGTCATAACACAAGGACTTGTAATCAGTTTCTTCAAATGATTGTAGAACCTTCTCTGTCTTTTCACCCTTAAACATTATTGAGATATATGCAAGATATTCTTTTTTTTTATTGGTCGCCTTTTTGTAAACATTGTTATATGATGATATAATAAATATTATATTCTTTATTTACCAAAATATATCATGTTACTTGTATATTCTCAAATAGAACCGATATTGCAGGACATATATTGCAGGTGAATAAAATTATAAATATTTAAATATAATTTTTTAGGTTGTTTTTATTATAATAAGATAAAAAATTAATGTTTATAAAATTTTACAAAATAGTTAACTAAGTTATAATTTTTTAAAAAAATTATAGTTTTTATCTTTTATGTAATTTAGTTATTCTTTATTATACCATGTATAAATATATAAATATTCATTATTATACATATTATATACTTAATATTGTTATAATCTATTTTTTATGTATTTATTAATTTATATTGTTTAATTTTTAAATTATTTTATCAATTTATATAGATATGAAACTATATTATTCAAGTTGGTAAATAAATTTAAAAATATTAAAAGTTAAAAAACTTACACAAAAATTAATTCTCAAGTTACAAGTTAAATTTTGCTTCTTTTTAAACTATAACACAAATACTCCTTTTTTTAAAGTATTATATGGGATATGATCATTTTGGACAAAACCCCTTTATCTTATCAAAAGCTCACAAAGTGCATATTACACTGCCATTATACTGAACCAGGTTTTTCCCTTCTCATCTTTTTAATGATTAACTATTACCATCTTTGTGTATTGTTTTTGGTTAACTTTATGTTCTATTAGGGTTCTTAAGTGACATATTTAACGTGACACGATACTAGAAATTACACAAGTCCTAATGAAAGTTGATTGTATTAGAATATTTATTACGAGGGTATTTTAGTCTTTTATTCTTTTTGCTTATATTTATCTTATTTTTCTATTTTCTATTTAGGGTTTTTGCATCTCTCTTTTTACAAGAGAACCTATCCCTTTTCTCTCATTCTTTATTTATTTATTTTTTTTTGCATTTCTTTGTTATTTCTCTTTGTATTTGAGTAATTCATATGGTATCAAAGCTTTGATTATGAAAGGTAGTTTTTATCTCTTCAAGAACAAGTATAAAATTTGAGGGTTCAAGATTCTCTTTTAATTCAACTTCTTCACTTTGTTTTATGGCTTTAATCAAGTAAGAATTTATTATTCTAGTATTGAGTAATCAATTTCCTTCAAGTTTTACAAAGATCAAGTATGTTTGCATAGAGATTGATCCTAATTTTTATCATATTGTTAAGGTTTTAGCATTTTGAGCAAATCTATAATTTGTATAAAGATTGTGATGTTTTTTGTAATTTTAGAAAATTTTGGGGTGTATTTGAAATTTCTGGAAAATGCAGTGGTGTATATTTGAAATTTCAAAAAAATAGGGGTGTATCTGTAATTTTTGGAAAATTCAGGAGCATATTTATAATTTTTGGAATTTTTGGCACTATTTATTTTTGCAATGACTAGTAATAGAGATGACTCGCTATAGTCCATTAACGTGAGACTAGATGGAATTTTTTTTTCATATTGGAGTTATGTGATGAAGAACTTTTTAAAAGGCAAAAAGATGTGGGATTATGTTTCTGGAATTGTGAGTAAACCTACATGTGATAAAACAGAGTATGAAAAACTGTTAGATAATTGAGAAGTTGATAATTCAAAAATTATCACTTGGATAAACAATTATGTTGAACACTCAATAGGTACTCAGTTGGCAAAGTATGAAACAGCAAAAGAGGTTTGACAACATTTGGCAAGATTTAATACACAGTCTAACTTTGCAAAACAATATCAGTTATAACATGATATTCGAGCTCTTGAACAGAAATGCATGAGTATTCAAGAGTTCTATTCTACAATGACAGATCTTTAGGATCGGTTGGCTCTTATAGAATCGAAAGAACTACGTGTTTTTGTAGCTTATATTGCTCATAGATAAGAGCAACGTCTAGTTCAGTTTTTTATGGCACTTCGTGATGATTTTGAGGGTATTTGTGGCTCCATCCTACATCGTAGCCCGCTTCCATCTGTCGATTTGGTAGTTAGTGAACTCATGGCAGATAAGATACGTCTTAAGTCTCAGATAGGAAAAGGAATTCTCCCGATGCCTAATTCACCAGTTTTTGTAGTTCCTTCTAGACCTCCTACTCACTATGAATACAAGCCTCATTCAAGGGTTGAGATTGATGAATGTAGTTTTTGCAAGCAAAAAGGACATTGGAAGGCTCAATGCCCTAAGCTATTGAATAAAATACCACAACTACACCAACAAAGGCATCACTTAAGGCCTCAACGGTTTGGAAGTCATATTCAACCACAATCATATCGTCCTCCACAGGTTAACACTACAGTAGTTGTACCACCATTTGATTCTTTTGGACCCATAACCTCATCCTCAAATCCCACATTTGCAGCTCTTTATGAACAGTTTCAAAAGTTTCTTGCTACACAGTCACATGATATGTCCATTTTTCCCTCTAGCTCTTCAGGTATGTCATCATCTACATGGGTTTTAGATTCTAGAGCTTCACATCATATGTCTCCTAATTCGAAATCCTTTATTTCTTTATGTCTTGCATCCTCTATATCTATCATGACTACTGATGGTACTCCTCTGCCATTAGAAGGAGTTGGTTCTGTTGACACACTTTATTTTTCACTTTCTAATATTTACCACATTCCTAAGCTTACATTGAATCTTGTTTCTGTTAGTCAATTGTGTGATTCTGGTTATTCAGTGTTATTTTCTTCCACCTCTTGTTATGTGCAGGATCCGTAGTCTTAGAAGTTGATTGGGACAGGTCGTAGGCGGGGGTGGATTATATGTTTTGGACGAGTTGAGATTACTAGTATTTGTAGCTCCTAGTGTTGACTTGTCTTCATTTCATTTGTCTCCTTCATCCTCTAGTTTTTATTTATGGCATTCTCATCTTGGTCATGTATCATCTTCCTGTTTAAGATTCTTAGCTTCTACGGGTGCCTTAGGAAATTTACAAACTCATGATATTTTTGATTATAGTGGTTGTAAACTTGCAAAATTTTCTGCTTTGCCTTTTCATCGAAGTACTTCTTGTTCTATTGCACCATTTGATTTGGTCCACTCAGATGTGTGGGAACCTTCTCCTATTGCTACAAAAGGGGGGTCTTGATATTATGTTTCTTTTATTGATAATCACACTCGTTTTTGTTGGATTTATCTTATGAAACATCGTTCTAACTTCTTTGGCATTTATAGTAACTTTCGAGCTCTTGTAAAAAATCAACATTCTACAGTTATTAAGTGTTTTAGATGTGATTTGGGTGGGGAATATACTTCCAATAAATTATGTGATCTACTTGCTTTAGATGGAACTATTCGCCAAACTTCTTGTACAAATACTCATGAGCAAAATGGTGTGGCTGAAAGAAAACATAGGCACATTGTTGAAACTGCTCGCTCTCTTTTGTTGTCATCTTCAGTTCCTAGTGAGTTTTGGGGAGAAGCAGTTTTTACTGCAATCAACCTCATCAATAAGATCCCTTCGTCTCATACTTTAGGTTTGTCACCTTTTGAAAAATTATATGGGTATGCTCCTGATTATTCTTCCTTGAGAGTCTTTGGTTCTACTTGCTTTGTCCTTCTTCCTCATGTAGAGCGTACTAAATTTTCATCCTGCTCTACCATTTGTGTGTTTCTTGGTTATGGTGAAGGGAAAAAAGGATATCATTGTTTTGATCCAGTGTCACGAAAACTATATTGTTCTCGTCATGTTGTGTTTCTTGAGCACATTCCTTTCTTTTCTATTCCTGCTACAACTTACAACTTGACCAAGTATGATATCATTCATATTGATCCTTTCTCTAACCATACAGATATATTATCTCCATATGTCCCTTCCACTACAAACTCTGACTCATCTATTGCCCCTATAGTCCCTTTTCCTCTTCATTATTCTCGCAGGGTTTGCACTGTTAGTTTTGGAGATACTGGTACCTTGCAGTCTGGAGCTCTTGATAATCCCACTCCTCTTACAATTACCCAAACTCCTCATGAGATTGTGGATTCTACTTCTCGTTATCCTCAGCGTACTCGTAAGTCTACTCACCTTTCAGATTTTGTTTACTCTTGTTATTCCAGTTTATTTTCTTCCTTTTTAGCATCTATTCATTGTCTCTCTAAGCCCTTATCCTATAAAGAGGCAATTCTTGACCCCCTTTGGCAGCATGCTATGACTGAGGAAATTTCTGCTTTGCAAAAAACTAGTACTTGGGATTTGGTACCTTTACCTTCTGGTAAAAGTACAATTGATTCTCGTTGGGTATATAAAATCAAGACTAATTCTGATGGGTCTGTTGAGCATTACAAAGCTAGATTGGTAGCAAAGGGGTTCTCTCAGCAGTATGGTATGGATTATGAGGAGACTTTTACTCCTGTTGCAAAAATGACTATTGTTCGTACTCTTATTGTAATTGCATCTATTCGTCAGTGGCATATATCTCAAATGGATGTTAAGAACGCTTTCTTGAATGGTGATTTGCATGAAGAAATTTACATGATTCCCCCGCCTGGTAATTCTCATAAACATGGTGAAGTTTGCAAGCTTAAGAAAGCTCTATATGGTCTCAAATAGGCACCTTGAGCTTGGTTTGAGAATTTTTCTAATGTTATCACTTCCCTTGGATTTTCCTCTAGTAATCATGACTCGGATCTTTTTGTCAAGTGCATCACTACTGGTCGTATTTTGCTTTCTCTATATGTTGATGATATGATTATTACTGGTGATGATGTTGATGGAATTACAGTATTAAAGTCAGAATTAACTCATCAGTTTGAAATGAAAGATTTGGGCCCTTTACGATACTTTTTGGGTATTGAAGTTGCCTTCTCTCCAAAAGGCTATCTTCTTTCTTAATCTAAGTACATTGTTGATATTCTTGAGCGTGCTTGTCTTACTGATATCAAAACTGTTGATACTCCTTGTGAGCTTAACGTTCAGTATTCTCCTTCAGATGGTAATCCTTTGTCAGATCCTACCTTATATCGCACTATTGTTGGCAGTTTGGTCTACCTCACTATCACTCGTCCAGATATTGCATATGCAATTCATATTGTTAGTCAGTTTGTTGCTTCTCCTACTACCGTTCATTAGGCAGTTGTTCTTTGTATTTTGCGGTATCTTTGGGGTACCACTTTTCATAGTCTTTTACTTCCATCCAATTCTTTATTGGAACTATGTGCATATTCTAATGCTGATCATGGTCGTGGTTCCACAAGTCGCAAGTCTGTTACTGGTTTCTATATATTTTTGAGGGATTCTCTTATTTCGTGGAAAATTAAGAAACAAACAGTTGTCTCTCAATCTTCTATTGAAGTAGAGTATCGTGCTATAACATCTACTACTAAAGAGATTGTTTGGTTACGTTGGTTATTTGCCGATATGGGCATTTCCCTTTCTTCTCCCACTCCTATGTATTGTGATAACAAAAGTGCTATTCATATTGCTCACAATTCAATCTTCCATGAACGGACCAAGCATATTGAAATTGATTGTCATTTTACTCATCATCACCTCAAGAATGGCACCATTACGTTGCCTTTTGTTTCTTCATCCTTGCAGCTTGCCGATTTTTTTACTAAGTCACATTCTATTTCATGTTTTCGTTTTCTAGTTAGCAACTCTCGATGCTTCTTGCAGCTACATCGTGAGTTTGAGGAAGGGTATTAGAATATTTATTATGAGGGTATTTTAGTCTTTTATTCTTTTTGCTTATATTTCTCTTATTTCTCTATTTTCTATTTAAGGTTTTTGCATCTCTCTTTTTACAAGAGAACCTATCCTTTTTCTCTCATTCTTTGTTCTTCTTCTTTGCATTTCTTTGTTATTTCTCTTTGTATTTGAGTAATTCACAGATTAAAGAGAGAGAGAGAGAGAGAGAGAGAGAGACGCTCCTTGTTGCAGACACTCATGTATAATCAATTTCTACTCCAATGATTGCATTTTCATCTTCCGTAACTATTTACCCTCTTATTTGTACTCACATATGACTTAGGACTGACTTAGAAATGCTGAAGCAATCATATGGAGGAAGAAGATGAGTCTTCAACTCTTCGTGACTGAATATCTCTATTTGCTTAAAGGAGGAAGATGTTGACATAATTGTGCTTCATATATTTGGCATAATCAATACTTGCCTGAGAAGGTAATTTTAATTGCTGTTTGGATTTTAAATTTATTTTTAGCATACGAGGAAGACCCATTTGATATTTCCCTTTACTATGTCTGAATCTTCACGAGCCGTTGCATTTTTCTAGGAATGGGCAACAATCTTTAATGAATTTCTCTAGAAATGGGCAACAATCATTAATGAAAACGACAGAAGCAAAAGAAGAGTTAAAGTCATTGTTATCTGATGTAGTAAGGCCTTTTCTAGAAGCAAAGACCGATAGATTTGTAGATGAAGTGGAACTTTTCTTGCTTCAAGCTTAAACATTGAACATTTTATGACGTTGTTGTTGAATATTGGTTCTAAAGTAACAAATTAGTAACCTAATTTGTGGTATAATTTAAGGAAATTAGTAGTCTAATTTGTGATTTAAAATGACATAATATAGGAAAATTGAGTTTATGCATTGAAGAATAAGGCAAAAATCAGAAGAAAAAAAATGAGAGAGTATAAGCAAACTCAAAGAGAGAAAATACTTAATTAGTGTGAGAGTTTTCTATGAGTTTGGAGAAACACATGAGAGATATTATTAGTGAGGAAATTGGTATCCGTATTCTGTATATATTTTATTCACTTCAATAATATCTGCTACCTCCTATAGACCTAGGCAAATTGTCGAACCACGTAAATTCTGTGTGTTTTATTTATCGATTCAATATATTCATATACCGTTATTTATTGCTTCCATATACAACAAATTGGTATAAGAGCCAAATATAGTAGTATTATATACCAAATCGAACCTCTCGACGAGAAGAACGCAAAGGCGAAATAATTGCTCAAATCAGAGGTCAGACGCACCGCTAGGATCCACCGGAGTGCTGCTACCAACAATTAAGTCAACTCACCCAGTTGAACCATCTAAATCATTGACCAAGCAGTCAAATCGAGCTGCTAAGCCAGTTTGACCGAGTCGTTCACTTTTCGTTGATTGTGGACTAGCGAGTCAACTTAGTCATTAGTTATTTTTAGGGCGAGTTTTTCCATTTTTCACCTATTTTCAACTGAGTTGGGCCTTTTCCTAGCTAATTGGATCATTTTGGATTCAACGGTAGACTTTGTTTTTTCAAATAAGGTATAAAATTTGGAAAAATATTGTTTTAAGTTTTAAATACAAAATTTATGTTATCCGTTTATACTTATGGTTGATAAAAGAATGATCAAAGAAGGTGAACAAGCTGGCAATGTGAAGTATTAGATATATTGTTCCAAGAAGGATCTGATATAGCCTTGGAGACCAGGCCAGAAGATTATTCCAATGAAGATTGAAATTATGTCAACCGATAAGCTTGTGGCACAATTCAATTATGCTTAGGAAAATATCAAAAGTACTTTGTCATGAAAAAGAATGTAGCCACAGTTCTCTAGAAGAAGCTAGAAGAAAAGTACATGACAAAAAGTATAGAGAACATACTCTACCTAAAGAAGAAACTTTTTCGTTTCTAGTACAAGAAAGGTACCTCTATGATTGAGCACTTAAATAGTTTTAATAAATTTTTGGTTGATTTGCAAAATTTAGATGTTGAAATTATCGATGAAGATAAAGCTTTGTTGTTGCTAAATTTATTACCTGAGAGCTATGAGCATTTAACCACAACTCTGTTATATGGAAAAATGAGGTTAAATTCATAAATATTTCAAATGCTTTGGTAAATAATGAGTACCAGAAGAAGGATCAACATGATCATAGAGACTTAATATCAAAAGCATTGACTGCAGCTAGAGGTAGGACAAATAACAAAAAATCTGGCGGATCAAATTATAGAGGGCGATCTAGATCAAAGTCCAGAAGAGAGTCATCTAGAAGATGTTCTGTGAAGGACGAGTATGCCTATTGTCACCATAAAGGGCACTGGATTTTCCAAACAAGGACAAGTCAAATGCAAATGTTGCACAGAAGGGCGATAAAGATGAAGAATCATCATTTCCAGTTTCATCATCAGATACCTACTTAGATAAATGGATCCTTGATTATGGATGTTCTTATCATATATGTCCAAACAAGCATTGGTTTTCGAGTTTTGAGGAGCTCGATGGATAAGAACAATACGACTAAAGATGCACGATGGTACAATCAGACGACTTACAAATATAAGGTATATTCCTGATCTAAAGAAAAACCTCATTTCTTTAGGTATTCTAGATTCTAATGGTTACAAGGTAACATTAGAAAATGGAGTCTTGAAATTTGTACGAAGTGCATTTGTAGTGATGAAGGGTACTCGAAAGATGAACCTGTATTTCCTAGATGGGAGTACAATTACCATAAGAGCAACTATTTCAAGAAATTTAGAAGAAAAGACATATGATTCTTCTTGCCTGTGGCACATATGCTTAGGACATGTCGGTGAAAAGGCTTTGCAAGGCTTAATGAAGCAAGGTCTTCTGAAATGTACCAAGAGTAGATAGTTTGATTTCTGCTAGCATTGTATAATGGGAAAACAAATAAGGGTCAAGTTCGGCACTACAATTTATCGTACTAAGGGATCTCTTGATTATATTCACACAGATGTTTGGGGACCTTCCAAGAATGCTTCACTTGGAGGTAAACATTGGTTTGTGACTTTTATTGATGATTTCTCTAGATATGTTTGGATATACACCATGAGTCACAAAGATGAAGTTCTGGATATCTTGCTTAAATGGAAGAAAATGATCGAGACTCAGACATACAAGAAAATTAAGAGACTCATATCTGATAATGGTGGTGAGAACAAATCAAATCCCTTCTTCAAAGTTTGTTAAGATGAAAGGATAATTAGACATTTTTCAGTTCCTCGTACACCACAGCAAAATGGAGTTACAGAACGAATGAATCGTACTTTGCTTGATAAAGTTTGATGTATACTATATCAATCCAAATTGAGCAAGGCATTTTGGGTTAAGATTTTGTCATATGCAACTCATATAGTCAATAGACTTCCTGCGACTACATTAGATGGAAAAAATCCTAAAGAGGTATTGTCTGGACAACCTACTTCTAATTATAATTCATTGTAAATATTTGGATGTCTTGTATATTTTTATGTTAGTGAATCCAAACTGGATCCTAAAGCAAAGAAAGTTGTTTTCTTGGGTTTTAAGGAAGGAGTTAAAGGATTTTGACTTTGGTGTGGTGAATCTAAGAAGATTGTCTTAAGCCAAGATGTCACATTCGATGAGTTTGTTATGCTGAGATAGACAAATTTAGAGAAAAAGAGTAAAATTCCAAATACTCTTTCTAAGGTGATGCTTGAGACTCCAGAAGATCCAGAAAAGATTGCACTGACTACCAATCATGGTGAAGATGAAATTGATAATAAAGAAGAGATCTCAGTTGAGATGGAGGTTCTCTCACCATCACTACCGATCAATTAGTAGCCAGAATCTATTTCCACTACTCGACCGAGAAGAGAGATTAGGAAGCCTATCAGATACACAAGCATGGTAGCATTCGCACTTCTAGTAATTGATATTGATGTCCTATGCATTTACAGAGAAGCCTTGCAAAGATTGATAGTATGAAATGGAAGATGGCAATGGATGAAGAAATGAAATCTCTACACCATAATCAGACTTAGGAGTTGGTTCAACTTCCCAAAGGAAAGAAAACTATTGGTTGTAAATGGGTCTATGCCAAGAAGGAAGGTGTTCCTGATAAAGATAACATTAGATACAAAGCCATATTGGTAGCAAAAAGATATGCTCATAAAGAAGGAATATACTACAACGAGGTATTCTCACCTTTTGTTAAGCATTCATCTATTCGGATATTGTTGGCTTTGGTAGCACAACTTGTTCTCGAGTTAGCTCAACTCGATGTCAAAACAGCTTTTCTCCATGGTACTTTGAATGAAGCGATCTACATATCTCAACTGGATGGCTTCAAAGTTCCAGGATGTAAGAATTGTGCTTGTAAGCTGAGCAAGTCACTTTATGGTTTGTAGTAATCACCGCGACAATGGTACAAGCGCTTTAATAACTTCATCAGAGAATAGAAGTATACATGTAGCCAGTTTGATCACTATGTATACTTTTGAAAACTCCAAGATGGTACCTTCATTTATTTGCTCTTATATGTTGATGATATGTTGATTACATCTAAGAGCAAGACGGAGCTCGACAGACTGAAGGCTCTGTTGAGTTCAGAATTTGAAATGAAAGATCTTAGAGAAGCTAAGAAAATTATTGGGATGGAAATCACAAGAGATAGAGTTTCAAGCACAGTCTATCTAACACAGAATCAGTATCTGAAGAAAGTACTACAAAGGTTTGACATTGATGAGAAAACCAAACCAGTAAGTACACCACTTGCTCCTCATTTTCAGTTGAGTGCATTGATGTCACCTAGCATCGCCGATGAGAAGAAGAAAATAGAGTGTGTTCCATATGCAAATGTCATTAGTGCCTTGATGTATGCAATGGTATGCACCATACCTGATATTTCCCATACTGTTAGTATGGTGAGTCGCTACATGCACAATCCCGGTAAAGGACACTGGCAAGTAGTGAAGTAGATTCTACGGTACATCTATGGTACTATGAATATTGGTTTGAAGTTTGAGAGAGACAAAACTGAAGACAAGCACTTATAGGAGGACCATTTTGTTGGAAATCAATATTGCAGTCAATTATAGCTTTTTCTACTACATAAGTAGAATATATGGTTGTAACAGAAGCATTCAAAGAAGTTATCTGGCTTCTCAATTTTACCAAGGATTTGGGTATTGTTCAGAAGAACGTGGATATTTTCTATGACAGTCAGAGTTCCATTTGTTTGGCAAAGAACCAAGTTCATCATGGTCACACCAAGCACATCAATGCTCGATTTCATTTTGTTCGGAAAATCGTCGATGAAGGGAATGTTATACTCCAAAAAGTCGGGATTGCGGATAACCCTACAGATATGCTTACAAAGGTGGTTACAGGGATCAAGTTTCAACACTGCTTAAACTTGATCGACATCTCTTAAGTTTAGAGCGTCTAGGGGGCATTTAGAGGCAGTGCTATGATCTTTTTCGCCAAGGTGGAGATTGTTTAATATTGGCTCTAAAGTAACTAATTTGTATGATAATTTAGGGAAATAGAGTCTTACTTCATCTATAAATATGAAAGAATGCTTGAAGAATAAGGCAAAAATTAGAAAAAAATCAGAAAGCATAAGCAAACTCAAAGAGAAAAAATACTTAGTAAGTGTGAGAGTTTTCTATGAGTTTGGAGAAACACTTGAGAAATATTATTAGTGAGAAATTTTGTATCTATATTCTGTATATTTCTTACTCAGTTCAATAATATCTGTTATCTATCGTGAATCTAAGTAAAT
Organism: Hippophae gyantsensis; assembly: GCA_030763125.1. Taxonomy (NCBI): domain Eukaryota; kingdom Viridiplantae; phylum Streptophyta; class Magnoliopsida; order Rosales; family Elaeagnaceae; genus Hippophae; species Hippophae gyantsensis. Next base: position 55,332,331 of record CM061032.1, read on the forward strand.
TGTCAAATCACATGAATTTTGTGTATTTCTTTTTACCAATTCAATATATTTATATACATCTATTTATTTATTCCGTGCACAGCAGTTGTTTATAAACAATGCTCGGGATGGAGTACACCTGGGATAACCAATGATGCAGAAACCATCAGAGGAGAACCTTGTCAAATTATAAGACCATACTTGTAAATATTTGATGAGAACTCTGATGAAACCGATTGATTTTTTCATCCACTTATTTGATAATGTGAATACCTTCTATTTTGGATTCATTTTCTTTTATTTGACTGAGTAGTTTAAGGATCATATTTGTGAAAAATTCAAATTTCAAGCTAGTTCGTCCCGGTCTTTGCTTTACTGGACCTAAAGATTGGCAAGAAAGATATGCAAATATCTAAAACTTACTATAGAAAAATATCAAATTTCATTTATTTCTTTATAAATAATACATAGTATGATTTGAAGATATGATTTAAAATAAGAAATAAGTGATTTTTTTTACTATATTACTTCAATTTATACATTTTTGTTGGATATATAGATGTTTATATTATCAAAACAAATATATTATTGAATGTATCATAATAAAATTTTATTGTGTGTCCTTTGAGAAAAATTTAAAAGCCTAAAAAATGTAATAATTATAGTTGGTTTTTTTAATACTACTTTCTGTTCTTTAAGAGTACACATTTCTTAGATTATCCGTAGTTCGAACTCCGATGTTGGATATTGAATTTTTTTTTCCTTCTTTCTGTTATTTAAAATGGCTGCTGCAATAATTACCAGTTACAACTGGATTTTGAATTTTTAATAATTTTAGTATTAAATTAGACTTTAAATTAAAAAGGAAAAATATTTAAGTACGAAATCGAACATAGTAGTTGTTAATATCTTGAGATATCAGATGTATCGGTTTATGACAAAAAGGATTTTGCTTAAATTCGTACATTTGCGTTGGCCTCCTCGAGACCAATCAATGCATAATGTACAATATAAGGCTAATGTCGATTCAATGGGATAAAAATAACTAGGTATCGTTATGCGCCTTATAAAAGTGTGGCATGGAATAGAGTTGAGCTTGACTCAGAAAGTAGTAGCAGAGATGGAAAGAGACTCGGATTATGGAGCTTTCATGGAGAAATTTCTTCTGCAACCAAGCTCGTCGGAAAACGAACTTCCCTTGAATTCCCTCACTTTTGCTATCAAAGAGATGTACGTAACTCAAACTCGTTCAAAATCTATGTCATCCATTTCAATTTTACTTTTTTTCCCCCTCGTATAATTTATCATTTCCATTTTATCAGTGAATGGAAATTCTCACTCTGATACCTTTATTCACATACTTTTATGTTCATACTCGATATTCATCATTTATCAATTTCACTATTTCAGACTTTACTTATATTAAAACCCTTCTTGGAAAGCTAATTTCAGTGTGCCTACTTGTGCAAATTTGTAAATTAATAAATGTTACAGATTGGGTTTCATTTTTCATGATGTGATTTTCAGTGTGATTGTGTTTGGCCGATTTTATATTTCTTTTTTATCAAACCCACAATTGGGGCAGATTTGATGTGGATGGACATGTGACTGGATTTGGAAATCCTGATTGGATTAAGACTCACTCGGCTGCCACATCAACGACTCCAGCTGTATTGACTATTCTAAGGGCAGGTGCCACTTGTGTTGGTACAACTGTCATGGATGAAATGGCTTACAGGTTAGTAAACTGACAAGTGCCTACATATTAATATTCTCAAGCATTAATAGAACCTTTTCAAGGGGTGGAAAAAAAAGAATTCTAACCTTGTGGATAATCTGTATTATGAAGATCTCTTAAATTATGACATCTTTTGGTATGTTAATTGCTATATCTGGAAATTTCCACCATGAAAATTATTCCATCTTCTGTAAGATAGATGCACCATCTTCATGTATTGCTAGGTGGTTATAAATATATATATTTTATTTTTTAAAAATAAATTCTGTGATCAGATTACTTTAAAAAATCTAATCACTCATAGGTGTTACATGTAGCTTACATAGTATGTAAGATAAAATGGTTCTCGCCACCATTTATGATGTAGCATTAATGATACACTCCTCCCCGTTTTCATATCAAAGAGCTTTGTGATTGAATAATACTATGGAACATAATGCTAGTGCCATTGATTTAGGGCATGTTTTTGGAATGTTATCTTAATGATTGAAGCATCTCACCTAGTTATTTAACTTGCTGATCAATTCCTTCGCTTTTTCTTGCTGTGATTGATCATTGTAAATTGATAGACTCCTCCCGGTTTTCATATCAAAGAGCTTTGTGATTGAATAATACTATGGAACATAATGCTAGTGCCATTGATTTAAGTCATGTTTTTGGATTGTTATCTTAATGATTGAAGCATCTCACCTAGTTATTTAACTTGCTGATCAAGTCCTTTGCTTTTTCTTGCTGTGATTGATCATTTTAAATAGATTGACTATACATGTGACAGTATAAATGGAGAAAATGAACATTATGGCACTCCAAAAAACCCATTTGCGCCTGATAGGGTTCCTGGAGGATCTTCTAGTGGATCAGCTGTTGCAGTTGGGGCAAACCTTGTAGACTTTTCCTTAGGTAAGTAAACTATTGTATGTTTCTTTTTGTTGGTTCTTGTTTTATTCTTAGCTATTTGAAGAAGAAATTTTTTTTGCTTTCACACAGGAACCGATACTGGAGGAAGTGTAAGAGTACCTGCATCATATTGTGGAATATTTGGTTTTCGTCCATCTCATGGTGCCATTTCTACTTCTGGAGTTATTCCTATGGCACAAAGTTTTGACACTGTGGGTAAGAAACCAAAACCGCTTCAATGCTGCTGAAATTGGTTTAACATGAAATGTTTGAATTCTACTATATGACACTATATGCATAAAGAAAAAACTTAGGAGAATAAAAACTTGGGTACGTGTAAAGTGCCTGCATAATACCTATGACTATCCCTTGTATTGTGGCGTACTTAAGGTGATAGATTAATCCCTTGCTGAATTCCCTTAGGCTTTGGCAAGACAGGGTAAGGTAAGAAAGGGTAGGTTGTGCAGTCCCATATTACTTGGAAAATGATAATTGTAATGGTTCATATGAGTTTCACTCCAAATGGTATGGGACCAAGGCCCAAAGTGAATATTATCGTACCATGTTATGGAGTGAGACATTACACAATTTATAATTACTGCAGAAAAAAATTGTTAGGCATGTGATCTTGATATTTACAATTTGTGCAAGCTAACGGCATCTTTCTGGTTGTTGTCAACAATGGTGACTGGTGAGTTTGATTGTTTTCTTTTTCTTTTTTAAATGTCTGATCTGGTTCTGCTGAATCCTCTGGCTTTAAATTCCTCATAAATATCTTTTTCCGTATGTCTCTTTACTTTCTAGTTTGAAAGTGATTGTTTGACAACAACTTCGGGTTTAGGATGGTTTGCTAGGGATCCTGTGCTTCTGAATAGAGTTGGACGCATCCTACTGCAACTATCTGATGTAAAGCCGGTCAAACCGACGCAATTGATCATTGCGGAAGATTGTTTCCAGCTTTCAACGATTCCGAGTAGCCGAGTACTTGGAGTTCTTTTGAAAGCAGTGGAGAGGGTATATGGGTGTAAGTGACTTAATCATATTAATTGTGTAGGTATAGTTCTATATTTAGTCATGTTGGTATGTGCACTCTTGAGACTTTGTACTCTCTAGGAGATACAAACCTACCCTGAAATGGTCACTTATTAGGGGATAGATGACATGCTGAAATCTTCTTAAGTGACCTTAAGTCTCTTCTGGGCATCAAACCATAGATAAGTTTGGTGAATGTGGCAAAAGAAGTGGGGTGATTAGAAATGTAGTTAGATATTCGACTATTTTCTGGTCTCATCAAATTTATGTATTTATATTCATGACTTTTTGATCCCTTTTTTTGTATTTATACACTAATACTTCTCTCTGAATGAGATGATAATATACTTTGAAATACAGCTGACCATGTAAAGCATGTTAGCCTTGGGGACTATGTTAAGGAAAACGTTCCAAGTTTGAAATGCTTTATAAGGGAAGGAAATACAGACAGAGAGTATAATATACCATCTTTAGCAGCCTTATCAAGTGCTATGCGGTTGCTACAAAGGTGCATATTTTCAGATATTTTCAGGATTTCATAGCTCTTTATGAATACATTTCATAATTTATATACTGTGGGAAGCATAGGTATGAGTTCAAGAACAACCATGGTGAATGGGTTATTAAAGTCAAGCCCAATTTAGGTCCTGGAATATCAGAACGCATATGGGAAGCTGTAAGGGCAACAGATGAAAATATTGATGTCTGCCACTCCGTAAAGGCTGAACTAAGGGCTGTCCTCACTGATCTTCTTGGGGTACTCTCTCTTTAATGCTTTTGGTCTAGAATATGCTTCTTCTTTTTTGTTGGTTCCATAAGCACCCTTTGGTTGTGGAGAAGGGGATAGGATTAGTGGATTTGATCATACCCCTCTACTTTGAAAGGAGTAGATTCAATTAACTTAGATACCAAATAATTCCCCTACGATTAGTTAAATCTTTAAAGCTTATATATGAATAGCACAACCCTTCGTCTTGATAGTCTGGTGGTAAAGAGTGAATACTTCTAGACAAGTGCACTTGTCCTATATTTATGGCAAAATGTGCAAAAAGTTTTACTCTAGTCATGTTTTAATTTCCAAGAGATGTTCTTAACTTCTAAATTGTTGCCAGGATCATGGTGCTCTAGCAATCCCTACAGTTCCAGGACATCCACCAAAACCACAAACAGCAGCAAGTACACTAGAAAGTTATCGTGCCAGGGCTTTTAGCTTGCTATCCATCGCTGGAGTATCTGGTTTCTGCCAGGTTGTATATCATTTTTTACGTGTACATGCAGGCATTTTTGATTGAGAATATTGCATGAGATGAACTTCAAGGGTGCTTTCATTTTTAACCTTTATTATTTTTGAACACATATTCATAAATATTTTGTATTGAAGCCTCCTAATAGAATGTACATAAATAGAATTAACTCCACAATAACATGTTAGTTGTATATAACGTGTACATATATTAATATCTAGTCTGTGTACACTGTTTATAAATGAGTGTGTGTACATATAACATATATACGCACTATGTAGAACTGATATGTTTTCTTGGGATCAATTTAATTACATACATGTATACCAGACTCAAATATTTTATTTTCTTACATACATTAAAAAGCATAACGGAGCTTATTTTCTTACATACATTAAAAAGCATAACGGAGCTCTAACAAGCTCTAACAACTCCAACTACTGAAGGTCACTAGAATATCGACAAATTATAACTATGACTTCGATAAAAGTTTTAGATCATGGATACTACCATTGAATATGTATTCAAATAAATTTTATTTTTAAACACGTTCAATTTAAGTATAAATTAACTAGTGTTAAAAGGAAAAAAAAATGTTCTTCATGATTCAACGTATCAAAATATCTACGTATTTATATGTTTGTGGTTTATACTTTATAGGTGAGCATACCACTTGGGCTGTATGAAAACATTCCCGTATCAGTTTCGTTGTTGGCAAAACATGGCTCGGATGGGTTCTTGCTCAATCTTGTCGAGACTCTCTATGAAACCCTAAAAGAACAAGTTGGGATTGCAATCAATATGTCATCCTAATCAGTATACATTCTCGTCCTAATATGTCCATGTAAGTTGAATTATGATTTCAATGAGATTGCAGAACCTGATATTTATACCCACCACTTATGATTTCATCTAAAACTTCCTGGTAAAGAAAATCTACAAAATTGCAATTGAGGAAAATCTAAGGCGATATGAGTTATAAGAATTGGTGCCTCTCGAATTATTATTATTCTTATTTTGATATCTTTTTTACCTTTATTTTTTATTAGTATTCCTGAAAACTATATATTTAGGTTATTGGTATTTATTTTAATCAATTTTAACAATAATCTTAATAAATTATGATAATTTAAAAATATTATTATTGTTAAAAAATTTACCAAAATAGTTATCAATATCCGAGTATTTTATGGATACTAGTTGATAATAAGATTGAAAAAAAGTACTAAAATAATAATAAAGTTAGTCCAAAAAGATAACAACCAGTTATATAAATATCACATTTTATTAAATTACGTGATTTATGATTTTTTTTCAGGTAATCACCAAATATTTTATTGCAATTTCTATTTAATGGTTTTGAAGGGGGAAAAACTCGTAAGTTTTATGGAGCTGATTTCTTATTTATTATTTCAAAAAGTTAAAGAATTAAGAAATACTTTTGAAATTAATTATACTAATATTTGTTTTTCATATATTGTCCATATAAATGTCATTGGAAAAAATTTATACAATGATAGGCAAAAATGAAAAAAAGAGAAGAAGACATAATAAAAAATGTTTAAATTATTTTTAAAATTGACACAAAATCAACAAAGAACACAAGTACTCCCTGAATCTCTCTTCCCTCCCTTGTTTTATTTAATGAATTTCTGTTACAAAATATTTTTCACTCATAAGATTTTATAGATGAGCATCAATCTCAAATTTGCTAGTACATCAACAATGAAGATGTCCATAAAGCGGAGATGGTGCACTTCTGACTTTTGTGTTGTTTGCTTTCTCGGTTCCAAGGATGTTGTCTGCCGCTCCCAGAACATTCCCAAAGATTTTAAGGGATGACCTCTTGAAACGCGTCAATACTCCCCTCAAGTTGGTGCGTAGATATCCGTCATGCCCAACTTGCCAAGTAGTCATGAAAAATTGCACTTGAAACTCCCTTGGTTAAAATATCGGCTAGTTGATCACCGGTTCGCACAAATGGAAGGAGATGGTATTCTCTTCTAGATTTTGTCGAATGAAGTGTCTGTTCACTTACTATGTGCTTTGTACGATCATGTTGTCTGGGATTACGAGATATGGCAATTGCTGCCTTGTTGTCACAAAAGAGCCTCATTCCATCACTTGGACCAAAACCAAGTTCACTTAGGATTCTCCTTAACCAAATTAGCTCCTGTAACCCTTTAGTGATGCCAATAAACTCAGCTTCGGCACTAGAAAGGGCTACCACCTTTTGCTTTTTACTTCTCCATGTTACCAAATTACCTCCAACGAAGGTAAAATATCCAGAAGTGGATTTTCGATCTGTGATGTCTCCTGCCTAGTCCGAATCTGTATACCCTTCCACTCTTAGGTGTTCATTTTTCTTGAAGAAAATTCCTCTACCTGGAGCACCTTTTAGGTACCTGAGAATTCTAAACACGACTTTCATATGTTGCTCACTTGGAGCATGCATGGACTGACTTACTAAACTCACAACATATGCTATATCTGGTCTAGTATGAGACAAGTAAATGAGTTTGCCCACCAATCGCTGGTATCTCTCTTTATTGGCCGGTTCTTGAGTCGGAAACTCACCTAACTTAAGGTTTTGGACAACAGGGGTATCAACTGGTTTGCAGTCACGCATTCCAGTTTCAGTTAGCAAATCTAGTACATATTTCCGTTGGGACAAAGATATACCTTGCTTGGACCTTACCACTTCAATGCCGAGAAAATATTTCAGTCCACCTAAGTCCTTCATTTCAAAATCTTTAGAGAGTCTCTTCTTCAGACTTTCTATCTCATCTAGATCATCACCTGTGATTATCATATCGTCTACATAAATAATTAAGACAACTATCTTTTCATGTCCCTTCCTGTAAAACAAAGTATGGTCAGAATCACTTTGAGAATACCCATATTTTTTCATAGACTACGTAATTTTCCAAACCACGCTCTACAGGAGATTGTTTTAACCCATATAGTGCTTTTTCCAATTTGCGCACCAACCGTTGAGACTCGAATGGTTGTGCAGGGTGGAATCTCCATATAAATTTCCTCTTCAAGATCACCGTGAAGGAAAGCATTCTTTACATCGAACTGATGCAAAGGCCAATCAAGATTAGCTGCAAGAGATAATAGAATTCTGATGGTATTCAACTTAGCAACTGGTGAGAAGGTTTCCTGATAATCAATACCATATGTTTGTGTAAACCCTCTAGCAACTAATCTAGCTTTATACCGGTCGACCAACCCATTTGGACCATACTTTACAGTAAATACCCACTTACAGCCTACCGTTTTTCTTCCCTTTGGTAAACTTACCAACCGCCATGTGTGATTTTTCTCTAATGCCTCCATCTCCATCCTCATAGCATCTAGCCAATTGGGATCACTCATCGCTTCTTCAATTTTTTTCCGGAACCCAAACAGAAGCAAGAGTAGCGTCAAACTCCTTCAGAGAGTTGGGCAAGTGTTTTGTTGCTACAAACTTACTAATCGCGTAATTTCCTCCACTGTCTTCATCCGGTCTGAACCGCTTAGGAGGTTTGCCCCTGTTATGTCTGTCAGGTAATCTATAACTTGTGTTAGAATTATGTGAATCTAGAAATTCAGAGTTTGAGGTTACCTCGTTTTCAGGAGATTGGCCGTGGTGAGGTAAAGATGACTGTATCATTTGTCTCTGCTCACTTTCAGGCTCGACATCAGCAGATGGATCAGTAGCGAAATGGTCTGGGCCAATAGCAATTAATGCAGGTTCGGCCCGATGGCAGTGTTCGGTTCGGATTCCTGTGGTTTGTTACGAACCGAGATTCTAGTATCTATTAGAGTAGAGACGGACTTTCATTCGTAGAGGAACTCTCCCGCTGAGAATGAGACGTGTCCTTTCTAAAAACTCTCTAATTCCAAGAAAGTGACATCCATGGTAACAAATACCTTTTTAGAAACAGGATTGAGACATTTATAGCTCTTCCGATTTTGACCATATCAGAAATATGCATCTTTCTCGCGCATGGTTCGAGTTTAGACCGATTGATGCTTTTGTATGTGAACAAATGCAACACACCCAAATACTTTTGGTGGGAGGTTAAGAGTTGATGGTAGCGATACGTATGAAGAAAGTACTTGAAGTGGAATTTGAAAATTTAGTACATTGGATGGCATACGATTAATTAGGTATCTTTGCAAAGAAGAACCGTGATCCCAATAGGTTTGTGGAACAAGATTCTCAAGTAACATAGGCCAAATTTGTTTCTAAGACATGTCCGTTTTTTTTTCGGCTACTCTAGTTTTGTCAGGAGTACCGACACAACTTGTTTCATGAATTATACCTTTAGAGTTAAGAAATTCTCGAAGTATGCTATTGACAAACTCACCTCCATTGTCACTTCTCGGAATCTTAATGTTTTTATTAAATTGATTTTGCACCATGTTAAAAAAGATTTAAAGACATGTGTCACTTCATCCTTTCTTTTAAGAACATACAACCAAGTCATCCTAGTACAATCATCAATAAATAACACAAACCATCTATTTCCAACGGATGAATTAGCAGGGACGGACCCCAAACATCCGAATGAACCAAATCAAAAAAGTTGTTCTCTTATCCAAACTACTCGGAAAAGACACCCGATGACTCTTGGCTTTAATACGGGTTTCACAATCAAAGTTTTCATTCTCACAACCAGAAAATAAACGTGGATAAAGTTTTCTTAAATACCCCAAAGATGGATGTCCTAGTCTCTTATGCCACATCCAGATATGAGAGATTCGATTTCTTTGAGGAACCTTTAGAAAAATGAGCCTTTCCAAATACCATGTCGTCCAAATGATCTGATCTTCCTCTTCTAGTACCACGACCAATAATCTCCTTTGTGAGAAGATCCTAAAATATACAAAACTGAGGATACACGAGAACAGCGCAATTTAGTTCCTCACAAATCTGACCAACAGATAATAATTTAGTTGATAGGGAAGGCACAAGTAAAGTATTTGATAAAGTGAGAGAAGGTGAGCACTGAACATCTCCGGCACCCATCACAGGATATGTTTCTCCATTGGCATTGACTATCATTGTTCTCCTTGGTGAGGAACTCTTTACTAGATCCTTTTCTGAGTAGGTCATATGATCGGTTGCCCCTGAATCGATTATCCAGTCAAACTTATCAGTATGATAATTATTAGAAACAAGAAAACTTTTACCTTCCATCAGTTCTTTGTTCTCAACCGGTGGTAAGACAGAGTAGCCACCCCTTGAAACCGAAGCTGCAACTGCTTGAGTCAGTTCAGTAATAGTCGGCCCAGTAGGAGCCGACTCAATAGGAGCTGCAGTTGAAGCACCTGTAACCATTTGTGCCTCACCCCTGTATGGCGGTCAATCTCCCTGCCTCTTCTTCCTTCGATCTTTCCAACCCGGTGGGTACCCAATTAACTTGAAACACTTATCTCTAGTATGTTTTGGGTTATGACAGTAAGTGCACCCAACAGCCAGACCCGAGTTTGGTTTGAAATCAGGTTTGTTCATGACTAAGTTTCGGTCTCTTGCTAGCATAACCATAGAAGGTTCAGTTCCCTCCCCTTTGTGTAACATTATTGACTGACGGTTTTCTTCTCTACGAACCAATGCAAAGGCTTGCTCTATTGTGGGAAAAGATTTTTGTTGTAAGACCATTGCCCGGATAGAGTCCAACTGGTCATCTAGACCATCCAGGAAGGTTAATACACGGTCCTCTTGAACAAGAGAATTGTGTTTTTCAATATCAACTGGAGAGGTCATAGGGTTTGGCCTACGGACATCTAACTCCTTCCATAACCCCTGTAATTGGGTGTAATAAGCCTCAACTGTACCACCGGCTTGTTTGACTCGGTTAACCCTTCTTTTCAGTTCAAAGTATTGGGTCAGGTCATCTCCATCAAAAAAGGTTGTTCTTACCGAGTCCCAAACTTCTTTGGCCGTAGAGAAAGGGAGAAAGTTACCTACCAAGAAGGGATCCATGGATTCGATCATGTAGTCTTTAACCCGAGAGTCTTCCATCTGCCACTTCTGGCAACTTCTATCAACTTGTAGTGGTTTTAGAGTCGAACCATCGATGTAGCCAAGTTTACCCTTCCCTGATAGCTTCATTTTCAACATCTGCGACCACAGATTAAAGTTCTTCCCATCAAGTTTGATCGTCATAGCGGAACTGAGCCCATCAGGATTGGAATCACCCGTCTTGTGTTGGAATAGTTATGACAAGGTGGCGGATAAACTCTCTAAAATGAGAACCGTCTCAGATTTTTCTTCTTTGTCAAAACTTCCATCATTTCCAGACATTTTTTTTTCTCTCAAGGACAGTTAGTAAATCACACTTTTACCGTGCTTCCGACGGTCGGATTGGCCTGGAAAGACAGTGAGCTTGGAATTGGGATTGCGGAGCTCCTGTCAAAATTTCAGCCCGATCTGACGGTCGGATCAAAAGTTACACCTCTTTTCGTGAAGCATGCTCAAAATGCTCAAATTGCTCACAAATGCTCACAAATGCTCACAAATGCTATAGAGAAACAAAGGGACTATAGAGAAACAGGGACCCGATTTGGCTACACTAATGCTCAAAATCGTGATCCGTGCTTTGATACCACGACACAAAATCAACAAAGAACACAAGCACTCCCTGAATCTCTCTTCCTTCCCTTGTTTTATTTAATGAATTTCTGTTACAAAATATTTTTCACTCATAAGATTTTATAGATGAGCATCAATCTCATCTGCTAGTACATCAACAACAGAAGATGTCCATAAAAACTGGAGAAGGTGCATTACAGTTTTTGTGTTGTTTTCTTTCTGGTTTCAAGGATGCTGTCTGTTGCTCCCAGAACATTTCCAACATTTTAAGGGATAACCTCTTGGCGTCAACAAATTTTTAAAATTAAATAAAAATAGATAAAGAACGTACTTGAGTTTTGCAATCACCTGAAAAGAAAGTCGTGAAAAGTCTTGTATAGATGTTTACTTTTGAGTCAAGTTGCAAACTATGATAGGGAAGAGAAGTTGAAAGGTACATATTATCATAATAATTTTTTATTAACATAATAAAAATATATAACATATTTATTTATTTTTAATATTATTTTTATTAAATAAAATTATTATTAATGTACTATTTTATAACAGTAATAATTTATATTTTTGGAATACTATCTCAATAAAATTATAGTGTTAATAATTAAGTTTTTGAAGTCAAGATAGTTATAAAGCAAACGTACCCTTAATTAGACGATAAGGGTAGGTAGCAGAGCACCGTTTACTTTCTAGGGTATATTCGGTCAAAACAGTACTACTCCTAACTAGCTAGCGACTATCAAGTATAAACAATTGCGTTCAAAGTTGACGGCCTTTCGCTATGGAAACAGATGTTTCATTGTATTTCCACTACATTTGAATGCTCTTGAAAGCGATTTTTAATTTAGAAAAATTCTTTTACAAGAATTTATTACATATAATTAATCTGTGATTAGTAACATTATATGTCTTTAACTTCACATTCAATATAAAATTAACAGGTTATTTAATGTATATAAGAACTTATCACATAATATTATTCTTTAATATATGCATAACAGCACTTTGAAGAGTCATGTTCCATTTTAAGCACCTGAAGTGTTTTTGTATAGGTAAACTTCTCTACTTTTCAAATGAACACTATTTTATAAATAATAGAAACTATCTTTTTTATTAATTATTATTTAAAAAAATACATTAATTGTTTATTTTTATTAATTACCACATTATTATAAATAATATTCGAATTATATTACCAAACCAGATTGGAGTATAGTATAGTACAAACTGTTCGGATCAGATCGGTCCGATCCAGTTTGATAATTTGGTATGATTTGTAACCCTAATTGGCTAATTCAAGTAGTACCGATCAAAAACTCAAAACCAAATGCTAGTCGTCAGCGTGCATGTCATGGTTCATGTTTTTTACTTAATGAACCAGCCTCAGGTTCGAATTTTGTACATTTAATTATGGTTGATATAAAAATAATTGGGTGATTGAAATTTCTTCTGTATTACTATTGCACGTCAATGTTCCCTCTTTTACTCCATACATAAGTTAATATTATGATGAGAAAATGTAGTTTTTTTTCTTTCTAATGGAGAAGTTTTCTTGAAGGGAAAAGTGCCACCACGATTTACCTGTGTAGCGTAGACAGGGTATTAATTTAAAAAAAATGACACCAAAATAACAAATGGTTAATTTTTATATTTTTTTTTTCATTTTTCACTATTTTTTAAAATTTTATTTAAAAAAATTAATATAATAATTATCCATGTTAATTAACTATGATCAGAGTTTGAGCGATGATTAACATGAATTATTAATCCAATATCAAAAATTGATTATCTATAACTACAATGACAAAGAATACTATTATTTACAAAATTGTAAATTCTTGTTTGTCTCAATTATTGTCCTACTTTCAATTCAAAGATAAAATGAATGTAAATTGCACATGTAAAAATGGTAATTTTTTGTTTGTTGTCCTACTTTTAACTGTTGTAGTACATTCCATGTGTTAAATTATTGTACTACATTGCATGTGTTAAGTGAGTATTGCAATTAGGTGAGTTCGAATTCATTAAATGTGAAAATGGATATTAATTATTTAATAAAAGATAAAAGATTAATTATTATGTTAGATAAATTTATGATCGTATTTATATTTATATTTACATTAATATAATATAAAACATTAATATAGTGTAATATATTATTAAATTATTTAATTACATATCATAATTAATATAAATATAAATTTACTTTTTTATATCTTTCAAACTATTTTACCCAATAACCATTTTTATGGTAAAGATAATGCCATTTCATATATATATATATATATATATATATATATATATAGTTTTGTAAATAGGATTTAATTATTTAAATTTAATAAATATATAATAATATTAATTAATAATAATAATAATTATTAATTTAAAATAAATAGTTAATTAATTTATTATTTTAATAAAAACTAAAAATATAACACTAATTATTTTATTAATAAAAAGAATTAATTTTGAATAAATATATAAGAGTATTAATTGTCAAGTAATAATTTTTATTTTTTAAAATTATTTATTTTATAAAACAAAATAAAAAATAAAATTTTAAGTTATTTTTATTATAATTGAAAAAATTATGCTAAAATATTTTATAAAGCAATTTATAAAAATAATTTTAAAATAAATAAATATACAATAATAACTATTTTATAAGTAATATAATTTAAACATAAATAATTTATCATGATGATAATTGCATAAATTTATTTAATAAATATATTAAATATAACATAAATATTAAACTTATTTAATTAATATTTTATTAAATTAATCTTAATTATACAATGATTTACATGCCTTATGATTAAATTTAATAAGTATTTTTACTTAAAAAATAATATATATTAACTAAGATATAATATGATTTCAAAGTAAATATTATATACTCATAAGTAAATTGAACTAAAACTTATTAAATATGTCTAGTATAAATTATTACTTTTAATATAATAAAAATAATTATATTATATAAAAAATATTTATTATATGGATATTCAACAAAAATATAATAAGCTTGTAAATGAATTAATTAAATATTTTATTAACCGTATGAATTATCACTTTTAATGTATCAAAAATAATTATATTATATAAAATAACTATTTATAAAAATATATTTATTAAATAGACATTCAATAAAAATATAATCTACTTACTATTAAATTTATCGAACACTCATTAAGTAAATAATTATTACTTATATCAATTAATATACTTAATATAATAAAAATAATTACATTATCTAAAATCAATATTCATAAAAATATAATTATATGATTATTTTGATATTTATTTATAAAAAAAATAAAAAAAATATATTCAAATGGTTTTATTATATAAATATTTTTATATCTATCGGTCTAAACAATAACAAAAATATAAAAAAATAAATTAGTAAGATAACGAACAATATAGATAGATACTTTTATATTATTTTTTTATTTTTTATTAAATATTAGATATTTAAAAAAAATAGTGATATTGTATTTTATTAACAAAAAATAATTTATCATGTAAGGCCCACCAACCGAGCATCCTGATTAGGGACACGCGCCAAACATCGCGTGAGTAAATCAACTGACTAATTAAAACAAACAATTACACACAGAATTGACAAACATGTATTTATTTTGGCCAGATCTATTCGTCCGCAGGCCAACAATGACCAGCGCGGCAATGACTATCAACGCATGTGAAAAACAAATGTTTTTTCACAGTTGACGTACATCCTCATACTTAAAAGAGTCATAGACTATCTGTTAAAGTGAAACCAGCTTCTAACCAATTTTGTTTCGTTTTCGATTCAACAAAATTAAGGAAGAAGAAGAAAAAGAAGAAAAAAATACTACAATGCAAGTTCAAGCAAGAGCTCCGGGAAAAATCATACTTGCTGGTGAACACGCCGTGGTTCATGGATCTACGGCACTTGCTGCCTCCATTAACCGCTATACTAACGTTACCCTTCGCCTTCCTAGTCCTAATAGTAACTTTCTCTCTTCCTCTCTATTGGGTTTTGTTGCTTTTGTTTGTTTTCTGTCGATTTGGTGATTCTTTCGGCGTTGAATTTGCTATGGTTGAAGTTGACAATGGGTTGAATTTGAATTTGAGTTTTTATGATATGTTTCTGTATTTTCACTTTCTTGGTTTTTTGGGTATAAGTTTCTTACCTTCTATTTGGGTTTAGACTTTAAAAAGTTGAAAGTTATGGCCGTACCTTAATTGCAATTTTGAAATCAAGTTCAAATAAATTTCCTTTTTAGGCTTTTGTGGTACCAATTTTGGAAAATTGCTTGAGACGACCCTTTTAAAATGTGGTTTCATTTTTAAACAAAGGAAAGAAGGATTAGCGAGGGGGTAAAAGAACGAAAACTGCACTTAATTACTTTTCTGTGTGGTGGTACATGTCAATTTATCAGCTAATTTTGGTTTTTTCTGGGAATAATAATGATAGAAACAAACTGTCTGACCCTTTCTTAGACTAATTTTCTGACTTGCGTAAATGATTCTAGTTTCTACCAGCAAATGCATATCTCAAATGTTATACCATCTAAAGCTTTGTAGAGTCTCAAGCACCATTGGCTGACACAATCAAAAGGTTAAATATAATAATGGTTGAGATTTCCTGACAGGGTTGATAAGATGCCATTTACTAGGAGATATGGAGAAAGAATTGAAATAAGAAGATAAAGAAAAATATATCAACTAACACATTACACCCTGCTAATGCCGTCAAAACCAAACTTCTATATCTATAGCCAATATATGTGTTAAAGGTGATATAAGGTTTGCACTGGAAAGAGATGAACTTCATCTTTGCCAAAACTGCTATAGAAGATAGATAATCACAGCATGTTAATTTTATGGGATATAGTTCAATGGAATTCTACTTATACTTTCTCTTCAATTTAATCTTCCTTGACATGCATTTCATTTCTTTAGTTAGTAAAGCCTTATTGCTTCCCCCCTTCTCCCCTGCACTTTGTAGGAGATGATGGTACTCTTAGACTGCGGCTGGAGGATATGGAATTAGAATTTTCATGGCCTGTCGCTAAAATCAAAGAAGTATTATCTGGGTTGGATTGCCCCTTCCCCCTAACACCAACCTCATGTTCCACGAAGTCAACTGAAGCAATTGCAGCTCTAGTTGAAGAACAAAATATTCCAGAGGATAAAATTGCACTTGCTTCTGGAATCTCAGCTTTTCTTTGGCTATTTTCATCAATACAAGGGTATGAATTAAGTATTTTCTTGTCTCTTTGATCTCTTCTTTTCATCGAATTTTCTCCTCTCTGTCTCACATTTAAGGCTTGTCTCAGGTTTAAGGCAGCTGAAGTGCTTGTTAGATCAGAGCTTCCTCTAGGCTCAGGGCTTGGTTCCTCTGCTGCATTCTGTGTTGCACTTTCAGCTTCATTGCTTGTTTTCTCCGATGCTATTAAGTACGATATTGCCAACCGAACAGAATGGTTTAAGTTAGGAGAAGGTGAACTTGAGTTGCTGAACAAATGGGCTTTTGAAGGTGAAAAGATAATCCATGGAAAGCCATCCGGAATTGACAACACTGTGAGCGCATATGGTATGTTATTGTTTCTGAGCTAAGCAAGGATTACCTGTTACCCAGAACTTGGATGTTTAATTATTATTTTGTCCACATTAAGTATGACTATGAACTTACTCTTGTCTGAAGAGGCTAGAAGTTGCAAGAATTTTAGTTGCTAAATCCATGGTGTTCAGTTGTCGCTTTTTAACAACATATAACATGATCCAACTTTATGATTGCTAATAAACAAAATTGCATTTACTATGTATTTGTTTAAGCCCATGTCATGCGTTCTGATCAAT
This sequence comes from Hippophae gyantsensis, assembly GCA_030763125.1. Taxonomy (NCBI): domain Eukaryota; kingdom Viridiplantae; phylum Streptophyta; class Magnoliopsida; order Rosales; family Elaeagnaceae; genus Hippophae; species Hippophae gyantsensis. The sequence continues at coordinate 55,349,657 of CM061032.1, forward strand.
TGTTGCACTTCCAACTATGATTTTCTTCTTTTTGATGTTTACTTCTGCTGTTCATTAACTTATTCGTTTAAAAAATTATGCTGGGAAGGTGCTAGGAAAAACTATACATTGAAAGTGAAAGGGAATAATGATACATTTTGCACTAGGGGAGTCCAGGACCTTATTTCATTCTAGAATTATAATCAATGAATTGTTGATTGACTTGACAGTTGACATTGATAATCTAGAAGTGTGCCTGGTTGTCATTATGATACCATTAGGCTGCAGACATCTCTGTTCCTCTTTGTTTTGTGACCAAGTACAGTAATTTCTATAGCTGAGACGATCCATCCCAACTTTATTTAAAACAAGCACCTAGAATTTAGGATTTTACAGACCATGAAATAAAAAGAGGATTAGAGGGGGAGAAAATACTCCCTCATTCTTTGTTCTTTTTGGTCCGAAACTCTAGCATCATTTGGGTTTCTTGAATGATATATTTTATGCAAACAGGAAACATGATCCAGTTTAGATCTGGTATTTGTACGCCCATAAAAAACAATATGGAAGTCACAATGCTAATCACTGACACTAAAGTTGGGAGGAATACAAAGGCACTAGTTGCTGGTGTTTCAGAAAGAGCCTCAAAGCACCAAGATGCCATGAAGTCTGTGTTCAGTGCTGTTGACTCAATTAGCAAAGAACTGACTACCATTTTTCAGTCCCCTTCTTGCGATTCATTTGACTTCTCTGCCATAAATGAAAAAGAAGAGAAGATACAAGAGTTGATGGAAATGAACCAAGGTCTTCTTCAATGCATGGGGGTCAGCCATACTTCCATAGAAACTGTTCTTCGCACAACGGCGAAGTACAAATTAGTTTCCAAGTTGACAGGAGCTGGAGGTGGAGGCTGTGTGTTGACGCTATTGCCAACCTGTATCCTTTTCTTGCTCAGTTCATCTTGCTTACAATTCAGTTTTAGTATGTGTATGCGTGCTGATTTCTGCATGTGTTTCTGTATAAGTGCTTGATCAGTAATGTAATGAAAAAGCTAGGCAGAAACAGGGCATTTCTTAAGGGAAAATACCTAGTAGTCCCTTCGGGACACATTAATCCTTTTGAGCATAATTCTCTTGTGTCACTTTTGGTGTACTACTGCATGTACCACTTATACACGGCATACATTTGGGTAGAAGTGGGCAAAATGGCTTAAAAAGTGGATATTTTCATCCATGGGTTTACCACTTATTGGTGGCACATATAAGGCATATCATATGTGATACAGGAGATTTGAAGTCAATCCCCTTCCTTTCAAAAGAATCAGATTGGTCCTCTCTTTTCAAAAAATGAACACATAAAGCCAATTTAAATGTTTATGTTAGGCATTTGTGAAAAACCTAGTTACATACATAATACCAAAAGTGTAAATAAGTTACATGCGTATTTGGTGGTGAAAGACATTAATGTGACCCTTATAAAAAGGGACAGGAACCAAAGTGCACTTTTGGCCAAACAAAAGGAACCAATCTCACCATCGTAAGCAGTTTTCATTATTTTTGAATATTCTTGAGGGTGGCTAATCCTCTAGACTTCCTAAAATTGATCAAAACATGGAATTTTCAAAAGATTCTGGAATATGAAGTTATGTCATTCTGAATTGATAGTGCATAATATGTTTCCTTGACATTTTAATCAGTAAAACCAGGACAGGTTGCTTATGATGTAGTTGAGGAGCTGGACTCATGTGGATTCAATAGTTTTGTTGCCGGAGTTGGAGTGGACGGAGTTGAAATCGTTTCAGAATGCTATGAAGCTCCTATTTCTGCTGAGTAGGAAGGTGTACTCCTCTGAGTTCTCTAATCTCAATGCATTAGTTGTCTTTTAAATCCACAGCAAGTTCATTTGATCATGTTTTTGGTAGTCTCTAAATTTATGAATAATTGGAACATATTGTATAAAAGAAATATTAAAAAAAATAGCAATGTGATTGATTTTCAAATCTGACTTTGAAAGGCTTTCTATCAAGTTTTGTCCCATTTCCTTTGCAATAATAATAATATATCATTATCATCGTTGCTCTCTTAATCATAATGGTGCCCTGTTATTACAAAATGAGTTAATAGAAGGTCCCCTACTCCGAGAATCCCAAAACCACAAATTTTTATTTTTATTATTTTAAGATTTGATGGTGAGACGGTTCTATTGCAAATAGTAAATCATCCAAACATTAAGAGCTCATTTTGTAACAAATTTTATTTTCCGCTATGTAACATAAATGTGTCGGTACAATTCCTAGTAAAATTGAGTATTTATCTTTTCTTACAAAGAGGAGAAGCTCATTTTTTACACAAGGATTAGAATATCGGTATTTATACCCAAAAAGCTTATGCTTTTTGAAACTGAGAACTAAGACACCTTCAAGACATCATTGTAGATTATTAAAAGAAATGTAAGAACCATTGCACTCATGGAACATTATTAAGCAGTCCTGAAGAACAATCATTTAATTGTTGACTTTCACACTGCTATATTGTTCCTCCTGATTTTTCAGGAGAAATGTCTCTTTTCTGAGTTCTTTATACATTTAGTCTGTTCTATTTTTGAATCTGAATCAAGTTCATTTGATCTTCATGTTGCTCATCTCTATAAATTGATGAATAATTAGAGCATGTATGAACAAATATTTTGTTGTTGTGATAATACGATAATTGGGCGTGGGGAATCGAATTAGGTTTACCCTTATAATAATACCACTCTAGAAGAAGGCGGCTGAATTTGAGTCTTGTTTTATTGATGTATCAAGTTTTGTTTCTTCTTCTTACAATATCAATGACTTCTAATCTCAGAGGAACAAATAAAAGACCAATACAGAAGAAGGAAAAAAACAACCTTAACTTGATGATACTTTTTTTGAACAGCAACTTAATAATACTTAGGAACAGGAATTTAAGGAATATGACTCCAGAAAACTCAAAAACCGGCAAAAGGAGTTCTTGTTGGTAGCCCCTTCAAGCATTTACTACACTCCCACCTGTAAAAACAATCAAATTAAGCAATCAACAGAACATCAATTTTAGCATAAACATCTAGTTAATCTGCAGAAATATCTAAAACAATAATTAAGTTGCCGTTGGGGTGAAGGACTTGGCCTGTGAAGCAAGAAGAACAAGCATTGCAGGCAAGGAACATAAGAGGGAGCATCTTCAAAAGGCTGCCCAGGTCACTGCATTCGCACTTCGGAGCCAAAACTCTTGGTCTTTTCCTGATCGAATGATGCCGGAATCAACGGTGTCCAGATGGGTCCTGGAGCAACACCATTCACTGGGATGCCTTTGCTCACAAGCTGAAGTGATAGCACTCTAGTAAATGGCACTATTGCACTTTTTGTTGATGTGTACTCCAAAAGACTTGCATTTCCCTTCATTCACTGATGTGTTTATTATGGAGCTTGCTTCTTTCATGTGCTTTAAAGATTGCCTAAAAAATCACCATAATCAATTCTTTATCATCTCCCAACAAAACATCATTCTTTTGGAAAGATTTAGGTTCTTTGCCTGTGTTTCTATTAAAAGTAGTTTAAAGAATAAACACATGTAATGTGTTTATATCAGCAAGCACAAAATATGCTTTTTGATCTAAAAACGTTTTTGACAAAAAAAATTCTCTGTTTGATTTTGAAGTTTTTTTTTTTTTAAATGTGCCCTAAATAAAAAGCAAAACATACGCTAAATATCATGTGGGCTTTCACAATAATTGCAATATTTAAGGGAATTATTTCGTAATTCACTAGTTAAATTTGTCCTTCTTAAAATAGAAGGAATATGATCGAATCTCATTAACCTCGTCCCATTCTTGCACTTAAAATGGGTGTTTATTGATTAACTAGAAAAAATTGCAATATGAAATATTTTACATCTACAAACAAAACTATCACATTAATTGCCTAGAATCTTTAACATATAACATGAAAAAACTTAGTTATAGTTGTTTTTTTGAATTTTATTTTTATTTTTTATCAAATGATAGTTGTTAAATTTGACACAAAATAAAAATTGAACCCAAAGTTCATCTGTCTAAATTAAACCCTTAGCCTATTCCTATATATATATGCTGCGTGAGAAAGTGCAGCCGCTGGAGAAGAATTTCAGAGCTGGGAAAATAAGAAAAGTTGCGGCAGTGAGAACAGAGAGAATAAAGAAGAAATAGCATAAACTGATTTGTTCTAGTTTGTCCTTTCCTTTTTTGGCGTTTCCAATATTTTCCTGCTCAGTAATTCTCTGCATTTTTCAACAGTTTGTAGTCTTGAGTCTCTGTTTCTATTTGCACCAGCCGAGAGGGAAAATAAATCAGAAGCTGCATGCATGATCGAGGAGATTGTGGAATCTAGTCATTGTTAATATTTTTACGGTAATATTTAATTTAATAATAAATTTATTAATTTATCTTGTTATATATTACTAGCAAATTAGAGTGGGAATTTTGTGAGTATATTTGAATTTTGATAAATTTTGTTAAATTCTCAAATATTGGTGTTTGTATCTCCATTTGGTTATTAGTGGATTTTTCTCGATGTGCCGTCGTCCATGGAGTAGATTTTTCACATTGAAAAGTTGAAACACTTAAATCATTATGTGTCATTTATTTTCTTACTGCTTATTATTTTATTGTTAACCATTATTATTAATTTATGTAATCAAAATTAGATCTAATCTTCGCTTCCGCAAGTGTTAATTTATAACATTAGTGATTGAGCTTATGACTTGAGTCAAATGAAAGGTTATAGTTGTTTTTTCGATTTCAAATATGATCGATGAGGGTTAGCATTTTACTCTTAGTAATTGAAAACCCAATTTCATCAAACTTGGAATAGTAGTACAATAAGCATGATTAATACGATTGAATTTATAATTATCTTGTGACGAAGAAGTAGGAAAAAAATATTAGTTCTAAAGACCCTCTCAAATCTACCAGGTTCAATCTCTTGAATGGAGCTAGAAATGTATTGTTAAGAAGCATTGTTAACAAAAATATCAATATTTCCAAAGGCATTAACAACTTCAACAACAAAGTAGCTTAATTATCATCAAAACCAATATCAGATGGAACTGCAATGGGATCTTCTGAATCAGGACTCTGATTTCTTGATAATTTGAAGGGTGTCCTAAGCATCTTCATCCTCTTGACCCTTCACATATGTGAAAGCCACAGTTGCACCTTTCATTGCAAAGTAGAGACATACTGCTCTGCCAATTCCTGAGTCTCCAACAGTCACCAGCGCCACGTTTCCCTGCACGAGGTTACAATAACTTAGGATATGATTCATAAAAACTAGGCAACAATTCATTTTTCACCCTTTTTAGGAAGTTTTACCTTTTACCAATATACACACATAATATGTACTGAGAGAAAGAAAATAAGTGTATATATATGCAACAATATTGCGCATGTACTGAGAGAAAGAAGAAGATAGGTGTATATATATGCAACAATATTGCCCTCCAAGCTTCGATCTCTTTTCAGCATAGTTTCTATTTTCGAAAGTTTACTAGCTTGATCGATCGAGAAAGGTGATAGATCAATCGAATCTATCAAATTCTCATGAAAATTATAAAAATGGGCACATATCTTAAGCTAAGGGGTTTAAAAATGAATAAGCTTTCTTCTAATTGACATGAGGGGCATGTATAAGCATTCATTTGTGTTGTGAGAACAAGAGAAGATTAAAGAGCTTAGAGAGAAAAGAGAGTCAAGGGAGAATAGGGCTTGACATCCTTGAAGGTGGAGAAAAAGCTTGATGTTCTTATACAATTCTTTAGTTTAAGTTTCTCTAGGTTATCGTTCTCTCGTTTTCAATCCACTATATGCATTAGATTTTAACTATCTTCTTCAATGAACGTAAGACTTAAAGGAATTTTTGGGGTTCAAATGGAATTATTTTATGCTCGTATAATAAAAAAAATAGATGATTGTATTGTTATTGAATAACGTAGGTTGTAATCATGTTTGATTAATAGTGAAATATTGTTTAAGTGTAACGAATGTGAATGTAAACTCTATAATTTTGGAAAAAAACTAAAATAAATAGTGTATTTATTGTTTATTTATTTTGTTGATTATTGATGGTGTGGTTACATATATTGTTAATATTGTCTTTGTTGTGTAATTTTGATTTGATTCTATTATTGATTCAATGTTTGATCGGATGATAATCAATTCACCTGATAAATTTGTTGTAGTTCAAGACACTACTTTTTCATAACAGAGTTTTGTACTGGTTTTGCTACTTTCGGTTGATGAAATTACTTGTTTGAAAGAAAAAAAAAAGTAGCCATCTGAGATAGCCAAATCTCAGCTTTTGGAGCATTTATATCCTTATCTGATAAGCACCATCTACTCTTATCTTAGAAATTATAAAATCCATTTGATTGTTTAAATTTTATAATAAAAATTTAATCTTTTTATCAATATCTTAAGATATATTATATATAACCCCCAATTTTTTCATATTTAAAGTTTTCAAAGTGCAACAACGTGACTAACTTAATTATCTATTACTAGGCCTATACAGGCTGATACAAAGTTGTATAACATGGGACTCGTGTTACATTACATATACTGCATGTCTACCACGTGTCCTGTCACTCAACTCACAGATGTCAATACCTAATCCATTTTCCTTAGAGCAAAACCCTATAAAAACACCTGGAATTGCTCTCTCTATGTTGACAGTTCATATCCAAACCTCAAATTCTATTTAATCAAACCATTACCAGTATCTTGTATTCAAGTAAAAGAGAAGTCCCTTTATCTCTTGATTCTACCTTACTCTTGTACATTGCATATATCTTATCATTATCTAGCTAGCTAGCTCTGTATTTTGTTGCAGAAACTATGGAGTCCTTCAAACTTAGTCTCATCTTATTCATACTTCATGTCTTCTTCTTACTTTCTAATACGGTAGTCAGTGGTATGCCCTCTTTGGCTTTCAATAAGTCAATGAAATTGCTGTTTATTCTGTTCAAAATGAAATAATACATTTTGTTAGAAATAAAAAGTTCTTCAGATCAATATCTTCCGTGATTCAAATCACCTATCCACTTTTGGAAGTTTGGTATGCAACTTTGTCATTAATAATTGACGAATACATTTACAAAATTTCCAACACCTAACATAATAACGTCCTTTTTTAACTACTTTTGCTCGCGTATTTGTGGTATTGCATGTAGTTTTAGTAAATATATGTACAAAATGTCGACCACTTATGTAATAATGCTTTTTTCTAAGAACTTTTGCTCATGTATTTGTGGTGGCACATATACTAAAATACCGAAAGTAAGATAGATGAATTGGACTCCTTCATAAATCAGAACATAAACCGCTTTAGTTTTGATTTATTTACTTTTGCTTTGGCCTTAAAGCTTTACATAAAACAATTTCCCCTGCAGATAAAGAAGACGATCTACTTCAAGGAATAAACAGCTACAGGCAATCACTAAGCCTACCGGCCCTCACAAACAACAAAAAAGCAGACTGTGTTGCCGACGAAATAGCCGATCAACTCGAGGATCAACCATGCACCGCCACAACAAGTGGTGCCTATATTACGTCAGCCACACAAACTCAGCTCACAAACTATCCAAAACCCTTACAAAAGTGCAAAGTTGATCCCACTACGACAGAAGATGGTGTCGTTTTGCCAGTTTGTGTGCCCCATTTAGTCCCAACTCTAGTACTTACTAATTATACTCGTTCTCAACATGCAAAGTATCTCAATGATTCAAAGTTCACAGGAGCTGGAATTGGGTCTGAAGATGATTGGATGGTTCTTGTTTTGAGCTCCAATAAACCATCTGGAAGCTTTTCTAGTGCTGTTTCTTTAGTTTCACACTTTGGTTTTGGTCTTTACTTGGTTTTCTTCTTGTTTTTGGGATCTTCACTGCTTTTAGTGAGCTAAAATGAAATGGTCATAATTTATGTTGTATCTTCCTTTTTGTTGTAAATTTCAAAATTTGTGAACTTTGGATATCATGATAGTAAAGCATGTTTTCAGTTTTAAGGGTCACTCAAAGTCCAACAAAACTGTACGTTATACCCTTATCTATTAACTAGGGTTTATTACTTTATAAAATGGATTTTTTACAATTATATTTATAAAAATAATTATCCCAATTTCATTGAAAGTATCCCAATTTCATTAAAGGTAACACTTGGATTATATATTTTATAGATTTATATTTCTTTACAAATCTAGAAGCCTCTCGAATATATAAAAAAAAAAAAGTCTCTTGGAATGACTTCAATAGACAAGGCAAAGCTAGTAAAGAAAAGAATCTAAAGTAGGACAGATAGATAATTTGGATAGAAAAGGAAAATCTTCATATCTTCGACTTCAAGTCTTTATCTTATTTTATACTTTTCCTGTGGTATATTTAATGTCATACCTCTGTGCATTTTGGCATTCAAAACAATGGCCGCCTTCAAGTTTAGCTTGTTTTTCTTTGCACTTTCTTGGGCTTTCCTCTTATTTTCTAATCGAGTTATCTGTGACATCGGTATGTAATTCAATTACTTCTTCATGCTTCCTTGCTTCTTCTTTTTTCAATAATTGTTCCTTTTCAACTATATATCTCTTTTTTCTTCCCTTGTATGCTAAGAAATTAACTATATATTATAATGTATTCCTTGCAATTTCTTCAATATCGTTGTATATGTGATCCAATTATGCTATACATTTTATTACGTTTTTAATTAACATTACATGATTCACCCACCTCATAAATTGAATCATATAATTACATGTTTAGTACCACTCATTCGGGCCATCATATTTCCTTTTAGATGTCGTTGAATCAATTGAACAGCTATGTTTACATGTAACGTGGACATGGAATGTTATAAATTTTGGGGTTAATTAAAAAAAAACATTTGTTTAGTTTTCAAAATACCATGTCTTCCAGAGGCAAAGCAACATTCTTTCTCCTCTGCTATGCTATGCTATGCTGCAAGGTAGCTGACAATTTTCATTCCCTTCCTTCGATTACCAAACAATAAATTCAATATTAATGCAGTTTGTTTATACATGTCTCGTACTGTTTAAGTATGTTTGTATATGTCTCTCACCCCTTAGTAAGTAGACGTATTAACCATTTTGTATCAAATATAAAAGCATTTTTTTAGTGTTTTGTTAATCATCTTCTAAAACTCTTCTAATCTTCGATCTCAAATAATCTGCAGAAAAAAATACAATTCCTTTAATCAACATCTACAGGCAGTCTATAAAGCTATCAGCCCTGAATAACAACAGTAATGCGGCATGTTTGGCCAACAAAATTGCCGAGGAGCTAGAGGATCAGCCTTGCTCCGTTACATACAACACTAAATACGAGCCTGGACCACTCTCTAAACTTCCAAACATAGACAAACACATAAAAAAATGCAAAATAGACGTCAACACCACCAAAGATGGTATCATTTTGCCTATTTGTGTGCCCAAATTGATTGCTGGCCTTGTCCTTAATAAAATTACTAGTCCTCGCTACACAAAATACCTAAATAATTCAAAGTACACAGGTGCTGGCGTTGGTTTTAAGAGTGATTGGGTTACTATTGTGTTGAGCACTGACTCACCTAGTGGAAGTATCTCTAGTGCTTCTTCTCTGCTTTCAATTGGCTTGGTTCATTACTTTCTGACTACCTTGTTGGGTTTTGCTCATTTTCAGTTGTGGTGATATGTTTTTCTCTTGTGTCTTTGTTTTGTATTGAATCATTTTTTTCCCTTTGTTTTTAATTTTCTTATTCTTTTTTTACTTTTCCTCCTACAGTCTATATGATTATTTTGTATTCTCCTTTGGCGTGTGTGTAGATTATTTATGTTATAAAAAGAAAAAAAACATATTTAAATATTTTTTTTATTAAATAAAAAATATTATATACATAAAATTCGAATTTAAATACATGTATTACTTAAATTACCAGTCAATTTATATTATTTACGACATGAAAAATTATTAAAAGATCAACTATATTAGTTCTACTCTTATCCAATCACACTCAACTGTTGAATTCTAATGATATCTAGACATATTTAAATATTAATCTTGAAAAAATTACATATATTTACTCCATCAACACGTCAACTGGAGTCAACAAATCTGTTCTTGGCTTTCGACTGTAATTTAACTTTCCTAAAAAACCTCCTACCATCGACGTCCTTACAAGTATAGATTGAGATGGGATTATAGTATAATTTATTAATTTTGTGTAAAAATTAAAATATAAAAAAATAAAATATAATTATCTATAATATAAAAATTTAACAAAAAATAAATAAAACATATTAAATCTGTAACGAAATCAAGTAACTTTAAAATATAAAACAGATATTAAACAAATTGGTAAGTGATATTTTACCAGCTAAAAAAGTTAATGGGACATTTTAACTAGTGTGACAATGCTTTCCTCAAAGTATTGATCACTAAAGTAGACATTTTAACCCTTGAGAATCGTTAGGAAGAACTTAGGTTATATTGTTAGGATTTTGCATATACAAATCTCATCGCCCAAAAACCCACAATGTTTCAACGTAATATTGAACCATAAATTCAATATATAAAAGAAAAATAAAATAAAAATCAAGAATAATAAGATTTAAATGGTTAACATCTCACTGATATAAAAAAGAGTATTAAAGTAGATTAAAAATCGACTTTAAACTAATTTAAAATCGATTCATCAAGTTGATTAACCGTATGAATCGATTTTAATTTAAAAAAAAATTACTAATTTATTATAAAAAATATATATATTTATAAAACAAAAATAAAATAAAAAATAATAACAATAAATTCTAAGTGGTTCAACTCTTATACTACACACTTTAATCTATTGTAAAAGAAAAATGATATATTCACTGTATGAAAAAGAATATAAGATATCAAGAACAAATTAAAGAAAAAATCCTAATATGATTAGAGGATTGATTCACCTTAACACATGTTATTCTTGATGAACACACAAGCACAAGAAAACACATAGAATAAAAAAAATAAAATGGCACAATGAGAGAAGAAAAGAAATGAAGAGTTGCATCTAAAAAATCCTAAAAGTATATCTATACATACCGCACATAAATATGAAATGACCAAAATGTCCTTGAGTTCTTTAGCCCATATGATCAGCTAGCCCACAGAGTTGCACAATAATGGACCAAGATCCAATTAAGTCCAATTCTTACATCCAAAATCCAATTATCAAATACATGAAATAATACAATAAGTCATATATTAATACACTTAACATATGTATACATACATACAACTATAATTCATTTAATCTTTAAAATAATGTGTCCTTAATATGAAGTGTCACAAATTAACATATACCATATAATTATCAACTAGTTTCATTTTCACCTCTAAAAAAATATCTTTTACATCTTAAAAAAACATAAATATACATTTTTGAACATGAGTTAAATATATTTTTTCACATTATAACAAAAAACACATATGCACCACATATAAAGGGGATAAAAAAATAAAATTTTATTTATAAAATAAGTCATACTGTAATTAAATAAAAAAATTACCTAAACAGTATTTTATGCATTTACCACACCTTAACTCACAATACAAATATACAACTCTCAACAAGTACACGTATACATATATACACATCACACGCCTCCTACATCTTTCTCAAAACAGTAAATATTAACTAAGAAATAATCTATAACTTCTTGAAAACTTTAGGGCATAGTTTTTAATTAATTATGTTTTTAAGTTTTAGATTTTGAATATAAATTTTCAAAATAAGTGCTATTTGATAATTAATTTCATTTTTAATTTTAAAATCAAGTTATAACCCAATTTCATTTTATACCCAAATTTTTTTATTTTTTCAGAAATTAAAAAAAAAGAAGTTTTTAAAAACTATATATTTCAGACTAATTAAATTAAAAAGCAGAAAACTAATTACATATAAAAACATAATTCATTAAGTAACGCTCATAATTTCAAGAGTCTACAACTTAATTCATCAAATAATTAACCATTGAATTAACGTGTATTTTCAAATGTCCAAGACTCTTGAACTAATGTAACTCTCCAACTTTTAAGTGTGTCCCTGAGTTTAAACCAATAACACCATATGTATTAGACAAAGAAACACACTTGATTGTCCAATCAGGAGATGTACTTGTTACAGGTATATTTTTTCTTTTAAAATTTTGTTTTACTATTTCCATGATATTAATTTATTAGATATTAGTTCTTAATTCAAAGAATAAATATAAGGATTTTAATTCAAAGAATAAAACAAAAACCTTAATTCAAGAAATAAAACAATGAGCTTAATTAAAAGAATAAAACAATAAGTTTAATTGAAAGAGTAAAACAATTAACTTAATTCAAGGAGTAAAGCAATTAACTTAATTCAAGGAGTAAAACAAAGAATCCTTAATTCAAGGAGTAAAACAAGAAATCATTAATTCAATGAATAAATCAAAAAATGCTTAATTTAAAGAGTAATTGAAGGAGTAAAATTTTCTTATATATAATTATACAATTGTAACGAAAACATGAAAAAAAAATACAAACTAGAGAGCTCTTTTGTGTAGAGTTATTTCTTGTTTTTCAACATGGTATCAAAGAAGAAAAATTAACTTGCTTTTCCTTTATTATTATCGTAGCATCTTCAATCTTCGAAATGACTGAAGATAAACCGCTAGGATCAGAAGCTGAAAGTTCATCGGTGCTTTCCTGCATGAATATGCATTAGGTAGATGTCAACTCAAATCAAAGATTAAGTTCAATCTTGTTGAATGAGTTTAATTACTTACCTTGGTCAAGAGCAATGTCACTGGCTTTAGGTGGAAGGTCCAAGTTGGGGTTCATAAATGGAAGCATCGAAGTACCTGATGTTTCCTCACCAACCTATGAATCCTGGCTTAACAAGGATTAACTGGTTATGTCATGCTCCTAAATTCCATGGAACGTAAATTAGTTGAAATATTCAGTTACTTTGAATCTGCATACCAACTATGGGAGACGATCAAGGAAATGTATGGCAGTCAAAACAATGTTGCACGAGTTTTCCAATTAAAGAATGACATCTTAGATCTTCAACAAGATGGAAAGCCTTTTGTACAACTCTTAGGAAGCATGAAAAACATGTGAAATAAGTTGAAAATATATCATCCTTACACAACCGATGTAGCTCTGCTATGAAAGAGAGCATAAGAAGATAAGATATTTCAACTTATATCTAGTCTCGATTCAACATATGAAGATATACGATGTCACATACTCATGAATACTGAACTTCCTTCCTTCACCAGTGTATGTGCCACAATTCAATATGAAGAAGTAAGGAGGACAGTCATGAATAAGGGTACAATGGCTAGTGCACCTAAGGTAAAAGCCTATCTAACCAACGAGAGGAAGTACAAAGGGAAGCATCTAAACTTGAAGTGTCAACACTGCAATTATACGGGCCATGTTAAGGACACATAATGGATTCTACATCTAGAATTAAAAGCCTGATTTTATAAAGGACAAGGGTTTATAGAAAAGTGAATCGTACTACACACCGCGCAAATCATATTTTTGCCTCTACCTCTAATGGGTCTGATCCATTCAAGAACTTCACAACGAATCCAGCTGAACTCAGGAATGAGTTTATATTGTATCTTCAAAGCAAGACAAGATAAGCTAGAATTGATTGTGTGGATAGTATAGAAGAAGGAAACTCGACAGCATTGCTAGGCAAGTTTACGGGTTTCTTAGCAGATACAAAACTCATACCACAAGAAAACATGCAAGGTATCATAAAAGCCTTTAAAATTGCTCTTAAAATAAATATGTTGCATGATTTTTGGGTTGTAAATTCAGGTGCCACAGATCATATGACCAACCATGTGTCAAAGTCTCATAAGTTTGAAAAATTAGCAAATCCTTCTCAAGTTTCAATTGCAAATGGTGAGAATGTAAAGGTTTTAGGAAAGGAAAAAATAAAATTAATGTCATATGAAATCGAGTCGGCGGTTTTATATGTACCTTCTTTTCCCTTTCAACTTCTATCTGTAGGAAAAATCACAAATATCTTGAATTGTTTAGCCATTTTTTCTCCTCACGATGTCATTTTTCAAGATTGTGCCACCAAAAAGACGATTGGTGAAGGGTTTTATGTAGATGATCTCTATTACATATCCAAGAGCAATCCCAGAGGGTTTCAAGCCAAGTTTAACCCCATCCAAGATAATCAATTGTGGCATCAACATTTAACTCACCCTTTTTCACCAATTTTGTCAACTTTATTTCCAAACTTACGAAATGATGCAATTGCATGTGAAACTTGCCACTTGTCTAAGGCCATTAAATTGCCTTTTAATTCTTCCTTGTTTAGGGCTAGTAAGTGTTTTGAACTAGTTCATTCAGATGTATGGGGACCAACTAATGAATCTTTTGATGATTATAAGTATTTTGTGATTTTTGTTGATGATTTATCTCGAGTCACATGGCTGTATCTTTTAAAATCTAAGAATGAAGTTATGGAAGTATTTAATGACTTTCATAACCTTGTTAAAAATCACTTCTCTAAAATTCAAACCTTAAGGTCTGACAATGGTACCGAATACATGTCTCATATCATAAAACAATATTTGAGCATTCATGGCATTATGCATCAAACAAGTTGTGTTGGCACACCTCAACAAAATGGTGTAGCTGAACGCAAAAATTGGGACTTATTTGAAAAAACTAGAGCATTAATGCTACAAATGAATGTACCAAAGAGATTCTGGTCCTAAGGGGTTATGATAGCTACTTACATCATCAATAGATTACCCAACTGAGTCTTGGACTTCAAGTCTCCCCTAGAGGTCATGAAAGGAAGGAAAATTAACCTCTCACACCTTAGAGTCTTTGGTTGCATCTATTTTGTACATATTCAATCTCATTGTTGAGATAAATTGGATCCTAGAGTTGTTAAATGTATTTTTTTTTGTTATTCATCTACACAAAAGGGATATAAGTGTTATGATCCCCAACTTAGAAGATTAATTGTGTCTAAAGATGTTCGATTTTATGAAACTAACCCTCTTTTCAACAAGTCAAGGGGATGGCATATTGGATGTGTTTTCATTACTAAGAATCGAACTTGAGGCTCCACAACAATAAGATCCCAGCTATGTCAACATTGATACATCTCTCACTAAAAGTAACAATGAAGGGTCTCATCTTGATGGTACACTACATGAAGATGGTGACAATCAAGATGATCCTCACAATATGGTACAAGATGTGAACAATTGTGAGATAACTCCTCTTGCTCCACGACGTAATCCAATGCGTGTTAGGCAACCTCCCACAAGACTTCAAGACTTTGTCACCTACAAAACCACATATCCCATCTCAAATTATGTGTCATATAAGAGAGTGACACCAACTCATGCTGCATTTCTCAGCACTATATCGAGTTAGAGTGAGCCTGAAAACTTTCATGAGGCCAACAACCAAGAGGTGTGGAAGAAAGCCATGCAATAAGAACTTAAAGCCTTAGATCAACACAACACATGGAGCATCACCAAACTTCCAAAAGGTAAGAAATTCATGGGTTACAAATGGATCTATAAGCTCAAATTCAAGTCAGATGGATCGATTGAGAGGTATAAAGTAAGATTGGTGGCTCGAGGATTCACTCAAACATTCGAGGTGGATTACAAAGAAACATTTGCACCTGTTACAAAAATGAACATAGTAAGAGTGCTACTGTCCGTGGCTGTAAATAAGGAGTGGTCCATGTACCAAATGGATGTGAAGAATGCATTCTTGCATGGTGATCTTAAAGAAGAAGTCTGTATGAAATTGCCACCCGTGCATCCTCAAAGCAATGAACTGGATTTAGTGTGCAAATTGTACAAATCCATTTATGGTTTGAAACAATCCTCATGAGCTTGGTATGCCAAGCTAATCTCAATTCTCACTAGTGTTGGTTTCAAAAGCAGCAATATTGATTCCTCACTATTTGTTCGCATAAGAGCTATGTGAAAATTAGTTGTGCTGATTTATGTAGATGATCTGATAATTATAGGTGATAATACTGACGAAATTTTTAACCTCAAATAGTCCCTCAGACAAAGGTTTGCAATTAAAAACCTTGGGATATTGAAGTACTTTCTTGGTATAGAAATAACAACCTCACACAAGAGACGCTTTCTTAACCAAAGGAAATATGTCCTAGATTTGCTCAAGGAAGCTAACATGAGCGATGTTAAACCAACCATTACCCCTTTTGACAGTAAGATCAAACCTAGCTTGAAAGGCACGCCACTCATGGATATAAGTTATTACCAGCGACTGGTTGGTAAGTTGATCTACCTAACAATCACCAGACCTGACATCACATATTTTGTAAGTATTGTGAGCCAATTCATGCACTCTTTGACACTTGAGAATTTGACCCTTGTTAAAAGGATCTTACACTGCTTAAAAGGATCAATGGGTCGTGGTATCATCATGAAGAAGAATGAAAACACATAAATCATGGGGTATTGTGATGTTGATTGGACAGGGAATGCAATCAATCGCAAGTCCACCACATGAAAGAGTAAAAAGCAAACTATTATCGCCGGATTAAGTGCCGAAGCTGAGTATCGTGCAATGGCTTCAACTACGTGTGAGTTGATATGGTTTAAAGGTCCTCTATGTGATTTAGGTGTTCCTACAACTCTTCCTATATCCTTATTTTGTGACAATCAAGAAGCCATGCATATAACATCAAACCCAGTGTTTCACGAGAGGACGAAACACATTGAAGTTGATTGTCATTACGTTCGTGAACAAGTTCAATCACAGGTGATTCAGATACATTACACAAGAAGTTTCGACCAACTGACTGACATCTTCACCAAGCCCTTGACTTCTCAACAATTTCAACGACTTCTGTCCAAGCTTGGATCCATAAACCTTTTGGATCCAGCTTAAGGGGGAGTATTGGATATTAGTCCTTAATTCAAGGAATAAACATAAGGACCTTAATTCAAGAAATAAAACAACGACCTTAATTCAAGGAATAAAACAACGACCTTAATTCAAGGAATAAAACAAGAAGCTTAATTCAAGGAATAAAACAAAGAACTTATTTCAAGGATTAAAATAAGAAGCTTAATTCAATGAGTAAAATAAGGAGTTTAATTCAAGGAGTAAAACAAGGAGCTTAATTCAAAGAATAAAACAAGAAATCCTTGATTCAAGAAGTAAAACAAGAAATCCTTGATTCAATGAGTAAAACAAGGAATCCTTATTCAATGAGTAAATAAAAAAATATTTACTAATTGAATCATAATTGTTTAAAAAAAATAGCATTGTTCTAAGACAAATCAAGGGTTCAATCATTATCCATAACATTTGTCTTTCTACCAATCTTCATATTCACTCTTTATAACTTTAATTGGAATTTCTAGTTATTTTAAACTCGTGTACATTTAAATTAGGAAGTAAAAAGTGTACAATGAAAAATTTATAAAAAATTAAATTTTTTTTTATTTAATAGTAAATTTTATTAATTTTAAAATATTTTAAAATTAATTAAGTATAAGTAAAATAATTTAATTACTCCTCATACATCTTAATCAAAATGAGACATCCCAAACAAAAAACATTCTTGTTGGGTGTCCGTCTACCGGACCTATAACAATTTACATAAAAGTAGATTTAAATGATAAACTTGTTCTTGTCAATCTTTTAATCCATTTTCTTAGAGATTGTTTTTTTCTTTCTATATTTGGTATATATATATCTTTTATTTTGAGTATTATAACTTGTTAATAATTTTAAGATAAAAATATTATAACATATAGATTGATAATAAGTTGTGTGAGTGGTGAAATATAGTGATGTTTTTAGATTGAAAAAAGGGAGGAATAAAGTGGTGTTTTTAATGATTTTAGGAATAGATATGTTTGTGAGAGAAATATTTTTAGTGGGTTGTCTCGTATGAATTGGGATGTTAATTTAATAGTTAATTAAGTTATTTTATTTATAATTAAATTGATTTTGAAATATTTAAGAACTAATGGGTTGTATAGAGTAAATAATGAAATTTTTTCAGAATTTCTTAATTTATCATTTTTATTATTATTTAAAAGTGCACTTGCCTTTTATTAAAAAAAAGGCATTTTATTCCGTTATTTGTTATGCGAAAACAAGGTTCTTTAGGTGGCATGAAGCCATGAACCACACGTATGGATGTCATGCTATTTTCTTAAGCGGGAATGAATATTAATTTATCCGTAAAAATATAAAGAAAATATATTTTTATTTTTTATACTGTTAAATTAAACTAACAGAAACCTTTATAATAACATTACTTCTCTGGTATTAGGGACATAAATTTTAGCATAAAATGTATCAAAAATCTGCTATATAAGATTATGTAATTTAGATTTATTCTTATTGAGATAGTATAAATCCCTTATTTTTTATAAAAAAAATCATTTCATTTGAAAATTTTAGATTATATTTTCAAGAGTCAAAATTAATATTTTAAAAAAATATTATATTTTACAAAAATAATATAATAGATATTTAAATAATTATATTTTATTACATCTATATCTTATTTCATCTTCCTTTACGTAGAATACTCTCAGTAAAAAAATTAATAATAATTTTTTATTTACATATTATTTTAAATAAAAAATTATTTATTTTTGATAAAAATACTTAATATTTCATTATATTATTTATTTATTTATTATTTATTTGATCATTATTTATTACCCATTCTTTCAATTAAATTGCCTTCATATTATTGCTCAAATTTTCAAAGAAAATAAAACCAAGTTAAAAATATATAATTAAACACATAAACATATAATAAATAATCGTAAATAAAATGATTTTTTAATAGCATATTAACAATATCAATAAATATTACTATACTTTTTACTATACCAATTATAGCTATTTTCAATAGTTAATTTAAAATTAAAAAATTTATATTAAAATTATAAATGAAAAAAAATTATGAAAAAATTTCGCTCAAAGCATAAAAGAACAAAAAAAAACAAATTGAGTGAGTAATGGATAAACTAAAATTATTCATAAAATTAATTATTTAAAATTTATTTTTAATAAATAAATCGTCCAGTAAAATAATAACATAAACTTATAAATTATTTTATAAATATGTTTAGATAAATAATCTATCATTTAATGTAATAAGTAAATATAAATATTTAAAATTTAAAAAATTATTAATAAAGAAAATGAAGTATAATGTAGTTATGAACAAAAATAATCATTTACATATTTATTGTAATTATTTTTGATGAAAAATAAATATTTTTAAAAAATATTAATTTTATCCTTTATGGCATAAAATTCTACGATGAAATTAAATAATAACGAGTTTAACCTATATTTTACTCATACCTAATGGTCTCTTTTTTTTTTTTTTTTTTTTTATCTTTATGCTCAATTCATGCGAAAGTTTTAGGTTATCAAATGCATAATTAGTAAATATTGGGTATAGTTGTAAAGGGATAAAATATTTAAAGTTTGTTATATTTAATAAATTTTTTACTTTAAATTTGTATTTATTTTATAAAATAATACAAAATATTATTATTATAAAAAAATATAAATTTATTTTTAAAAAAATTTATCTAAAGTATGCAAATATATGTTACTGGTTTGTTTTAATTAGAGATAAATAAATAATTCTATCAATTCATTTAAATTGAAAAATTTGATCTAATTTGTATAGAATTGAATTGATAAATTTTATAATCGGATCAAATTTAGATAAAAAATTATACAATTTGTTCAAATTTAGATTGATAAATTTTATAATCGATTATATCCAATTTGTATCGAATTACTATTAAATTATAAATAAATACATATTTTATTTTATATTATAT
Organism: Hippophae gyantsensis; assembly: GCA_030763125.1. Taxonomy (NCBI): domain Eukaryota; kingdom Viridiplantae; phylum Streptophyta; class Magnoliopsida; order Rosales; family Elaeagnaceae; genus Hippophae; species Hippophae gyantsensis. The sequence goes on from CM061032.1 coordinate 55,369,560, forward strand.
ATATATATATTTAAATATTATAAATATATTATATTATTATTTTAATTTAAAAAATAAATATAAATATTTATAATAATTTAATAATTATACATATATATTTTTTATTTTTTTATTTTTTAATTGTGATTATAAAAATATTAATTTAAAATTTAAAATTATATATGTTATGTTTTATATATAAAAATTATTCATAAATAAATTTTAATATTAATCTAATCTTTTTGATATAATAAAAATTATATTTTTTAAATTTAAATTGACTGAAAATAATTATATTATCGGATTTAAATTAAAAATATTTAAATTTATTAAAATCAAATTAATTAAAAATAAATAATTTTTCTAGTTCACCCCTTCTTAACTATTAACTATACATGTATGTCTAAAAAAAATAAAATTAATAGCTTTTGCTACATTTTGTTTTTTGAAATATTAAACTGATATTGTTACACTGAAAAAATACGAATCTAAATTTCAATTTTATTGGTGTTACACTTTTTCTTTGTAATTAAACCTAGAATTTCTGACAACTAGGGTTTTGAAGTAAACATAAAGCAAATCTGAAGTTCATTTCCCCTTTGTTCAACAAGTGCAGTAAAACTCCGAAAGAGAGATGCTTGACATCAATCTATTCAGAGAAGAAAAGGGCAACAACCCTGAAATCATTCGCGAATCGCAACGTCGTCGTTTTTCCAATGTCGAGATCGTGGACGAAGTCATCAAGTTAGACAAAGAATGGCGTCAGCGTAATTCTCTCACCAAATCTTCATAAAATTTTCTACCAACCAAAGCTCTATTTTGATATATTTGTTAATGTAATTTCAGGTCAATTTGAGTTGGAGAATCTCCGCAAGGACTTCAATAAGATTAATAAGCAAGTTGCTCAGCTTAGAATTGTTAGTTTCTGATATTTTCTCTTACTTTTCTGCCTTTACATTTTCCATTTCTAGATCAGCTTGGTTGATTGTTACTTTTTAGAATTAGCTTCTGAAAGGAAGCATTTTATTACTTCAATCGAAAAGATAATACTTGGGGAACTAGCATTCGAAAAAATGGACTCTAAGCTCATAAAATACATTAACGATTCGATGTCTGAGTTACTTTGGAGCAAACGTGGCGGTGATGCATGATTTTTGCTATTTGATGAAAGAAAATGTTAGGGAGTTAGAATGAGATTGTGTCGATCTTTGTTGAGACCAATTATCGCTGGAGATTGAAGCTGTGAAATTGAGAAAAAAACCATCGAAGCATGAATTTTGGTTGGATTCAGTCAGTAAGGATTATTTCCTCATTTGTTCTTCCATAACCTACTTTAGTGCAGCAACATCAAGTAATTTCCATACAAGATTACCCTTCTACCAGATTTGTAAGGAATATGTTGTGTAAATTTACCCTTCATAAAAGATCTAGAATTTTGTGGTTCAGATTCTGACATACAGCGCAATAATCTTTTCTATTTTTTTTCTTTCTAATTGGCTCCTCCTTTTCTTTCCATGTTTTTTTAGGATTCCCTTTCTTACTATGGAAGTGGGTGGTTCCATGGAGTGGAAGTCATAGGATTAGGTCTCTAATTGAATAGACCTTTAGTTTTGGATTTGGGTAATGTGTTATGCTTATTATATCTTATGAAAATTGGATTAAAAAAAGGTTATGCTTCTGAGTAAAGAACAAAATTTAAAACAAAGAAACTTGAGCTATTAAGAATGACAAATCTTCTATGCCATTTTTGGTTGAAAAGAATTCAGCTTGTGCTATCAAATACAGTCTGGTTGAAAGGCTGCTTTATTGAACTTGCATGTTGTTTTCTTTTATGTATGCTTATGTTTTCTTATGGAACTGACTTGTCGAGTTCTTCTGGAGGAAAGAAAGGCGAGGATGCATCTGAGATGATTAAGAGTACGGATGATAACAAGAAATCGGCAGCTGAGAAAGAAAATGAAGTTAAAGAAGCACTAAAACAATTGAATTCAAAATTGGAAATTATTGGAAACCTGGTCCATGATTCAGTTCCTATCAGTAATGATGAGGTGACAATTTGGCAATCTGCATTGTGTTTACAAAAGAATCTGTTGATTTTGCTGGATCTTTTTAATTATTGAGGTTTTTTGCAGGCAAATAATGCTGTGATTAGAACATGGGGTGACAAACGGTCCGAACCAAAACTAAAGAATCATGTTGAGCTTGTGGAGCTTCTTGGAATTGCAGATACAAAGAAAGGTAACAAATGCTTTTGATGTAGTTTGTAGTGAAATGAAAAAAAAAATGAAATATTTGTGAAAGATAGTCAAGATGAGATGGCTTAACTCAATATGCTAAAGTTTCTTTTACTTTAAGGCATATTTATTAACTCTTTGTACTCTGTATATGTTGGCTTCTTATGGACGCAGAGTCAAAAATATATTTATGAATTCCATCCGAGGTTTTTCTGACTCATTGCATATTTCTTGAACACTTTCCTTTCTCGTGTTGCCTGATGTCACATTTTTTCCATTTATAATTTTATCTTTTTATGTTGTCAAACTAACTAACATCATGAACTTGATGCGTTGGAACATATAGGTTCTGATGTAGCAGGAGGAAGAGGATATTATCTGAAAGGAGATGGTGTTCGTCTTAATCAGGCTCTGATTAACTTTGGTCTTGATTTTTTGGAGAAACGTGGATACACTGCATTACAGACTCCATTTTTTATGAGGAAAGATATCATGGCAAAGTGTGCTCAATTAGCTCAGTTTGATGAAGAACTTTACAAAGTAAAAACTTTTTTTAATTTTCTGCTTGGATATTTTACTTTATACATCCTTATTTGCTTTTATTGTGTATTATCAGAAGTTATACTTTTTAATTGTATGTTTGTTGAGAATGAGAACGTGACTGGTCTGGTTGCTTCAACAGGTAACCGGTGAAGGCGATGACAAATATTTGATAGCTACAGCTGAACAACCCCTTTGTTCATATCATATAGATGATTGGATACACCCTTCCCAGCTACCCATAAGGTTTTAACAAGTATTTTCTTTCTAACTAGAAAAAGGTTATGCTGGATATTTGTCATAAAATTATTAACTTTGCCTTCCAGATATGCTGGGTATTCGTCTTGCTTCCGAAAAGAAGCAGGATCACATGGTCGGGATACTTTGGGAATATTCCGAGTTCATCAATTTGAGAAAGTTGAACAATTTTGTCTCACTAACCCAAATGGCAATGACTCCTGGGACATGCATGAAGAAATGATAAAAAACTCTGAGGATTTCTACAAGATGGTAAAATCGATTTTCCTGCATCAAATCCATATTTATTCAATTTTTTTTTCTTTTTATTAATTTAAATTAAAAATGAAACAAAATAAAAATTCAAATCATGCATGCATGTACTAGTCGGGTGCAATTAATATTTCATATGTTCTCACATCAATTTAATAGAAAGTGTGCTTCCCTTTGGATGACTTCATATTTCTTTCTGTTAAAAGGAAAATTGTATCTAAATCCAATTGTATTTTCTATATTGTAGCTCAATATCCCTTATCAGATTGTAGCTATTGTTTCTGGCGCCTTGAATGATGCAGCTGCAAAGAAGTATGATTTGGAAGCTTGGTTTCCGGCATCTCAAACATATAGAGAGTTGGTTTCCTGTTCGAACTGTACAGACTACCAATCTAGAAGATTAGAGATCAGATATGGACAGAAAAAGGTAAGCCCTCTCAATCCACTATTAATTAAGTCCTGAGAATAAACAAGAAGTGGATATTTACAACAAATTCTTTGGTTATGTTTATCAGGAAACAAAATTGAAGGAAAAAAATGTATTTTTATTAGATTTTTCTTTTGAGTGGATTGCTTGTCCACAGTTTGTATCTTTCTAACTATTTATATCTATAAATATAATATGATGTTTTATATAAAAAAATGTTATAAAGGAACAAATGGAAGGAAAAAAAAATACTCTCAACTAATGTATGAATACAAAGTTTTCTGTCAAAGTCAAACTTGTTTTTACTAAGAAACAGTTTATTGTACTGTCATTTCGGGTAGAAAGGCAGTTAGTTTTCATTTGTTGACCTAGACTTAACCTCTTGATTATTTTCCATTTATGTTTATAAATTGCACCTCATATCTACTCATAGTTTGTGACTGTAATTCAAGATCCATCTCACTGTAATCGATTTTGATTGCAGAGCAATGAACAGACAAAGCAATATTGTCATTTGCTGAACTCTACGCTCACAGCAACGGAGAGGACGATTTGCTGCATTCTTGAGAACAACCAGAAGGTAGATGGTGTTGAGATACCAGAAGTTTTACACCCATTCATGGGTGGAAAGACCTTCCTGCCCTTCAAGAACAAACCTGCTGCTGAAGTCAAAGGGAAGAAATCGAAGGCCTAGTTTTATCATTTATTGCATCTTGATATGAGAATTAGATTTTTTTTCAATAGCAAGATTTTGTTAGAATTCACACCTTTACCATCAAAAGCGAAAACACGGGAAAAGAGATAAAGTAGAAATGCATAATGCACTTGCCATGTAAAAATATCAAAGCATACTAATTAAATATGCATTTTGAATTTTATTTATTGAAGTATTTGAGTAGCTATTGAACCTTGATTTTGTTATCCATTTATTAGTGTCATGTTGGTGGATTTGACGTTTATCAATGAATGGTAGTGATTTCTCAACTGGTTCAATTCAGGTCTTTGTTGCATAAAACAAGATTAGACGCTTTTTAGAACTGTATATGTATAAGCAAATTTTGTGTATTTATTTTTATTTTTTATAATGCTAAAGCATATTTTAAGTAACATTAAGTGCTTTCTGTAATATGAAAACGTAGAAATCAACTTTTGGGGAAGCTCAATTTCAGTTGAAGATTTTTGTAAACTTTTATTCTGTTGGGCATTTATGGAAACTGAAGTATTGTCAAGAGTCCAAGATATTATCACCTGTTAGACCTGAGAAATTTTTACCAATGTGATTTAAAGTGTAAATGTAATTAACTCTTTTTATCTTATTCATAATTTGAATTTCGTTATCAAATGGGGAACTATTTTTTCTTTTTAAATTTCTGAATTTCATTTTCTATTCTATCTTTTGCAGGGCATGTATTCCTCTTAAATTTCAACAAGGTGGTCCAAGATTTCTGTCTAGTACGAAACAATTTGTAAACAAACAATTATTTAATTGGATATGGGAACTAGGGTTTAGAAAACTGAGCCTAGGATTGAAATGAGAAAGCACGCATGTTTGGTGCTCATTTGACTTCCAAGTTCATTGCAATATATTCAATGCATTGTGGACCCAAAAGGCCAAAAGTGGAAATTTTGGATTTCCTCACGGTTTGTATGAAAAAAAGAAACAGTGAAACTTCCTAAAAAAATATTTAGTTTTACGCTGAGTTTTTTTTCCTTTAAAAGTGTACTTAGATCACTTTTTCTTAAATGTGCTTTATCTACCATGTAATATATTTTAAAAAAAATCGAAAATCTGAACTACTAAAATGTGCTTTTTAAAAAAGAAAAATATAATTTGTGATTATATTGAGCTATTATTTATTAGTACGAAGTATTGTAAAAGGTTTCTTATATTAAGAGAATTATATCAATTTTGTAAATGTAAGGAAGATCAAAGTTTATTATTCATTTAATATTTTAATAATTATATGATAAAATTTTAAATATTTATTTAATGTATAACTTTTTTATAAAATATCATAGCATAAAATTATTTTTATCTTTTTTTTATTTACTAATTTTATTTATTAATAAAATAAAGTATTGATAAAATGATATTATTTTATTTATAATATTAATAAAAATTTATTTTTTAATTATTTTTAGGTTTTTTTACAAGAATAAAAGATAAAATGATATAATTTTTTATAAAGAAAGAAAAGAATATTTTAATAAGTACATATGCACCATTTTCTTATTCATTATCAAAAGCCATTTAAGATAAATACGTAAAAGACTAATATTATATACCCTTCGAAGAACAAAGGAATTGTGCCCGAATAAATGTTTCATAAAATGTTGCTATAAAAACAAGTAGAAGAGACACTCAAAGTCAGAAAACCTTCCAGTATTTAAGGAGGTAGCAAGAAAAAAAATTCAAGTTTATTCCAAAATAATGCAAATTTATTATAGTTTAAACAAAAATCAATTATTCTTCTCCTCTAATTTAAAGACATTTATAGAAATAAGAACCAAATATTCTTTTCATATCATCGATTAATATTATTTGATATTTATTTATTATATATATTTATTAAATATTTAATACAAAAATTAACTATTTTTCAATGTGATTGGTGTTGACTTCTACTATAGGCTTATTATACAGGCTTATTATACAGATTTTAAATCACATATTCGAATCAAATTAAATAAAATTTTATTAAAAAAAAAACAAAAACTACCCATTCTCTTCTCTATCTTCAAGGAAAATCAGGGAATTGTTTTCTTTACCAAGATTTGAACCAAGTATATCCCTTCATAAATCATCTTTATTATTTTTATATACCAATACTATGAAGTAAAGACATTTGTTTTGTACATTTTTAGCAGATGGTATCTAAATTAACATAATACAAGAAAATAAAACAAGCAGACACACGTCAGCTCCTAGACATTTTCAATTAAAACTAGGCTCAAGAATCATTCTAGCTCTCTATAAAATTTTGTGCAATTCCTCCGTTTCACTTGGTTTTTGTCTACAAAGATATTTTATTTCTCTCCTATTGTGAGTTATTTTGATGTTAAAAAAAAGTAAAAGTGGTATAAAACTACTTCAAAGAAAACCTTATAAGGGATAATGAATTAGAAAATAAGACAGAAAAATGAAGGAAGACGAGTATAAATGCAATATAGGAAATATCTCCTTTTTTTTAATAAAAAAGATGACTTAAAATTCTATTTTTATTAAATAAATGAAACATTAGATAGATAAGATTCGAACTTTGAATTCGTAACATCTAAAACACAAATCAATCCCACTAGATATAACTTTCTTGATACAATGTAATATAAATTAATTCTCCAACAAAGTAATAATATAATTCAACAGAAGGAAAAAAAAATTACTCCTTTTCTCTTACTAGGTATTACACACTTGTTTGAACCAAAGAAAAACCAATTATAAGCTAAAGAACTTGAGAAACTTGTTATATAAAAAAAAAAAAAAAAACTACAATATATTTGATCATTGAATCTTCAAGTGGTATATATAAATATATTGATAGTTTATGTACAGGTTCTTTCATATATAATCATCTGTTATGGAACCTACCTGTTGTGTAATGGGTCTGGACTAAAAGGTACTTCTCTGTTGATTGTTGCATAAAAGCCTTGATCTTCATTTTTAAAGCTTTCATTCCCATCTGGAGCTCTGTTTAAATCTTCAAACTTCTCATTCAATAATAACATTCTAGCTCCCAATGTTCCACTTTGTGTAGCTAAAATAGTTAACAAGAAAATCATTAAGAAACACACAGCTCGACACCTTGAAATTAACATAATTAATGACCTTTTTTAATTTCTCTCTGTAAAGATTATAGAAAGTGCAAAACAAGGCCAAAACTTGTTGAGAGATAATGTAGATTGTGGGAGTAGTTTATAAAGAGTAGCTTATATATATATATATATATATAGCAATAAAAATGATATTTATTAATGCATTTAATATATGTTTTACTGAAATTAATGTTTTGACTAATCATAATTATTCACGTCATAATGGTGCATAACCTAGCGCAGCATTCAAAAGCATGTTTCTTTCTGTGACGTGTATGCGTTGTGAGGAGTTGTACAGGTTTGTAAAATTGTAAGCATATACAAATATAATATAAAAAATGAGGAGAAGTGTGACTTTAATTAAATTAAGAGTAGTGATATATAAAATTTGTGATTTAGACGTAAAGTGATATTAATATAACAATAAGAGAAGATTTATAAAATTTTAATTATATCTACCCAATATTAAATAATATATTTAAGATAAAAAGGCATTTTCTTTAAATTAATGGTCTTGTTGAGCTTTTGTTAATCAGGGTTGTTGAGTCAATCTGAACACCTTTCCGACCATATATCGTTCTTCTGTGAAGAACTTGGCTTGCAAATTAATGTTCTTCTCTATGAGAAATTATTAAAATATTGATCTCAAAAACAATAATGAAATCATATACTCGAATTGATGTGACAAATATTCCTGTTTGATTTTTATACATTATTTAATTAATCAACCGATCTCACTTTTAATACTCTAATACAATATATTTTTACCTCATAAAAAAAACATATACATCACATTTTTAAATTTATCTTAAATATATATTTTTTACGTTTAAAAAAATATATACATCACATTTTTAAATTTATCTTAAATATATGTTTTTTAGGTTATAAGAAAAAAATGTGTACACGAGATGTTAAAAATAAAATTATATTATGTAAAGTTAAATATTTTACCCATAGTTTATAAATTCATGTACCCCAACCTACGCATAAAGTCCTCCAAATATCATATGTTAAAATATTATGCGGTGCATTGATGTTAAAAAAAAGTTTATTTTGATATATACTTAAATTAAACATTAGGTAGTATCATATGCCAAACCTAGCTCTCAAAATCAAATTTATACAACAAAAAAAATGTATAAACTAAAACAATAAATTAAACATTAGAGTTAAAATTTGACAATAATTTTTTTTAAGAAAATATATGTCAAAATTGTGGTATGTTATAATTTTATAATATTTAATTAAATAGTAATTGAGTTTATACATAAAATTTAAATTAAAAATATTTTATACTTAAAATATGAGCTTAAAATTTAATTTAAGAGAAGACATTACACGTTAAATATGATGAAACTTTTATAAATTTTTTATAATTTTACATATAAAATTATATTTTTCATTAATATACTATATTATATCCTATTATAATATACCATTTCATTAATTTCACGATATTTTCTAGAAGTATGTTATTTAATCATTTTCATTTAAATTTTAAATATATTATATTTAATAATTCAAAATATTATTAATTATTATTCATATTATTATAACTATTATTTTATTTCTAAAATATTTTTAAAATAAATGATATTTAATACTTTTTATGATTTATAACAAGAAATCTCTTATTAAATTAATTAACATAAAAATTAATAAATTTAAGATGATTGATAAATTTATTTTATGAAAACTATAATAGTTTTTTTTTCACAATTTAATTACATAGCTGAAAATATTAAAAACTTATGTCAAATTGTAAAAAAATTTAAAATAATATTAAGAATTGGAACTCAAGAAATAACTATTTCATATAATGTAAATAACTAATTTTTCAACATGTAATCAATTTATTAAATTTATATGCATATAAAAATTTATTTTATACATGAAAATATATATACAATTTATTGTAATTATATAATAATAAAAATTATGACTACGATCATATTTTAAAAAATAATTGAATGTTTTTGAAATGAACATATTTACTGAAAAATAAAAATAATAATGGTATAATTAATATGATAACTATAAATTAATTAAGATACAAAAAGTGCCCAATAACAACTTCAATTTCATATGATGAGGTAGTATTAACCTGTCATTTCTATCGAGCATGTGACTAATCAGTCTACACCGTGTACAACCTCAACTTCTCATACTATATCTTCATTTCCACTTTTACAAACAGATCCTCCTCATTGTTCTTCACTTGATATCGGCTTCATCACAATTCCTGTTTCATCTCCTACACATGTTATTTCACACACCACCAATCTATCTAATACTCATATCATGGTTGACTAGAGCCAAAACTGGCATTTTCAAACCCAAAACTTGTGGTTGTTGTTGAATTCAATGCTAAAGAATCATCCTTGGTGAAACAAGCTCTTCAAGATCTTCTTTAAAAAGCCTCCATGCAAGATGAATATGAGGCACTTATTAGGAATAATAGATGGTCTCTTGTATCAGCTCCTAAGGATAGGACCATCATTCAATGCAAAGAATCATCCTTGGTGAAACAAGCTCTTCAAGATCCTCCTTAAAAAGCCTCCATGCAAGATGAATATGATCGAGGCACTCATTAGGAATAATAGATGGTCTCTTGTATCAGCTCCTAAGGATAGGACACCATCATTGGCACCGAATGTCCTTAAAGATGAAATATTTTCGCTATTAGTTTACCACCGTAGCATAGTTGCAAAAGGTGAAATTGATAGCAAATTTCAGTTTGCCACCAAACACCATTAATTAATGGCGAATATTTTTGCTACAAATCTTTATATTTTCGTTACTGTATATCCATATTGTTTATTTGTCTTCACCATTAAATGTCTACATAAGAGAGAGAATATTTTCCTGCTAAAAAAATAAATATTCACCACTAAATGTATACACAAAAGGCAACGTATTTTGTTAGTAATAATAAAAATTTGCTACTAAATATCTATTTAGGAATCAAACTATTTTGTTGTTAAAATAGTAAAAATTCGACACTAAATGTCTCTATAAGAGGCCAAATGTTTTGTCGATAAAACAATAAAATCTACCACTAAAGTTCACTAATTATAATTTTTTTATTAATATAACATAAAATTTAAAATTAAATATAACATAATATCATGATATCATTCTTATAGTTTTCATATTACTAATACCAAATATATCCTTTATGTATTTATAAATATAAAAAATTATACTTAACAAATAGCATAAGTCCAAGCAATAACTTGGAGATATTAAAAAACAAACAATAAATTGAGTCTTAAAATCTCTAAAAGAATAAATAAACCATAAGAATGATAAGAGTAAAAAAAGATTATAATTGATAACTTTATAAATGTTACATGTTACATGATTTGATGCATTTAGAGTTACAATTAAACAATTAACTCTTTCTGAATTCATATCTTCTCATCTAGGTTTCGAATATACTTATATTGGTTTCGTATTTGTTCATCTTAGCTTCGAATTTAATTTTATTGAATCTGTAATAATTGTTTTCTTATTGAGTCTGTAATTACTTAATTTTGGTTTCGTATTTGCTCACCCAAACTGCCTTCCTATCAAATCAATTGTGCCAACATAAATGCTATTATCATTCAAGATGAGTTACTTTACATACCTTTTGCATAATTCTTCGACATAATTTGAAGCATAAATCAAATTAATACATAAATCAAATTAATACATCAAGATGACACCTAACTGAAAGTTTATAAGATATGAACTTAATTAACTTAGAAGTGAGGTTAAATAAGTTATTTTTAATTTTTATTAATTTATAATTTAATAACCTAAACAAAGCGAGCAGACATGTAATCGTGTGTAAAAATAAGTGCAGAAATTAAATAATAACACACGATATTTTAGGTGAAAACAATCTAGGTCATAACCATGACCTAAGAGAAAACCCATCGGTCTACTGGACCACCTAACTTTTCACTATGAAAATTAAATGTTGAAGTACAAACTTGGTATTATGCTATCCTCCCTAGGATATTGCCCCAATGTACTTTACTTACGAGCCTCTGCTATGTTTTTACAGTTTTCAATATTAGTATGAGCGGTTTCCAAACCAAGGTTCCAATAAACTTTCCGTCAATCAGATACGTTCCCAAATTAATTGCAAGATGGTTAGCACAAAAAACACAAGTACCCGTGTGTGTTCTAGAACGGATTAAATAATAAATAATCCTAACTAGATGATTCAAAACATATGCCACTTAAATCAAATCAACTAGCAAATCCTAGAGCAAAAAGATCAAGCATAAGTTCAATAAAAATATCTTCTTTAAAGATTAATAATCAAATCAAATAACTATGATATGACAAAAATAATTATTTGATCTAACAATTTAAGAACAAAAATAAAGAAGAAGCCATAAGAACATATTATCAAAATATCATAAAATAATTAGGCTTATTAATCAATCAAATAACTACCAATATTTGATAGATTGACTAAATAAAGAAGCCCAAAGAATTATGATCATATATTTGTAAAACAAGATAAAGAAATTAAGAAGATTAGAATAATGCTCTTGTGTGGTTTATTGAAACAATGAGTAATGAGTTTTATTTATAGGAAAAATTAAAATATTTAATCCTATGTAATTGATAAATATCTTTTCTATTACAAATAGGATTAGTAATACTCACTAATTAAGATAACTCCTATTTAAAATAGATTTCTTTTAAAATATCTTTTATGCTAACGATTTCAGTTATAATTTAGAGTATATCTTATCTAATATTTTTTAAAATAGATTTTATGCTATCTTTTATGCTAAAGATTCCAGCTATAATTTAGAGTATATCTTATCTAATATATTTTAAAATAAATTTTATACTATCTTTTATGCTAAAGATTCCAACTATAATTTAGAGTATATTTTATCTAATATTTTAGCATATCTTATTCCATATTTTAACATTAAAAATAATTTCAGATTTATAAGCATGTGCTATTAAATGCATAAATGTAATCCTATATGTCATAGTTATCAAAGATATACATGAAGTACAATTATTTAGAACTCGAACATTTGTTTGGTTTTTCTTGATAGACTTGATAGCAGACCTAAAAATAAATTTACAGATAAATATTTTTTCCACGAAAATAACCAACACTCGTGATCCATACACAAACCATCAATATGAAAGAAAGGACTTGAAAAACAACATCAGTAACAAGTCAAACAAAGAATTTGTAGGAAAAAAAGAGATAGAAAATAGTCACAACTCCTATACAATGTTGATGATACATACACATACCCATGTAAGAATGAATTAAAATATCATTCATACATAATAAGCCCAAAATATCAAACAAAATTCCTACTCGCTTGCATACCCCAACTTTCCTTAGATAAAGTTCGTAGCGGGCTAGTACCTAAAATTAGACAAAGTTGTCTATTTATAAACTCACAACTTGCACAAAGAACCACTACTACAAAACATACATACGGTTTCGGTTTTTAACCGTAACCGTAGGTCTATGGCCATGATTATAAGAACCGAGGCCATAGGGTGTATCTATGGCCTCGGTTAACATATAACCGAGGTCATAGAGTGTACATATGACCTCGGTTTTCTAATAACCGAGGCCATAAGGTATACATAAATTACAAAAAAATACAATTAGTAATTACAATATTAAAAATCATATTATATTAAAATTAAAAGTATAATTACATTTGAGAGTTTACTATACACAAAAAAACATAGTATTACAAACTAACTTTTTAGTATTAATTACAAACATGAAAAAAACTTAGTATTAATTACCAACACCAACAATGGTAAAGAAATACTAACGCACCAAAGACAACACAAAGATCATCAAGAACACCATCGCACAACACCAAAGAACATAGCACACCAAAGAAGACTAAAGACAACGCCATTAGCAACACCAGCTCAGCGCCAACACTAGTAGAACCAACAGCGCAGCAACAGTAGTAGGGAGATTTAAATCAATTTAACAACAATAGTACCAACAACAATAAATTTAACAATAATCAAAAGAGGAATAAGTAAAAGAAAAGAACGTAGCCATACCTGACAATATGATAGATTTTAAAGTCAGGAAAGGGTCACAACAAGAGAAAAAAGCTATCACTCACATTTCAAAAGTCATTTTGACTGGTGTGTTACAACCTGTAGATTGAAAACAAAAAATGAAAAACAAACATTTCATCTTAAGACAAGTCAACAATATAACACTAACTTGTATGTAACATAGGAAACACCACAAAAATACTATTTTGAATGGTTTAAGACAATTAATCACTCAAAATGCAACAATAAGTACTCAACTGCTTCAAAAACCTTTAGAGTATTGGTTTTTGGAACTTATTGCAAGTAAATTATAACTAGCCATGAATGTTATCTTACTCGCCATAAATAAGGTAAAGAATCAACACGTTTCTCGATCCAAGGACTCGATCCTTTTCATAAATCTGATCGTCTCTGTTCATGCTAATTTGGCAGATTTTAATTTATAATAGGACAGTAATTTGAATGTGTACGTTTTAAACTAGCTGGATAACATATGCCTTAGAATGCTGAAAAATTAACCAATAAATAGAACATGGTACACATGAAAATAAAGATGCCAAACATACCTTGAAAACACGAACAAGAAAAAATGCCACGGCTCCAAAAAATCTCATATGAATCATAGTAAGCATAATGGGTAAAGGAAAGTTGAAGTATTTGGGAGAGAGAACCCACTACAAGGAAAATTTAGCCAGATATACTTTACTTTTACTCAATAAACAAACTGGAAGACTAATGTTTAAATATATTAATACATAGTCCAATATTGAATAATTGATCATTAACAAAGTTACCCATACGCAGATTATTCAGAAATTGAATAATAGTGTATAAGCATTTCACAACCCCAAAGAACATACCTTATTGTACAATATTACTCCGTATGAAAGTATAATGTAGATCAATAGGTAGAAATAAGTCAAAACAAGTGGTTTGTTGATCATCTTAGCTACTCTTTGCTTACACTAACAAACCTCAATCTTCAATATTTTAAATTGTAGATCATATTAAGTAAAAGTCGCCGCTTGATATCTATATGTTGGAGGACCCATTTCCTTAAAAGCAACGAGTCTCTGAATGGTTCCAATTTTCCAATGGCTGATCTAATTTTGGCATCCACAAATGTGGTTATAATGAAAACCTCAAATGAAGACTAAAATAGCAGAATATATAACAAAAGCTGAAACCTAGCAAGAAGAAAAGCATAACCCTTTTGTTATAAAATAAAAGACATGAGTACAATTAGCAGAGACGCACAAGAAGCAATAAGCACCAGCACCAGCACAACGTACCAACACCTACGTAGTGCACCAACGCGAGCACCAGCACAGCGCACCAACACCAGCGCACCACACTAACATCAGCATAGCACACCAGCACCAGCGTAACATCACCATACCAGAGCAGTGCACTAACACCAACGCAGCGCACCGGCGCTAGCATAGCGCACCAAAGACTAAAGAATAGTAGAGAGCACCAAAGACGCGGGCAGAGCACCAAAGCCGGCCAGAAGCGCACATCAAAGACTAAGAACGCACCAAAGCGCCAAGAACCAGTGTCCAACGTCCAACGTCCAACGTCCAGCATCCAGCGAACAACGACCTAGTGGCCAACGAACCAACAAACAACGACCCATCGAACAACGACCACCAAACCAGTGAGTTGGGAAGAGGAGGAAGAGGAAGAAGAGACGAGAAGAGGAGGCGAGAGGGGAAGAGGAAGAATCAGATCTAAAAAAATGAAATTTCAGATCTAGGAAAAGAAGGAAGAAAGAAAAAAAAAAGAGAGGACGTGGGCGTGGGCATATGAGAAGGAAAAAAATAAAGAGAGAGAGAAGGAAAGAAAAAAAATTAATATAACTTATGATCACGGTTATTAATAAAAACGAAGCCATAAACATATCCTATAATCTCGATTTTTATTAAACCGTGACCAAAACCTTAAGACTTTGGCTTTTATAAAAACCGAGACCATATGTCTTTTTTTTAGCAGTGAACTAGTATTTTAATCCAACTACTAGTAATTAACTTGCATAAATACTTTCAAGACAAACATGTCAAAGGGAGAAAAACTCAACTGTTAACATGCAGAATCAAATTACATATGAATCAAATTGATAGGTAATATTATCAATGGCTATTGGCATGTAAGAGGATGTAAATAAAACCAACAAACCAAGAAAAACAAAAAGATCGTGCATAATGCTAACCATACACTAAATGGACCCAATCCTTAAATTTAAAATAAATGTTTAGGAAATAAATAATTTCATTATTAATGATGAATGAGATGTCGTAATATAATTCTTAAAGTTAGAGAGAATCAACGATAAGTTGATAAATCTTAGAAACCCTAATTTGTGTAAAATCGGAAACCTTAAACTTGTGAAATATAACGAATTCTAACAATCAACTTGAGAAAGCTCAGCAAGACATCAACTAAACCTAAAATAATTGAGAGTGATATACCTAAAAGTGTTTTCCTCTTGAAGAGTAGACCATGAAATAGAGGCTGATTGGTGGTGTTTGAGTTGCTGGCTGATGGCTGCGAATAGAGGCAGACTACTGGTGGCGATGATAGAGTCCGAGAGGAGGACAGGTGACTGGTGACTGGTGTACTGGCATGGTAGAGGTGGTGATTTCCAAGAGGGCCTTAGCTTGGCCTTTTGAGAGAGAGATGGTGGGATGATTTTGGGAACGAAATCTGGTGTAGGAGACCGGTGTGAGGAAACGTCATAGCAGCTGGGTCTTCACTCTAGAGATTTTCCTCCTGCCTTGTAGTGTGGTCGCTTCCCTGTAACTATTTGAAACAAGGATAACAGTGCAGATATGACACTATCTATGCAAACATCAAGATGCCATGAGCCAATCTCATCTGCTAGCAGCCTTGCCCTTGACTTTGTGACCTCAGAACTGCAATGAAAAAAAATCCTTTTATTGAACTGCAATATTTTCAAAGTTAAGCAAATATTTTAAAGAAATCAAAAAAGAATATATTAAAACAGCCATAGTTCATTCAAGGTCGTATTTGATGTTTCAAAAAAAAATTATGGCATTTCCACTAATATATCAAAATGAATCTATCACGACCTCTAGTGCTAGAAAGGATACATATATAAATTGGGTATGACAAAGATTTCTGACATCGTGAAAGACCTTATATGGTTATAGTGGCTTTGATGAGCCAAATGCAGTTAGTTAAAGGCAGAACTAGATTAATAGTAGAGCATGCAGTATACTTGCGCATACCTAAAACTGTACCTTATAATCATAATTTCATATAAATATCAAAGAATAATGCAACTCCAACCTTAGGGTTTTGAGAACTCTCAATTCCCACCCTATATATACAAACTCAATAAAGCAATTTAAAACCTCAAACAAGCTCCTAGAGCATGATTTGAAAATCTCACTTTAGCATTACATGTTTCCAACGGTTCAACATTGATAATAGTTAGTTCTCAAAAGTGAAGCTGAAATATATTTATTAATTTAAGTGAATGATATAATCATTACAGAAAATAGTAAAGCTGAAATTACCACACTTATCTCTAATTTGCATGCTAAGTTTTCTTTAAAATAACATGGCATGCTCTCATTTTATATTTTTAGAGATTGAAGTTTCACATCTGCCAAATAGTCATACGTTATTGAACAATTGATGCTAAAAGTAGGTATAGTACTATATTGTATACATGTCTGGTAAGAGCTCTTCAATATGTAACTATTACAAAGCCAGATATCTCAGCGAAATCAATTTATGTCCAATCCATTAAAACCACCACAACTTCATTGGCATGCTATTAAAAGCATTTTGTGATATTTTGAGAGGCACTTCCAACTATGATCTCGTATGAAATTTTTGTAAAAATTTTTATAAAACATTAAAACAATTAATTATTTATATTTTAAACTAATTTTTATTTAATATATATATTTTAAATATTTGTAATATTTATATTAATTAATCAATTAATTAAAATATTGAATAATAAAATATATTTTTTTCATAAAATATTATAAAAGAAGTAGATAAAGGGTTTGAAATTATAAGTATATTATTTAATTGTATTAATTATTATAAATAGATAAATCTTAATATTATGAAAATAAATTTTATTGATATATTTTAATATTTAATAACTTATTATCGATATTTTAATAAAAATATTCGTAATGTTTAAAATATTTTAAAAAAAAATATTTAAATGATTACATATGTTTATAATTTTATAATAATTTTTTTTATAATTTTATAATAATTTTTGTTTATAATTTTATAATAATTTAATTAAAAAAAATAGATATTAAGTTTTAATGTGAGGATAAATAAAACAACCACATTGTCAATGATGTCGTCATCCTTGCATAAATCATAAATGTTGGCGACTGATAAAAGTAGTTGTCGCTGGGAATACGTTGAAACTGACATAATAATCTGAGGAATTCAACTATTTACTCTACTCAAACTCCATTACCCATAAATAATAATAAAGTTTCGATTGTGGGTGCTCTAAACAGGCTATATAATTCATTTCAAAACGCACCGCATCAAGCGTCAACTACTAAAGTTTCGATTGTCGTCAACAATGGCCAAGCACATGACTTATATGCATATGATTTTGACGCGGATGATGTATAACTCGTCAGGTATTTTTGGAACATTGTAATTCTTTTATAACACTTTTTATATATCCTTATATATATTACCCATAAATAATAAATATGTTAATAAAAATGATAATTTATTTGCTATTTATTAATTATTAATAACATATAAAATCAAATGTTAAAGATAAAATTGGTGAATAAGTCATTTTTGTCTTACAAGTTAATTCAGAAATTATTTAAAATAAAATTCTAAAATTTATAACAATAAAAATAATTATTATCTTTAATTGAAATATATATAAATTAATATTAAATGAATTATTTTTATTATTATAAATTTTAATAATATTAATTTTAAAGTTTTCCTAACTTATTGTTATCCATATATAATTGTAAGTTGTACTAAAATGAAGTTTTGTTTACGGTAGTTGGTAGCTCTCTCAACCTCTTAAATTCTAACTATTTGAATAATGACACAATGCATTAGTGGAAAAAATGCTCTATTAATCCAGAAATTATGCTTAAAATTATACTGGAATTTTGAAACTATTGTCTTATGTCTTATAATACTCATTATTTTGTTTAATGTGTCGAATTAGTCCTTAAAAATTAATGGTGTTCTTATTCAAGTAAAAATAAAGATGATTTCATACATAATTAAAATGAAAGTTAATTAAAAAGACTTTTATGTCTTTTTAACTTCTATTATTATTATTATTTTTTATAATAATAACTAATTAACAAAATAAAATAAAAAACTCAAAAAAAATTAAAAAAATATAGTAAATTATATATTTTCTCTCGGCTTAGAATTCCTAGTGTTTTTTTTTTACCATTTTTAATTATATGATGTTTTAATTTCAATAATATATTTATAACATACCGTGTTTTTAAAAATTAAAAATCTAAAATTTATAATGAAATTTAAAAACCAATATAATCTATTTCAATTCTTAGAATCAAATTATAGAAAACTATTAGAAAATACTTAAAGAGTGAGAAATTTTTCTTATCTCATAAATGTCCTTTAAGAAGAAAATCACATGTTTATCACATGTTATTCGTTATTAATTTTTTAATGAAATTTTAAAATTAAGATTAATTATGCATTTTCTTATAAATTATAGAACTTTAGAGCCTAATCCACGAATTTAAGGATCAAACTATTTTTTAGATAATTATAAGACTTATGATATCATGCATTCTTACATTAGTATCCTAATATATTTGTAAGAGTTGGGCCCTATAGAGCTATTAGATTAGAAGTTACTATTTTTCATCTTTTACATTAAAAATTATATTATTTAATTCATTCATGTTTATAAAATTTTCTAAGGATAAATTATTACAATTTAATACTTTTATTATATATTACTTTTTATCATTAAAAATATTAAAAGCGTCCACAATCCGAGAAGCTTATTGTGAACCAACTTTCAGTCTTGAACAAGGATTGGAAAACAAAGATAAAAGAAAAAAAAATGTTTAAGGACAAGTTGAAGCCAATAATAGAAAGTCATTAATTATGGTATCTTGACAACAAATTAAAGAGAGAAAATTAGACCACATGTTTCATTTAATTACATTGTTATTTGAATTGTTTCTACATTTCAAGCATTCAATGGGAGTGAATCATGGACATGGATGTTAATTTTTCTTGTAAGAATTGAAATTTGAGGACTAATTTTGATTTTGACACCAATGTATTTCATAGGAGATGAGGTGGGGTTGGAATAACACTCTCTATCTCGCATAATCTCGGATCTCTGTTTTCATATAATTTTTTTTAATATATTATATATTTGTAAAATTTTATAATTAAATTAAATAAATTTAAATTAAAAATAATATTTTTATAAATAAATTAATACTTCAATCATGAAAATTCATTATTATAATAAATGGGATAATAATTATTATAATAATTGTTAAAATAATAAAATAAAATATTTATTTATAACAATAATCTTTACTCTAAATTCAAATTTAGTAAATTTAAGTATATAACAAAAAAAAATATTTAAGATTTTATAAGTATTTAAGTTATTAGAAATTTAAAACCTCCCATTCCTATCCCGCCCCCACATCTCTATTTATGGATTATATTATATTGAAGTTGATATTGTTATTGTATTCTTCAATCCTAATTTGAAAATTAAAAAAAAAAAAAACCCTTTGAAAAGTAATATTAGGTGATGTCAAATCAATTTTGTTGATTAAGATAGATTTTTGTACAGAGAAAATCTAAAATAATAAATATTAGATTAAATAATGCCTATGTTTAAATGAATTATTATAAGTCTATTTTAAAAGGTCGAGATTTGACAAACATGGCAGGAGATAATCATTCAGATATTACTAAATTTTATTATATAAGATATTATTTGCTGACTAAGTACTTGACCATATATTTTGACCGATCATGTAGCTCAATAAAAACATATTACTTGTATATGATAAAATTGCACCCTAACATATTATTAAAGAAATGACTCTTCTAAGCCTTGTGAAAAAAAAAAGATAAGGTACTTTAGAATCATGAAATTTGCCTAGAAGTTATGCAGCATTTACTATTGATTGAGACTAGGGGAAGAAAAAAAGAAGTTAATTTCATGGGAAGACTTAAAAATTAAGTCTAAACAAGAGTGAAGAAGTTTGCCTAGAAACATAAATTAATAAATTAAAGAGTAGGAAATCTCATTCCTGTAATTCTCTAAAATGCACCTCTAACTATCTTTCACTACAAGGGTTCTATTTAAATACCTCATTGCTTTATGAAATAGAAAAGGGAAGAAAAAAAAAAACCCAAAATTCATTTCCAATATATGTATATAAAAAAGGTGGTTTCAAAGTTTGTTTCATCGTCACCCCTTCTTTCCTTTCATCCCTTTTTTTTCTAATTCTTTCTTTCTCTGTTTTTTTAGGTTATAATATATATTATTACAATTAAAATTATTACTGATATAATATTTATTTATTAATGATAATTTTATTTAATAATAATAAATATAATTAATCAAAAAAATAATTAATATATTTTTATTATATTAATAACAAAAATAAGAATGATAATATCATTATTATTTTTATATTTTTAACTTATAAAGCCATATGTATATTATCGTGAGAAAAGTTGATTTTTAAAACATATTTTGTAATAAAAAATATACAAAATGATAATAATAAAACTATTTATTGTAGTCATATTATTTCTTAAATTTTCTTTTTTATACATGTTATTCTACATTTATCATTAGATTATAAAATTATGATTCTATCATTTGTTTTAATTTATATATGAACCAATTTACAACTTAATTAATCTTTCTTTATTAAATATTTAAGTTCAATTTTTATTATATAAATCAAGTATCACAATTGAGAAATATTATAATTATGATTGCAATAATTTTATGAGAGTTTGAATCTCGTTCTTATTTATTATAACTATAGATTTGTACATTAAGAAAACTCTCATATTCATCTTATTAAATATGTTTTAATTTATGTAAATAAAATTTACTACTTTTTTTATTTTATTTTAAGTTCGATTATGATTGAAAATATTGTTATAAATACACATATATATATATAAATAAAAATGTTATTAAAAAAATAATATTTAATTACTATATTTTTTTTATTTTTGTAAAATATTAATTCATATATAAACAAAATTATACTTAAATAAGTTGTTTTAAATTATTGATTGTACAAATAAGTTTATTTTTAGTATATGATAGTACAATTATAAAGTTACGTAAATAAAAAAATAATTTAAATTAATTTTTTTAATATAAAATTAAATATATGATTAGCATGAAACATGCATCATTTAATTAAGTATACTAAACTCTTAAAGTTTAATATTTTATTATTTATAACTTAATCATATTATAAAATATTATTATTATTTTAAGTCAAATTATTTTTTAAAATATAAAAATATCATTCAAAATAGTTCCAAATTTTTCATTAAACAGTTATTTCCTCTTTTTCTAATATTATAATATAATTTAATTTTTTTTATATATTAATCTTTAATATTTTTGATATTATTTTAAATAATTGAACACTTACTACATGAAATTTATAATATTATTTTAAATTTTATATTTATATTAATTATTATTTTTATTAAATAATTATCTAAAAATATAAATTAATATAAAAAATGAAGAATGGTGCACCTAATTTAAAAATATGTTTAATTATATGGTATAATTTAAGAATGTCCATTTTTATTAAAATGTAAATAAATATATGTTTTTTAACATCTTAGAAAAGTGAATATATATATTTTTTATAAAATTAATTAAAAGTGAAACTATGTTAAATAATTATGTAGAATGAAGTTATTTTGATCTTTTATTTTAATAAAAAAATATTAAAAATGAAAACGATATTAATAATTAATATTAATAAAAAAATATAATATATTATATATAAAATTTTATTTCCCTGAGAAGATATTTGGTTAAAAAACTATAAAAATTAAGAAATATAGAGAGGACATAATTACCTATATTTTCAGCCCCAACCTTTTAGTAGAATTAATAAAGATAATATCCAGCATCTAAATGATGCCAAAATTCGAGCCAAGAACAATATATATTTATCTAACTCCCATCAATGAAGTGATATTTGCTTGTACATGGAAGTTCCCTTCTCAATTATTAGATAATGCTTGATTTTGAAAAAACATTTATATGTATATATTGAAAAATAAGTTTTTTTAATTAAAAAAATTATGAATTCTTAGAAAATTTTAATTTATTATTATCAAGTGGTTCCATGATATACTTAATAATTTTACGTATTATATTTTTATTATACACATACGTATAAATTAATAAAAAAATCTATTTTTTAAACTATTTTTAAACCTATGAAAAATATTCATATTTTTGAACTAAAAAATATTATACACATATAATATTTTTTTTAGTTTAATAATAAATAATAAATGCATCTTTGATAATAATTTTTTTATTAAATATATATTTTTATAATTTATTGAAACATTAAAAAATTTTATCATCAATTTATACAAATAAAAAAATTTAATATAACTGAATCTAAATATATAGATTAATATTTAATAAAAAAAATGTTAATTATAAAATATGTTAATAGAGTTGATGTTAAAAGATGAATTTTTAAAATCAAATGACGATAATTGATATAGTTCAAATTTTTAACTTGAAAGGAACGAGATGAATCTTATTTGTCAAACTATTAAAAAAATAGCACTAAAATTAAATTAACTTTAATTTTAATAGTTAATTTATCTTCAATTATGATCTATTTATATTAAATCTATTATTAATATTTTATATTATTATGAAAAATCAAATAATATCGTGATATTGTATTAAAATATATTTTTTTTATTACCCTATTTTTAATAATATATTTTTAAAATTAAAAGAATCATACTCATATTTATATATTTTTATATTTTTATCAAGTTTATATTTTATAAATTTTTTAATGTATTTTATATAAAAAAAAATATTACATCCATACTTATGTTTGTTTATATAATACCCATATCGTATTGTACACGCTAACTATGGTCCACGGATTGCATTTATTATGTGACTTTCTATAATTTATAAAGAATAAATTTTAATTAAATTTATATTATAAAACAAAACTTAAACTAAATTTACTTATAGATTTTTAAATTTATAAAACATATATTGCAGTATCTAAATTTTGAAAACCTTATACAAAATCCTCAAAATTTAAAATCATATAATTTATCTTCAAATTTTTAAAATTTTACACATAAGTTCTAGCTTGAGTACTAAAATACATATATGTGAATCAAAAATTTAAAATCTACGTAAGAAGTCTTAAAAGTTTTGAAATTAAATCGTATAATTAAAAACTTTAAAAAATTATGTATAAAAGTTTGAAAATTAAATTATATGTTTTAAAGGTTTATAAATTTATATATAAATTTAATTAAACTTTGAATATCAATGATATATTTTAGTCTTTTTTTTAAATAATGCTAATTTTTTAACATTAAACAACATAAATAAAATATGATTTAATTTTATCATAAATGAAATGTTATAGAATAGTGAGAGAAACTTTGAGTATATCTTATCGAAAGAGTCGTAGTTTGATTGGTTTATATAATGTTGTTTTCTAGACAAAAGTTTGATGATATGAATTTTAACAACTTTTAATTCTTATATTGGATTGAATCATAGTAACATTGTTAAGATTCGATTGTTATCTTCATAATCATCGATAATTTAAAAGATACGTGTTATTCTTAATCTTTGTAAGAAAAAAGTACATAGCGTGTTTCGTATTATGAGTCTAGCAAATCAGCAAAGAGTAATAGGTCAACAATCCTAACCGATCACCATTAGCGCATTACAAATGGTGGATATAAATAAAAAGGTCATCTAGTCCATATTGCTGAATTTACTATCCATATGAAAAGTTCTGCTTCCTTTTACTCCAAGTCAACTTAGTAGGATGGTTAAGTTGACAATTATGTAGCAATGAGTACTATATGAGAAAGAAAAACTAGCTTATGTTAAATAGATCTTCAGGTCCCACTGCAAGATGGAATTTGACCACTAGTATTGACTATGAATCTATGAAAGTTTAAATTAAAATATTAAATAATAAAATTAAAAAATATAAATTTTAACATCACACAATTAAACAACAATAATTTGTATAAAATTAACTTATTGTTAATATGTCAAACTGTTAATAGTTCTTAATCACACATTTGATACATCATCCATCTTCAATTGATGTGAGCCATTATTTCAATTGATGTGAGCCATTGTTAATTTGTCATCTTTGAAAGTGATCCGTCGGGGACTTTGCTTCAAAATAAACCAAAGAGGAAGGAGGCATAAACACCGTATCCAAAGAAAATGCAGACCAAGCCAATTGAATGAAAATCATTGCTATTCTTAATTATTATTTTAAAATAAGTACTTTAATATTGTATGTATTTATTTATTAAGTTAATTAATTACTTAATTTAATAAAAAATGTGTACCAGTTCAATTAACATAATGTAATTCAAATTAATCATTATATATAAAGAAAAAATATTTATTAAGCACCGTTAATTAATACTAATTTAATAATTTCAAGTTATAACAAATAAAAAATTTTAGAAAAAAAATTTATATGTAATAAAAAAGCTTAGAATATCTTTTATCACAATACAAATAAATAAAAACTTCTATTTGAAAATGATAAAAATTAAAGATATAATTTTATTTAAAACTAAAATAATTAAGATTCATCCAATATCCACGAAGAAGAAGATTACACATCTCTCACATGTATTCCTTTATTTTATTTAAATAAAATAAAATCACGATGTGAATTTATTTTTCTTTTTAATTAAAAATTTTAGAACTAATTGAGCTTAGTCTATAAATAAAGGAATTAAAATGTTATTTTAAAAAATAATGGGACTAATTCATTGGTTAGCAATATGATTTGTTTTAATAATAAAGTTGAAAGATTTCATTTAAAATATGAACAAAAGTATAAAAAGATATTAATTTTTTAAATATATTAAAATTATAATTAAAAAATCAATATCGACTAGCAAGTGTGTTAAGTAATTTACGAAAGAATATTCTTGAACCTTCTTTACTCATTTTAACTTTTACTTCGTCTTAATAATTGATTGAATTTATTGTTATAATGACTTTTTTAAATAAAAAAAAACAAATATCTAATAGTATTTTTTATAATATTACAACAAATTTCTTTCCCATAATCTATTTCTTTACTATTTACATCTTCAGATGACATCAAAATTACTTGGTCTTAGATTTTGAAATAAACACAAGCAATCTCGATTAGTAAGAGCCTTCGTTAGTATCTACATCTTCATCATCTGTATCATCCTTTAAGTGACTTCAGCTTTAAGACTTAGATACAATAGATAATATGAATGATAAAAAGAGGGAGGGGGGAACGTAGTGAAAATTGTTAGTTCAATGTCACTTCTTGTAGCTTTAAACCACGTGTTCTAGTGGTAAGTGTACTGGTTAAAGGAAAGAAAAACGTATAAGTAGATTGTTTGTTTCCTTTGTAATTCGAATCTCAATCATTGCATAAAACTTATTGAATCCAACTCAACCCATTTTAAGAACTAGTATGGTTTTTATTTTTTTTTTATTTTTTTGAGAAATAGAGAGAAGGTTTGATTCTCACTAATTCCTTCCTCATTTCCCGATAAAATCATGGGCGTATGTAACCTGATGACACTGCCCATTCATGTGGGACTTGAAGTTGCAGGATCTCTCCATTGTATAACTACATTTTCTTTGGGGATAGTTGCAGGATCTCTCCATTGTATAACTACATTTTCTTTGGGGAATCAGCGCACCCCATCTCTTTTATTTGGACATGGATTTGATTCTCATATGTTTCTAAGTAATAAAGCATTTGGAAGAAGGGGAAAAAAACTTTATATCATGAGTTCGATTATGTTCTTCATTATATGGATTTGTATTGCCAACAATCAATCCATGAATACACGAGGGTTCACGAATGATCTCTTTTAACAATCTGTAACAATTGAAGATCCATTTCACCTAAAAGCTCATATTATGTAACTCTACAAGTTGGCATGTCGTCTTTATGAAAGTGAGGGTAAGTTCATACTGTAACAGTAAACAAATAAAGTTTTAATACCACAG
Source organism: Hippophae gyantsensis (assembly GCA_030763125.1). NCBI lineage: Eukaryota > Viridiplantae > Streptophyta > Magnoliopsida > Rosales > Elaeagnaceae > Hippophae > Hippophae gyantsensis. The sequence continues at coordinate 55,396,453 of CM061032.1, forward strand.
CCAGAGCCAACTGCAAAAGGAATATGCAGGCTACAATCAAGAACCACCTTTCACCTGCTGATGTTATGTGAGCTCGAAGGTTTATTGCTACAAAGGTCGCTGACATAAATCCAGCCACGCCTGCAAGGACCCATCTGAAAATTTCCAGGGGCACAATAGAGAGGCACTGCAACAAGATGTAGTGGAATTTTAAGTTAGCTTTTACCACATCTTACAGTATACAAAACCTAAAAAGAGGAGACTCACCAATGCTGGAATAAAGACAAACAGGGAGTAACCATAAAGACAAAGCAGCTGAACAAGACCCGATGGTGCTGAAAAGTATTTGAGGATTACATATAAAACAAGAGGTACAACGGAGACGTAGCCATAGAAAAAACCAGCAGACCAGGTCATAAGATTTACGTCATAATCCCACTTTTTATTCTTCAGCTTATGGGCTAAATATGTTGCAAAAGTGCCAATTGATGCTGCAACAAATATGAGGGTGCTGCATATCCAGAAAGGTCCATACCTGCAAAAGCATTTTAAGTTATGATCACATGATTTGAACCTTGAGTAGTATCCCATTAGGTACAGTTTGCCCCCCCTCCCCCCCAAAAAAAATACACTGGCTTCAATTTATGGTTAAACTAATGTAGCTTTTAGTGTCAAAAAAGACAAAATACCTCTCATCCAACCCCCTTTCTTTTCAATGAACATATGTGCAACTAATTTAAAAAATAATTTAACTTTTTAGAACCAGCCAATTTGTTTAGAGACCGACATCGAGATAAACTTATCATTAATCTGTTACTGATTTGTACACTTGTAAACAATTAAAATTAATGCATCAAGTTTTTAACAACGTTGCTAAGGATGTTTTTTTTTTAGTTTTTTCGCAATTTTTTGTTTTTGTGATTTTCTTTTTAATTTGTGTGCATAAATACATATATACATACAAGGAAAAAACTCTTTCTTTTTTCCCCTCCCACGTTTAGGCTTGCTCTGAAAGATTGCACTGGAAAAGAAATTTTTCACAACTCCTAGTCTCTGTTTGGAACTCAGATTTGTATGAGAAAAAATGGTGAGGAAAACCCTAGCAGAAAATATAGAAAGGAAAGAATGGAATAATGCAGTATTATTTGAGTTGAATACTATTTGAGGAAAAATCTTTAAGACAAGTTCCCTAAAAAAATTTGAACTTTCTTTCCCTCCTAATTTTCTACCCTCATATTCTTCTAACCATTTTTTTCCCATGCAAACCTAAGTTCCAAACACCTCAGCAAATATGTTCTCTAACAATTCCTCTCCTGGACCTGGAGATCAGAAGATATAATGGCTTGGAAAGGTTGCTTTTCAGCAACTATCTTTCACATTTAAGTACAGACCACTTCTAATAAACCAAAAGCATGTGATTAAATTTAGAGGTGTCAAATGAGTTGAGTTAACCCAGCTCGCTTAGGCATTATGGGTACATAAATACCCTATAAAATCTTGCAAACTTTATGCTATATATTTGATAAAATGTACGAGGTAATAATTGACAACAAGCTCGAATAATTTGCTGGTTCAAACGTAAACAGATTCTGCATTTTCCCATCCTTTGAGCTTGTCGTGGAAAAACCAGTAGTTTAATCCCTCTCATTTTTTTGACCCACATGATTTCTAGATTTTATATTCTTTATAGTGGCTAGTCACTATGAATATTTAGTAGGGTAAACCTGTAAATATACTATCAAAGTATTATTTGTTTCGAATCTACCACAAAATTAAATTTAATCCAATTTGTACCATCGAACTAAAAAAAGTTCTATTTATACCACTCCGTCAGTTTTCTCTTCATGTGTGTCGCTAACAAATAAAATAAAATTTAAAAATCCCTAAATTTCACTTTTCATCGTATTCCTCACCAAACCTTAAACAAATAATGCTCCAATTTAAAAGTGATCACAATCCTACAGTATCTGGTGCGAGAACCACAGAGAGAGCTAAAATTGTCTCACCTTGTCTCCAAATTGCAGTTTATACGAAATAGATACTAAAGTAGGCAATCTTGTTTAGCAGATGATGTATACTCGCACATTGCTGGAAAAGTAACCAAAATAAATTCCTTCAATTAGTGTGAAATATGAAATCATCATCACTTGAACACATAGATATTACACTTTTACAGTCCAGCACATACACTCAAAATGCCATAGACCGAACTAAAAAAAAAAGCAATGATATCAGAAATCGGACTTTCTTTCTTCTTATCATGATACAGATAATGTTGAAATCCCATACTTAAGGTTTGGTGTGGTAGATGATAAACCCTAAATTTTAGGGATTTTTAGATTTTTTATTTTTTAACGATACACATGGACAGAGAAATGACAGTGGTAAATGAAACCTTTTTTTAGTTTGATTGTACAAATTGGATGAAATTTAGTTTCGTGGTAGATTCGAAATAAACGTAATAGTTCGATGTTATATTTGTAGGTTTATCCTATTAAATATTCATAGCAACTATCAACTACAAAAAATATAAAATCAAGTAATCATGTTGGTCAAAAAAATGAGAGGGATTAAATTACTGGTTTTTCCACAACAAGCTCAAAGGATATAAAAATGCAGAATCTGGTTACGTTTGAACCAGCAAATTACTTGAGCTTGTTGTCAATTATTACCAGGAAAATTTTATCAAATATATAGCGTAAACTTTGCAAGATTTTACAGGATATTTATACACCCATAATGCCTATTCATTGTCTATAAACCATACAGTGGCCTCTTAGAATTTAGTATTACATTCTTAATCTTGTTTGTTATTAAATTACAAAGTAGATCAACCACATTATATAACAAATTCATTAAGTCTAAAAAAATAGAAAAAACGCAAGTATTTCTCCACTAATTTATCTAGGAAAAGAAATAGTAACTTCTCTTCAATAGTTCAATTATCAGATCAGTGTTTTCAGCTATGACTAGTTGAGAGTCAGATCATTAATGAGATATTTTAACCAGTTTTTAACATTACCATTCGCTAATCAAGCACAAGACGTTAACATAAAATAAATTGAAGGTATACAACTTACAAGTCTGGGTTGTTAGACGTTTTTTCATTAAAAGCCCCACTAAATGGAAAGAGTGAGTCTTTAATCCTCTCTAAAACATCTGAAGTGTCCACATCAAAGTATGGCTTATAAGTAGCTACTGAAAATGTCCGAAACCAACCACTCTGCTGTGGTTCTTCAGAACCTGAAGCAGGTTTTGTAAAGGTATCTGCAAAACAAAATGCATAAGCACTAACACAACCAAAAGGAGAAAAAAGAAGGAAAAAATCCACCTAAGTTAATTGGGCTCTGGGGTCAAACTGAAATGGAACAATGTTAACCTTCATTACAAATTATTATCAATTATTTCAACACTGCTCAAGCATACCATTTACACACTGAAGCATAAACAATACAACTAAAAGCAGCTGGAGTTAAAATCTAGTCTTAGTTATTTCAAGAGATCTGCTTTTAAATTTTAACAACCAAAACCCCCCATGTCCTCGAGGATGTAGCTTTAAAGTTCAAAATAAGAACTTTGAACCCATGTCCTCAAAGTCTTAACTTATTTTAAAGAGAGTCAATAAATTCCCGTTATGATATACATACAAAAATTCAAGCCAGTCTGTGGGTTACAATCATATGAAAAAAGTTACTCAATCTCCACCTTATTCTATGTAAAGGTTAATCATGTCTTACATTCGTACATTTAGAATAGCAGGAAGGCAATTTAAATATCTCTAAATAAGAGTCAGGTATATCAAAAATACTGCAAACTCCAAGCTCTTTGCAGTGGAAAACATAAAACAAAATCTCTTCAACTAATCTTTTGACAAAAATGAAACTCTTCCATCGAACTTAAATACCTCAGAAAACCAAAAGTATGAACAGCATTATAGAATAACCAATGGGATGTTAGGGTGTAATATGATCCGATCAAGAACCAATTTAAATATTCAACCCCAAAAATCAAAACATCATTATATGTACCATCTGCATCGGGAGGAGGGCCATCAGCTCCAGAAATTTTTCCCTGCGCTTGAGATGGAGGAAATGTCGATAGGGTTGTTTCTACACAAACAAATCCATAGAAAATTCACAAATCATTGACACAGATACAAACATAGATACACACAGTTAGACACAAACACAAATAAAAACTACTAACAACTAAATTCAGGAGCTTAAAACTTGATTGCGCTGATCATTATGTTCCATGTAAGCCCCCAAAAAGAATACACAAAAAACCATAATTGTTTGTGCGTAATCATTTGCTGCAATCTTCGACAAACAACAGGGAGCAATTCACCTATAGTTTTACAACTGAAAGTGTGACAAAAAAATACAACTCGCCAAATTTATACATCCGTTTGATTGCTAGAGGATCACAATTCACAGCATATCGTAAATTTACTGACAGATATTTCCTAGATTTTCCGAGCAAAGAAAATACACATTTAAAAACTACAAAGTCCGAGCAAGCATGGTAAAAAAGAAAAACAACTTCCATCAACTATACTATCGACATTCCAATAGTTTCAATCCAGAAAACACAAAAAAATAACATGAAAAATAATAATCAATATAAATATTCGTTTCTCAGCGAACAAACAAAATGCTAGTTCCAGAGAGAGAAGAACGAATTGTCACCTTGAAATTTGACAGTGACATGACCTTGATCTGGAACAGCCTACAATTTCAACCCAAACTATTTAACCAGATCCAAATCTTATACGTACATAAACAAGAAGAGCAATTAGAACATTAAGAGCTTCAATATGAACGAACTTACAGGAACAGATCCAGAAAGATTCTGGTTATCTATACTCGTGTAGTTTCGTGACATCATCTTTTTATCTCTCTCTAAATCTTCTGCCTGTTCTTTTTCTTCTTCTCTGATCCAAGAGATCTATTTTCTGCTGTTCTGCGAAACGCGAAATTTATTAATTTCTCGTGAATTTTTCTATGATTTCGTGGGTTTTGGCGTATTTTATTTATTTGTTTTGGTCCCGCACGGCTAAAGCTTATAGAACGTGAAATTATTTGAACATGCGCTGGGCTAAAAATTATATGGGCCTGTGCAAAAACTGGTACTCTGGGCTTTCATATAACATTTTTCTTAAAGTAATAAAAACTTAACACAAAATTCCTAATTTAATATATATTAAAATATTTTTATTATATAAATTAATAAAAAAAATAAGATTAGATTCAATAAATTCTTTGACAAACTATTAGAATTATAGTTACCTTCTCGGTGACCTATCAAATGTGACCTATTAATTCAAGTGTATCTTTAAAAATAAAAATAATCTATTACATTTACATGTATTTTGTAACCTATTATATCTACTTTTTATTTGTAACTTGTTACATTTACATGATATTTATATGTAACATGTTACATCAACTCTTATAAGTTGATAGATTTAACTTTATTTTTTATATTTATCATGTTACATTTACTTTTATCTAAAGATATAATATGTTACATCTATATCTAATAGGATCACTAAAACTCTAATATTGTAACATAGTACATCCAACTCTACATTTGAATGTAGCATTTATATCCATTTCCTAATATTAATTTTTTCCTTCTCGCTCTACTACGTTATTTTTGGGATGAGAAATTATAATTTTATCCTTCACTAATAACTAGATTTTTCTAATTGTCACTTCTATTTTTATTTACTTCACCTCTATCACTCTCTCTTGTTAAACTTGAGGTTGTTCTGTTTTTCTTAAATCACCACAGGAATGTAGGGATAGAGTTCCACTAATGAGATGAAAATGTCAACATTGGATACCGTTCCTTTATTAGTTACTCCATGCATGATAATGGAATCGAAAATGGGTTCGTTGAACATGATACTTGTAAGTCAATAATAAGTCAAATTTATTTAGATATAATTCTTGTTTACATATTATGTTGTTTTTGGTTAAAGATTGATTATGAATATAATCTAAACAATGTGTTTTGAATGGTTCGTTTACAAAATAGTAATTTTTTTATTTGAATCATAGTAACAATATATGTAACTATACTAACGACTAATATTGAATTATTTAATTACCTTTGATATTTATCTCTCTTTAATACCAAGTGTTTATTGTGTGTTTAAACAAATGCTTGAGTGGGTACATATTAGGAATCTTGAAATGTGATCTTTGAAACTAATCAATGAAGTTGCATAATATATAATATTTTACATCTATATGTATCTTAATATGTAATTTATTACATACATTATAATTCCGATGAATTACTGAATGTAACCTATTGTATCCATATGTATCTCTATATATAACATGTAATATGCATCCCAAAGTTAATTTCATTTTGATCTCAATTAATTTGATTATAATATAAAAAAAAATTAATATTTTAATAATGGAGATGTAATGTTATTTTGAAATTACATTATTCATTTTAAGAATGTTAGTTGGACCCAGGGTTATAATGAATTACAATTGTGAAATAAATTTGCGGTTTAAAGTTTTATAGAAATCACTTCAAGTTTAACATGTTATATCCACCATTATATTTGTATGCAACATGTAATGTTTACCTTTATTTATTAATATAATATAGTATATTATCTTTATCTTTATAAGTACAATAATCAATTTTATAATGTAAACTTGTGCTATTTTGTGATTTGTCACATCTAAAATGTTACTTTCATCTTTATATTTGTTACAATGCATTAAATGTATATTTATGTATCTATTTAATGAGTGATATTCATTTTCATTTTTGTATGTAACATATTCTACATATATCTATAGATATAATATGTTACATATATATTTATTTTTGTATATAATATGTTATATGTATTTTTGTCTTTGTATGTAATAAGTTTTATATGACACAACTCTGATGAGGTCATCGATAGGTATAAGAACTCTACTAAGATCGATGATACTGGTTGTTGGATAAATGGTGATCTTTCTTTGGTCCTATTTTACTTAAAAGAAAATATTGTTATTTAAAAAAATTAATCAATTTATAATTATGATTTGCATTTATCATTTAGATTTTGAGCAATGTACTATTGTCCTTTTAATCAATCATTTTTTACCATAAATATAACTTAAAAAAAATTAAAGTTTAATAAATATTTAAAATATTTTTGATTTTCTCTTTTAATTCTATAAGAATAGATCATTATTATAATATTTATGAGTCTTTTAGTTTTATCTTTTTTAAATTTCTTGTAAGTGAGTTTATAAATTATTTTTATTATTTTTATTTTTCTTTCTAAATCTTTAATAAAAAATAATTATCACGTAAAATCAATTTATTTTTAAATTAAATTACATGTAAAAATATAATTATAATTAAAGTATACCTTATCAATTAATATTTAATATATTATTTTTATATAAAAATATAAACCGAATCTTTTATAATAATTTTAAATTGATCGTCAAAGGTCCGATGGCCAGCGATGGACATCGATGATGCAAGTGAAAGTGGCCTACAATCGTCAGCAATGGTCGTTGTTAGAGCTTCAGTGATGTCAGCAACAATTGTCCAGCGCCACCAATAAAGTTCATTTTTCTACTGTTGTCAACGTGCATACATTTTTTCTCCAAACATTCAAAAATATATTAATATTAATTTAAATAATAATATTATTATAATAAAAATATATAAATTATCTATTATCTTTATATAATTAATTATACATAAATCCTATTACTATTAAATAAAGTTATAAATTATAGTTTTAAAAATAATAAATAAATTATAACAATATCAATAATCATTAATTTTTAATAAGTTAATTTAAATTTTTTAATGTTTTTACGTGGAATCCTACCTTTCTTTTAAAAAATTTAATCATATAAATTATATATATATATATATAATTAATTTTTTTATAATTATAATTAAATATTGATATTTTTAAATTAACATTAAAAAACTAAATTTTTTATTTAAAATTAATAATATTAATAGTAGTTATTAATTTAAGGTTAAATTGGTATTTTATTAAATTTTAATTAAATTAACAGTTTGTATTTATTTAAAAAAAAAAAAACAGAGCATTTGAATTATATAACCTTGAATTAGGCCTTTCGGCCATGAAAGGATAGGAAAATGTGAAAAGAAGCAAAGCCTACTATGGTTATTTTTCTTCTAGCACTTTCCATGCATCTTCTATTATTTTTGACCATTTGTAGTATTCGAAGTAGGGTGTCCATGGTTCGATCCGATTTTTCCTAAAAAAAACCAAATCGTTTATATTACTCAGATTGGATCGGATCATTTGATTTATAAAACGGTTCGGTCCAATTTGGTTCCCGATTTGATCTGATTTTTTTGTAATTTAATGAAGAATAATGTGAAATTTTTAATATATTATTAAATCGGTCCGATCTAATTTGAACGGTTTAAAATTAGTACAAATCGGACCGGACCGTTTGATTAATAAAACCGTTCGATTTGATCCAGTCCGGTTTATGGACACCCCTAATTCGAAGTATCAAATTAAAGCTCTTTTCAATTTTTTTTATTTATAACTTTTCTTTTTCTAATATTCACTATTTTAAAAACATTTGGCTTAAATAATTTTTTAAAAACTATGTCAAGATATTACTTTTTTTTTTTGGATAATTTTAATTGAATATGAATTCAAAATTTTCACGGCTATATTATCATCGCTTATATTTTGTTTTTATATATTAATTATTTTATAGAAAAACCTTAAATTTTTAATTCCTTAATAGATATGTGCAATAATTAAATAATTAATTTTTGTTAATCATTTTTATATATGAATTGATTATTTTTAGTATTTATTAATCTTGATAATTTTAAATAACTAGTAATTATTATACTAGTTTAACAATTATGATATTTAGAAGGTGTTCATAGAATTTTATTTTAAAACTTAATTTTTAGTTTGAATTGTCTTGATCCATGAAGCTTATTTAGTTCTATGAGTGGATATTTTTTACTCAAATTTTATAAGTATTTTTCTATTATATTCATAATACTTAGCTTATTAAATTTTCACAAATTTGGCTCTTCTTTATTAAAAAATGAGTATTTTATGTTTAGAAAATAGATAATTACATTTTACGTGAGTTTAAAAATTTTATTTAAATTTATGACATAAGTACAGATTTTGATTAGAGCATAAAAAATTATTTTAATTTTTAACAGCAATATTTCAAAATATTATTATTATGTCAGCTCATAACTTTTTACTCATATTTATATTATGATTTAAACAGCAATATTTTAATATTATGTATATTAATAAATATTATTATTTTTACACCATCAAACAAGCATCGTATTTTAGATTCAACAATAACATAATAATTAATTAATTAATTAATGGATTATTTTATGCACATGTATGACCAATATATATGTTATTAAAACTTTTTATCTATGTTTGCAAATAGCTCTGTACATGTATGATTAATTTTTACTTCCTTAGATTTAGAGTAACATAAGAAATAATTAATTAATTAATGGGCATTTATTTACACGCATATAACCAACACACATATAATTAAAACCTTTTCAATTGCATATATAATAAATTATGTACACATATGACCGTTTTTTTCCAAGTGGGAGTTTGATGTAGTTTTTTATCTATAACTTATTTCATGTAATATATTTATCTATATTACTTACATACATGTATTTAAAGTTATTTGTATTTCTTCAAAATATTAATACGATTTGTGAATACTTATATGTTATAACTTGTATTAATTTTATAACTGAATCTTTAAAATTTCTAACATATATATATATATATATATATATATATATATATATATATTAATAATAATTGTTATTTTTCTAAGTCTCCTCATTAAGTATATTTTTACTCACCATATTTCCTTTAACTTTTTCCCTCTCAAGCATCGTTAAGTTTTGATTGAAGACCTGTGTATTATATTTGAATAAGACTTAGATTAGTTCGTTGATATTGCACCATATGAATTTTTCATTCTTTTGATAATAATAAGAACTTGTTACAATGTTTTAGTAACTACTTGGTGACCATTTATGATTGTGGATTGTGTGAGATTTAAATACTATAAATAATAAAATGATATGTTTATGTTATTACATGATGTCTTACTATAGAAAAATATGAGAGATTATGCTAAATTTTAAGTAAATCTAAGATTTTAATTTGGGTGTATTATAGGGGTGGTGGGTTTGAATGCTGTGAACAAATAAATATCTGTTCTGTTTTGTACATGTTAGTTTAGTGTAAAAATTAAGAGAAATTTAGTCAAAAAATTTATAGATTCTAATATGTATCAAGAATTCCTTAAGTACCAATGAACTTGGAATGGGTAGTGACAATTTACATTGTAAAACATAACATCCAAACTGATCTTTAATCAAGTAAACTATTGTATAACAAAGAGAAGCTAAGATTAAGTACTCTATATGTACTTAAGTTTAGAAATTGGTATCTCTTTTTCACCCACCTTATTAAAGAGTCTTAATTTAATACTTGTGTTACTTAATTGTTTTCAAAATTAACAATTGTGAATAAAAAATGAGGTACTAAATTTATGAACTAGGATAGTAAATTAAAACTATTTTATGCTAAAATTATTATATGGATTAGAGTGTTAAATTGGAACTATTTAATAAACATGAATACTAAATTAAACTTTTCAATAATTTTGATGGAAAGGGATATCAATTACTAAATTTGGATACTATTATGATATCTGACCCGAGAAGCTGCACTTCTAATGTGAAAAAATCAGTGTTTTTTGCAGATTAAATCTCTTGCACTGAAGTTATAAAAAAATTCTCTTGTATTAAAATATTTCTTTTATCTACATCCTTTACTAGGTTATGTCTAAAACTACATGTGAAAAATAAGACAGTCAAAAATTAGAAGGTCAATTATAAATGCTTATTTCATGTTTGGTATCATTCACATGACAGGTACGATCCTAATAATCTAAGATACCCAATTCATATGTTATACATGGCATTTAAGTTTAACAGCCCATATATAAGCTACTTGGTCCTTCAAGGTAGTCAATCCAGCTCTCACATAAGATTTTGAGTAGGTCCATTGACATGTGACCTAATAAATAAGACATGATATATTGTTATCAAGCTTGGCATTATGGTACATGGTGGATGCGATCTCGTAAATGTTACTTATCCTCTTATCTAGCATTCATCTTGTGCGGCTTAAAAATAACCACTTATGTATAGAGACCTGATTACTCTTCTAATTTTATCATATATGGGTCAATTCTAACACTTTAAATAGAACGATTACTATTGTAATAGTGATACCTACTTATTATGTATCAATATATACCTCCTTAATATCAATAATAAATGATCTGAATTTTATTTAGCCTAAACTCTCTGAAAATGGTAACAATTCATACATATATGCTTACCCATTTAAGAGCATATTGTGTTTGGCCAATTCATTTATGATTAGATCATATTTGTATTAAACTAATCATTTTTCATGTTAAAATTATATTATATCTTATATAAAGTAAAAAATAGTTTAGTTATTATTTATAAATTTAAATTTTTAATTATTTTCTTATAATGTTTATACATGTCAAAGTTATAAGACTTAATTTACTCTCTAAAAAATAATTTTAAACACGATAAATTAGACATCAGAAATTGATTAAAAAAATGATATTTTTAAAGATTTATGAATCACCCCGTAATAAAATCAAAATAAAAAAATCTTTATTAAATACATTTGATGAAAAAATTACTTGGAAAAAATATAAATCAAAAATTAATTTTGTTATCAAATATACTTTAAATTAATTGAAAAGCTATAAAACTAATATCCTTAAATTTTTAACAATAAAAATAACAACCTTAATACTAATTCATACTATTTTTGATTTAATGTAAGGATATTATTTTTATTATTATAAATTTAATATTATTATTTTAAATAATTTTTCAAATTAATTAATTTATGTAACTAAAATTTAAAATTTAAAATTACTTTATTGGTTAAAATAGCTTATGGTTCATTGGGGAAATTCTTTTATATAAGATAGTTGACTAATAAATGTGAATTTGAATATTTTGAAAATATATATTATACATTTTAATTAAAATGTGTCATTCTTTTTATATGTAAACAAGTAAAACACTTAAATAAGGGGTTTTAAGTTGGTTATTAGTTTATCTAAAAGAGATTTTAGTCAATTTGATGACCAATTTAAATCGAAGTGATTTTGATTTTTAAGTCGATTCTAGGATATAGAATCAACTTAAAATTTAAAATCAATTTCACATGTCAAGATTTGTTCATTTTTTATTAATTATATTAAACATATTAAATATGTATCTAATAAATATAAATATATTAGTTACCAATATATTTTAAAATTTATTATTTAAAGTTTATAAATTATTAGAATATCAATCAAAACATCATATAAAAATAAATACATAAATTTCAAATAATTAATAAATTTATTATTATAACATTAGTAATATATAATATTATTTAATATATGTAATAATAAGTTTAAAGATTTAAATTCAGAATAAATTAATATATATAAAACATGAAATACATAAAATTAGTTAAAATAAATAAAAAACATATTATCTTCTTTAAGCTTGAATAAAAATGAATAACCCACGTAAAACAAAAATATATAAAAATAATAAATAATGCATAATAATCATAAAAATAATTTTTTTTTTGTAAAAATTAAATGAAAATATAAAATAATTCATAAAAATACTTACAAAAATCAAACAAATAAGAAAATAAAGGAAAAATGTGTTTGGTAAGTGAGAAAGTGAAAAAAATAAGTAATAAAATATTGAGTGTTAAGCTTAAAAAATGGTGGATCTAGATCATAAAGTAGATAGGAACAAAACCCAATTGACGACACCAAAACATGGTGGTAAAAATGGTCAAAAATATTGCATCTGTGAGAGAGAAAATAGGGAACAATAGTAAAAATTGTCAAAGGGAGGAGTGAAGAAGAAGAAAAAGAAAAAAATAATAATTAGCATCGGTTCTACGTGTCAACCGATGCTACACGTGATACATAGTGTTTATTTTATGAGTCAACCAATGTGACACCATGTATTGTGTTGGTTGACACGTAGAAGCTACGAGCCACGTGTAGCATTGGTTGACGCGTAAAAACAATACCATGCATGACGTATTGGTCTTACATGGTAACCGACACTACACGTGGCTTCGCTTCGGTTGACGTATAGTAATGATGCTACATCACGTGTAGCATTGGTTGATAAGTAGGATTGATATTACATTATGCATTGGTTGATGTGTACAATCAATGCTACATATGGCTAGTGTTGGTAAACGTGTATAATTAAAGCTACGTGCTACGTATAACGTCAATTGTACACATCAATTTATGCTATTTTTTTAGTTTTTTTATTTTGAATCCATTTAAAGTCAATTTTTAACTTAAATTGACTTTAAATTTTAAGTCGATTTATAAACACACTGACTTATAATTCATTATAAGTCAATTTTTCTTAAATCTGGTTTTAAATTCTCACTTAAAATATTTTTTAATATAATAATGAATGAAATAATTTATCATATTATTTCATTCATGTATCAGAACATAACACTAAATACCAATATTCAAATATAAAACACGAAAGTTCTTTGCACATTTACATCTTAATTCAAATAAAAACATGAGATTAATTTGGATGAATATTTTCTAATTAAGACATACAACTCATGAAAAAGGTGGCAATCACCTCGAGTCTAAAATTTTTCACCAAAATCACTATTTTATTTTTAAAATTTATAAATTAGTAATTTACATATAAATAAAGTTTTACAATTTTTAACTTAAATCTAGAGGTATTAAATGAGTTGAGTTGTTTCAACTTAATTAAGTTCAACTCACTTTAGATAAACTATAATTTAACTCAACTTATCTAATTTTATAAGAGTCAAATTAAACTCATCTCATTTTTAAATAATATAAACTTCGCAACTCATTAATTGGTTCACTTACCATTCTAAAAATATATATATTTATAATTGTGTTTAGAACAAAATGTTACTATAAATATTACATTTTAATTATATTTTTGTAAAATAAAAAAATATAAGATAATATCTTTTAATTATGACTTTCTATAATTATATTATTGTAATTATGAAAATGCTATCATTAACAAAAATATTTTGTTAAATGAGCCCGTGAGATAGTTGAGAGTTAGCTTATTTGAACTTAGGAGCAAGGTGAATTTATTTTTCGACTAATTTGATTAATCTTAAATGAGTTGAGTTGTACTAAAGAGTTAATTTGACACCATTATCTAAACCCCATGTATTTTATTTCTTTTCCCCCAACCATGAAGAGATGTAAAATGAGTTATCTCATCTCATCTTATGTCTCATTTAGTATCTCTAAGGGCTCAAGGTGTAATATTATCTCATTTTATTTAAATATCATCTCATCTCATTTAGATTGAAGCCCTACTAAGCCTACTTTACACATATGTTATATCATTTTTTCTTATTAAACTTCTTGTGATTTTCTCGATCTTGTTTAGATCCACATAAAATAGAGTTATCCCATAAATCGATTATTACCCAATCAAACAATGTGCAAGAGGAGATACAAAATGAAATTAACCATAAACAACAATTATATCCATAACCCAAGCACCCAAGACATAACAAAATATCACCAATGAATAATAAAGAGTAAAGAAAACAATAAATCAACATACAAGATTTAACGTGATTTTTCTCCATAATAATAGAGCTTACATCCATAACCCAAGCACCCAAGCAATATTTAATTATGAATCAAAAAAGATTAAAATTTATGCTACTCAATAGCATTACAATCATATACTTTCATCACCTAATCCTATTAAGCTTCAAGAATAATCCTAAGTCTCACACTTCTTCAATAGAGATATACTTAGATTCTAATGCTTACAATAGATTGAATATGAGATAACAATATATTAGAAGATCTTAAACCCAAAGATTTATCCAAGAATACCAAGTTTCCTTCTCCACTTTCAATTGAGTCAAGCCATATTCTTCCTTATCTCTCTTTTCTTTCTAAGCTCTCTAAATCCTCATTTGTTCTATTTTTCATACAATAAATCTCTCACCCAAATACTTTTTTTAGTCCTAAGAACACACCTAAAACCTCACATTCCCTCAATGAAAATACACTTTGATTCTTAGACTAACAATGGATTATAAATAAGAGTCATTACCTTAAGAGAGACCTAATACCAAGATTTGTCCAAAAATATCCAAACTTCTACCACAGGAAACACCTTCTTTTCTCTTGCTTCTCTTCTCTCTTTCTCAAGTCAAGCACACTCGAAGCTCTTGAAATATATTATGAATGATTCTAGAGCACAAAGGTGTGCTTATACATGCACCTTATGATATTTACCAAAATGCTCACTCAGTTCCAAACCTTGTTATGTAGATTCTTGTGCCCTTATTCATCATTTCACATGAAATTTTATAGACTTGATGATCAACTCATTAAAATTGGGAATCAAAAAGAAACTCCTTGATTGATTGACTCATATCATGATCAATAAAGCTACCTAGATATCATTCAAAACTGCATATGCAATGCTTATAGTCCAACATTGATGCTTGATCACTCGTATTGGTTTTCAAGTATCTTTCATAACTTTGCATCACACATTACAAAACTTATATTATAAATTATCATTTATCATATTTTTTATTATTTTCGTACTCTTACTTGTCTTATTTAAGTCTATTAGGAACAAATAAGATATCTTATTTAACATTATTTCATTACCATCTTATCTCATTAAAAATTAAGTGAGACAAGATGAGATAAATTTTAAAATTTAATAAATTATTTTATGAATCTTATTAACCTCTCATCTTAATTTATACTTCTACACCCTTGGATGTAGAGAGTTAAATTTTAACATAATGGTTAAAAGTAATGGAAAAAGGAAAGAGCTAGAGAAAGCATCCAAAGTAAAATTTCTTCTATAACTAGAAGATAAAGTTACAAAGGAAATGCTCTTAACCAAAGAATAATTAGTAAAGTAGAGAAGACAATACACGAAAGAAAAGCTATTTATAAGTATGATCATATGGCTGTACAGTAGTAACTTTCATTTTTGGCTGCTCTAATATTGCTTTTACTTTTGTCTTGCTTCCCTCCTTTATTTGAGAAACAGGTTTTAATAGGCCTATTGATTTGCTCCCCTCTTCCACCTTCCTTTACAAGATAACAATATTTTACAAAGACTTCTGTGGTTACATGAAGCCTAAAATCCAAACTAAACAAGTATTCAATCTCCAATTTGTTCAGTTCTGCTACGCTCACTCCTCCCACTTTTGCATAATATGCATTGCTATAATACCTGCCAATCATTTTTAGAAAGAAAAAAAGTGTCCATATAATTTGAAGACTTTTGTTATAATTGATCCTTAAGGAAAATGGAAATCACCTAAAATATGATTTATATAGATAAATTCACAAAAATATTAGAATTTGGCCAATTTTACAATATAAAATTGAGTGTAGAATTTACTCAATCACATGTGAAAAAGATAACATGACACAAACGATTTAAAGTATATAATTATTACGTACCGGTGTAAAAATTTTACACATATTTATAATAATTACAAATATGCGCGGAGTTTTCGAAAAGACATTTGATAATTACGTGGAAATGAAAATTGGAGAGAAAAATCATAAATATTAACATAAATAGTGATAAAAATATACTTTAAAATAAGATTAATTCAAAATAAATTATGAATATTCGTATAAAATTTCACAATATATATTTGGTAAGTTTTATTTAAATTCAAAAAATTAGTGTTTTGTAATTTAAGTGATGATATTTGCATCAACTAACATATTAGTGTTAGATTATATATTAAATTGAAAAATTAATACGTTGAACTAATTGGAATAACACTTAATAATTGGTTATCAATTATATTATGAACGATAAATAAGTCATGATAAAAACATTTTCCTTTATAATTCAGTCACTTACTCATCATCCATGAATTTTGCAGCAACCAAAACACTAGTGATGAATAGCCGATGAACATTGAGAGAAGTGAGACGAACACCTCTACTTTGAAGAAATCTCTCTAAGTAAACATAAGCTACAACAAAGCAACAAGTACTACAGTTTGAGTAGTTAAATATGCGCTCAACATATTGCCTTATGCTTATGGTTGGTGCTTCTGAGCTGTGAAAGATTGTAAATACATCTTCTTTCTTCGATGTGGGACACAAGTTCTTTTCTTGAATGGATTCCTCAAGAAGAGAAGCAAGAGCTGATAAAACAGAGGGAGTTTTGAAATCAATATTGCTTCTATCAGATGTCTCCAATAATCCCAAAGTTGAATAAATTTCCGGGATATTTTCGATACCTTCATGATCAAGTGCCATTGTTCATAAGGGGGATCGAGCAAAGAGTTTGTATGGTTGATGGTTTGGTTTAGAACAGTTTGTTCTTTTCTTTTGTCTTAAGGCACTAGGGAAGATGAAGTAAAATTGGACTTTATAACTCTTTACAGGCTTTACTATCTTCTTGTCACTTGTCAAAAGGAAGATACATAAGGAGAAAAGAGATGGGATTTTATTGTACCTTAATGCAAAATTAAAGTAAATCCATATACAATCGTAGAAATTAAACTATAAGAGCAGGGAACGACCTACAAAATATTTTTGTAAAACCAATACAATGATAATATATTTTCGTTATTAAAAAAATATTACATATTATTTAAAAAATTATATAATACTTTTATGTATTTTATGGCGAAGATTTTGTATTTATATTTATAATATTCTAATTTATTTTCTTGTGTGAAAAATAATTTCTATTACAAAAATAAAATATGAATGTTACAATAGAAAAAAAATAATAATTAGTAAAGTAAATCTAACATAAAAACAGAAACAATCACAAAAATATGGTAAAAAGCGATAAGATCAATTTTCTAAGCTAAATAAAAATAAGCAATGAAATTGAATTATTGAAGTAATACAAACATTAAAATTCAAATCAATATAAAAATTAAAATATAAAATAATATATATATATATATATATATATTATTTTATTGTACTTCAAATAAGAAAAGTATATTATATTAAAGTGGCAAATGCAATATAAGACCCTTTATTCTCTTACATCAAAAACGTTTTCATTTAATCCTTACTTTTATTAAAAGCGCAAATTAAGGAAAAAATTTATTATTTTAATAATTTTTATTAAAGTATTATTATTTTCATGTTAAGTATTTAAACAAGATTAAAATACGAATCTTTAATAATAATAAATCATAATATAAAATAAATTTTAAAAAATATTCTTTTTTAATATCTGTTAATTGTATATATTTATTTTAATATTTTATTTATTTAAAAAATAAAAAATATATTCAAAAAAAATAATTTATTTATTTTTTAAACTATTTCATATTAAATTTTACTTTATTCTTATTAAATGCTTTTTTTTTAATGATATTTTAATTACTTAAAAGAAAATAATAATATTTTAATTAAAAAATTATTAAAATAATATAATTTTTCTTTAATTTATCATTTTTATAAAATTGAATAACTAAATAACACTTTTTTAATGTGAGAGACTAAACGTCATAAATAATCTAATCTAAGAGACTTCTTGACATTTCATCCTATATTAAATTAAAAACTATAAAATATATTATTTTAAAAACTTATTTTTTAGGTGTAGAAAGATATATACGAATCAATTAGAGAATATTACAAAAAATCTTATTAAAAATCAATTTATATTATTTTAAAATGATATTCATAAATAAGATTACCATTTTCTCATTTTAAAGTTAAATTTGAACCACATCAATTACACATCGTAAAAAAAAATGATATTGAGAGTGATATGGTAATTAATGATCAAACACTTTAAGTTATACATTGGAATCAAACCAATTATCTTTTTGATTTAAAAAAATTAATATTAATATCTTATTTGAAAACACTTAAATTTAATTGACTGAATTAATATAAAATAATTATTGTTTATTTACAAATACTATTATTACAAATAAATGTCTAAGTTTTTAATTCCTCGATGGGCAAAACGGTCAATGGTATTTGGTGTGTTGGTGACTTGATATACTTCTAGCAAGGATTTTGGAATATTGGCAAGTGCGTCAAGTTTTTAATGCTTTTGATGCAGAAATGATCTTAAAAATTCCAAATCAACAAGCAATGGGAGTGGATAAGCTAGTTTGGCACTCTACATCCTATGAAGGCTATTCAGTTATTTCAACTTATGCGTCGCTTGTGATGTATTAGGAAGACCAGTGGAAAGATCATAGCAATATTTCTATTCTAGACAAGTTAATTTAGAAGTCCATTTGAAAGCTTAAAATGTCCTAAAGGTGATCCATTTCATTTGGAGCTGTTTACATAATACTTGAGCTGTGAAGTATGCTTTTATTGCCATACGATGTGTGATAGAGGATGCTAAGTGCCCACTTAATGTGAACCATGTTGAAACATTCTCACACTTGTTATTAGAATGTCATAAGATTAGTTCTATCTTAAGTATCTTATGTCCTATATTCAATTTCTTACAGTTTAATAGTGGCTCCTTTGGGAGTACGTACTTTCAATCTTTTCACCAATGGACTGGCTTCGGAGTGAATGTGGATGAGTTACTGGCTATAATATGTAAATGTTTTTGGGAGTGTGGGTTGGTTGGAATGAACAGGTATTTCAAGCCAAGGTACTAGATTTGGGTACCATTGTTCAATTTATTTGTCAAGATCGTATCCAGTTTATTGGATATTAGTCCTTAATTCAAGGAATAAAACAAGGACCTTAATTCAAGGAATAAAACAAGGAATCCTTAATTCAAGGAGTAAAACAAGGAATCCTTAATTCAAGGAGTAAATCAAGGAATGCTTAATTTAAAGAATAATTGAAGGAGTAAAATTTCCTTATAAATAGCTATACAATTGTAATGAAAACATGAAGAAAATAATACAAACTAGAGAACTCTTTTGTGTAGAGTTATTTCTTGTTTTTTCAACATGGTATCAGAGCAGGAAAATTAACTTGCTTCTGCTTTATTATTATCTTAGCATCTTCAATCTTTGAAATGGCTGAAGACAAGCAGTTAGGATCAGAAGCTGAAAGTTCATCAGTGCTTTCCTTCATGAATATGCATGAGGTGGATGTCAACCCAAATCAAAGATTAAGCTCAGTCTTGTTGAATGAGTTTAATTACTTGCCTTGGTCAAGAGCAGTGTCTCTGGCTCTAGGTGGAAGGTCCAAGTTGGGGTTCATAAATGGAAGCATCGAAGTACCTGATGTTTCCTCACCAACCTATGAATCCTGGCTTAGTAAGGATCAGCTGGTTATGTCATGGCTCCTAAATTCCATGGAACGTAAATTAGCTGAAATATTCAGTTACTCTGAATCTGCATACCAATTATGGGAGACGGTTAAGGAAATGTATGGCAGTCAAAACAACGCTGCACGAGTTTTTCAATTAAAGAAAGACATCTCAGATCTGCAACAAGATGGTAAGCCTTTTGTACAACTCTTAGGAAGCATGAAAAGCATGTGGAATGAGTTGGAAATATATCGTCCTCATACAACTGATGTAGCTCTGCTACGAAAGAGAGCGGAAGAAGATAAGATATTTCAACTTTTGTCCAGTCTGGATTCAACATATGAAGATATACGATGTCATATACTCATGAATACTGAACTTCCTTCCTTCACCAATGTATGTGCGACAATTCAACGTGAAGAAATAAGGAGGAAAGTCATGAACAAGGGTACAATGGCTAGTTCACCTGAGGCAAGAGCTTATCTAACCAACAAGAGGAAGTACAAAGGGAAGCATCCAAACTTGAAGTGTCAACATTGCAACCATACGGGCCATGTTAAGGACACATGTTGGATTCTACATCCAGAATTAAAACCTGATTTTATAAAGGATAAGGGTTTACAGAAAGTGAATAAATCTTGGACACCGTGCAAATCATGCTTTTGCCTCTACCTCTAATGGGTCTGATCCATTCAAGAACTTCACAGCCAATCCAGCTGAACTCATGAATGTGTTTATGTTGTATGTTCAAAGCAACAGAGGAGGGGCCAGAATTGGTGTGTGGATAGCATAGAAGAAGGAAACTTCAACAAAGATTGCTAGGCAAGTTTGCGGGCTTCTTGGCGATACAAAACTCATACCACAAGAGGACATGCAAGGTATTATAAAAGCCTTTAAAACTGCTCTTAAAATAAATATGTTGCATGATTTTTGGGTTGTAGATTCAGGTGCCACAGATCATATGACAAACCATGTGTCAAACTCTCATAAGTTTGAAAAATTAGCAAATCCTTCTCAAGTTTCAATTGCAAATGGTGAGAATGTAAAGGTTTTAGGAAAGGAAAAAATAAAATTAATGTCAGATGAAATCGAGTCGGCAGTTTTATATGTACCTTCCTTTCCTTTCCAACTTCTTTCTGTAGGAAAAATCACAAATACCTTGAATTGCTTAGCCATTTTTTCTCCTCACAATGTCATTTTTCAGGATTGTGTCACCAAAAAGACGATTGGTGAAGGGTTTTACTTAGATGGTCTCTATTACATATCCAAGAACAATTCCAGAGGGTTTCAAGCCAAGTTTAATCCTATCCAAGATAATCAATTGTGGCATCAACGTTTAGCTCACCCTTCTCTACCAATTTTGTCAACTTTATTTCCAAACTTAGGAAATGATGAAATTGCATGTGAAACTTGCCACTTGTCTAAGGCCACTAGATTTCCTTTTAATTCTTCTTTGTCTAGGGCTAGTACGTGTTTTGAACTAGTTCATTCGGATGTATGGGGACCAATTAATGAATCTTTTGATGGTTATAAGTATTTTGTGATTTTTGTTGATGATTTCTCTCGAGTCACATGGTTATATCTTTTAAAGTCTAAGAATGAAGTTATGGAAGTATTTAAGGACTTTCATAATCTTGTTAAAAATCACTTCTCTTCTAAAATTCAAACCTTAAGGTCTGACAATGGCACTGAATACATGTCCCATATCATGAAACAATATTTGAGCATTCATGGCATTATGCATCAAACAAGTTGTGTTGGCACACCTCAACAAAATGGTGTAGCTGAACGCAAAAACCGGGATTTACTTGAAAAAACTAGAGCATTAATGCTACAAATGAATGTACCAAAGAGATTCTGGTCCCAAGGGGTTATGGCAGCTGCTTACATCATCAATAGATTACCCAGCCGAGTCTTGGATTTCAAGTCTCCCCTAGAGGTCATGAAAGGAAGGAAAATTAACCTTTCACACCTTAGAGTCTTTGGTTGCATCTGTTTTGTACATATTCAATCTCATCATCGAGATAAATTGGATCCTAGAGCTGTTAAATGTATTTTTCTTGGTTATTCATCTACACAAAAGGGATATAAGTGTTATGATCCCCAACTTAGGAGATTAATTGTGTCTAAAGATGTTCGATTTTATGAAACTAACCCTTTTTCAGCAAGTCACATGAAATCACAAGTCAAGGGAATGGCATCTTGGATGTGTTTCCATTACCAAGAATTGAACTTGAGGCTCCACAACAACAAGATCCCAGCCATGTCAACATTGATGCATCTCTCACTGAAAGTAACAATGAAGGGTCTCGTCTTAATGGTACACTGCATGAAGATGGTGATAATCAAGATGATCCTCACAATATGGTACAAGATGTGAACGAGTGTGAGATAACTCCTTCTATTCCACGACGTAATCCAATGCGTGTTAGGCAACCTCCCACAAGACTTCAAGACTTTGTCACCTACAAACCCACACATCCCATCTCAAATTATGTGTCATATAAGAGAGTGACACCAACCCATGCCGCATTCCTCAGCACTATATCGAGTTATAGTGAGCCTCAAAACTTTCATGAGGCCAACAGCCAAGAGGTGTGGAAGGAAGCCATGCAAGAAGAACTTAAAGCCCTAGATCAACACAACACATGGAGCATCACCAAACTTCCAAAAGGCAAGAAAGTTGTGGGTTGCAAATGGATCTATAAGCTGAAATTCAAGTCAGATGGATCAATTGAGAGGTATAAAGCAAGATTGGTGGCTCGGGGATTCACTCAAACATTCGAGGTGGATTACAAAGAAACATTTGCACCTGTTGCAAAAATGAACACGATAAGAGTGCTACCGTACGTGGGTAAACAAGGGGTGGTCCATGTACCAAATGGATGTGAAGAATGCATTCTTGCATGGTGATCTCAAAGAAGAAGTCTATATGAAATTACCACCTGGGCATCCTCAAAGCAATGAACTGGATTTAGTGTGCAAATTGCACAAATCCATTTATGGTTTGAAACAGTCCCCACGAGCTTGGTATGCCAAGCTAAGCTCAGTTCTCACTAGTGTTGGTTTCAAAAGCACAAATGCTGCCTCCTCACTATTTGTTCGCACAGGAGCTATGGGCAAATTGGTTGTGCTGATTTATGTAGATGATCTGATAATTACAGGTGATAATGCTGACGAGATTTTCAACCTGAAACAGTCCCTCAGACAAAGGTTTGCAATTAAAGACCTTGGGATATTGAAGTACTTTCTTGGTATAGAAATGGCAACCTCGCACAAAGGACTCTTTCTTAACCAAAGGAAATATGTCCTAGATTTGCTTAAGGAAGCTAACATGAGCGATGCTAAACCAAATTTATTACCCTCTTGACAATGAAGCTCAAACCTAGCTTGAAGGGCACGCCACTCATGGATATAAGTTATTACCGGCGGCGGTTGGTAAGTTGATCTACCTAACAATCACCGGACGACATCACATATTCTCGTAAGTATTGTGAGCCAATTCATGCACTCCCGACATTTGAGCATTTGACCCTTGTTAAAAGGATTTTACGCTACTTAAAAGGATCGGTGGGTCGTGGTATTATCATGAAGAAGAATGACAACACACAAATCGGGGGTATTGTGATCCGATTGGGCGAGGAATGCAATTGATCGCAAGTCCACCACTGCTCTTGTACATTTGGCGGTGGAAACTTGGTCACGTGGAAGAGTAAGAAGCAAGCTGTCATTGCGGATCAAGTGCCGAAGCCGAGTATCGTGCAATGGCTTCAATGCGTGTGAGTTGATATGGCTTAAAGGTCTTACGTGTGATTTAGGTGTTCCTACAACTCTTCCTATGTCCTTGTTTTGTGACAATCAGGCAGCTATGCATATAGCATCAAACCCAGTGTTTCACGAGAGGACGAAACACATTGAAGTTGATTGTCATTACGTTCGTGAACAAGTTCAATCACAGGTAATTCAGACACATTATACAAGAAGCTTCGACCAACTGGCTGACATCTTCACCAAGCCCTTGGCTTCTCATCAGTTTCAACGACTTTTGTCCAAGCTTGGATCCATAAACCTTCTAGATCCAGCTTGAGGGGGAGTATTGGATATTAGTCCTTAATTCAAGGAATAAAACAAGGACCTTAATTCAAGGAATAAAACAAGGACCTTAATTCAAGGAATAAAACAAGGAATCCTTAATTCAAGGAGTAAAACAATGAATCCTTAATTCAAGGAGTAAATCAAGGAATGCTTAATTTAAAGAATAATTGAAGGAGTAAAATTTCCTTATAAATAGCTATACAATTGTAATGAAAACATGAAGAAAATAATACAAACTAGAGAACTCTTTTGTGTAGAGTTATTTCTTGTTTTTTCAACACAGTTTAATGCAGCCTTTGGCTAATTCTCCATTAGTTTCTAGCTAATTAGTGGCTTGTATGTGGTCTCTTTCTTTTTTTGTTCTTATTGTTTCGTGCTCCTTGTATTGTTCTTGCTCAACATTATTAAATGATTTATTAAATTTTTTACTTCAATTTTTATATGATTTAGTTATTCAATTCATTTCAATTTTTATTCCTTAAAAAAATTATTTTTTACATTATAAAAAACATATATATATATATCGTATTTTTAATTGTGTAAATTATTTTTTACATTATAAAAAACATATATATATATATTTTTTTTATCAATTTTTTTAAACTAGTATAAATTTATTCTAAAATTTATTATTTTATATTTATAAATACCAGAAGTATCCTTATAACATAATTTAATAAAGTAAAAATAAGACCAGGTCCTACAATATCTAAAACAACCACCATCAGAATACTTAAAGAAGTTTCAACGACCATTACCGACGACCATATTACATTCACATGTATTTTGTGTGTAACATGTTACATTCATGTGTATCTTTGTATGTAACATGTTACATCTACTGTAATTCCAGTGACTCACTGAATATAACATGCATTGCACCAAAAGTGAATATTTGCATCAATTTTTTAACTATGAAAATCGTTTTTTGCATTGGTTTGAAAAACGACGTAAATAATTGTCATAGATTTTTGCATTCTTCGTGAAAAAACCAACACAAATGTAGATATTTGCTATATATATATCATACTTATATAAAAAAAATTCAATTCAACAACACACAATGTAGATCTGTATAGTATATAAGAATTTTGAAAATTATGTTACATTTCATTAATAAGTTCAAACAAGTTACAAAGATTATAAAGTATTCCTAAGTATATATATACAAAAGTAATTATAATATATATACTAGCTAAATAACACAAGAAAAATGTACACTTAATCTTCAACATTAACTATGAAGGATAACATATATTTTACCCATATTTCTTATAGTTTATCAAAGACGTGGTCTTGTATGGATCGTCTACTTTTATCTATTATAAATGAAAAAAATCAATATTCAATAATTAATGTAATTTACTAAATATTGTTAAATTAAAATTAGAAAGTTTATATTTAATTATATAATAGGTTTTGATAAATTATGTATAATTTTATTCATAAACTTTATAATATAAATCTCACACAATTTGATACCAACTTACTTGTACAATGTTAAAATTAAGTTACGTTAGTTAAGTATATAATATTTATATAAATTAATAACAAAACTAAATATATAAAGTTTACAATTAACTTACCTTCACATCCATGTTAATGATTATTTTTTGATATTTTAATTATTTTACTTTACCAAATTCTATAAGCTATATATAATTCCAATTTAATGTTACTCAATATATATGGTGATTAAGATTTTGGGATAATTATAATACATAATCAATTAAACTTATCTGTTAAGTACATTATGAACATTTTATATATAAGAGTATTTCAAAGAATCCATATAATAGCATGTACAAAGATATGACTCATACAAAACCAAAACTCAATTATGACTATAATAGTTAAACGAACAAAGTTAATATATATACATTAGAATTATAACTCTATTATATTGATCATATAACGAGTATGAATAATTCAAAATATAAATTACCTTATAGGATATAGAATAACCAACTTATGGTTGAATGTAGCTCTTAAGTCCTATTACTTACTCTAATAGTTCGATTTGATTTGGATTTCTCCAATTTCATCAACCAAGGATAGGTGGAGGATTTTTCATGTTGAGTTTCATTTTTTACAACTAAATCATCATACAACTTCCTACATAGAATATAAGTAAAGTATGTATCATGATTTATGATATTTATTAAAATCATATATAGATATATTTTGAATGTTATTTTATCCATACTTAGATGATATATTAGGTTGTACAATTCATTTTAAATAAATGTATCAAGCAATTAGCTGTAATATTTATGAATTTAAAATCAAACCTCAAAATATGTGAGTCAAATCACTCTTAAACCATTGCCAAGTTTCTTTGCACAACTTACCATGACCATTATATTTTCAAAGTTTGGAATCTAGTTTTGGGCATAAATAGCATTGTACTTTGTCCAAGATTTATTCTTTCTTAACCTTTTGCTCATATACTACTTTAAAAACTTTACAGTTGTTTATCATGAGTGACCTTAGCATCCACTTTTCAGCTTAATTCTTCAATATGGGTCTACATAAAAAAGATATAAACTTAAAAAAATATTTTTTCTAAATATTTTAATAAATACAAATCTTATTGAGTTTGGGTTTAGTTAAACTAAATGAGGAGGCCAAGTCACAAATGAACATTCTAACTCTTTTAAAGTTTCATAATAGTTATTTTAAATTAGCAATATGTACTTAGATTCATAAACCCTCTTCATTGTGATTTTATAATTATTTCCAAATATGTACTTGATGCATTACACCTCCTTAATTTGGTATTACGGATCTAACATCAACTTATCTCTAATTTGTTATATCTTTCATCAAATACCTCATATCCTAAAAACATGACTTATATTAGTGGTTAATATTATCAGTCAAATATAATGTTTAGTTTGAATAAAATATATTAATTTTTTTAATTTTAAATGGAGGATTAATAAACTAAGGAGTAGCAAAGTATTAATTATACTATCACACATTTTTTTCAATTACAAGGTCTAGTATAGTCTTAGGGACGTCCTTAGTTTTTCTACGAAATCAAGAAAAATACTAATTATATCATCATACATTTTTTTTAAATATGCATCACATTTAAACAATGACGCATATGCAAGCTCTTTCATTAAGGCAGTTCTCAACAAATAGATTTCTTCTTTCAACATTTGATATCTATATCACTACTTTTTTTCTCCTTCACAATTTTTTCTTTCATAATTTTTTTTAAAACTTTTTCAATTTTTCTTTTTTTTCTTACCTTTTTTGATATTGCATAAAGGATTTACATTTTTGTTTCTAGCAATCTTTTTTAACTTGGATAAAACTACTTACTTTTTTAGTAACATTTTTCATCCCATGTATTTTAAATATAATTCCTTCAATTTCATGTTATATCTTCAATCCCCGTTTGATTCTAGAAGCCAAGGAATGGAGTTCACATCTATCAAAAGCTTTCTTTTGAAATCTAAATTTGTGTCTAGTAGCCAAGAATATTCTATGTCTTATATAATACATCTTTCTCTCTTGTAGGATATAATTTGCGTAAGTATCATCACTACAAATTGAAAAAGATTGATTTTCATGAATTGCATGTCCTAATAAATTATCATATGCCAAAAATTATTAATTATCCATCAAAGCACTAATATTAATGTGAAACACTCATCTATGTACGCATCATACATTTTGACTCTTTCATCCCACAAGGTCTTTTGATCATCTATTAAAGGCTCCAAGAATACATCATTATCCAAACTAAGTTGTTTTGAACTTGATATCAATAATGTTAACATCATAAAAATATTTATACAAATCTAAGGAGAAAGATTATAGGTGATTGGCTAAACACTATACTTACTACTTATGGAATTATAGGGTTTAATTCTATGAGTAGCTATAACAAGTCAAAGATTCCTATGTTCATTTGCTAATTTAAGTCTCATGACATCAACTACTTTTCAAGATAAGGAATCACAAAGATGACCTAAAAAACCATAATTCAACTAATTCTTTGACTATCATATCAAATTTTTTGATGTCTTCTTACTCTTATACATTCTTTGAAAACAAAGAATTGATGGGAAGTATCATAAACATTTATTGGCATATCTTTCTTTATATTCCTATTAGAAGTCATCTTCAAAATCACCACAATCTGAACAACTTAAAAGATCCACATATTTATTTCTATAAAGATTGTAATCATAATGACAAGTATGAATCTCCCAAAATGTCAAGCCAAAATAATTTAAAGTCGTCTTAGCTTTATACATGAATGAAGGTAATTCATTTCCATCAAGTAGTAATTCTATAACTATATTTAGGTAATGTTTGGTTGGTGGGAATGGAAAAGAATCAGAATATATTCCTTCCATTTGTATGTTTGGTTGGGCTGAATAGAAGGTACGGAATAAAATCGATTACTAAAGGAGAAGGAATCACAATTCCTTCTCCCCCTTTTAGGAATCATGATTTCATTCGCATCTCATTCTTATCTCAATTTTTTTTTCCAATTTTACCTTCACTCCAAATATAACCCTAAACTCAAATCCCAAATCCCAAATCCCAAAACCCTAAATCCTAAAATCCTAAAACCTTAAACTCTAAACCCAAAATCCTAAAACCCTAAACCTTAAACACAAAACCCTAAAACCTAAATCCCAAAACCCAAAACCCTAAATCCCAAAACACTAAACCCTAAAATCCTAAAACCCTAAACCCCAAAATCCTAAATCCCCAAACCCTAAACCCCTAAATCCTAAATCTTAAACCTCAAATCCCTAAATCTTAAACCTTATATCCTAAACCCTAAACCCCAAATTCCAAATCCTAAAACCCTAAACCCTAAATCCAAAATCCTAAATTTTAAAACCCTAAACCCTTTTTAGAAAAATAATAATTTTAACTCTAAACCTTAACCCACAAATATAACCCTAAACCCTAAATCCCAAATCCTAAATCCCTAATCCCTAAATCCCAAACCTCAAAACCCTAAACGCTATTTAGAAAAATAATAATTTTAATAATATATTTTCTTTTTAATTAAGTAATAATTATTTAGAAAAATAATGATTTCAATAATGTATTTTTCCTGACAAAAAAATAGTAATTAAATGACATTATTTAAATTTTACTAAATGTAAGGGTATTAAGGTAATTTACAATTTTTTTCATTTCATTCCAGTGACAAATCAAACACTATAATCCTGATTCCGAGCTTGATTCCAATGGTGAAAACAAACAACATTGTTTCCTTTTCATTCTATTTCATTCTCATTCTCATTCCGATTCTGATTCTATTCTGCGAACCAAACGCCACCTCAATGTTTTAGTAAATCCAGTTGACACATCTTAAAAGGACAAGTCAAAAGATAAAACCTTTATTCTTTTAAAATTTTGTTGATGTAAATATAGTTTCAAGGGTCGAACCCTCGAAGGATTGTTAACAATTTCTATATCTAATTACTATTTCATTAGTAAATTAATTAAAATTAGTAAATATGATTTTTTGATTGATCGTAAAGAAAATAACGTAAAATAATAAAAATAAATTGTTAAAGAATATTGAAAAATATGTGATCATAGAACTATCCTCACCACTAGCTTACAATTCAATTAATCATATCATGAATGAAAATTAGTTTCTTAAGTTTTAAATTACTTTCAAAGTTTAAATTCATTATTGAATTCTCAACTTTAACTTTAGAATTCTAGGTCTACTTAAGACTTCTCACATTTTCTTATTATGTAATTAATTAATGATATGATCGTTAATCAACTTAAATCTCAAACAACCTAGATATATGCGTAATAGATTTAATATTTTCATTGCATTAAGATCTAAAAAATGATAACTAAACTTGGCAAGATTAAAATCATTGTTAACCTTTAATGTAGGCATTCAAACCTTCTTGTGAAAACAATCATAAGGTACTACTACGAATAAAAATAATAGCGATTGCGTACTAACATCTTAAACTAGAAATAAACATATTCATTTTATAAACTAGTTGATCACCATTATTCATACATGTATAATTTTGACATTCTTACATAGAATTAAATACATCAAGAATCAAGAATTAAAACTAAAATTATCATGAGTATAGAGCTTGAAATTTTCCACAATCACATTATTAGTTTAACGAAATGTAGTAATTAAGAGAATCAACATTATTTTCAAAGAAAACTATAAAGAAAATGATTAAGAAAAACTTAAAAGGGTAGATGATGAAGCCAATATGACCTTAATCTTCAGTCTCCAATCTTCTCTTAAAAATATCATCCAAAAGTTTTCCTTGATGTGCTCTTTAATCATTCTTATTCTTTATAACAATTGTTATATTTTGATGATCCCTTAGATTATTTATATAATGTATTTTTTAGCTTAATCTGAATTAGATTAGAATTTGTTTGATTCAATAATCAAGATTAAAAGTTTGTGATAAAAAAATGCTAGATTTGAGTGTCTCGATCGATTGAGACATTTTCTCGATCGATATAACAATTATAATTTCCAATAAGAGATTGCTTGATTGATCAAGCCTTACTTGCCGTTCTTGCCTTAACTCCTCGATCGATCAAGTATCCTGTTTTTGCTCTAAATATACATTCCCCCCTTCTTTTTGCTTATTCCATCCTTTAATGTCTATATACCACAAAATAGACACATAAAATCATAGAAAACTAAAATTCATTATAAATATGTGAGAATGTATGCACAAATATATGTATAAAATGACACTGATCACCCATCAGTATCAATTATCCCACGTTTTGTCTTGATATTATACAACTTTATCAATGCAGACAACTTAGTATATTTTGTACAATTTAGATAAAGTGACTTCTCTACATCTTCTATATTGTCTTAAATACTTTGGGATTGTCAACAAACTTATCTTTCATAGCATAGACCATTTCATCCATATTTTCATATGCATCAACGTCAACTTCAAGTATTCTTAGTCTCCTTAATCAATGTGATGTTTCATTATCACCATCTAATTCCATATCTTCTTTATTAAAAAAATTAATTATTATAACTTGTTAAAATATCCTTATATTTTTCGCAGGAAAAAAATTCAAATTCTTGCACTTAGCGTAAAGACATCAAAGCACATCCTCACCATTCAAATTTTTATAAATAAATCAACTCATTCTAAATACTCTTTAACAAAATTAGGTTGTTGTATCTAAAACTTATCCGTTCTATATAGGTATAATTGACAATTCAATATAAAAATGATTTTATTATATTATAAATACATACATACATATATATATATACACAATAAATAAACATTAATCATAATAAAATTTATTATTTCAATCAAACATCTAAATTATTTATGCTTATTATACTAGCACTAAATATCTATTAATATCATATTATTATATAATAACTTTAAAGTATAAACTAACAACAATTAATAAACATATGTATAGAGATTTATTTATTAAAAAATGTATAAAGTTGTACAAATATTATGTTAATATTATTCTTCAATTAAGAAAAAAAAACTATTTGAATTGAAATAATCATATCTCTATATGATTAATTAATTCCACAATATGTATTGCTCGAGGAGAAAAATCAAACTACAAAAATAAAAGTATAAATTCAGATTTCATAAAAAAATATAATATAATTAACAAAAATAACTTAAAATATTACAAAAACAACATTTTTCCCATATAATCTAGTAATTTATAACTTTATTTGAGCTAAAAATAAACTACAAAAATAAAAGCATAAATTCAGATTTAATAAAAAATATAATATATTTAACAAAAATAACTTCAAATATTACAAAAATAATATATTTTTACATAACCTACTAACTTAAACATTATTTGAGTTTCATATTAATGTTTGGTAAGTAAGAAAATAAAGAAAAACAAAGAGAAAGTTAAATGTAAAAAAACCTTATGGAAAATGTTAAATGAAGAGTTGTTGGAACTAGTAGAGGTAGCTGAGTGTACCAGAAGGGCGGGGGCTTGTTAGATTGGTAGCGGGTTGGGATGGTGTTGGATTGGATAGTTGGGAGAATAGACTATGTGCGGTGTAAAGGGTCTTGCAAAAAAAAGGGTGATGGAGAAAAAAGAGTTGTTAGCGTTTTAATGAGGACCTCTGTGCCGGCTATTGTGAAAAAATGACATAATTTTCATCGATTTTGGGAAATAATCGACCCAAGTCTGCATTAATTTTTCATAACAACTAACATAGATCTTTTTTTTTCAAGTGCATTAGTTGTTTAGATCAACCGACACAAATATGCATAGGTTGTTTTGAAAAATGAACACAAAGTGTTTTTAAGTATGTTTTACGTGGTATCTTTTTAAAATTGACTCAAAAAAGACACAAATAGTTAATTTTGCAATACTAATGTTACATCTACACGTCATTTATATGTAACCTATTACAT
Organism: Hippophae gyantsensis; assembly: GCA_030763125.1. Lineage (NCBI taxonomy): Eukaryota > Viridiplantae > Streptophyta > Magnoliopsida > Rosales > Elaeagnaceae > Hippophae > Hippophae gyantsensis. The sequence goes on from CM061032.1 coordinate 55,429,401, forward strand.
TGTCCGTAGTTTCGATGACTCATCAAATGTAACTCGTTACATCTACACGTATATTTATATGTAACCTATTACACCGAGCGTAGTTTCGATGACTCACCAAATGCAACTTGTTACATCATATGTATCTTTTTATGTAACATATTACATGTACCTACGACTTGGTCACCAACGGTGGTTACCAGAGCATCAGTGGATTCGTTGGCTAAAATCTAATAAGTTCATCGGTAATAGCTATTAGAAATGTGGTGAGATAATCTTTATCTCATTTTTTTGAATTTATGATAAGAGAGCCTTTTGGTATTTTTATTAGATAATTTAGTATAAAATTATTGTTTTGGGGTAAATTAATGCTAGTTAAAAAAATAATCAATTTATTAAAAATAAAATTATTCAAATAAAAAATTACTAAAATATTATGTAAGGAAATTTTGATTCACCTCTCGAGCTTTTATTTGAAACGTGAACTACTTGTTCATTGAAAAATAGAAGATATAAATTGACTAGGGAGAGAACAATCGTTCATGTTATAACACATACAAATATATAAGCAATGTAAGTAAGATTCTCTTAGGTGATGTTTGGTTCACAGAATGAAATAAAAGAGAAAGAATTTTGTTTGATTTGATCATTGAAATCAAAGAATAAATCAGTACTACAATGTTTGGTTTACAACTGAAATGTAATAAAACAACATTGTATATTACCTTAATACCCTTATATTTAATAAAGTTTAAATAATATAATTTAATTATTATTATTTTGTTAGAAAAAATATATTATTGAAATCATTATTTTTTAAATAATTATTACATAAAAATAAAATATATTATTTTTCTAAATAGGGTTTTGAGGTTTGAGATTTGAGATTTTAGATTTAAGGATTTAGGGTTTAAAATTTTGGAATTTAGGATTTGGGATTTGGGTTTAGGGTTATATTTGTGAGTTAAGGTTTAGGGTTAAAATTATATTTTGGGATTTAAGATTTGAGATTCAGGATTTAGGATTTAGAGTTATATTTATGGGTTAAAGTTTAGGGTCAAAATAATTATTTTTCTAAATAGGGTTTAGGGTTTTGGGATTTATGATTTGTGATTACGGTTTAAGATTTAGGATTTAGGGCTTAGAGTTTAGGGCTTAGGCTTAGGCTTAGGATTATAAGGTTGGGGTAAAATTGAAAAAAAAAATTGAGATGAGAATAGAAAGGAATTATGATTCATTCTTTTGAAAGGAATTATGATTCATTCTTTTGAAAGAAATATGATTTATTTTCTTTTATAAATCAATTTCATTTCATTCTTATTTTTAAGTCCAACCAAATATAAAATTAGAAGGAATCAATTCTGATTCTATTTCATTCCAGTCAATTAAACATGAGTTTATAGACTATTTTATACATTTTTTTAATTTTTAAGAGGAGTATAATAATAATTAATCTAACAAATCAGTTAAAAATGTAACATTAAGGAGTGCCTTAAATGCTTTAATTAATAAGTTAGACATATAGTATGTGTTGATAAAGAAATTAATCTATTATTTTTAAAATATTTATCATGATACATCTCTGCCTTTCTGGATATTGCTAACATTCTTAGTTTCTAGATAAATAATTACAAACCACGTACCATCTTACTCTACCCACCTTGAAGTAGATATTACTTCGCTATATACAGGTTTTAAATTTGCTTCTTAGTAAACAATGTGTTGAAAGGGTATAAAGGATGTATGTGGTAATATTAAGTTGCAATTTTTATTTAGAAAAGGAAAACTTTATCTTACTATCTTCATTAGTCTTCAATATATTGTTGCTTAGTTACTAAACATATATTTTATTTTTTAAATTACATTCTGTAGAGATGTTTACTTTAAAATGTAATACATGATGACCCTTTAGAAAATAAAAGTGATATCATTGTCAATAACCACATCTTTTATTTGCTTCCATTTGTATACCTAAATTGCATCTTACAATATTTTCAATCAGTTTACTCTTTAACCTCTAGGATAGCAATAACTCAAATAATAATAATAATATATGGATTTAGATATAGATAAAAAAACATGTGCTAAAATATTAAAAATTAAAAACGTGTTAAAAATTGTGCACACGGATCTACATTAAAAATAAATCTATCTAAATTAAGAATTAGACAAAAATATATTAAACTTAACAAAAAAAAAGCAAAGGAAATAAAAAACCCATCCAAACAAGAGCAAACTCCTATTAAATGCGATCATAGAAACCAAAAATCAAGCAACATAAGGTGAAAAAAACAAATACTAAATAAATTTTTATGCATAATTAGTATTCTAAAAGATAACAAGTAAAATTAATAATAAACTTGATCTAAAATTTTAAGAAATTGAAAATGTAGCACATGTTGTTATAGTGCAATGACACCAAATCTCTTTTTGTAGGGCACAAACACAAGATTATATATTAATCTCAGATGAACTGTATAATGTTATTTAAAAAAATATAAATTATATATATTTTTAAATAATTAGCAACTCACTCAAAGTTATATTCAAATTAGTTACAACGGTTGAGTATGTAAGTCACAATTTTTTATTGATGAGTAAAACCAAAAACAAAAATTTATTCTTGAATGCACCAAATAAATAGATATACCAATAAACTAACTACTCATCACCAAAGCCTTCCACACTGCTCATTATATAGATATACATGCATTTAAATATCAATATCATGCCATAATAAGCAACATTTTACCGGCCAATGTAATATAATGAGTAATTATGCAAAAACAAACCTTCCTAATAAGACTCTTATTCCACATAAATGCTTCCTTCAAAGCTCTCATTCAGAAATAAAGCTAGGATTCAGAATTGAAGCTAAAAAAAAATGGGTGCCAAATCCTCCGCCTATTCTTCTAAACAAAGACCATTCATTTTCTCTCTAATCTTATTAAGTATATCACTTGTAATTTTCACATCATTTCTTAGGGAAAAACCAAATTCTATTAAAACTCAAGAAAATTTTCAGAAAGAGATCATTAAAAATTCCAAATGGTTTGAAATCATTGCTAAAGAATTAAAGGGTTTGAAGAATATCAAGATTGGTTTAGTCAATGTTAATCAAAGCGATGAAGTTGTACATGAACTACATGGATTGCCCAAATCAGAGACAGTATTAGTAGAGTTTGAACAAATTATAGGTGAGACTAGAGAGTGGGAGGAGTTTTTTCCTGAATGGATTGATGAAGATCAAAAATGGAAATCTCCAAATTGCCCTCAAATCCCAATGCCAAATTTAAAAAATTATAAAGACCTTGACTTGGTTTTAGCTAGAGTTCCATGTGGGAAGAATTGGACAACTAGTAAAGGGATTAGAGATGTGTTTAGGCTACAAGTTAATTTGGTGGTGGCTAATGTTTTGGTGGAAAGTAGCTGGCTGCCGTTGGATGTGGAATATAGGACGGTCTACGTGGTGTTCATTGGGTCTTGTGGACCAATGGTTGAGATTTTTAGATGCGATGATCTCTTGATGCATCATGGGGATTATTGGGTGTATAAGCCTGAGATGAGAAGGCTTAAACAGAAAGTGCTTATGCCTGTTGGGTCATGCCAGCTTGCTTCTGCTTATGCACAAGCAGGTATGATTTAGTTTGTTTGCATTATTTTGTTAGTGGTATTACATAGCCAGGTATATGATGTGCTCAAATTGTATTATAGTATAAGAATATAGTTAAGTTATTGCAGGTAATTTTCTTTTCTTATATGGGTTTACTCAATATGTTATGAATGTTAGTTTATAGCATGAATATTCAAATTATATTATTTAAATGTGATGATTTTTTTAATATTATTTTAGTAGGATCTACGTTACAATGTCATTATTGTTTAACAAACAAATTATTATTGTAACGTGGAAAATACCAAATATATTTATCAAAATCACCATATATATATATATATATATTAAAAATAAAAAAGGCTAAAAAAATAGTTAAAAAGTAATATTTATCACCTCTTAAAATTTATATAAAGAAAAGTGTAGTTAATAACGACCAATTAGATATTTAATTAAAAGTATTAAATATTGATATCTCGTTATTTAAAACCATTTCAATATTTATTATCCTTGTTATAATTTTAGGGTAATTAATTAAAAAGAAAAAAAGACAGATATTTTTTTTTGCATGATTCAGTCTACTACAAACGACATGTCGTTTGAAGAACTTTTCCATTCCCAATTTCAGGCATAGATGCATGGAGGCCCTCCAATCCACAACCTAACAAGAGCAACTCCACACAACACTACCGTCATCGTCCCCAATATGCCTACATGACCGTCCTCCACTCTTCTGAAGACTATGTATGTGGCGCCATAGCTTTAGCTCAAAGCATCAAGCAAACCAATTCCAACAAAGACCTCGTCCTTCTCGTAGACGAATCCATCTCTTCCAATTCCATTAAAGGTCTCCGAGCTGCTGGTTGGATAATCTTCCCAATTCAACGCATTTACAGCCCATTTGCCCAAAAGGGTTCTTATAACGAATGGAATTACAGCAAACTTCGAATTTGGCAACTCACATACTATGAAAAAATCATATTTATCGATGCCGATCTTCTAATCTTAAAGAACATTGATTCTTTCTTTACTTACCCTCAATTATCAGCTTCAGCCAACAACAAGGTGTTATTCAATTCTGGGTTGATGATTATTGAGCCATCCACTTGTCTATTTGAAGATATGATAAAGAAAACCTTCAAGTTGGAATCATACAATGGAGGTGACCAAGGTTTTTTGAATGAATATTTCACTTGGTGGCACAGGTTGCCCAGAAAGTTGAATTATTTGAAAGCGTTTGAGATTGGTAGGAATGAAAATCATGAGGTTTCTGAGGATGTTTTTGCAATGCATTATTTGGGTTTGAAGCCATGGATGTGTTATAAGGATTATGATTGTAATTGGGATGTTATGGGAAGCCATGTGTTTGCTAGTGACTCTGCTCATCAGAAATGGTGGGAAGTGTTTGATAAAATGCCTAAGAGGTTTCAGGCTTATTGTGGATTGACAAAGAAGATGGATCAAAGAATTAGGAAGTGGAGAAGAATTGCGAAGAAAGATAAGTTGGCTAATGGGCATTGGAAAATTGTGCCTGAGGATCCAAGGCAGTACCATTTTGTAGATTAGTTCAACCCTTAAATGGTATATATATATATAAACACAAACACAAACACACGGAAGACATCGCTGTATTTCTTAGTAATGTTTAGTAATAGATAAAGATGTGCTACTATGTTTAGTGTGTTTTTGACCGTCTCAAGAAGTCAAAGTGCAACACTGTTGTAGTTTTTATTTTGAGTAATTTTAATACTATGTTAATGCAATATAAAATAATATAATAATACATCATAGTCCAGGGCTATTATTATACTATAAATCTAATGAAATGAACAATAACTATGGAGACTCTTCGTTTCATTTAGGGATGGCACGGGGACGGGCGGGGACGGATTTGAATATAACCGTCCCTGAACCGAATTATAAAATATGTCCCCGAAATCGCCCGAAAACCGTTGCAGTTCGGGGACAGTTTTTTACCCACGGTTAACAATTCGGGACAGTTATTGAAAAAAAAACAAAAAAAAACCGTTTTTCAAAATCCTATTCAATTGAGCCCCCTTTAGCAATGCAATTCAACCAAAACAAATGGTTGATGTTGAATTTATTATCTGAATTTGTTATTTTGAGTTTATGATAAAAAAAATTAACATTTAATAATATATATTTCTATGAATCTAGATAACATTAAATACATATAATGATATAAACAAGAAACACAAGATATAAATAAAATATTATAAACTAATACAAATATTGAAATCTAATTAAATAAATAAAAACTTCTTTCTTCTAATTATTCATTTATTCTAATTATTCATCAACCGTACGCATTTCTTGCAAAAATCAAACATATAAAATCACTTTTATAAACCAAAATAATAAATTGATTAATCAATAATGTAATTTTTTTACCTCAACATCATCTTCTGCAATATTAATAGTGGAAGCGGATGAACCAGGAGATAACATATCTGAATAAATTATAAAATATTTAAATACATAATTAAATAATCAATATATAATACATAAAACAAGTGTTAATAAAATATAATGTGTATTAAATATATAAACTTATACCTTGTTTATGAATATTAGCTCATAACCAATCTTGAGTACACATCAAAGCTTCCAATGTGTTTTCTTTGAGTCTACTACGATGTTTGCTTACTACTCTACCACTTGTACTAAATGCAGATTCTGAAGCAACTGTGGTGACCGGAATAGCCAAGATATCTCTAGTCATATCATGCATTATTGGATACTTATGTTTATTACACTTCCACCAGGACAATATATCAAACTCTTCATCCGAAATTTCTACATCAGCCTCCTCTAAATAAGAGTCTAACTCAGATTTCAAAGATCCAGCTTTATTTTGCATTAATTTCCATTGTTTATACTCATTTATACCACTAGGATTAAGAATACTAGTACCTTTTGAACTTTGAGATGTATTGGAACGTGTTGAAAATTCAATTTGTCGACTCTCTTCTAAAATTCGTTTATTTCGGTACATATTTATCAAATCATAACATTTTGTTCTCACCTTTTCAATTTCAAAAAAGGCATTCTCTCCATATATTCTTGGAAAATAGAATTCGAGATAATTCATCTTAAATCTAGGATCCAAAACAACTCCTATTGCCATGACAATATTAACTTCTTGCCAATACTTATCAAATTTTACAAGCATGTTTGACGCCATTCCCTTGACCAAATCATCCTCATCATTAATCCAATTATATAATGACAATTTGATGTCACAAATATGAGGAAATAACATGTTTATAGTGGGATAGTTGGAACCAGAAATCAATTCAGTAACCTTGTAAAATACTTCTAACTTATCACAAATTGTACTTGCCATTTTCCAATCCAATGCATCAGGAAGACTATTATAATTCTTATCCAATTGTTTTAAACGAGGAAACACTTTCTCATAAAACAATGCATTTTTAAGCATTATAAAAGTAGAATTCCAACGAGTTTGACAATCAAGAGATAAATTCTTACAAGAAGACTTTATCTCTTGAGATGCAATCTTTTTAAATTTTTCCTCCCTCTTTTGTGTTGCTGTCCAATATGCAACACTATCTCTAACTTTAACAATGCATTGAGAAATTAGATTTAACCCATCTTTCACTACCAAGTTTAATATGTGAGCAGCACAACGCATGTGAAAAATATCTCCATACAATAACATTGAAGTTCTATCTAATGAATCTAACAGATCAGGTAGCATTGAATCATTAGTAGAACAATTATCTAAAGTTAAGGTTGAAATCTTACGATCAATGTTCCAATCCAAAAAGCAACTCATTAGTTCTTGACCAATAACTGCAGCATTGTGTGGAGCAGGAACATATATAAACCTACAAAAAATTATATAGTAACAATAAAATTGTTATATACAATCATTTAATATATCAAATCTCTAAAAAAATATTTAATAGGAATTGTATAAATTTTAACAATAAACTTAAAAATTACCTTATTATTTTACTATGCAAATACCAATTGTCATCAATGAAATGACAAGTTACAGCCATGAATCCTTTGTTCTGATTTCCAGACTTCCACATATCACTCGTGATTGTAACACGACTTTTATTGTTCTCCAACATATCCATCATTTTTTTTTCTCAACATCATAAATCTTTATAATGTTTATCTTAACTGTCGCCCGAGAAATAGGCTTCCATATTGGTTGTAATGAATGTGAATATTCCCTAAATCCATGATGTTCTACAATACTAAGAGGATACTCGTGTAAAATTGTCATCTTTGCACATTTATCACGAGAAACTTGAGAATCAAAATTCCAATGTCCTAATTCAATTCTATCCCTTTTTTTTGTTACGATTTAACAATGATTGGCCGATACCTCTTTCTTGACGTTTGAATGGACAACATTTTGTATGTGCTTTCAAATAAGATGTCATATTCCTTGTATCACCTCCTAACCGTTTTCCGCAATAATTACATATTGCCTTCCATATCCCATTAATTTTCTTCCTATCAAAATGAACCCATGCTTCAGACTTTAATTTAGCCTTCCCATCTTCTTCCTCACTACATTCATTTGATGGTTGACTTTGTGTATTTTCAGGTGAAGAGGTTGATGTAAGGAGAGGAACATTTGTATGTTGATCGGCACTTGAAGTTCCACCACTTATTACCTCCACATTAAGTTCAATGTCATTTACTCCTTGAGATGATTGTGGTGAACAATTCTGAAAAAAATAACTTTCAAAATGTAAATTCATATGTAAAAAATATATACTTATACTTTCTATTATCTCAAGTTACCTTTTCAACATATTCATTTGTCATGATATTTAAAATCTCTCGATAGTCTTGATATGATAACCTCTAATGCCAGTGATCCTTATCCTGGAATGTGGTTGCACACTAAATAGCACACACAGTTTTAGCACATTTAATAGCACACACAGTTTTAGCACACTTAATAGCATACATAGTTTTAGCACACTTAATAGCACACACAGTCTTAGCACACTTAATAGCACACACAGTTTTAGCACACTTAATAGCACACACAGTTTTAGCACACTTAATAGCACACACAGTTTTAGCACACTTAATAGCACACACAGTTTTAGCACACACTGACATGATCAAATAAAAGGAAAGGAATGATTGATACTAACAGGATCGTTCTTAAAGAAAACCAAAGAAGTGCGAGTAAGGATAAACCACCGCTTTTTCCAAGATTTCCACCCTATTCCTGCCAGTTCACAAAAAATAATTAAGTTGTGTTACAAAAAGAAATAAATCTAATATATTACTTGAAGTATAGTTCAATGGTGACGTTCACACATTACTTGAAGTAGCTTACAAAAGTAACATGTTGCAATCAGAATCAATAGTTCAATGGTTTTTTCATGAATGTGTGTTGCAAAGGTAAAGGAAGAATAGCTTATAAAAATGAGCAGTATTATATATCACAAAAATATCATACACACATTTAATCTGGTACAATCTTATTTGATACAATTTTTTAGGCTAACTGTATTATCCAATCAAACTCTACCACATCATTTAAGATCTATAACAAAATTGTGATAATTAAAATTTTCCTATAAAAACTGGATACCAATATATGTTTAATTAATTTATTACTAAAAAAACAATGAATTTTTCTACTGGCAAAGGTAGAAAGTAAAGAAAAGATACAATGCAATACATGAATAAGGAGTCAGGAAGAACACATCAATCTCTGAACCTTATTGCAAAACTTGAAAATTAATTACAATGAAAATCCCAACATATCTTTCAAAGAAAAAGAAAATTACAACATGATAGCCTCAATATTTATTATACAAAAATCAGAATGAGATAAATGAACAAACTCCACAATTGTTGTTTCACTTTTTACCCTTTAAGACTAATTCTGCTCATGCCCATTAAATATCTTATTGTTTCTTTTCACCCTTAAACATAAGACTCGCAAAATAGCTTCAATTCAACAGTCAACACCTCTAAATAACCTTGACTTTTCTTTCACTCTCAGCACTATTAAACATTTCGTTATCAGTCTACGAATCTCAGGAGCAGCCCATTGAATTTTTTTTTCTTTTTTCCTCCCTTAAACGTAATCTACAAATCTAAATAAGTTTCAAACAGTCACTTTTTAATTTCCCTAACAAGTTGAATTATTTCATGTTTGAAACTTGCCCCCCCACCCCCCTCTAATTATCATATTGTCCAAATCAACCCCATGGAGCTATGTATTAAAATCAAGGGAAGGACTGGTGTTCAAACAAAAAAAAAGGAAAGAAAAAAAAGAATCTCACAAACAACAACATGATCAAACACATTGAACAAGAAACCTGGATAAATCAATCCTAAATTAAGAAGAAACAAGGAAATGAAGAAATATGTTGATCTTCACCAACCTTTAGAAGATATGAAAAGCGGACCACTCTTGAATACCTGCTAAATAGTACCAAGTGTAAGAAAGCCTGATCTGCAGATGGAAGATTGGAAGGAAAATGAAAGAAAATGAGAGAGTAAGAAAAAAAAGGAGGCGCTGAGTAGGGATTATGATTTAGGACGGCAAGCATAAATTAGGTTTATATATTAGGTTAAAAATAAATAAATTTTAATTAATATATAATTTATTTAAATAAATATAATTAATTTCGGGTACGGGCAGGTACGGTTTTTAGTATAACCGTAACCGAACCGTACCCGCGTATTTATGTTCGGTTTTTACCCGAAATCGAACCCGTCCCCGAAATTACACGGTTAAAAACCGAACCGTGGGTGCGGATAACCGAACCCGCAGTTTTTTTGCCCATCCCTAGTTTCATTTCAAAATATAAATTAATCAAAAGACATTAACTCCTTGAGTTTTGAAAAATATAAAAAGTTAGATATCTAGTTATTTAAAAATATAAGAAATTTTTTATTCAAATTTTATATAAATGTGATTTAAACCTAATATAATATATAGATAGGTGTACATAATTATTACATTGTTTTCGTTATACCCTAGTTAAATTAGATACAAATTAAGATAATTAGTAATAACAAAATTACAAGATTGTGAAAATATAACAATGCTAAGCATTTTTAACTCTTTATTAATTACTATTGCAATTCAATTTAATTAGGATACTTTTATTTTCATGGAAGTTTCATTTTTTATATATTATGAATTACATGATAAATTAAAATTTGTAATAATAAAAATAATATTTTTAGTAATAACTCGTTATCCTCCATTCAAGAAATCTTTTTTTTGTTATGTGTTTTTTGAGTTGTTATTTATGATAATTTTTATTTAATTTATTGAAAAAATAAAAAAATTTATAACTATAAAAATAAATTTACCAAATTCATACATTTTTATTATTAATAAAAAATTTAATATATTATTTTATATTAAATATTGTTAAAATTAAATTAAGATTATTTAGATAGGTTTAATATTAAAAAATATTTAATTAAATCTTTATTCAGATAATATTTTAATTTATTTTGGAAATAATTTTTTAATATAAACTTCGAAAAATAGTAGTATATTTTTTCCCTCCCTTCACTTTCCTCTTTCTTCTCAAAATTTGTGTCTTTTTGCCGACCAAATGAAAACCCACCATCACCAGTGACCCCTACTCTCTTTCTCATTCTCTGTGCTACTCTCAATCGGTATTCAGAAGCAGATAGAAAGAAAAAAAACGAAAAATGCAAGACATATTTGGATCAGTTCGGCGATCACTGGTGTTCCGTGCAACTTCTGATAATGAGGAATCGCCGAGCCCAATTGGGGAAGAACAATCAACCCTAGTCGAAAAAATTAATTCCTGTATCCGAAAATCCAGAGTCTTCTCCAAACTCTCACTTTCACCACAGAAATCTTCAAAGCCTTCAGTTGAAGAGGGCAATGCGCTTCAGATCCGATGGCGCAAAGGCGAGTTGATTGGTTGTGGTTCCTTTGGCCGTGTCTACATGGGCATGAATCTTGATTCTGGGGAGCTTATTGCTATCAAACAGGTCCAGTTTAGGATATTTTTCGCCGTTCTTTGTTTGGAGTAATGGCCATTAGTTCATATTTGACTTAGTTGCTGCTTTGACATTGTCGGATTTTATTTTTTGTCAATGTCGTGATTCTGTTTTGTGGTTAATTCTGTCAGGTTCTTCCATACAATCTTGAGTTTCCATTCTTGTTTTTTACGTTCTTAGTTTAAATTTGTAATCTGATTTCAACTTGTTTATTTTTTTGGTTCTTACCCAGGTTTTGTTGGCAGAAAATAGAGCTTCCACTGAAAAAGCACAGGTTTGAATTCGAATTCTTGTATTTCTTATGCAGTTTATGTTCTACATTGTTATGCACGTAATCATGTAGGTCGTGTTTCTTGTGTAGTTTCTGTGTCACTGTTGTTACCTTGTATAGAGCTTGAAAATCTCAATGTTGTTGATTAAGAAATAAAAAATTTCTATTACTCTGATTTTTGTATCTTGTATGCTCACATAAATGCAACTGACCAGTCCCTTTTCTCCTCTTTGGAAAATATTTAAAATCAATCATTACATGTTGTTTTCGAACCTATGACTTGAAGTGTGACTTGATGTGAGAGGAGTCTTATCACCTTTTGGAAATTAAGTTATTGGAAATGTGAAATTTGCGTGCCTGTTATAGGTTCTATATCTGTTTAATTTGTTGGTGTGATGTGATGAGTAGGCTCATATCAAAGAGCTTGAGGATGAAGTTAAGATTTTAAAAAAATTGGCTCATCCCAATATTGTGGTAAGCATCAACTACCCCGGTATTTATTTTTATGTTGAAGCCCAGACCATCTTCTAATTCATATTTTTTCTTGTTTCCATAGAGATATCTTGGTACAGTGAGGGAGGAAGAAACCATAAACATTCTTATGGAATTTGTCCCTGGTGGATCAATATCATCACTCCTGAGCAAATTTGGATCTTTCCCAGAGACTGTGAGTTCTTGCTGACTGAGCTTACATCTCTGTTTCTTTTATGTGCTAAAAATTCTAAAATAATTTGTAATCAGGTTATAAGAGCATACACAAAACAATTGTTATTTGGATTGGATCATCTACACAGGAATGGAATTATGCACAGGGACATCAAGGCAATTTTCTTAGCTCGGTTATGTCCATACATGGAGAAAATGTTTTTGGTCCTTCTCTTTTATTTGGATAACATTTATCTCGTTCAAAAATTCAGGGGGCAAATATTCTTGTTGACAATAAAGGATGCATTAAACTTGCAGACTTTGGTGCATCCAAACAAGTTGCTGAGCTGGTACTAGCCATTACTTTTCATTTTAATCTGAATTTTTGTTCCACTAGTTGCTGCTCTGACTTTACGTCTTTATGTCCCTTTTAATGGATATCTGCTGTAGGCAACAATTTCAGGTGCCAAGTCTATGAAGGGTACACCATATTGGATGGCTCCAGAAGTCATTCTCCAGACTGGTCATAGTTTGTAAGGACAATTATAAACCTCACTATCTACTTGATTTAAGGTTTGATAATGCTAGAGCATCTTAATGAGAATAGATTGTGCAAGAACGTTTTAAGGAAGATATTCTTGTTTAAGCCCACTTTTAAGCCTCAAGTTCATATTGATACTTATGGTGCTGCTTAAGTTGTGTGCTATTTATTATTTGATCCATTCATTGTGCCCAAACCCTGAAAAGGCTATTGTCATTAATCTTTCATTTCTCCTAAATGCAAAAGAACTTTGGAAGCACAAATATTACTCATCGTCAAGGGAATTTTTTCCTCTGCAAATTCTGCATGAAACCCATATCATTTCTCTTAACATATCCGAACCATATATCTCTTCTGGCAAACTTAGCCAGCATTCCAAAACTCAAACTTGATTGTAGATATGAATTCATGTTTTAAATCCATTGAGGTTGGTGAAATAGAACTTGGATCAGTGTGTAATGCTTGCTTCACTGAGGATAGTCTCCAATAATTACCTACTTGATACTATTTTGTATGGTTTATCCTTTGTTTGGAGAACTGATTCTTACTAATGTACTGGTGTAATGGTATAGTTCTGCTGACATATGGAGTGTTGGGTGCACTGTAATTGAGATGACCACTGGAAAGCCTCCATGGAGCCAACAATATCAAGAGGTGGTAATTATATTTCCTGTCAAAAGCATTTTTGTCCTGGTATTTGTTGTTAGTGTTCTGTGCCTCTTTTTTGTCCCATACTTTGTCCTCAATCCATTTTCTCTTTAGGTCGCTGCTCTGTTCCACATAGGGACGACAAAATCTCATCCTCCTATTCCTGAGCAGCTCTCTAATGACGCAAAAGATTTTCTGCTGAAATGTTTGCAAAAGTATGCTAACTTTTTCGTGATTAAACTGAAGTTTTAGATTCACCTAGGATAGGAATATTAGGTTGTACATCTGGTTTTCTTTTATTTTTGAAAATCCTTTTCTTTATGTGAAGTTTATATTTGATTGGTTCAATGGCAGGGAACCAAATTTGAGGCCAGCTGCATCTGAGTTGCTTCAGGTCATTAAAATTTATCATCATTTTATTTTATTGAAAAGAGTATTTTTGGCTCTGAAATATCTACTGACTGTTCTATTCGAAATATTGCATGACTATTTTGCCACTAATATTCTACTGAATCTATTCTATTAATCACATGCAGCATCCTTTTATAGAAAGGGAGAACACAGAGTCCCATCCTATTTCTCGTTTTCCTACCATGGTTAGTATGATACTGTGGTTGAATTGCGTTACACCATTTGCAGCTACTGAGTTTTTCTTCTCCCTGTTGTAAATATGCTTTTGAATTTGTTTTTCGTTTTTTTTCCTCCAACTATTAGGATAATCCAGAAACTCCTTTTTCATCATATTCCAAATGCTTGGAAACCTTGTAAGTTTTGCAGCTAGTGTTTCAAGCAATTTTATAGAGTTAGATAGGTACTTTCCATGATTATGTTAACTTGATATTTTGATTTTTCTTATAGTGAAATGTCAACTCGCCCTGATGATGATATTTGTAACTTGGGTTCTATGCAATTCTCAACTACATTTGGTGAGAAGTCACTGGGAGGCGGATGTGATTGGAAGAATAACAATGATGCTGACATGGTCCAGATTGACAGGGATGACACTGCGACGAATATAGGAAATATAAGTTCTTCTATGGTTTCTGACAAATTTAAGGTATCTACTACTATAGTTTATACCCTCATCATTAATATTTCCAAAACATTCAAAATTTGGTGGAAACTAACTATTTTATATTGTTGTGTTATACATAGAGCTTTAATCCCGTAATTGAGCCATCTGATGACTGGGACATCAAATTGGAAGGAACTCTAGAAGCAGAAAATAATGTCTGCTCTGAAACCTATCAAGAGGGGAAATCAGATTTTTCATTTCCCTGTACAACATCACTTTCTGAGGATGATGATGAACTTACTGAATCAAAAATTAGAGCATTTTTGGATGAAAAGGTAATTGTCAGAAAATGTTTAAATTGCAAGTCTTAGTAATGAATCTTGGATGCAGACACATGTGCACGTATCAGATATGCTGCATGCTTAATTTTACTTTTGTGGAGCCTTCAGTAGATAGTCATACATACCATACCATGCCTTATTGGCACGGTATGTTAGGCTAAATTAGTAGGCATTTTCATTGTTTTTTTGTTTGGGTTATGGAAAAGTAGTTATGAATTTGAACTGTATCAAATGTCAGGCTTTAGACCTGAAGAAGCTGCAAACACCACTGTATGAAGAGTTTTACAACAGTATGAATGCAGCTTGCTCTCCTATTTACATGGAGAGCACATGTGATGAAACTTCTCCAAGATACTTGAAGTTACCTCCCAAGAACAGATCACCAAGTAGAGGTCCAATTGGTACGTCCGTTGCTGAAGGTCTTAGTACTGGAAGCCCTGGAAGTAACGGCAGGTGTGTATCGAATGTTCACAATACAGCTGATCAGATTTCACACGATACACAAGCGCCCCCATGTGGGCTTCCAGTTGATGGTCAACAGGATCCGAGTAGTCCAAGGTATGTTTAAGAGTTAAGTACTAGATTTGGTGGTTCTTTTAGCTTTCATTGCAGAACGGCTAAATATTATTTTTGCTGTAGCTACAGTCTGAGCTTTTCTGAAAGACAGAGAAGGTGGAAAGAGGAGCTGGACCAGGAGCTTGAGAGGAAGCGAGGTGAGTTTTTGTTTTTATTGTCCTCGTTATATTCAAATACCAAATAATGAGTCATCTTGTGTACCATACATTTTGTGATTCTTAAGGGAAATCTTCCTTTATTTCCTGTAGCACTGAAGTTGATTTTCATGTTTCCATAAAAATCTGTGTATTATCACTTACAGTTGACTCGTCAATGCAGATCAGAAGTTGAATTATTGGCACATTTCATATGAATTAAAAAAAGGATTTTTTTTATAATAGCACTGAAGAAGTTATACTGAATGAAATATAGTCTTTATTTAGAGAACCACTTTTAATAGGATTGTAGCCTGCAAAGTTAATTCTTTTGTAAGATGAGCTATATATTGAGTTGATCTGCCTAACAAACTCAAACATTCCATTCATTCAAATGATTGTCATCTCATATCGTTTTATGAGTTTGAGATGACTGTCTCTGCACCATATTCTGAAGGGTTCATTTGACATTTGTTATCCAGAGATTATGCGCCAAGCAGGTGTGGGAGGGAAAACGTTATCCCCCCATGACCGTGCTACGAATAGACAAAGAGACCGAACAACATTTGCATCTCCAAGCAGATGAGAGATGTCTCTCAAAGCTATTGTTATGACATTTGAGAAAGGGGAGCTATAACTTTTTTTATGGATCAAAACATCAGTACTGCAGCTGATTATTTCATATAAACAATTCCCGGTTGAATGTTGAAACAATTCTGCAACTCCAATGGAAACAACACCGGTTGGCACAACACCCTATGGAATTAAATTCCTCGTTGTCAGCTAAAAGAATGGATCATTGTATGTCAGGGATCAAGCTGGAAGAGTGACTGCATTTCATGCACTCTTAGACTTAATGTTTGAATTTTTTCCCCTCCTTTTTCTTTTTGGGTATTTTGGAGATGGATACATGATTGTTGAACTTGTATCCTGTGCATAGAATCTGTAATGTTGTATAATGACGTGTGATTAGGTGACCCTGGAGCAGAACATTAAACTTTATGCCACTTTATGTGTGGTTTATATCACATAAAATAGTTGCTACTCATGATCATGACGAAGTTGTTCCATTTGTAGCAATCATTTTATGCCCTTGAAAGTAATAAACAATCAAAATTGTTTGCGCTGCTGTCTCTCCTAGTCCCTTCTTAAGCTTAGGTGACAAGGTCATTGTTAGCAGTTAAATAATTTTAATATGATTAATTAATCTTATACTTCAGATGTCACATTTAACACTCCTGGAAAGCTTATCGTCCTGCTACTTATGAAAAACAATAGAAATGGGAAAACAAATTTCATACCTACCTGGAAAATAATAGAAACAATAAACTATTGACATAATTAAAATATCCTAAAAACAAACATCAAGCTGATAAAACGACAGAATATTCTCAAACTCTTACTAAAAGATCCACACGAACACAAGCCAACTGATCGCACACTTGCAATCATCATGCTGTAGGAGAGAAGTTAATTCTAGAGTCTCTACAATTATCAAGATAAAAGGTCTTTTTCCTAGGAGGAAAAGGTGTAAAATCATAAAAGGTTTTTTTCCAGAGAAATTGTTTTCATGAAGGGTTAAAAAAGTTAGCTTCTCACAGTGTTTCATGGAGGAAGGTAACTCCCCATTAAAAATATTGTGATCAAGAAACAAAATTTGGAGTCTATTCAAGAAGCCTATAGAAGAAGTTGGAATTTTTCCTGAGAAATTGTTGTATGCCAATTTTAGAAAACGAAGGCTAGCCCACTTAGGAAGACAATTATCAGGAAGCTCATCTGATAATTGGTTATGGGAAAGGTCAATGTAGTCAGGGCTGAGTTCAAACTTTACCATTTTGGATTACATTGTAACATTTTTTTTAAAGTACTTTTAATATATCCTTAGAAAAGAGAATGGTATATTAGAGACATCCTAATTAATACATTGATGTTTCAAATGTGTCATGTTATGAAATGGTTTAGTTTTAATATCCTAATTTAAGTGCAGATACTCTTTCTACTTTTTTACAATAATAATCAATTATTTTTACTCAAAATGTTCTTTCTATTTTTCAATAAAGAATTTTTATTTTTTTTCTTTAACTAACAAAATGGGTTTTTTTTGTTAAAGGTTGTATTCAACAATTTCTACTAAAAGTTACAAAAACATAAAAATTATTAAATTTTTTCCTTTGAAAAAATAATATAAATAAATATTTAAAACCATAGCATTCTAACAATTTCATTGGGATATGATAAAAATATTTTTTATAAATAATTGATAAAAATAACGATGAAAATATTTTTATAAATAATTAACTAAAAATATTTGTATTATTAATGTTGTTAGAAAATGTTTCTTTTTTTTTTACTTTTGTTAATCGTAAAAAAAAACATTCATAAAAATACTAAAAAGAATATTTTGCATAAAAAAATATTTAAGAAATAAATATATTAATACCTATCCAATACCTTAAAAATATACTATTTTTATGTAACTTTTTGTAACGATAAAGTAACAATTGGTACGCAGCCCATAATGAAAAAGGTTATAACTTTATTCTTTTCTAGAAAAGGTAAACCTATATTACTAAATTTTTCTATAAGATTATTTTGTTTTATTTCTTTATTTGAGTCGGAACCTTGGCATCTACACCAATTTTTTCTTTCAAATTATTCTAGTTCTTAACATTATTGGCCGGCAAATTTATCATTGAACCGTAAGTAGTTTATTTGAGTATATATTATATTTGGGCAACGAGATTTAATTATGAAAATATGAGTTATATAGTTTTTTTTTTAAAACAACACTTGTAAAAAAAACAATTCTACACCAGTTTGCTCAAAAGCTTTAGTTAAGTTGAACAGCTCAACTCAATCAGCTGCAAGTACAATTGCTTTCCATTTCTTTTCCATGAAATCATCAAACGGTACCAGTACCACTGGCATCGACTAAGTCAATCAAGTCTGAATCAACCTTGTACATTTTAGTCTTTTTAATCTGCCATCGATTGAGTCAATAAGTCTGAATCAACCTTATACATTTTATTCTTTATATATATATATATATCACATAAATTACACAATATGTAGATTCGAAACTCCATAATAGCACATATAGTTTACTTAATTAAAATATGCAGTGATATTTTTAGAATTAAAAAAATATATAATTTTAAGATATTTTTTTTTACTTATATAGAGCTTTATAATTAATGTATTTGATTGTTTATGTTAAAAATTTGTGTAATTAATTATACATTTTCAAAAATTATACTATTCATACATTTTTAAACCCAATTAAATTGTAACCTAGAGTATAGAATGCATTACATTTGTTACTTGACAAACCCAACTTCTATAGATCGTTTGGGTCAGGGTTCTGAAGCACTAAGCTTACCTATTAAGATTCTTCTTATTCACTACTTTATTACTCTTAGTCCCAAGATGGTATAGCATTTGGGCCATGGCCACTTTTTAGGGTCTACAGCCAATTAAGGGGTGCCAAAAACTCAATTAAGATGTTCTCCATGTTGGTTGTGGCTTAGAGCATAGAGTATTTTAACATAATGTGCCCAACGTTTGAGGACTGTTTGATAGCTTATCCCTAAGCACTAAGCTCACCTATTAGGATGCTTCTTATTCACTACTTTAGTAGGGATGCATGGTCTTTCAGGGAATTAAGGATCATATGTTGCTTAATCCTTACTGATATCACATTGAAAACCGTGGACTTGATAGAGTCAGGGTAACTCAGATCCTTTTGTTGATTTGATGTTAGACTTTTGTCCTGCAAAATTTTCCCAAGTGTGGTAATACGTGGTATAAGTATCTATAAATACAATTCTTATTAGAATAAATGTATTGGTGAATCACTATCTGCCCTTCCAACGATGCTTTTATCTTAATTTTGAGCCTTAGAATAAGATGATATGTTGGCCGAACCCTCTAAGTACATGTTGGTTTCTATACATTTTGGGTATTAAAAGATGCCGCATGGACATTTCTTTGAGATATTTCTCTATGAGGCATTCCAAGACAACCTAGATTGTTATCTTCATTATGTTGATATGGGTATTGGCATCCACTTGGGCTCCTCAACTATGAACCAGCCGAGCCTATTGTGGGAAAGTTGGAACAAGTGCAGGCTTTATAACTTGGGCGAGCTGTGGAAGCACAAAAGGGACTAATGGCCTGTTGGGGATTCCCATTTGAATGTTAGTACTAGTTATTTATTTATTTATTTATGGGAAAATAATTAGTCTCTTTTTGAAGATCCATTAAATAAAAATTATTAAGATAGTAGATTATCTTATCTTAAATATTTTTTTTACATGCATTGGATTATTTGAACATTGGACAATCTGTTCTCCATAAATTTGATAAAATTGGATAAATGAATGGTCTCTCCATACACACTTTTTCATATATTCATTTATGTGAATGTATCAAAAATTGTTGAAAATATATTCGTTGGAATAGTCTTGATGTGAGGATTTTAAAAACGATTTTATTTTTTAAAAAACTGATTGGGAAGTGGGTGAACAAAACTATGTATAACAGACGAACCATACCAATTTTGACCATCTTCCTATGCATCACTATTATGGTTGGTGTCCACTTATGCTATTGACCCTCTTTCTATTCATCTAGGGCTATTTGGTTAGGTAAAAAATGTCACATAGGGCCTATTTCGGGTTGCACTACTATGGTCGATTGGTTGGGATTTTTTGCCCAATGGTCGATGAAGCCTTACTTGTTAGAGGTGTTAAAAACGAAATTATCGTTGATGGTGATGCCCTTGATGCATGTATGTCAAGCATGTTGATGATCAAGTGCTTGTAGGGATGATCTTTTCTAGACTTCATTAGGACTAGAGCCTCAAAACTTGTACATGTATCTATTTTTTCTTATTGGAAGCACATAGTGTCAATCTTTATAAAGGCTATGTAGAACTCTAGATTGGATGTCAAGAGATGTGTCCGCTCAACTGGTCCAGATGTGAGAACTTGCCTCTATCGAGGGTCAAAAGCATGATTGGGATGTCATGACGTGAGGTGGCAACAACTCAGGCTTACCATTCACGATTGAAGAGTGGTTGGTCAATGAGGACTGCGTGGTAAGAGATTGCTTGGCCAGTAGTTCTAAACCAATTATCTCTTAACCGATGACATTTTTCTTGGGTGATAACTTCTGGTCGATGGTGCTTGTATTAGGACTCATGTCCCTTTATGGTCGATGACCTTATGGTCAGACTTTGGATGGATGTGAGTCTGGCCCTGTGCATTATGGGTATTGAAAGATGATGTAAGGACATTCCATAAGGTAAGAATTGGTTTAGGAATTGATGTCTCTGATAAGTGCTCTAGAATGGCCTAAAGTGTGTTTTTCATCAAGTCTATACAAGCTCTGGCCATGGTTCTCCTTCTTTTCGACTTATCGGGCTCCTTTTGGGCGAGCATATATAGGTATAGAATCTACATTTTTAGTAGGCTACAGTGAAACCATAAGTACTAATGGATGGATGGCAAGCAAGTTAGGCCTTCAGTTAGGATCTAAGTAATGGAACTAGTTGATTCGTTTATAACTTAAAAGTTGAGAAGGTTGAATTTCTAATAATGATGGATCAAATAAATATAAAGCTTTTCTTAAAAAATCTTATTGCTCATCGGTCCTTTTTTAAAGACACAGGTGAATATATATAAATATATATTAATTAAATTACACTCAATATTACTTAAATATAATAATCAAAAATTTAAAAATCAAAATATTTCAAAAATATAAATTTAATTACCTTGGTTGTTATCCACCCTAAAACATAAGTTTAACAATTAATTAAAAAAAAAGTTCTTGATTTTTGGCTTGAACGTGTGGAGATAAAATCTACTTTTAAAGATAAGATTATTTTACTCCTTAACTTAAACAAAGTAAGAAAATATTGAAAAAATAATAAAAATATTATATTTAAAACTTATAATTATAAAAATAACACATATTATATTTATTTCATATATTTTTTTTATTAAATAAAATATTTAATATATCATTTTATTTTTTTATATAATTGATTGTCATTTAAATTAAATTACGATCATTTAGACCTATTAAATATTGAATACTGTTTAATATTATTTGATACTATTTTTATTATAAGTTTTAGGGTGTTATTTTTTATAATTTTCCAAAAATTTACACTCCTCTCGTTTCCCCTGTTTTTAAAACCAACAAAAATCCCGTACCCTTAACCTATGTTGGTAACCGCCGTTTCTCGACCATACTTGCTTCCTCTGAATGAAAACCCATAGGCTCTATGATTTTGTTCAGAGGCTAGAAGATACTCAAAACACATGCCAGAAACAGAGAAACTAAAACATCAAAAATAGTCCACATTTTTCGTTGAAGCTTTAGGTTGTTTCTTTGGCTTTTGGTATCGATTATTTTCAAACCTGGCCTTAACAATTAGAGAATATAACAGGTCTGTCTCGGCAGAAATATCATACGGTTTGTTCATGATGCTGGAAAATCAAGAAGAAACATAAATCAAAGTTAGTGATAAATGTCATTGAAAAGCCCAAAAATTTGGAGTGACATTAGCAAAAGATAGTAAATCAAAATGAGCCTTTGGCTCTTGATACAAAGCAAAAACTTTCATGACTGATCTTATGTCCTAATTTAGTGACTTGAAACAATTTTGGTTCCTAAACTACAAGAAATAAAGATGTAAAAGTGAATTAAACGAATTTACCTGTCGAGCAACTCCTCTAGTATAATTCTCTGAGAAGGCGTAACATAATGAATACAACTTCTTGGGCATTGACCAATAGCAATTTGAACTTGGTAATCTGCACCATGCCCTAATAAGGCACAAAATTGATTTAAAGTGAGATTGCAACAAAACAAACAACAATGCCTCTTTTGTCATCTACTTACACGAATTATTAGAATTCAGTCTTTTTTCCTTCTTTCTTTTGTTTCTTTATTTCTTTTAAAAAAAAAAAAAAAACTCAACCTATTAAGGAAAGTCCCTTTGTTTATGCTTCTAAGTCTTTGTAAAAAATGTCTCTGAATCAAACACGTTTCTTTTCTACCGAGAGTGATTTTAAGACAAAAAGAGCACATTTTGTGGTTACCTACAAAAACAAAAATAATGTCATTCCTCCTAAAACATTTTCTTCATAAACTATTTCAATAAAAGCACCAACAATCACAAGCAACTACTTTTGATAGAAGTCATGAGACCCCAAAAAAATAAAACTAGTTTTGATAGAAGTAGTTTAAATAAAAGTTTTTCTAAGAGAAACATTAAGTATTAGTCATAAAATTATTAGAAGACATTTTGAGTAATATATTTATACTTATTTTATAAATCAATATTACATGTAAAACTAATTCTCTCAAAGCAAGTATTATTTGTCCTAAAAGCACCAACTTTGATTCTCAAAATTTTAAAAAATACGTGTCTTATAGATTGTCAAACATCATCGAAAGTATTTTGATCTATTTAAAAATACTTTCTATTCAAAGAAGAAGCGGTTTTAAACCGGCCTTAAGTTTTCAGAAGGTTTATCTTTCATTAAATTGATATTTCTACGCCTTAAAAGTATAAAAACATAATTATTAGAAAGGATTAGGTGTGTTAAGAGTTACTTTGCTTGTGTTAAGTAGAAATTTTAGTCATATTTTATTTTTACAAGGAACATGTAAGTCATCCTCTCATTAAAATTAGAACATGTTAGTAACTTTTTAAACAATACATTATTATTTTATTAATAAAAAATTATATGAAAAAAATGTTATTTTTAACTTTTTCTTCCTTTATTCCCTTATTTTTTTATGGTTCAATTTTGGAGCCATTTTTCCGGTTATAAAGTTAAAAATATTAGCATTTTTTAATTACATTCATTTATTTTCTTTTATAGATTTTTTTTGTCAATTTTTTATATTCTCTCTATGGTTGAAAAAAAAGAACTATATACTACCGTTATACCAACTCCAAACTCTTTAGAGCAACATCTGATTAGTATATTAT
The DNA here is from genome assembly GCA_030763125.1 of Hippophae gyantsensis. Lineage (NCBI taxonomy): Eukaryota > Viridiplantae > Streptophyta > Magnoliopsida > Rosales > Elaeagnaceae > Hippophae > Hippophae gyantsensis. The sequence continues at coordinate 55,453,203 of CM061032.1, forward strand.
AGTTTATTTTTTTCAACTATGGAAAGAATAGAAAGGATTAACAAAAAGTCATTGAAAAAATGAAAATATAGTTAAAAAATATTGATATTTTCATCTTTATAGTTGAAAAATGACTCTAAAATTAAACCAAAAAAGGAGGTAAGGATATAAAAGAGAAAAAACATTAAAATAAAATTTGTGATCCCATTAAATATACTTTATCATTATTTTTTTATTAATAAAATAATATTATATTCTATAAAAAGTGACTAACATGTATCATTTTTTTATTAAAAGAGTGATCTAAGTGTCTATTGTGAAAACAAAATCACAAAAGTATCTATTTGATACAAGTAAAGTGACTAAAGTGTCCCCCTATTAGAAAAAGGAAACCAACCTTGAGAAGTTGCCCTTGCAGTTCCAGTTGAAGTATACTTGAAGGCTTGAGGTGCTGTAGTTACACAGGAATACGGACACCCTGTGGATGTTTTTCGAAGTAACTAGGTGGAACTTAATATGAACCATTTTTGAATTGAATCCAGTACAAAATTGAGTATACCTTTGCCAGCACAAAGAACCTCGTTAACAAAGATATCAAATGCTTCGCATTCTGGATTCTCAAAGGGATCTAAGCATTCACTGCAAATAGGTTTCCAACAGGAAGTGTTTTGGAAAGCAACAAATAATTAGAAAAATGTGTTGGAAGGATCAAACAGGTGAGAAGAGAAAGAAATTACCACCCCTTGTATCAATTAAAATTATCTGGCATATATCATGACATATTATTATGAACTACTATTTATTTAAGTGGTATTAACTAGAATACTCGATTAGAAACAAGTTCTTTCTCCAAAAAAAAAAAAAAAATTAATGGAAAATCCTCGAATTAACAAAAACAAATTTTACCTTTCAATAATTTCAGACCGGCTAGAGTTTGATAACATCTGCATACATTAAATTAGCTACCACAATAAGGCACGGTTTTAATCTGTTACTTAGGATCTTCATTAATTGTAAGGGAACGTTGTCGAATTTCAAACACTTTAATCTAAAGTAAATTTATAGAAAATTTAAAAGTTTAACATGTTTAACAGACTAATAGGTATTAAAAAATTTACGAACTCTTCGTGTTATAGTCTGTGTAGCAGCACATTTTAACCAATTGTTTAAGTAAACCTAAATACAATTTTATTGTTAATAAAGTTGAAAATTACTCTCAATAATCAAGAAAAATTCCCATTTTATTAAAAACTAAAAAGTACAAAAAAGAAAAAAAGAAAAAGAAAGAGTGCTTAATAACTCAGTGGTTTGGTGCATAGTTTGATTTTTTTTAAAGAAGAAGTAAATACTACGATTATTGGAGATTCTATATTTCGTTTATAAATTTAAAGACAATCTAGCGAAATTAAATTCTAATCAAATGAAATTAAATACCTCGTATGCTTGAATTACTCGACGAATCATAGTCTCAGAACCATTTTTAGTCCTATCGACATCTGGGTGAAACTGCTTCACCTTCGTTAACAAAATAATTGAACAATGAGAAGAAGAAAACAAATCTTTAGAATATCAATTTACAAAGCAGAATAATTGATTCTTTTCAACAAAAAAAGAAAAGAGAAAAATAGACAATTACTTTGGCGCGAAAAGCAGCTTTAAGCTCGGCGGAGGAGCAGGTGGATTGGACGCCAAGAACTGCATAAGCAGAGCAAGTAGATGAAAGAGGACCTTCATCCCCTGTTCCTTCGCTGCAACACTTCACTGTAAATCTGTGGTCTTCGTGTGTTTTTATACCTTTTCTTAATGGAAGAGCTGGAAGACACCAACTTGAGAGAGATAAACACCCCATTTTTCTCTTTATTGAGTTCTGCGATGTTCGTCAGGATGTTAAAGCAGTTACAAAGTGACGGTGCTTCTTCGTGTCCAAAAATAAATTAAAAAAAGGCTAAGTAAAGTATATAATTTGTTATTAAACTTTTGTTGGATTCATACTAAGTTACAAAATTTAATTTTTAAAATAAATATATATAAGTAATAAAGTTTTAAATTATAATTTTAAAACATGATTAAATAATTTGTAATTTTATTAAAAATTAACAATTACTGTATTATAATAAGCAATATTATATTAAGAAGATGATATTTCAAGTTATTGTGAACCACCTAAAATTTCTTTTCATATATTTTAATTCATTTAAAAATATAATTTTTTTTATATATTTTTTTAATTTAAAATTTAATAAAAATATAAAAAAATTATCAAAATAGTACTGTTAAAATTTTTAATCAACTCATATATTTTTTTATTAAAAAAAATATATCTTAATATTTTACATTAAATATTATTTAAATTAAAATACAATTATTTAAACTCATTTAATAAATATTATTTAATATTATTTTATTTTTTAGTAACGAAAAAACCTCTAAAAGTAGGATAAACTTATTTTATCAGCTAATTAATAGATTTGATAAAAGAAATTAAACTTTAAGTTAGTAGAAGCTTTGATCAAAACTAAATAATGGGTAAGAGGCTTGATTTCAAAACCATGATCTTGTATATAATAATATCAATAAAATTATCCAAAATTTATTATTATTTAAAATAATTAATATATTATTTTTATTATTATAAATTTAAGGTTAGAGTTTTTATAATTTTTTAAAATATTAGTGTAAAATATATATTTAAAATAATAAAAATTTCAACATATATATTTAAAATATATATATATATATAAAAGTAAAAAGTTAATTTTTTTAAAAATTTATAATTATAATAATAATATATCTAATATATACCTTATATAAATTTATTATTAGATTTTTTTGATATATTATTTTATTTTTAATAATTTTTAATTAAATATTATTTAAATTAAATTATAATTATTTATATTTATTTAATAGTAAATGTTACTTAATTTATAATTTTTTTTGGTTATTTAATTTATAATTGTTTTTATTATTATAAAATTGGGTGTTATTCTTTTAAAAATGACTAAACATAAGTAAGTGATCATAAACAGAGCTCGAAACTCGAAAGTCCAAATCTTCGACCAACCTTACCACCCATTTTCTCGAGAAAGCTCCCTATCTGGTTTTATGCCACAATATTCTTACGAGAAATTGAAGAATTCCATGGAATCACCGGCGCAACGTCGTCTCCAAGCTATTCACTCTCACTTTCTTCCAGCAGTAACTGACGATCCACACTCACATGTTCACTCTAACCTCACCGCTGGAGAGTTTGTTCAAGGTACTTGTAACAAATACTCCTTTCTCTATTTTACGATGTTTATAGATTTATTGTCTGCACGAGCAAGAATTAAAGCTGTTATATGTAGGATTAAAGTAGAGTATGTCACTCTACTTTTAGGGTCTTTTATTGATTCGTTTTCTAGGAGGAAAACGCTGTTTTTTAATTAGTGAAAATAGATTTTTTAAATAAATTCCGCAACATTTATGAGTATTAAAAAAAAAGCTAAAATAATTATTCTGTAATGTTTAATTTTGAACGAATGTTTATAATTTCGTAGACATTTATTTCATTTATTAAGTTTGGTCTTAGGATTTTCCTGATGAATATTCTTCATAGAGCAGTGCAGGGTTACAGTGTAGTTCTTCCAGAGAAACTGCAAACAGGGAAGTGGAATGTGCACAGGTATATGCTTTTTCTTTCTTTTCTTGTTTCCCTTTCGTTTCTAGGTTTTGAACATTTATTACAAATAGAGGACGATTAAACTGATCTTATTTTTTGTTTTTTCTGTAGATCTGCTCGTTCACCATTTCATCTAGTTAGTAGATTTGCGGATCATCCTGAAATCGAGACAATGCATGATACTTTTGTGTGAGAATCCTTACTCTATTGGTTTAATTAATTACTTGTTTTAGTTTTGACTTTAAAGTTCTCAACCCAAGTTGTCCGTTGGAAGAATAATGGTTGCTTTCTCTATTTTTCTATTGTTAATATATCTGCTTGTGCTTGGATGTTCACATTTTGAATGTTTGAAAACTAAATAATGGTTGAAATTCTGGTGAATGCAGACATTCAGTTGAAAGTTTTCGAGACTACAAGTACTTGGGTACCCGAGTTCAGTTGAATGGAACCATTGGAGAGTGAGTTATTTCCATATGGTAGTTTGATTTTCACCATGTGACATAAAGTTAACTGTTCTACCTGATAAAGGTACAAATGGATGACATATGGAGAAGCTGGTACTGCTCGGGAAGCAATAGGTTCTGGTCTACAGTTTAATGGGCTACAGAAAGTGAGCCATTTCATAAGAATTTAGATTTTACCTCTGTTGTTGTTCCATTAATTCTTGCATGAGATTGTGATCTAATATCTATGCTTTTCTTTAGCTTGTACTATTTTTATTTATTTATTTGCATGTTCTTTTTGATTGCAGGGGGCTCGTGTTGGACTTTATTTTATTAACAGACCAGAGTGGCTGATTGTGGACCATGCATGTGCAGCATATTCATACGTCTCGGTTCCTCTGTATGACACTCTTGGTGTGTATTTGATGAATGAAATGAATATTTCCTAGCTAGCTGAGCTTGATTTTGAGGCATATATTTCTATTCACAGGTGCAGATGCAGTCAAATATATTGTGAATCATGCTGAGATACGAGCCATTTTTTGCGTCTTGCAGAATCTGAGCTCAGTGAGTTTGCAATTTTCTTTTATGCTAGTGTTGGTAATCTTTGCAATGATGCACATTTTTATTAGAAAAAATTCGTGTGCATGTTTGATGCAAACTTCTGGCTTCTGCCCAAGAGATTTTGAGATTCAAAGCTCAAAGGAGATTTCGTCAAAAAAAAAAAGAGTAGCTCAAAAAAAAGTAATGGAGTGTGAAAACATGATTATAAGCTTAAACATTAGATCATTTTATCCATTAAAAAATAACAGTGCATATTTTTCTGTAATGTTTATTGACTCTTCCAATATGAAGCTAAAAAAAGATAATTTACATGGAGCATTAAGTGATGACCATAATTTTAACTAGCTAATTATCACCCTTGTTGTTCCAGATTACTCATCTCTGTATTTGATAAAGACATGTCTTATAAGTATTTTCTTGTACCAGTTTCTGATATTAAAACTTCTCGTTTGTAACTACAGGCATGGTTACTGCCCATGTTTGGCTACCTAAGTTGGTACACTTCGCTAATTGGAAACTTATATAAAGGAAAGATATAAAAAAGAGCTCTATATTTTAACTTTCTCACTAGAAATAGATTCCAACAACACATATGCACTCTGCTGGGTTTAGCTTCAAATTTGAATTATCACTCTTTTAAATTTTGATTCTAATTTTGCAACCTATCTTATGTCACTATGCTCAAACTTGCAGTTATTGAGCTTCTTGGCTGAGATTCCATCTGTACAAGTTATAGTGGTTTGTGTGACTAGAACCTCATCAAAATATTCTCATGTAAGTTCAGAGTTTAATTCTTATTTCATCGTACTAATTTTTTTTATGCATCCTCTATTACATAGGTAGTTGGGGGAATAGATGATCACTTGCCTTCACTTCCATCTACATCAAGAGTGAGGCTTATAACCTACTCAAAGTTGATTGATCAGGTTCTCTTTTAGCATTTTAATTCTTTTTAATGTTTTATCATATCACTTTAAAGTAACTTTGGAACAGCTTGGCCAAAACCAAAAAAGAAGATGAAGAGGTAATATTGGGAAGTATCCTGTATCCCATTCGCAATTCACTTTTTAGAAACTCTAATGGAACTATGTTAGTACTTGTCTATTTTAGGATTTTTTTTCCCAACAAGGCATATGCATGCTTGAAATCTAATTAAATGATTTACTTTTGTTATTATTATACAACCAAGGAAATTATATTCTGGGGGATAGGAAACTTATATTGTACTATTTCTCATCTGCATTTCATTGTGGTGTAAAATCTATGATTCTTAAGACTTCTAAAGGTAAATATGAATAAATGTAAAACAGTATGATTGCATGCCTTTTTATTGATCTGCACATCCTGGCTCTATACTTCATGCTTATCATTTTACCGTATTTGTTTTACATTTGCGCACACCAATATTATTTCCACTAGAAGATATCTATGAAATGATAACATTGGAGGAAAATGCCCTGGTATGATTACTTACAATCCAATTATTCAGATAAGCTGCAGATGATCTACTTAAAATGTAAATTCAGATTCCAAATCTTCTGTTCAATTCCCTCTTGCTGAGTCTGCAGTTAATGCTGCATTTACTTTAAAAGTTTAAGTATGTCACCTAACAGAAATGTTCGTTTCAGGGCCGAACTAGTCTGCAACCTTTTTGCCCACCAAAGGCTGAGGATATTGCTACAATATGCTACACAAGTGGTACTACTGGAACACCAAAGGTATATTGCTACTGCACACAAAATTCAGCTGTTAGTTTCTAAATTTTCTTAACATGCACTAATGTCATCCTTTTAAACTTTCTTTCCTCCTAATTGCAAAGGGAGCTGTGTTGACTCATGGCAATTTTATTGCAAGTGCTGCTGGATTCAGTCGTGCAATCAAATTCTATCACTCTGATATGTTAGTACCATAATTACATGTACATCTAGGTATTAAAACTTTTCAATGATTAATTTTTTCTTTACACGTTGTCTCCACAGTTACATATCGTATCTTCCATTGCCACATATTTATGAGAGAACCAACCAGATCATCTTAGCATACTTTGGTGGTTCTAGTGGTTTCTACCAGGGGGTAAGTTGCTACTGTGAATTATTTGCCAAAAGAGATACTGTTAGGAAGGAGGCCCTATCTTTTAAAATTTTGAACAGTTTTCCCATAATTTATTTGTGGCAAGTGTTGATTACTATTTAGACTCCTGAAAAAGAGAACTGCCAGCAATTTTACATGCAACGTAAATATTATTTGAATGTGAAAACAGCATGTTAAAAGTCCTGATTTTAGGAAAACTTTGCTACAATTTCTTTCGTATAAGCTTCACCGCTTCACCCATTGATCTGTAACACTCGCAGGACAACATGAAATTGATGGATGACATGGCTGCATTAAGACCTACCATATTTTGCAGTGTTCCTCGGCTGTACAACCGAATATATGCTGGGTAATTATTGTTTGTTGATGCTTGAAATAATGTAGCATTTGTTCTGTGACTTTTCCATCTCTCTAAGTTCCTTCTTGTGTTGTAGAATTACAAATGCCATAAACACATCTGGGTTTCTAAGGGAAAGACTATTCAAAGCTGCCTATGATTCCAAGAAGCAAGCGATAATGAGTGGTAAATACACAAATGGTTATACCTTCTGAAAAATTCCTGCTCCATTTCCATCTATTATTTGCAGAAAACACAATTTGAGAATCCAAAACGATTCACTCTCCATACATAAAAACATGGGTTTAAAGATGCAAGGACGTAGTTTTGCATTTATCTATTGTGTTTTTTTTTCTTTTTCAGGTCGAAAATCATCTCTAATGTGGGATAAATTGGTATTCAGCAAGATAAGAGAGAAACTTGGCGGACGAGTGCGTTTGTTGGCTTCCGGTGCTTCACCTTTGTCCCCAGATGTTATGGACTTTTTGAGGGTGTAAGATGACTATCTTGCTTAATGCAATATTCTATAGTGTTTTGTTTTTATCCCTCTTACCATTTCTATTTTACGTGCTAACCACACATTCTAGGTGCTTTGGTTGTGAGGTGATTGAAGGATATGGTATGACCGAGACGACTTGTGTCATAAGCATGATGGACGAGGGTGATACCTTATCTGGTCATGTTGGGTCTCCTAGTGCTGCATGTGGTGAGCTAATGATAATTGTAGAGAAACGCGTGAAAAAAAAACATTTAGAATGAAGAAGCATGGTGTAGATGCATACAGGTCAGACACCTGCTTATGTGGCATGCTATGTAACAAGAGCACCTATAATTTAATAACTGGTTACACGTATCCACATAAGCATTTTTATCAACCTTCATTTCACATCATGACACTTGCAGTTTTTGGAGAATTCTGCTGGCTTTTCCTTTCTTCACAAATGTGGGGAGAGGATCTCTTTGCCAGCAGAGAATCTGTGCATTGAATTCTAGTTTTTGTGTTTCTCTGTGCTTTCCTTTATAGACTGTTTTTATTTGTTATTTATTTTTTATTGGTATAAAAATTATTTCAGAAATAAAACTTGTGGATGTTCCTGAAATGAATTACACCTCAGAGGATCAGCCTTATCCTCGCGGCGAAATATGTGTTAGAGGTCCCATTGTTTTCCAAGGCTATTACAAGGATGAAGTTCAAACGTACATGAGTATATTACAAGTTATTATTTATAGAGCTAAACTTAAATTAATGAATATTGGGTCAAGCTGACTTTCCAATAAATTGAACAGAAGAGAAGTAATTGATGATGATGGCTGGCTGCATACTGGAGACATTGGGCTATGGCTACCTGGAGGACGACTCAAAATTATTGATAGGTAAAATTCGATAAATAATTTGTTACATGACATGTCTACATCGATAAAGCTCTCACTGGATAGAATCTAATGAGTGGTGACTTTTTGTTCCCATTCAACAAAACAATTTTTGAAGTTGGAACCAAGGAACTTCAGGCTATTTCTCCAAAACAATTGCATCTTACTTATGTACAGGGAGAATGTTTTGGCACTAAATGATCCAGCTAGATAGACTTTTGTATATTTCAATAAATGTGTTTTGGCTTTATCTTAATTGATAAAACAACTAAGATCTTTAAGTAGATCATAATCTAAAGGAACCCCAGCTGAATACTTTTATGCAAGCCTTGGTTTGCATGCACAATCATGTAGCCACCAGGAGAGTGTGTTGGATCAGTTAACCGAGTAATTCTTCCAGTCTAGATCACCAGCGTATTACTGATTAGCTATATCTTTATATTATCATGGCATTTGTAAATTGAATGCAAAAGCAGGGTTGGTATTATGGAAGGAAAAAAGTGGATGATATAGATGGTAATGGTATTAAGAGACTGAGTGTAGGTTGTTTCCTGAATTGCAACAATATACTACAAAGAAAAAGGTGTATGGATAGCCTGAAATTACCAGAACCTGTCTTTAAATTATTATGTTACCTTTTGACAGGAAGAAGAACATATTTAAGTTGGCTCAAGGGGAGTATATAGCGCCAGAAAAGATTGAGAACGTATATGCCAAGTGTAGATTTATATCTCAATGTTTCATTCATGGTAAGAAGATTCAGCTGGATTTGGAAATGAGATTTAGAAGACGTTTTTCTTTTCCTGACATTTGATATTCTTCTTAGGTGATAGCTTTAACTCCTGTCTAGTTGCTATAGTTACGGTGGACCAAGATGTGTTGAAAGATTGGGCTGTATCTGAAGGCATTAAGGTATAGTATTCCTTGAGCTATCCTCTATAATTATTGCTATTGTGGAAGTTGAAAAGCATGTTATAGTTATTTACTTCTGGTTTTCCCTAATCTTTAAGCCTATTTTCGGTTTACAATAGGCAAAACAAGTCTGAAGACATGTTCATACTAATTATTGCTTGGATTATCAGCCATTTACATGACATATTGCAGCTGCATATTTAAGATATCTTCTAGGAGAACTTTATGTCAATTTGTTGAAACTGTTTGATGGACGTCGAATTCTTCGTTGATTATTATTTCAGTAAAAAGTCTGAAGTCTACCTGTTTACATATGAAATTATAGACATTTGAACTATTTATCGTCAATTTTAAATGCAACAATTTGCAGTGGGAAAATCTAGGACAGTTGTGCAGCGATCCAAGAGCTAGGGCCGCTGTTTTGGCAGAAATGGATGCTCTTGGGAGGGAGGCTCAGGTAGTTTATCTCATGAATACTCTAATTCAAACAGAACTATATATCTGTTTGCTAGTGCTTGCGATCAAAGTAATTTTAGATATGTTAAGTATTCTTGTCCTACATTGGTCAGGAGTAAGGTCACAATGCTGCTTATAAACTTGGACAATCTTTAACTTAATGAGATCTTATTGAGTTAAGTTAGGCCTAGGTTTCTAATATAGTATCAGAGCTCTGCTCCTGGTCTCTATGTGCTTGGACACTAGGCTTTATCACAGTCTCATCGTGACGCTTATATCCACCTCTGTCCGCCGTATGGAGGGGGACTATTAAGTATCCTTGTCTAACATTAGTTAGGAATAAGCCTGCAATGTTGCTTATAAACTTGGGTAGTCCCTAACTTAATGAGATCTTATTGAGTTAAGTTAGCCCTAGGTTTCTAACAAGATAGAAGCACAAAATGTGTTTTTTTACTCCTAAAAGCGCTTTTAGCTATTTTTTTTCCCTAATTGGTCCCAAAGTGCTTTTATAGGGTCTTAGAAGCATAAGTAAACACCCTAAGGCTATGTTTGCTTTACAGCACTGAAAGAATGGATAGGATGAAGTCAAACGTGTCTTGTGTTTTGTATAGTTTTGTGCATGTATTGTCAAATACTGGGCCCAGTTAAAAGTTGGTGTAAGCTTATTAATTAAAACCCACATGGGGGGCGGATCTTCAACGTACATGATACATCTTTCAATTTTATAAAAAATTTCGACTAAAACTTCGATGCTTTTATGCATCTTATCTTGTAAAAGGAAAAATCTCTCTAGCTTTCTTCTGTATGTCGGATGTCCTCTCCACTGTGACAACTTTCTATGCAGAAATTTTTTTCCCGAAAAATATTGATGTTTCAGTTTCTTTTAATTTTCAAATATAATGAAGTTTTTCATGATTGGGCGTTTGTTCTGGCCATCTAATTTCTTCTTAAATCTTGAAGTTTTGTATGTGATTATTCTCTGAGAATAGTTTGAAATATGCAATCATTGTTTCTTCTCTTTTGACAAAGGGTAAAAGTACTGCAATTTATCGGGTGAAAAAAATTGAACTAGTAGCATTTCATTGCGCTGTTAATTTGCCAACTTTTTTCTCTCTTTTCTTTGATGAGTTTAGTTCGGTTTTATTTTTTTTATTTTAGGTTTAATATTTTTTATAGGAAGCATATAATATATATTAGCTTAATCTATTTTTATTGTTACTGTTAAAAATATGAAAAGAACATGAATATTTTTTATTGTAAATAATTTTAATAAAGGTTATCAAACTTTGAGTTGCACCAAACACGGTACAACTCTGAATTCCTTATTCCAATACATACTAACCACTCTACAAATTAAATATAGTATAATTCAATACAATACAATTACATTTAACCTATTCTATGTGCTTTAACAAACATGCCCTAAGATCTTTAGTACGTTTCATTGTTTCTTATGACTCCAGTTAAGAGGTTTTGAATTTGCAAAAGCCGTAACTCTGGTTCCTGAGCCATTTACTGTGGAAAATGGCCTTCTTACTCCAACTTTCAAGGTATTCTTCTGTTTCTTTATCTGAAATCTGAATAACTATACTTTTATTATTACTTTCTATGCTCCTAATGGGGGATAGATAGAAACTATTTACGTACTTTGATAATTGTGCAGATCAAGAGGCCTCAAGCCAAGCTATACTTTGCCAAATCAATATCAGATATGTATTCTGAGCTTTCCAGATCCGATCAAGTACAACAAAAGATGTGATAAAGTGAAGGGATGAAAATTTAGGACACGATCTGTTAACACGACATGAGCATGACTAAAAGCTTTTGAGCTAATGGGTCGACTTTGCTTAGACCTAATTAGAAATCATGTCACGTTCAAAGTTTGTTATTACATGTCGGGTCGGTAACAAGTCAACCTGTTTGACCCAAGAAGTATTTTTCCATTTTTTAAAAAATATTATTTATTTTATTTTGTATTTTAAATTTGTAATATTTGTTGTTTATATTTTACAATGTATGTATTTGTTTTGGAATTTGATTTAAGCTTTGAGTAGCTCTTCTTTCTATAAAATATGAATAACTTAAAGATTAATCCTATAATTTAAACTGATGAAACAGGTTAAATGGGTCGTATAGTGTGAACTCATAAAGTTAATTGTCCGTATTTGAGTTACAAAATTTCAATAAGGATTCTTATGTGTCGTGTTTGTATCACATTTTTTCGTGTTGGGTTATTATTGGGATGATTTGATATGACTCGTTTGTCTTATTTATCAACCCTAGATAAACTATACCTCATAAAAGCACATGTATGAAAATACATAAGTGCCTTGTTTTTCAGTTCATGGACTCGACAACTACAGCCTAAAAGCGCCATATTGCTTCAAATTTTTTTCGTGTCGGGTCATTATTGAGTTGGGTTATTATTGGGTTGATTGAATATGACCCGATTGTCTTGATTTACCAACCCTAGATAAACTATATCTCATAAAGCACATGTATGAAAATAAATAAGTGCCTTTTTTTTCAGTTCATGGGCTCGACAACTGCTACAGCCTAAAGGCACCATATTACTCCTACTACAAGCACACTCCTCCGTCTCCTTCTCCTTCTCCTTCTTCCTCCTGTTTCCCCCCACCCCCTCCCTTTTTTGGGTTTTTTTCTTTAAAAAAATATCAATTAGCTTTAAGAATTTTTTGGATCACGAACATAAGTGGAACTCTATAAGCAAAGACATCCATTAAATCAATGGAGTTAAGTGCTCACGATTTATAATTCTTTCCCTTCACAAAATGGCAAGGATCAGATAATCCAAAAAAAATTACAATAATTCCATTTTCACTCCTTCCTCCATTTTACCATTTGTGCAAAGGGAGCCTCTCAATACTTCTCTAAGTTTGTAAAGTTATATATTTGCAAGCTACAACATTCCCATCATCATTAAAACTTTTTGCTAAAACAACAAATAATACCATTAAAACTTTTAATCATAAAAATAATATCTTTTATTTTCTACTTATATATTTTTACTATTAAAGAAAAATCTCACATATAATTTTATATTAAACGTCGTTCAAATCGAATTACGATTATTTTAATCTGTTTAATATTGAACACATTCTAATTGAATTCGTTCAATATAATTGAAATATTATTTTGTTTTTATAATTTTTGAAAGTGTTATTTTTATAATTTTTCAAACATAATTAAATTAGGCTTTATATTAAAGAAAATTTTACAATGTAATTTTTTTTAAGGAGTTGATCCATGGTTATTGAAAATGAGAGAGTAAAAAAAGAGATTGAAAAATTATATAAAATATCACTCATGGTTAATTGGACGGTGTTTAACATTGAACGAGACTAAATGTATTAATTTAACTTAAATAACGTTTAATAGAACGATATTCGAAGTAAAATGATATATTAAACTTTTTTAATATTAAAAATATAAAATATGATATTTTTATTGTTAAAAGTTATAAGAATTTTTTTTGTTTTCTCGAGAAGATTTACATGGGTTTGTAAATTTACAAATGCATTTTTTCAAAATTATAAACATCTGTAACTTATTAATATTGAAAAAAAATTGTGAATACTATTAGGAATGATGATAAAAAAATATATTGAAAAATAGAAATATCTTAAATTAAATTATGAATATTTATACCACCTTATTCTTATTATACTAATTTTGATTTTTTTTAATTAATATGTACTCACGTACTTCTTGTTTGCTAGCTCGTATCTACGGAGAATAAGTAAAATTTGATAAATATATAAAAATATTAATTATTAAATAATAATTATTATTGTTTTAAATTCTTTATTTTATAAAATAAAATAAAAAAGTTATCTTTAATTATAATTTTTAAGTCATTTTTATTATAATTAAAAAAATAATCTTAAAATGTTTTATATAGTTATTTATAAAAATACTCTTAATAAAAATAGTTAACTAATTTGTTACTTTAGTAATTAAATATATAATAATAACTATTTTATGAGTAATAGAATTCAAATACAATATAACACATGAGTGATTTACCATAATATTGTTAATAATTGCATAAATTTATTAATAAATAAGTCAAATATAACATAATAACATATAAACTTATTTAATTAATATTTTTACTATCTAAGAAGTTAACCCAACATGAATGATAGACATGAAGTGAATGAATCTAATAAGCATTTTTTCGTAAAATAATTTATATTAACTGATTTTTCTTTTTAAATTGATATAAATATGATATGATATCAATATAAAAATTATTAGTCTAACAAAAATATGATTTTTTATAAGTGAATTGATTAAATACTCATTAAATGTATATCACTCTTAATATAATCAAAACAATTATATTATACAAAATAACTATTCATAAAAAATATTTATTATATGGATATTTTAATATTTATTAATGTAACAAAAAAAAAAACAAAAAGTAACAAAAAAAATGCATTTATTATACTAACATCTTTTATTTATTGGTGTAAAAAAACTAATAAAAAATGGAGATTTATTCATAGGTGAATTGATCGAATACTCATTAAATAAATAATTATGAACTATATGAATTGTCACTCTTGATATAATAAAAAATTATATTATATTAAATAACTATTTATAAAAAAATATTTATTATATAAATATTTTGGTATTTATTAGTGTAAAAAAATAGAAAAAGTAAAAAAAAAGAAAGAATTTATAAGAAAATTGATCGAATATATATTAAATTGATACCCATAAATTATATCAATTGTCACTCTGAATGTAATAAAAATTTACACTAAAAAGTAGTTATTTATAATTTTTTTATTATATATACATTTTGATAATTATTGTATAATCAAAAAAAGTAAAAATTATATTTATGATATAGACATTTTTTATATTTATACGTGTAAAAAATAAAAAAAGTAAAAAAAAAATTATTCATCGACCAAATTGTCCCTTTTTTTATATAAAGATTTTCAAACTAATAAAAAATTATCCCAAAACTTACAATTTTATATCCTTAAATATTAAATATTATAATATAAATTCAATAAAATAAAAATAAGATTAGATTATATAAAATCTCTCGTAACTACTATCGATAAAGTTACAAATCATCACAGGTGACACACTAGTGTTTTATTGACCGTTGCTAGGACCCATTGGAGTTCCAATGACTCTTGTTGGCAACTCACTTGATGTAACATATTATGCATATCTATATCTTTTTATGTAACTTATTATATCTAATGTAGTTTCAATGATGATCCATCAAATATAATATGTTACATTCACTTCTATTTTTATAAATAACTTATTGTATTCTTCTATATGATTATATTTATATGTAGTATTTACCTTTAACTCCACCTTTATATGTAATACATTATATCTATCTTCGTATTTATATGTAAAAAATTACATCGGACTTTATCATATATATAATATATTTCATGCATCTTCAGTTAGATTTTCGATGGTGACTATTGAAGTATCCATAAAATCTCCGATGACATCGATCTAAAAAATAAGAAATTTTGGACATTTCATTATTGAGTGATTTAATATATAATGCTTTTAGGTCCATGGGAGCTTTGGTCTAGTACATTTGTTGGTCCAAAGAATGGAGTGAACAGGGATCCCGAGTCTCAAATGCTCTTCCACAAGCAACTTTTGCTACTTGTGTTGGTGGACGGTGGCCTCAGGGGAGATTTCTATTCCTAAAATGTATCTACGACCTTTTTTTAATTTTTTCTAAGTAAATATTTTTTAATTACCAAAATTTTTACCAAAATATCATTAAATTTTGATTTGTTACTTTCATAATATTAAACTTTACAAATATTAAAAAATATCATAAAAAAATTTATGTTACTTTCATATCATTAAATTTTACAAATGTAACAAAAATATCATCGATGTATGTATAACTTGACGTTAACTTCCGTTCATTGATTGACATAAATGCCATTTTATTACTCATATCCGTAGAAGGTGGCCTTAGGTGAGATTCCTAGTCCTAAAATGTATAAACTACTTTTTTTTGTTCCTTTGATTTTATGTTAAAACAAATGGTTTTCTTAAAAGAATTGTATGTGTTTAGAATGTTTGATGAAAACCACCACATTTTTGAAGTGGTAAGTAATGTCTTATTAATAGAAATATACATATCGTATGAGTTAATTACATATCAATTACGATGAATATAAAATGTAAATAAAATGGAAAGCATATACAAGAAAATTTTCTAGAATTAAGGTCTAATTTAATTCACATATGTCAAGCCTTAGAATAAGACAAAGTATCCTCAACATCCCCTCGCAAGTTGAGACCGGATTGGAACATACATGAAGCTTGGAACAAAAAAGTCAAAAAATGGTCAAGGAAGACTTTTGGTGAAGATATCGGCAACCTGTAGGTGAGAGGGAAACATACTGAGTGCGAAGTTTGCCAGTAACAACAAGTTCCTGAAAAAAAATGATAGTCTAACTCAACATGCTTGGCTCGCTTATGAGAAATGGGGTTAGAACTAAAAAAATGGCACTTTTGTTGTCGTATAAAAGAAGAGGCTACTGGGGTGTGTAGATCTAAAGATCACGAAGAAGATGCGTAACCCAAAGAAGTTCAACTACAATGAATGCAAGAACACGATACTCAAATTCATAGCTAGAGCGAGAGACAATAGGTTGCTTCTTGGCATTCCAAGAAACCAAGTTGGTGTCGAGATAAATGGAATAGCTAGAGGTAGATTGACGAGTGTGAGGGCAACCTGCCCAATCTGTATCAAAGTAAGCAACTAAGGCTCCAGGAGTAGCAGAAGGGCGAAAATGAAGGCAAATGAAGGGTGCCTTTGACATAGTGAAAAATATGCTTAATAGCAAGAAAGTGATCTTTTGTTGGAACATTTAGAAACTGGCTAACAGAATTTATAGCATTGGCAATGTCAGGCCGCGTAATGGTTAAGTATTAGAAGGTACCAACAAAAGACCCGTAGAGAGTAGGATCTGAAAAAGGTGTACCATCAGTAGAAAGGTGTTGCGTAACAACCATAGGGGTATGAACTGGTTTGCTATCAAGTAACTGAGTGCGAGTAAGAATATCTCGTGCATACTTTAGTTGATTAATGAAGAGACCAATAGCAGTTGTTGAAGCTTCAAGACCAAGAAAATAACTAAAAAGGCCCAAATCTTTAATGGCAAACTTAGAATGAAGCTTGCAAGTGAAGTTGTTAAGGAAAGATAAGTTGTTGCTAGTGATAATGATATCACCAACATAAAGAAGAGGCAAGTAGATTATGTTAGACTGCTTATGGAAAATAAAGAGAGAAGTGTCAGCACGACTACAGGAAAAACCAAGTGAAAGAAGAAAAGAGTTGAACCGTTGAAACCAGGCATGAGGTGCTTGTTTAAGACTATAGAGGGCTTTCTTCAACTGACATACCTAATTAGGAAAGCAAGGATCAATATACCGAGAAGGTTGTTTCATATAAACATTCCTAGTAAGAGTACCATTAAGACAGACATTCTTGACATCAAGTTGGCGAAGAGGCCATCTATCGGTGACAGTAATAAAAAGCACAACATGAACAGTGGTAGATAATAGGACTAAAAGTGTTAGTATAGTCAAGACCAGGTACCTAAGTATATCCTTTGGCAACAAGCAGAGCTTTGAAACTCTCAATGGATCCATCAGGTAGATATAATACCTATTTGGAACCCACAATGTTGGTGTTGGGGGGGTAGGGAACCAATACCTAAGTGTGATTTTGTTGTAGAGCTTGGACTTCATCATCCATAACTGCAAGCCAGGCAGAATTCTTAGCAGTAGATTTGAATCCTTTGGGCTCAGTAGAGGCAAGAAGAGTAGGAAGAAGGCTAACTGATCCAAGAACACCAAGATTCGTCGAATGATGAGTCTTGAAAATCCCTGCTTTGGCTCGTGTAAGCACAGATCCATCTACTTTGGATCAGTCCACTAATTACACGGGTAAAGACTCTATGATTGTAAGAAACGATGCATCTCTATCCATAACCCACACTGGTACCCTTTCTCATGTTTCAAATATTCATTTATTAGATTTCATAACCGTTCCTCATCTTACTAAAAATATACCATGAGAATGTTTGATGAAAACCACCACACTTTTGAAGTGGTAAGTAATGTCTTATTTATAGTAATATACATATTATATGAATTAATTATATATCAATTACAAATGAATATGAAATGTAATTACAATGAATATAAAATGTAAATAAAATGGAAAGCATATACAAGAATTTCTGCAAAATGCCTGATAATTTAGAGATTTTGTACCACAATATTCAATATTTTGCATCTTGTTGAACTCAAAATCAGGAATATTCAATATCTATACGCGGATAATGAAGAGCGTAGTTTCATCTTAAGATTGAATCTGAAACTTCACTGCCAATTGCTCGGTGCTGGAATATGTCCTAGTCTTCTGGTAAAGGTTATTTTTGTCCGATTCTCTTTTACAAAGTGTAACTGTTCTGATTCTCTAAAAATACATCTGCAGGAAAAGCTAATTTTTCAGCAAGTTTTTGAATAGAAAGGTTAATTTATACTGGTCATGTCTCTCATTTATTTTCATATACCTAATGAGGTTCTTGATCAAATACAGAGAGTTTTTTAATGTCTTGAAAAAGTTCTGGACATAAATTTGTGAGTGTTGGGATAGGATGAATCCTAATCCATTTTTATTAAAATTATTATTAGCTGCATGTATTAGTTCATAACTCTATGATTTTATATCAATTGAGATGTTTATAGCCCAATGTATATTCAAGATGCAACTCATGACAATCAAGTCCTTTTGTTTTCTCAAAGATTCAACTTAATCCCTTGGTTTAAAATGGAAAGAAAATTGCATTTATTCTTTTTAGTTATGTAAAAGTTGTAAAATGTGTAGTAAAGTTCAAAAATATTGACAAATGATGCACCAAAGATGAAGAACTGAATTTTTGTTTAGAAGTGCATTCTTTTGAAAAATGTTCCTACAATACTCCATTGTAAAGTTAAATATAATAAGCTACACCCATTTGAAAAGCGAATGTCATTATCGGTCCTCCACTAGTTCAATGATAGTCTAGTTACAGTTTATTTTTTTTAATAACAAAAATTAGATTTTTAAAATTTATAATTATAAAAATAATATATTTATATCTATTTTATATATTTTTATTATTAAAAAAATATAAAACATAATTTAATTATAAACGTTGTTTAATTAAAAATCGTTGTTAAATACATCTATTTAATATTAAATATTATTTAATTAAATCATGTTTAATATTATTAAAGTTTTATTTTTATTATTATAAATTTTTTAAAAAATACACTTTTTCAAGATTATATAGATTTCGATTTTTCTCGTAGGATACAAAGTATACAAGGAAAATCCAATTTTAACTTGAACGGAGAATGCTCGGTGGCATACGGGATAGGATTCGGAATTACCCTCGTTGTCTTGTTGATTACCTGATCCCTGATCCTGTTTTCTTATAGTTTCTTTTAAAATAAATTATATATTTGTAAAATTTTATAGTTAAATTAAATAATTTTTTATTAAAAATAAATAAATTAATACTTCAAAAATAAAAATATAATATTATGATATATTAGATAAAATATATTATTATTAAAATAACAAAATAAAGTATTTAATTATAGATACAATTTGTGATTTACATTGGAATTGATTAGATTTAATTACTAATTAACTTAGAATAGATAGAAAAATAAAAGAAAGTAACGAAATGGGAAAATTTTAGACAAATAGAAACAATAAAAGAAATTAATATTTTAATTCATAATTTTAGTATTAAAAATAATTATAATATTAGATGTCTAGTTCTTATTTATAGAAATGAAATAACAGAGAATACAAAATAATTAATAATAATCATAAACACGAAGTAAATTATAAATCTAATTAAATTACTAGATAACTTAAAAACTAATCCAATTAATCTATTATTTGATTTTCATTGCTAACAAACAAATATATCAAAAATTATATAGATAATTAAGTTATTAAAGATTTAATTAATTTTATTCTATTTATAAGTGAGGAATCCCTAAATCCCATAAAATATCCGAACATTTGATGGATAATTACTTCCTTGTTCCCTGCAATATTTGAATGGGGATGGTTCGTGGCGTTAAAAGTTTCAAGAACTCTTCTTATTCATATTTGTTTCATGTTTTGTGTGATATAGGGGGACATCGCAGATGAGCTAGCTGAAAGCATTATTCAAGTAGCTGGTCTTACGGATGCATATGGCCTTGCTCAAGGTCATGAACATGGCTGGTGAAGTGGATTTATTGCCCTTTGTTAACAATAGCTGCACCGGAACTAGATTTAGGTTTATGCCTTTGTATCACTTTCTTTTTTTCTGCCTTAAGATGTCAGAGTGCTGTTTATCAATAGATATATGTAATGCCTGTGATCGATCATCCTTAAACTCTTTAATTTTTATTTCTGTTTTTTTTAACAAATCATTTAATAGTTAAAACACTTCTATCATTAAAGAACTCGTCAGTTATGACTTGAGATGGTAACGGTACCGATGTTTTGATGGAAAACACAACTATAAAATGAGTGTTATGATCCCTAAGTTCAACACACAATTCAAGTACAATACATCATCTATTTGAGTGTTGTTAAGAGGTTAGAAGTTTCTAACAATTTCAATGATTGGAGGTAAGATCTTTATTTTACTTATTTTTGATCCCTTTAGTTTGTTTATATATTACGTATTTGGGTCGATTAATTTATGCTTACATTTAGTATCAGAGCACATATTATCTTTGTTTTGATAAGTTTAGAATCATCTTTATTTTGCTCTGTTTCATCGAGCACATTGAAATTAGATTTTTTGAAAGGCTCGGCATATGAAAATTATAAATGATTTTATTATTGATTTTTCAATGATTCTATGAATTGAAACGTAAAAAATTATGAAGAAAATCATTCTAATTTAGCGTTCGTGTTCATTGGAATGTATTAATTAATTTTTTATTTAAAATGAAATTTTTGATTCAAAATGAGACCATAAATCACTTGAAAATTCAATTTTGATAAAAAAATGCCAATTTTTATCGCCAAAATTGCAAGGTACGGCCGGGTATCCGTTCGAGTCGTAACAAGGTTGACTCAGATGGAGGTTGAAGCTGAAGTCAGGAGGGAAAAAAATCTATTATTTCTAAGTCGAACCCAAGTACCTTGGGAGAGATGCAGACGTCATGGCCATTAGACTACATCGATTTCTACAATAGTCTTATATACTAAAGTATTTATATATATATATATATTTATTTATATTCAAAACATGTTTTTTATTTATTTATTGAATTAAAAAAATATAATTTTAATGTGATTAATTTATTTAACTTAGATTTGTCATGTTTAAAATATTTATTATACATGTAACATTTATTTAAACAATTTTAACACATTAAAATTTATTTATGATTAAATGCATTATACTTAAATTATTTATTTTAATATTTGTATGTATAAACTATATATATGAAATTTAGTTAAATAATTAATGCATAATGTAATTAAATTGTTAATGGCTCTTTGCAAATTTAATTTGTGCATATATTATTTATTTTGCTTGTATAATTTATTATAATTTCTTCATACATGTAATCTTAAGATAGATAATATTTGTACATTTAGAATTAAATTAATATTGTTTATGATTTTATGTAAAAATTGAGCCTCACATAGTTTAATTAATTAGGGAGTAACCACAACATCTTTAATTAATTAAAATTATAATAACATTTATTTAGGATCACATTTAGAAAAATAAATATTAATTATGATTAATCATATGAGATATAATAAATTTTACCCCACAAGAATTTTTATTATATTTAGTGTGATTAATTAGAATAGAATATCAAATTATATTTTCTAATTTACCCACAGGGTATGCGAAATCTAAGGAAACGAGTGGGAAGTGAGCAATACAACTTATCCGATAACATGATGAGTTCACATGTAGACGTTGTAGGGATATGCACTTTGATTTTAAGTAGTAGTTTTATTTTAGAATTAGAAGAGACTTTTTATGTTCCAAGTTTCTCTAAAAACTTGATTTCAATTTTAAGACTTGTACCTTATGGTTATTCCTTTCACTTTTCAGAAACATCTTTTAGTTTATTTAATAAATTTTATTACGTTGAAGATACTATTTTGTTTGATGGTGTTTACTACATTAATTTACAAAATAATGTCACTTATAATGCTATACATGTTCAAGCTGGCACAAAAAGTTATATTATTGATGATGACTTTTCTACATCATGGCATAGGAGATTAGGACATATCTCAATAGAAATAATTAAAAGATTAATGAAAGATAGGGTATTTAGTATTCTAGATTTTACTAATTTTGAGATATGTATGAACTGCATTAAGGGAAAGCAGGCTAATACAAGTCAACGAAAGGTGCCAATAGGAGTTCAAGCATATTAGAAATCATGCATACATATATATGTTATCCAGACAAAAACATTCAAGGTTAGAAATATTTTAATACCTTTATTGATGATTTTTCTCGATATATGTATCTCTACATGCTTCATAATAAGAGCGAAGTATTAGATGTCTACAAGAGCTTTAAGGTTGAAGTAGAGAAACAATACGGAAAACAAATAAAACTCTTGAAATCAGATAATATTATGGTAGGTATATTGAGAATGGATAATCAGAAGGTTTGTTTTCTAAGTTTCTTTAAGAGTATAGGATAATTTCCCAATACATTATACCTGGTTTATCAGACTTGAATGGTATAACAGAAAGAAGAAAACAAACATTATTGGATATGGTAAGGAGTATGCTTAGCTAGTCCAAACTTTTTAAATCCTTGTGGACTGAAGCTTTAAAGATAGTTGTGTATATATTAAATTGAGTTCCAACCAAGGTTATCTCAAATACGTCATTTGAATTATGGAAAGGTTGGAAACCGAGTTTGTGACATATGCAAATTTAGGGATGCTCGTCTGAAGTGAGGATTTATAATCCACAAGAGAATAAGCTAGACCCAAGGACTATTAGTAGGTATTTCATTAGATATGTCGAAAGGTTTAAGAGATATAAGTTTTATTATCCATCTCATAGCATTAGGTTTATGGAATCAAAAAATGAAAAATTTCTTGAGAATAACTTGATTAATGGGAGCAATGGATTCCAGGGTTGTGGTCTTGAGAAAGATCATTCAGATGCTCAGTATGCCACTTCAAGTAATGGAATGATCATTATTGTTAATAACATGTCTCGAGTATAAACGCGTGTTGAAGAACCAGTCCTAGAAATAACACAAGTTGTTGATCATTATCCAATAGATGATGAAATTCAACAGATGTCTGAAGTTGTTGAACAACCAGCTAAACAACATGATCCTTCTCCTCAGGATAATTTTAAAGCAACATTTAGAAGATATACTAGAGTAAAGAAATCAGCGATTCCTAGTGATTATGTTGTGTATCTACTAGAGTATGACTATAATGTTGGAGCGGAAAATGATCTTGAGACATTTTCACAAGCCATGAGTTCTAAGGTTTCAAAATTATGGTATAATGCCATGAAAGAAGAGATGGATTATATGGTGTCTAACTGGGTCTGGGATCTTGTCAAGTTTCCTGATGGTATAAAAGCCATTTTATGTAAATAGGTCTTCAAGATAAAGAAAGACTCACAAGACAATATTGAGAGACATAAGGCAAGACTTATTGCCAAAGGATTCACTCAAAAGGAGGGAATAAACTACACAGAGACATTTTCTCATGTATCTAAGAAAGATTCACTCCGTGTGATTCTGACATTAGTTTCCTATTTTGATTTGGATTTGCATCAAATGGATGTGAAAACAACTTTCCTTAATGATAACCTAGAGGAAGAGGTTTATATGAAACAACCTGAATGAGTTTTCTTTAGTGATGGTGAGCATTTGGTCTATAAGCTTAATAAATCCACACATGGATTAAAACAAGCTTCCCATAAATGATATTTGAAATTTCATAACGTCATCACTTCATTTAGTTTTGAAGTAAGATTTTTTTTGTACTATATATGGATGATATTTTGCTTGAATCCAATGATAAGGGTTTGCTACACGAGGTAAAATAATTTCTCTCTAAAATTTTTGATATGAAATATATGGGTGAGGCATCTTATGTCATTGACATTAAGATCCAAAGAGACTGATTTTGAGGCATCTTGGGTTTATCTCAAAAAACCTATATCAATAAAGTTTTAGAGAGATTTTGGATTAAAGATTGTTCACCAAGTATTGCTCCTATTATAAAGGGCGATAAGTTCAATTTAGACCAATGCCCAAAAAATGATTTTGAAAGAGAACAAATGAAGAACATTCTATATGCTTCTATTATTGGAAGCTTGATGTATGCTTAGGTTTGCACAAGGTCTGACATTACATTTGTTGGTGGAATATTGGGATGATATGAGAGTAATCTAGGTTTGCACCACTAGAGAGCTACAAAGAAATTGATGAGGTACCTTCAAGGAACCAAGGACTATATGCTCATGTATAGATGAACTGAAAATCTAGAAGTAATTGGCTATTTCGATGGGGACTTCGTTGGCTATGTTGATTCACGCAAATTAACATATGGTTATATTTTCATGCTTGTTGGTGGAGCTGTGTCTTAGAGAAGTGCGAAGTAGTCCTTGACTGCTACTTCCACTATGAAGGCTGAGTTTATGTCATGTTTTGAGGCCACATCACATAGTGTATAGTTGAAGAGTTTCATTTTTGGGCTTAATGTAGTTGACTCTATTTCTAGGCCATTAAGATTGTATTGTGATAACTCAGCTATTGTGTTTATGACTAAGAATAATAAGAGTGGTAGTCTTATTAAGAACATCGATATCAAATACTTGGCAATAAAAGAACTTGTTAAGGAAAATAAAGTGATCATTGAGCACGTTAGCACTAAGTTGATGATTGCTGATCCTTTGATTAAAAGCATGCTACCACTAAAATTTAAGGATCATGTAAATAAAATGAGAATTGATTCCATTTTGTAAAGTATATATACAATTACTACTAAAACTCATATATTATGAGATTTTCTCATATTTATGTGCACCTTAAGTTATTTGAGAAAATATATTTTGTATAGGACCAAGAATAAATATAGGCTTTATTTATTAAGTTTTATTACCACATAAATTGTAATACTTGAAAAACTAAATACATTGTAATACATGGAAGATAATACTCGCTAATAGAGGACCTATCGCCATGATTCATGTGTTTATTTCTTAAGAAATATAATCTATAGGATTAAGTTGAACGTTTGGACCAAGTGGGAGAATGTAACCGATCATCTGTTTAAACTCTCTAATTTTCATATCTGTTTTTTAACGGATCATTTAATAGTCCAAACATTTCTGTAATTTAAGAGCTCGTCGGTTATGGATAAAGTTGATAACGGTGTCGGTGCTTTGATGGAAAGCATGGCTATAAAAGGGATATTATGGTCCTTAAACTCAACACACAATTCCAGTACAATACATCATCTATTTGAGTGTTGTTAGAAGTTCCTAACACAAAAAACAAATCAGTTTTGATCAATTTGAAGCTTTAAGAACAATTTCAATGATCAGAGATAAGATCTTTGCTTTACTTATTTTTTAATCCTTTTAGTTTATTTATTCTGCATTTGAGTCAATTAATTAATGTTTACATTGCCTGCAATCTTCATGCACTAAAATAGTTTTGTTGTCGGAGTTGCTTGTTATATCTAGCTATTAGCTACATATATAAAAGTCTAGATTAAAGAGAAAGGAAGATTTGTGAACTCCTTATTTCACATTTCACCATCCACGTCATGAAATATTTGTTTTAACATTTCACCATCAAAGTCTCCTTATCTTCCTCACTTGCTTATGCTTTTCGAATTTAGCTGTTGCCATTGGTTACCTACATCTTCAATTTTTCGTCCATAAGAGAGAAAAATTGAAAGCTAAGCAGCCTACTGTTTCCCTCAAAACGTGCTTATCAGGAAAGGGTACTGCCCAGACTTTTAACCAGCACATTGCTGGGTTCCCTGGGCGATGTGGGACTCAATACTCCCCCTCACATCGGACGGGGACACCGCAAAGACCGACTGCCTACCCGTACGGAGTTAATCACAAGACGAAGCCAAGCTGGGAGCGTGCACATCGGGACCCCCAGGGACCTACTCTGATACCAAATTGAAAGCTGAGCAGTCCAATATTTTCCTCAAAATGCACTTATCAAGAAAGGATACTGCCCAGACTTATAACCAGCACATTGCTGACTTTCCTGGGCGATGTGGGACTCAACAAGAAATTCATTATGGTGCGAGGATCAAGGGCCTTACACCATCTCATTCTATCTCAAGTAGAAGAACTACTGGAAGAGAAGATTCTAAAATCAGCAGCTCTAACAATTTTTAAATTACAAACTGTCTAGCAAGTAATTAATCTTTAAAAGAAGAACTCGAACTAGCTAAATCAACTCAAGCTCCAAAGAAAAATGTTCAAAAAACAGACACAAAGCAACAAAAAAGCACTAAACACATTTACTATACTGAAAACAAACACAAAGACAGCCTACTAACACCAACCAAAAAACAAATACAAAACCAAAAGAAACACACTAAAACACCAAAATAAGTACTTCAGTTTTAGATTTATAGGATTAAAGTGTATATTTTTCAAGATTATGATATTAAATTGCTTTAGTTAAAAATAATATGGTTTTTTGTGTTACTCATTTTTTTTTAATCATCTAATTTTATTCTTTCAATAAATTTCTAGAACTGATTCTTTTTTCTTGTATTTGTTGGACCTTTAAATGATATATAATGGAAGATTTATTGGGGCTAATGTGTATTTCAGCTGTTAGACCTATATGTTTCTTAATACATGATAATATATAACATGTTACAGCTCATAGCTTCATTTTCTTCGGGTTCATCGATGAATGCTTCAAGATTTCTCTCTTTTTCGTTCATTCCTTTTCGTAACGTATTTATCTCCACAATTGTGTATTTTTTTAATTATTAATTTAAATAATAATTTTAAATATTATAATCAGATACTTACAACTAAATAAAAAAATTAGTTTAAAGATTACATGAGATTAGTAATTATAAAATATTATATAATTTTTTATACTCCTTTGTCTCAACAACTGAGATTTAAAAAATTAATTTTCTCCCTATGAATAAAAAAAATGTATAAACAGCATATGCCTCTATAAAAAAAACAAAGGTTAAAACCCAATTTTTTGTTGGGTTTGAAGTATAAGTACTGTAACTTTTAAATTATCCAAAAAAGTATTTTTTTTTAACATATACCGTTCACGTGACATGTTTTAATAGAGTTATTTTCATAAATGATATTTTTTGATGAGTTATTTTCATAAATAAAAACTTGAAAGACTTAAGGAAGGTTTGAAAAAATCTTACAAAAATGACTTGAAATCACTTGAGAATGAAACTTATGTGAAGAAATTGAAAAGATATTGGAAAAAAATATGATTTTGGTGAATTATGTTATATTTTTAGAGAGGAGAATATAGGGTTCAAGAGGAGGAAGAGAAAATGTGAGATTTGATTTGGTCTCCATGCGTTTATGGGTCTTTTTAGTGTTAAAATTGCCACCGGTCATGATGCATATTGTTTCATGTCACAACGCGGACATAAATTTTTCAAGAATAAATGTTTAGTAACCAATGTGCCACAACGGACTTAAAATTCAAGCCATGATGTGATGTCTTTTTCTTCACTCTCCATTTATCTCGAGAAACTCATGCAACAGCCCACAGAAAGCTATGTCGTAACACACTAATATTTTTAAATTAAATTCTTGTAATTAATATAATACTAAGTACTGAGTAAAAACTAATTAATAAACAATTATAATAAAACAAAAATTAAAAACAATTATAACTAAAAAAACAAAAGCAAAAGATTAAATGAATTATCTCACTTATTTTATCGTCTTAACAAGATATTAGATTCTATTTTAAGATTTTAATAAAATCAATGTCACCTCATTAAGTATATAAATTTTGTAATATTTTATATTTTTTATGAGATTTTAATTAAATTAATGTATCATATTTACTTAAATAAATAATTTATATATTAAAGTTTACATGTTTGAAATACGGTACCTAACAACTATTTTCTCCTTTTTTTCTCTCAAAAAATAAAACTAAAAGGTAAAAATTTGTTCATATTTATTATTATGAGTTAATAACATTTAAATTGTTATTATAAAGTTAAATTTTTTTAATGACAACTTTTTCTAACAATAACAACACTAAAATACTGTTATTTATATGTATAAAATAAATAATTCATGCATTATTTTTATGAAAATAAAAAATGAGATTATGAAAATATAATCACCCAATTAATTATATTTTGTTAAAAACAATTTTTTTTTGTTACAAATTATTATCTTCTTAAAGTTTTATTTTAATAATATTTATTTAAGAAAAAATATAAAATATGTCGTAAATGTTTAAGACCCCTGTAGGGTTAAATTTGCTGCATCATCTACCTAAGGCGTGACATAACCTCATACTTTTCCAATGGAAAAAGAAAAAGAAAAAGAGAAGAAAAGGAAAACATTGAATAACTTCACATTTTGATGGCAAATGCATCAAAATGTAATTCTAAAAGCACTTATTCGTAGTTCATTTGTTCTAGCTCTTAGACCATTACTTGAAAAGTAACTGTCATATGAAAATTGTGAAGAAGGATTACAGTGTAAGGGTCGTTCTAAGTTACATATCATATAATATACATTCTTTATTGTGAACCATTACAATACAATGTCATAAACTAAGGTTGATGTGGTGGTATACATAAATTTTAATAACAAAGAAAAAAAAAAGAAAAAATATAGGGTTACTTTTAACCCTTCATTTTCTTTATAATAATGACATGTTATTGGTTGATACAATTAATCTTGAATCAATAAATAAATTCATATAGAAGTATTATTCATTAATTTTTGAGTTTAATTATCTCCGATTAAATTATTATTATTTTCTCCACCTTTTATTAATTATTTATCATTTTTAAAGAAAATTTATATTAAGTCAAGAGTAACAAGTAAACACGTACATGGCGTAGGAATGTGGTATAAACTCTACATCTTTTGTGTTGTTTATGCTATTGATGTGTGGTTATAGATTTCTAGCTAATAAATATTGGCCGTCCCTAATTAGATTAGTTACCAATAATGGACTTGTTGCTGTTATCATGATACAAACTTTCTTATGAGCTGTAGTTTATTTATTGCCATATTTATGATGGGTTTTGTATGCACTAAATGCCTCTTTATATATCAAAATGATGATCCAACTAAGTTTAAAACAAATATTATATAAATAATATTTTTTTGTGATTTTATTGGTATGAATCATTATTATCATTATAGATTCAAATTTAAATTTCATCTATATAATATTTCTTTTATATAATAAAAAATAGAGACATTAATGCATTTTATAAAAATATATCATTGATTTCAAACTTTGACTATAATAACATATAAATTTTTAAATTTTTAAAATATATAATTTAGTTATCAAGTTTTTAAAACGTATGATTTAAGTCTTTAAATTTTTAAAATATCACATATATGTTATTAAATTTTTAAATCAATATGATTCAATTCTAAGTTTTTATAATTTCATCTATAGATACTAAAATTTTGAATCAAAAATTTTAGTAGTAAAACTATTATAAACTTGATGATTAAATTAAATGATTTAAAAATTAAAAAACTCGTGTAAAGTTTTAAAAGTTAGATAAATGCATCATATATATATATATATATATACGTTTTAAAAATTTATAAATTTGCCTATAAATTTTGCTAATATACAAGCTCATGTAAAGTTTTGTTATTCCGGTATCATTTTATGATATCATAATAATATCATTGAGAAGGTGCAAGATAGATGAATATTTGATTAACATATTTTAACTTTATATTAAAATGGAATGTTTTGTGTTTAAATCTAAGTAATCTCAACCGTTGGATTTTAAAGTGTGTACAAACAAAGGCATAAGAGTGATAAAAGTGTAAACAACTCACTAGCTTCAACAGTATGTATCGTACATTTCTGAACAAAATACGTAACAAATTTTTTGCTTGTAAATTCAACCTTTCATAAATACCATTTGAAAATAATAATTAATGCAATTTGCAAACAAATAAAACACATGGATTAATTGGACCTATCATCACCTATAAGTTATCATTAATTATTATAATTTTGTTGCAACAACAACGTCATTGAAGACTTTTAATCATTAATTAAGGCAACTCAAAAACGAAAGAATATTGAGATTTAATGATCTATACACTACACATACGTACCCAATAAATAAAACGACGTACGTGGCCAATTATACATCAGAAATCATATGACTCCGTTCTTTATATTACAAGTATGGGGGTTGGTTGAGAGGTAGCTAACATAACTATTCAATAAAATGGGCTATAATGAATTACTGATCAATATCTTCAATTGTGCAAGAAAATATCTACTCATCAATACATGCATGCATGCTTGCTTCTCAATAACTACTATTCGATGCATGCTAGCTAGCTGCAATGTTCTTGGTGGATGCGGCGGTTGCTTCTATTTTTAAGATACGAAACTAAATAATCGGGACGATAAGTATCTTATATTTATTATAAAAATGATACTTTAATTTTTTTATAAGAGTTTCATCATATTATTATTAACAAGTAAGATCATAAGAACAAAGTGAATCTTTTTTATGTTTTTTAGTTATTGTTTTAACTTAAATAAACTGTAATCGAAAAAATCAAAGAAAAAATTAAATAAAAATAAAAAAACATTAAAATTAATAATTTTTTTATACGTAGTTATTATTTTATAAAAATAAAGTTAAATTATCACAATATATATATATATATAATTTAAATATTATTTTTATTATAAATATAAGACCTATAAAATTTTTCTCTCATGATTAAAATGTGCATCATACCAATTATAGCAACTATTTTATCTTTATTAATACTCTAATTACCTGTAATTAAATGAATAATGATATGTATCATAATTCACGTAAACTTATTATTACGCAAACCATGTTTATCCTACCGACAAAAAAAAATGTAATACAAATTTTAATTAACATATATTCGGTAAGTATTTATTATGTACGTGAAAAAGTATAAATAGAATTTTCGTATTACTTGCCATCATGCATCGTGTAGAAGAAAAGATCATAATAAGCTGTGCAAAAAGTAGCAAATAAAATGCGTGTGGGATATATATGAATTCAATGCATATGCATTATTTGCCATCCCAATTAACTACTATTATAATATCTTATGAATCACTCGTGCGATTTTGTTTGTAAGAGTCATCTCCCATACTGAAAATAAACTTAAATGAGATATTTTTTTAAAAATAAACAAGATCTTACCTTCAACCGGAAAACAAAGCTTTTAATCAATTTTATTTATAAAATAAAGATATATTAACTCCATTTTACAAAACATAATTATTATAATATAAAAAAATATTACCATTTTATAAATTTATAATTAATTTTAAATACATAAATCTTTTTTATCATATCATATATTAAAAATTTTATTTTAAAAAATAAAAAATAATTTATTTTATAATAAAATAAATATAAATTTATACGTATATTTAAAATGATATTAATTCATAAATAATATAATACATTATTAGTATTATTATTAATAAATATAATTATAATTATATTTAATAAATAATTTTAATATTAATTATAATTATGATATAAAAAATAATATTCATAAAAATAATTAAATTATTAAAAAAAATTGTGAAGTCACTCAATCCAATTTTGTACAACATACAATACAAATATAGAACATTATATTGCAAATTTTGAGTGAAAATATTATCTAATATAATATAATTATAATAATTATTATTATTAATATACTAAAATATATAAATTATATCTAATTAACTATATTTTAACAGTTAAATAAAATTATTATTTATAAATATTTATTTTCTTAGTAATAATTAAAATTATAATAATATATGTGTTACAATGTAATCTTTTTTTTTAATTTTTACAAATACCCTATGATATTAATTGAATATCACAATACATTATGATTTTTAGTTTTTTATAACTTCAAAAATTATTATAATTTTTTTTTATTAGAAAATAAATAATGAAAAATAATATCTATATTTTATAATATAAATCAAAATAATAATAATAAATAAATTTTTATCTCATATTAATAAATATATAATTTATTTATATTTAAAAATTATAAACGATAACTAGTAAAGTTTTTAATAATTAAATTTTTTATTTTAAATTATTTTATAATAAAATTTTGATAATTTATTTCTTATATAAAATTATATATATTTTATTATATAAATATAAATTATTATTATTTTTTTATTTATAATAAAAATGAATTATTATTTATTAAAAATTGTTGGATGGATATTTTTTTTGGTCTTTTTAAAAAAAATAAGGAGAGAGAGAGAGAGAGAGAAAGAGGAAGAGGAAGAAGATGTGGTTTGGAATTTGGAAACGAGAGAGAGGAAGAAGAAGTGGCTGAAAATTAGAAAAGGAGATGAAGAATTTACGAACAAATTGTTTAGTAGTTAAGATATTGCCTCTTTTTTAAAAAAAATCTCACTTAAGCTCATTTTTAAACTATTGTGTATGAGATGATTATTATAGATAAAATCCCTTCACTTATGGTTGGTTTCTAAACGTGTTTACTGTTTTTTATTTTTTGTAGTTTTTTTTTCAAGTATTCTTTAAAAATAAAATCACTGTTTTCTTTTTGTAATTTTTAATAAAATATATGTTTTCTATTTTCTCTAGTTTTTTTCAAATATTCTTTTAAAAAAATCACTATTTTATTTTTTTTTAATTTTTAATAAAATATTTTTGAAAAATTATAAATAATAACATTTTTAAAATCTTCAAAAATAAAATAGTATCCAAATAATATCAAACTGATGCTAATTATATGATATTTAATATTAAACTAATCTAAATGACTGTAATTTAATTTAAACAGTATTTAATTAGAAAATATTTAAAATGAAATGATATGCAATATTTTTTAT
The DNA here is from genome assembly GCA_030763125.1 of Hippophae gyantsensis. Lineage (NCBI taxonomy): Eukaryota > Viridiplantae > Streptophyta > Magnoliopsida > Rosales > Elaeagnaceae > Hippophae > Hippophae gyantsensis. Next base: position 55,486,221 of record CM061032.1, read on the forward strand.
GGTTAGTTAAAAATAAAAATAAATAATAGACATAAAAATGTTATTTTTGATTTAAAGTAAATATTTTTTTATGATTACTTTAAAAGATGAAAATACATTTATTTTTATTTTAAACTAATCTATATGTGGTAAACATTAATAATACTATTTTTATTATTATAATTTTAAATGTATTATTTTTATTATTTTATCAACATTTTTTTAAGTACTTGTTAAACACTATTTTCTCTTAAATGTCAAACCCTAATTCAATTAGAAGTATGCATAATCAACATGTGTAGGTGTCTATATAAGTGCAAGCTTGTTATTGTATTAGTTAGAGTTTGTTACCTTTCATATAGTATCAGAACTATTCTTGGCTTTTGTACCTCCTTTTGCAACCTCTGATCAACAGTAAACAAGTGTAGAGTTGCAACCTGCACAAGTTACTACGCAACAACCAAAACAATACAATAATGACTACTTATTAACAACACAATTCTTACTTACTCGATCAATCCTAGTTTTTTTAGTAAGATTGGATGAAATAAATTATTTGATATGACAAGAACAACTAAAACAAGTAATTGTAGTTTATGAATTGTAATCATTGATGGAAGATTCTACAACTATACCTCAAAGATTTATCAAGAAATTGGTCACAATCATTGAAGTTGATGGAACTTTTATAAATCGAGAAATCTTTGAAGAAAATGTGGCTTATTCTTTGTAGTTCAAGCAAGACAATGTCGTTAAAAGTTGGATTTATTCATTTGTATCTACTGGTTTCTTGAAATATATGATTGAAAAGAAGACCGTGTGTGATATTGGGCAGATGTAAGGTTATAGGATGATGTCTTTGTGTCGGAGTAGCTTTCCTGAAAGTCAGTATAATGAGCTTTGGAGGAGAAGTCATAACTTGTATTTCTCTTATCTTGAATTGCTTCTTTCTTCCGACACATGTTGATGTCATGTCCATTCAAACCATAGAAAGTACATTTGAGACGCTTTCAGTAGTTTTCAAAATTGTGTCCATTGAGACCACAAAAATCACATTTGAGGTGACTTTGACAATTCTCAGAATTATGGCTATATTGTTGCATCGATTGCACTTGAGATATGGGTTCCTTGGTGGGTAATTTTTGTGAGGATATTATGAACGACTATCTCTAGCAATAAGTGTTGTAGCTTTTGGCATCCTTCCTATGGTTTACGTGGAGACATTTCTCTGCTTTTTATCTTGAACAATGAGTGAATATACCTTATTTACTATAGGTAAAGGTTCCATGAGCAAGATTTGTCCACGTGTTGATGTGTAAATCGCGTTGAGCCTCATGAGGAACTTTATGGTTCCTTGCTTTTGTTGATATTCTTGTAATTCCCTTCCGACATTTCCTCCACAATGTGGAAGACACATAGTGCATCACGACTATCCTATAAGCTTTTCAATTTGGTGTAGTATTCTCCAATGCTTACACCTTCTTGTATGCAATCATTGATCACTTGCTCAATGTAAAATAGGTGCACGTTGTTGGTGTGTGAAACACATTCCTTCAATTCTTCCCATAGCTCATATGCAGTATTATTATACATGACATTTTCTACAATTTTAGGGGATATGGTATTGAGAATCCATCCTTTGACAAGAATTTTGCAGCGAGTCCATTGTTTGATTTCTGCTTCAAAGTTTGTTGATGGTTTTTTGATTGTGCCGTCAATAAATTCTTCTTTGTTTTTGGTGATTAGAGCCATGAGCATCGCGTGATTCCAAATGTGATAATTTTCTTGATTTAAGCATTGAGCTACTAGAATTATGCCTGATTGGTCTGAGTGGTGTAGATATAATGAATGGCTAAGGTCATCATACCACTTTGGTAAAGTAGGGTTGGTATTGGTAGTTATAGACATTATTGTTGAGTAAAATAAATCGAAAGAATGGGATAGGATTTTGTGTGTTTTAGACAATAATGACTGCTTATGAAACAAATAATGAATTGAAATATGTTTTATCTTATAGAAAATGAGTCAAGGATTACAGAATCGAACATTTCATCCGTAGAACCTGTCGAAAAGTGGGTGAACTAGCGTCTAGAGTGGCTAGAACGGCGGTTGCAACGTTGGAACACTGAACCAGATGGAGAACGGAACCAGATGGAGGACCGAACTGGATGAACGATGCGTCGTTTGCTTCAGAGGCATACGAACGACGTGTTGTTGGAATCGTCTTCCTCAACAACTGGCGCGTGTGACTCCAGCGAGGTGTGTGGAACGCCGGTGAACTCAGGGAAGGCGCGTGTGAGCGCGTGAGGTGGTATTTTGGCTTGAAATTAATTATAGATTGCTCGGATTCTTCTGGATATTATAATGGGATGAAATTGAAATTATTTTGTGAATCGAAATTGATTTTGAAAAAAAAATATAATGAGAAAAGAAGACAAAATTTCTTTGTGAGCTGAATTTTTTGAGAATTATTTCCTAAGCTTTGATACCATGTAAGAAATGGTTTTATTGATGATGAATAAACGAATGTTTACAACCTATTTATACAAAAAAAAAAGTAAAATTGTAATAATTAAAATAAACACAATTATAAAGAGACATGTTTTTGAACAACCTATTGGTGGCTGCTTTCAACTGGTGTATTGGTTGTCACCGGTTGGATCTCAAGTTCTTTAACAAACTATTATTTAAAATATATATATATTTTTTGAAAGATATATGTAAGTATTAATTTTTAGTGTATTCTTACTTTTTCGATGTTAAATATATTAAGGTCTATTAAGACGCACGTATACAAACAAAACCAAAAAATAAAATAAAATGGAAAATTATAAAAAAAATGAATCATCGTAAAAATAATACTCTTAAAATTTTTTAAAAATAAAAATAATATTTAAATAATATTGAACGAATCTAAATAATTATAGTTCAATTTAAAGGAGACGTGCTTAATGGGAAACGATATGTACACTTTTTTTACAAAAAAATATGAGTTAAAAATAGATAATATTATTTTTATTATTATAAATTTTAAAGATATTATTTTTATTATTTTCTCAAGAAAATTATTATTGGGCTATAATATTATAAGAATTTAAATTGTAATTCATACAAGTATTTTTTATTAATCAAAATTTTTTAAGTAAAAACTATAACATCTAAATGTAATTAAATAAGTTGATAGAATAAATAATTTATACATTATTATTATTATGTCAATAATCAAAATAATTATGTTATTTTCTTTTTTTAATTTGTTCAATGAAAATATTTTCAGATAAAAATGAGGCTAATCTTGTTTCATCATTTAGTGTATTGGTTTAATAAGAGAGGTTAAACTTTAAATTAATAGGAGGTGTACCAGAGACTATTCTTTATAATTAAGTTGGGTAAGACACTCAGTTTTAAAACCACAACCTCATACATATAGCACCAATCGATGTATTAATTAGGCTATCCAAAGTCGGTAAAGAAAAGGAGAGAAAAAGGGTGCAATACAGAATTTTAAGGATATGAGATTACCCATGTTAATACTACTCTAATACAAAAACACTTAACTTAAATTTTTTGATATGATCTAATGAATTAATAATGATATGATACCCTTATTGTTTATAATTTTTAATACAATTTGGATAATCTAAAATCTAAAGTGATAATATAATCAATTGTTGTTAGTAAGGATATTGTTAAAAGAATTTACAATTTCAATTCGAACATAATCAAGCTCTAAACAGCGGAATTAAATATATTCTCTTTATTTGTGTGAATCTTTTAGGAAACAAATAATAGAGCTCAAAATGAAAAACATGCACAAAATCAACACAAACAATTTACGTGGAAAAACCTTCCCGGTGTAGGAAGGAAACAACCACGGCACTCTTCTCCAAAACATCCACTATCAAGAAACAATTGTACAATAGTTCTCTCTAGGTAAAACTAGAGGCAAAAAATCAACAACATCATCAAGAATACACTTCTTGGAAACTAACAATTATTTCAAGAAAAGTGGAGAGATCTAACCCAATTCGTAGTCACTGTTCACTGCTCAGAATTTCTCAAATTGATGAGCCAAATCCAAATCCCACCGTATAGATTAAAGAGTCTTGAGTTTTGAACCTGCCTGCCAAATTTCAGCTTAATCGGACCACAAAAGACCTTCAATTGGAGCACTTGATGAAGGCTTACTGGAGAAGGAGAAACTGAAAAACTGAGAGTAGTTTTTCTGCTACAGTTGCTGCTTTTTCTGCACACGTTTTTCTCTGCTTATTTTTCACACACAACAAACCCTAAATGGGTTTATTAATTAAATCAATGAAATGACATAATTTCCCTTCTTACTCCATGGGCTTTGAACAACAAACTTCAAGTTTTTCTCTTGACACTGCTTTTGTCAGCATGTCAAATCCATTCTTATTAGTATGGATTTTTTCAAGTTCAAGTAACTTATTGTTAAGAGTATCTCTTATCCAATGATACCTTACATCAATATGCTTTGATCATGAATGAAATGCCGAGTTCTTCACTAGGTGAATAGAACTCTGATTATCGCAGAACAACACATATTTCTGCTGCTTGAAACCAAGTTCCCTCAAGAAGTATTTCATCCACAACAACTCCTTACAGGCTTCCGTTGCTACAATAAACTCAGCCTCTGATGTAGAAAGTGCAACACACTTTTGTAATCTTGACTGCTAAGAAACTACTCCACCAGAGAAAGTAATTAGATAACCTGAAGTAGACTTACGAGAATCTTCATCTCTTGCCAAATCTAAATCAGTGTATCCATCTAACACTGGTTTTCCACTTCCAAAACTAAGTGTTAACTTGGAAGTACCTCGAAGATATCTCATAATCCACTTTACTGCATCCCAATGCGCTCTTCCTGGATTCGAAAGAAAATGACTAACAACTCAAACTGCATGAGCTATGTCTAGCCTCGTACACACCATTGCATACATTAAGCTTCCTACTGTTGAGGCATATGGAACCTTTTCCATATCTTCCTTCTCTTTATCTATTGAAGGGCCTTGACTCGATCTCAACTTAAAGTGATTAGATAAAGGAGAAGAAACCACTTTAGCGTTATCCATATGAAACATTTCAAGTACCTTGTTGATATATCGTTCCTGTGACATGTACAACTTCTTTCTTTTCTTGTCTCGACAAATTCGAATACCAAGAATTTGTTTTGATGGCCCAAGTCCTTCATGGCAAAGGACGTACTCAACTGCTTCTTCAAATTATCAATTCTTGAAGAGTTTTTGCCAACAATCAACATGTCATCAACATAGAGCAATAAAATGATAAAGTCATCATCAAAGAATTTCTACACAAAAACATAATGATCAGAAGTAGTCTTCTTATAACCATGCTCCCCCATAACTGACTCAAACTTCTTATACCATTGTCTAGGTGCTTGCTTCAACCCGTAGAGGCTTTTCTTTAACCGACATACGTAATACTCTTTTCCTTTAACCTCAAAACCCTATGGTTATTCCATATAAATCTCTTTCTCCAACTCATCATGAATAAAGGCTATTTTCACATCTATTTGCTTAATTTCTAAATCCAATCTTGCTGCTAGACCTAGAACAACACGTATAGAAGACATCTTCACAACATTAGAGAAAATATCATCAAAATTAATACTTTTTCTCTAACTGAATCCCTTGACGACCAGTCTAGCTTTGTATCGTGGTTGTGAATTTTGTTCTTCTTGCTTCACCCTGTAGACCCACTTTTTATTCAAAGCTCTCTTACCCTTAGGCAACTTTACCAGCTCAAACGTGTGATTGTCATACAGTTATTGCATCTCATCTTCCATAGCACCAACCCAGTGCACTCTGTTTCCATCTTCCATCGCTTCTGTATAACATTGAGGCTCTCCCTCATCTGTCAATAACACATACTCATCTGTATCATACCGTGTGGAAGGACTTCGGTCTCTGGTAGACCTCCTGGGTGGAATTTATGGTTCTAGCAACTGATCAATAGTCTGGTGATCTGTTTCAGCATGCATATCTACATCATCTAAACCCTGTTGGTCATCTTGAACATTTTGTTCCATCTGTACTGATAAGGGAACCAGATCTAGGTCAATCAAATCATCGCTATACTGATGGACTTCTTTTTCTATCTTCTCAACATCTTGTATAGTTTGATCTTCTATAAACACAAAATCATGACTCCTTACCAGTTTATTCTCAACTAGATCATAAAATCTGTAGCCAAATTCATCCAGACCATAACTAACAAAGATACATTATCATGTCTTCACATCGAGCTTAGATCTCTCATCTTTTGGTATATGCACAAATGCCTTGCAACCAAAAACGCGGAGATGATCATAAGAAACATCTTTGCCATTCCAAACTCTTTTTGGTACATCAAACTGAAGAGGAACACATGGTGTGAGATTAAGAACATGTACAACTGTATTCAAAGCCTCACCCCAGAAATATCTTGGCAACTGAGCCTGCGAAAGAAGACATCTTACTCTTTCAACCAATGTCATGTTCATTCTCTCAGCTAACCCATTTAATTGAGGAGTCTTGGGAGGTGTCTTTTGATATCGAATGCCCTGATGCCTACAATACTCATCAAAAGAACCTGAATACTCTCCCCTATTATTTGTTCTGATGCACCACAATTTCTTCCCAGTCTGTCTCCCCACTAAGGCTTGAAACTGTTTAAACACATCTAATACTTGATCTTTGCTCTTCAAGGTGTACACCCATAACTTTCTTGAAAAATTATCTATGAAGGTCACAAAATAACTGGCACCACCCAAAGTTTTTGTCTTCATAGGACCACATACATCTGAATGTACCAAATCAAGTATGTATTGTTTTCTTGAAGGAGGGGAATTCTTGAAAGAAACTCTATTTTGCTTTCCTGCCAAACAATGAGTACATCTTCTTAAACAAACATCATTCATTCCAGAAAGAAGATTATTTTTAGTCAATACTGTCAAGCCTTTCTCACTCATGTGAGCAAGTCTCTTATGCACAACTCTGATGTGAGCTCATCTGTCATAGCATTAATAACACCTTTGAAGAGTCTCGCCTGCAGTATATACAAACTGGAATGCTTGTTCCCACGAGCAATAACCATATCACCTTTAGTAAGTTTCCATTGACCATTACTAAAGGTATTGCAATATCCTTCATCATCAAGTTTACCTGCAGAGATCAAGTTCAAACGAATTTTAGGAATATGCTTTACCCCTCTAAGAAGTAGCCTCGTGCTATTATTCATCTCCAAACACACATCTCCAATACCAATGACTTTAACCAAGCCATCATTACCCAACTTCATTATCCCAAAGTCACCTGCTGTATAGGATGTAAAGAAGCCCTCTCAAGACGTAGCATGAATGGAGGCTCCACTATCAATAACTCAACTGACATCGTGACATGCAACATTGATAACATCTTCATTATAAACAATGAGAAAGTCTTTTGAACTAGCGGTGGCAACTCGATCATTTTCCTTGCCAACATCACCCTCTTGTTCTTTGTCTTTCTTCTTGTTATCCCGCTTCAACTGTCTACAATATTTCTTGATGTGCCTTTTCATGCCACAGTGATGACACTCAACATTAGAAAACTTGTTGGATTGGCTTCTTCCTTTTTCTTTGCTCTTGAAACCTCTGCTTTTACTCCTCCCTCTTCTTTCTGTAACCAAAATCTCTAACTGCTGAGAAGACCCATGTGATTTTCTTCTCATTTCTTCATTCAAAACACTGCTCTTAGCCAGATCCATATTGATTACACCATTTGGAGCTGAGTTACTTAATGACATTCTAAATGTTTCCCAAGAGTCCGGCAACGTACCCAATAAACATAACTCTTGAATCTCATCATCAAACTTGATACTCATTCTAGCTAACTGATTGATTATTCCTTGGAACGTATTCAAGTGATCTGTCAACGGAGTTTCATCTTGGTACCTTAAAGCCATCAACTGTTTTATAAGAAACATTTTATTATTTCCTGTTTTTCGAGCTTACAACTCTTCAAGTTTATTCCATAGTGACCGTGCATGTATTTCTCAACTGATATGATTTAAAACATTATCATCTACCCACTGTCTTATATACCCACATACTTGTCGATGTAACAAAGTCCATTCTTCTTTAAATAACTTTTCTGGCTTCTCAGAGGCAAACACTAATAAATGAAGCTGTTTAACATAAAGGAGATCTTCCATTTTTACTTTCCAAGTGTGATAATTAGAACCATTCAAAGTAATCATTCTACTCAAATTTGCTTCCATTATTCAACACAAGAAATTTCACAATAATAACCACAGCTTTGATACCACTTTGTTAGGAGAATTTACAATTTCAATTCAAACTTAATCAAACTCTAAACAGCAGAATTAAACTTATTCTCCTTCTTTGTGTGAATCTTTTAGAAAACAAATAATAGAGCTCAAAATGAAAAACATGCACAAAATCAACCCAAATAATTTACGTGGAAAAACCTTCCCGGTGTAAGAAGGAAACAACCACGGCACTCCTCTCCAAAACTTCCACTATCAAGAAATAATTGTACAACAGTTCTCTCTAGGTAAAACTAGAGGCAAACAATCAACAACATCATCAAGAATACACTTCTTGGAAACTAACAATTATTTCAAGAAAAATGGAGAGATCTAACCCAATTCGTAGTCACTATTCACTGCTCATAATTTATCAAAAAGATGAGCCAAATCCAAATCCCACCGCATAGATTAAAGAGTCTTGAGTTTTGAACCTGGCTGCAAAATTTCAGCTCAATCGGACCACAGACGACCTTCGATCGGAGCACTTGGAGAAGACTTACTGGAGAAGGAGAAATTGAAAAACTGAGAGCAGTTTTTCTACACACGTTTTTCTCTTCTTATTTTTCACACGTAATAAACACTAAATGAGTTTATTAATTAAAGTAATAAAATGATATAATTATCCTTCTTATTTCATGAATTTTTAAGCTGGTTTCACATGACTCCTCCAAATTAAAAAAAAACCCAATAAATATTACACTCATGATCTCAGTACTCAAATTATAAACTACAAGCTAATTATATGCTACATAAGATGTAAAATGCATATTAAATTGGACCAAATACAATTTAGGGAATTTGATATTATTTTTTTCCACACGTTGATTAATGATAAAAATTTAAATAAAACAGACAAAAATTACTCAGGATAGATAAATCGATCAAACACGGTTGTCATCTCAAACTGTTTTGCCAACTTTCAGTCTATATTGGAATAATTGCTGCCGGGTACCTAAAAGTCAATTAAAATGACTTAAGTGAACGTGATTTTTATCTTAACAAGAAATTTCATATGGAAACAGAACTTATATATATATATATATATATATATATATATATATATATATATATGACTTATTTTATATCCAAAATTTTATGTTGTTCTGTAGTTATTAAATTAAAAATGTTTAATTGCTCAAAATTGTAAATGCAGTATTTTTTACAATTTTTTAGTTTGAACTATCCGTTTAATAACAATTTTATAACTTAATTATATAATATAATTTTATTTATAGCTAATAATCCTTGTTATATACATTTTTTCTTGTAACTTAAATATATATTTTGCGTATATTCAAAAAGAGCAATACCATTATTTTAGTTTGTATATTTTTTTTATAAATTAAATATATATTTTGTTTCATATATTTTTATTATTTAGTTTTTCGTATAAAATTGTTATTGTTTAAGGGAATATATATTTTTTTAATAGAAAAATATATTTTTTATTTATTTATTTAATTTTCCGTAAAAAATTAAATAAATACAATATTTTTTTTAATAGAAATTCCTTTTAAAGATTAAGGACATTTGTAATTAGGAAAATTAGAGAGAGAAAAAAGCTTGAGAATCCAAGTTGATGTAACTTGTAAGATACACACCATTATTGAAATTTGAAAATTTCGTGCACTTACTGACCTACTCGCGTATGCTGTATATTTCACTTTGACGATTTACCCTAAAAAACCTAGTTTTAAATTCCAAAAGGCAATCAACTCAAAGGTTAACGCTTTTGGGTGATATGGTTATAAGACGTCACTTCTCATATTTCTTTTTATTATAATATCGAATCCATTATAATTTCGTATTACGTGGGTGGTATAAGTTAAAAATAACTTCATTAATTGAGTATGAATTTATTATTTTTATAAAAAAATTATTATTTTAAAATATAATAAATTTGTGTTATTTTATTTACTAAATAGGATTAAAAATAAATTTTTATTAAAGATAAAAAATTGAATCCGTAATAATATTTAGATAATATCTATATTATAAATTTTTTGATATTAATAACATCAAAATGTCAATTTTGAAAATATATGATAAAATAATAATTAATAATACAGATGTTAATAATAAAATGCATAAAATATAATTTATTATTAGCTTTATTTTTTAAAAATAATTTAGCATTAAAAATATTTATTTAATTTTATTAGTCATAAAATTTATTAATTTAAATAATTACTTTAAGCTATTCTATAAATATAAATATGAAATATATTTATATTATTAAAAAAATTAATTTAATAAATAAATAAATGATTTTTAATAGTTTTGAGTGTTTATTAAAATATTTATAATTTTATTTATCTATTATTTTTGTAATTTTTTAATATTTTATTCTAAAATAATAATATTTTTAACATATAAATAATTTTAAGCATCAATAATATAAGCAATATCATATTTTAAATCTTACCTACAATAATATCATTGGTGACGGTGGATATTAAAAACATATAATATTACATTATCAAATATATTAAATTATATTATAAATAATTTATATTGATAATAATTAATATAATATAATAAAATAAAATTAATAATAAATATTTTAATAAAATAAATTTAATTTAAAATAATATATAATTCACTTATATATCAAAATCAATTTATTTTAAGAAATATATAAATAAATATATATATTTTTTTAGATTTTAAAAATAAAAGGATGAACTAAAAATTTAAGATATAAAATTTTAGAATTGAAAATTAAAATATATTAAGTATCAAGTATAATTTAGAGCTAAATTATTGGTGTAATCTGATTTTAGAATAAAATACATGACTATTCAAAGATTATATAATAAGTTTTTATCCAACGCAATAAACATTTTGATAATGAGTTGTTTCAATTCTACATTAAATTGAAAAAAAAAACTAGGTTCTTAAAAATTAAAAAACATATCTTATCTAATAAAAACTATAAAATTAATCCCAATCTAACCATTTAGATTGGTTTGGATTTCGTTGAGAAGATTAATTTTTGTTTATTTTTTTAATTTTATTTTTATTATTATTTTTAAACACAGATTAGTTTTAAAATCTAAAAGGATTTTAATTTTAAAACAACAATCAATGAACAAAAACATGTACTAAAAACAAATCCACCCAACCCTTATAGTATAATTTTTTTACTATTTAACTTACTAAGATTTACATGTATAAAGAAGTGTTTACTTTAAGTAATAATTAAATAATTAAATAATTAAATAAATACAAATATGAGGATTTATATGTATTTATCTGATATCTTTAAATCTATTTCAATCAATATCTGTCAAGTAATTGAAGTAAAATAACTATAACAAACAAACACCAATACGTTTAATTTTTATTTAATAAAATTATAACATAAAATTAAATAAAAAGTAGTATTGATAATGTGGATGGAGGTTTTTAATATCAAAAACTCATCCAACTCATATTATACCGGTTTCTATATTAAATCGATTTAAATTAACTAGGTTTATTTAAATCTATATCTAGTAAATTTTAAATACCCTTAGATAAAATTAAATATTTTTTGATATTTTTTGATTAATTTAACCATTAATATTAGATGATAATAGAAAAATTCATTCCTCCTATCCCTTGAGAAGTATGTTAGGATATTTATTCTTTTACATAATTATATTATCATTTAATTAATCTCATTTTTCTCATTTAAAAGAAAGAAAGAAGTTATTTCTTTTAATTTTATTTCCTTATAATTTTATAATTTTGTTTCAAATTTTAATCTTATTTTTTTCACTAATAATAATAATATTATTATTATTATTAAGTTAAATTTCTGATTACTTTCCATTGCCCATACAGCATAAAGATGGTTTGATTTAAAAACATACACAAAAAAGTAATTAATGTCTCGTCTTCTACTATGCATATGTGGCTCCAATTCCATTTCAACTAATTATTTTACCTACCATGCCCGTGGAATTAACTACCAAATTTTCATATGCATTTGAAGTAATATTCTACCAACAAGATGACGCAGCAGAGTCTTTGCTTTGGGTATATTTAAGTAAAAATGTATAATGAGTATTATATATAAACAAAGTATAAAATTATTTTCTTATAAGAGTATAATCATTTACCGTCACATATATGAAATCTTTAAATGATTATAAATCTTTTATAATTTTTCAATATGCTTGTACAATTCACATAGCATGTTCATCATGTTTATATATGTTGTTCGTTTGAACATGAACCTATGATATATACTGTAATTAGTGTCATATATTGTTTTTTTTATTTCTTAATTTTTTTTATAGTGTATTAAAATAAACATATTGTTTTTATTGTAATTTTTTTATGATACATACTTAATTCACGTTATGAATGATTGAGTTAGAATAGAACTTGTAAAAAGATTTTATGAATTAACGTTTTTCACTCATTTAAAATCTGATTAACTATTTGAGATAGAAATTCAATTAACGTGAATGTAATTATTAATAAGAATTTTCAAATTTTTAGGTAGACTCTTCTAAATCATTTAGATAGTTAATAATCAAATTCATAACAAAATTTTAATTGTGTTATCACAAATTTTATTATAGTTATCCCAACACATATATCTAAATAAATCCTATGTATTAATGATCTTTTCGTGAGAGTGTATCTAGGTTAAATAATCCCTTTAAAAAAATTGATAAAAAATAATTAATATATAATTTGATTGATATTATATGTATCAAATTTGTATATATATTAAATAATTAGTATAATTTCATTGATATTATATATATGAAATTGTTATATAAGATGACTTACATTGGGGCACATGATCCCACACAATTTCCTTTTAAAAAAATTAATATGTAATAATTATTATTTTTTGTTATATATATGTATTTGATGCTTCCTATAAAAAGCAATAGAAGTCCTAACAAAAAATAAACTCTACACATATTTAAAACCTAAAAATTGTATTCTAATCTCTATAAAGAATGCTTAAATATATTTGATGTTTCCTATAAACTTTTAAAAGCAATAGAATTCCTAACAAAAAAATAAACTCTACACATATTTAAAACCTACAAATTATATTCTAATCTCTACAAAGAATGCTTAAAATTTTCAAAGCGCAAGTTGTTTTTTCTCAGGTATATTAAATCGAAGTTTGAAAAATCAATTAGTAAATTTGAGTAGTTTTAGGTGTTTGTATCGCATAAGAAATAATATTTTTGGTTTTAATTAATTAATTTTATTTTTTTTATTCTATACCTTTTTGAGGGATTTTGGTATATAATGTACATCCTCTTGTGATTAAGTGTAATATTTATTAATTCAAATAATTACCGTAGTATTGAGATTCTTTTAAAAAATATTTATGTGATGCTTTTTAATCCATCAATTTTTTAGATCCATCCTTCAATAAAATATAAATATTAGAGTAAATTTTAAAACTAAATATATAATCACTTAATAATAATTAATAAGTAAATTATATTGTTACAAATAAAATTTTACTAAAGTTTAGTAGTTAGTTAATCATATGTTAATAAACAATTTTATTATTAGTCTTTTCTGTATGGTCTTTGAAAGTGTAATATATAACATTAAATAAAGTCACAATCAGAACAAATTCACAATCATCTATATACTAAAAGCAAAAGGTTTTTCTCATGCCAAAGAAGAATATAGAAAGCCATGAAAATTATAATATATATTGGGAGAAGAATGTTTATGCATTAAATGAATAATTATATACATGCACAAAATTGTAATTGTATTTATGCATTAAAATATCTATAATATTAATTCTATATTTATATATAAAATTAATATAAAAATATTTTTTTCATAAACTTAATTTCTCTAAATTATTATAAATTTTACAAAATTTTCATTAGTATTGATAATTACTCATATTTTTATTTTCGTACACTTTTTCATGTATATTTTTTATTAATAATTTATGACACATAATATATATCTATTTAAATTGTATTGATATTTATTGTTTAAATTTAATAATAATCTCAATAAATTGAATAGTTTAAATATATTATAATTATTAAAATTTATCAAAATATATACCAGTAACTTAAATATAGATATTTTATGTATCTCATTTGATAATAAATGTTAAAAACGATACCAAAACAAGATTATGAATATTCTAAAAATATAAATCTCTCTATCTTCAATATTTTTTATTTTCATAAATTTTAAATTTTTTTCCCTATAAATACCGATATCTTGTTCTAATAAGACCAAAGTTTTTATTATCAGTTATTTTCTTTCTATTGTCTTCCACATATATAACAAACCGACGAATTGACTTTGACACCCTTATCTTATACGCACGAATTGACAAAAACCAAAGATGCTGTCCAAAGTAGGCAACAATATTGCTTAATAAAGCAAGGGCAAATCAAATTTGCTAGTCACTTTTATGACCCCACCATTATGAAACTTTCAATAATTTTTTTGCACGTCTTTCTCTAAGCACTAAAATGAAACTTTCATGAAATTATTCCAATATTTTTATATTTTTACTTTTTATAGATAAAATATAACTAGTTATTAATTTAACCATGATATTAAAATTTTATTTTTAATCTTTTAAATTTATAAGATAAAAATATATATATTAATTGTCGTACTTTTTTAATAATATAGATAATATATATTTTAAGAAATTAAAAATAAAACGTCTTCTATATATATGAAATGGACTGATAAGATATTTTGTTGTACAAATCAAGTCAGCCCATCAGTAAATGCAAAGTAGAAACTTATAGAAGGTTTTAAGTTTTATCGTTGTTTAGTTACTTATTTAAAAAATAATAATTGTGATTTTAATTTTAATTTTCTTTGTTTATAAGCATTAATGGCATGTAGTTGATTTTTTTTAAAAGATGAATTAATTGTTTTATTAATTAAATAAAAATTATATAAATATAACTTGAATTTAGGTCCATGGTGGTAGATAATAGGGAATTATATTAACTGAATCACAAGTAATTTCTATAATATGCAATTGATTTAGTTAAGTAAAATGTCACAAAATTGAATCTTTCAAAAAAATTCTTTGTTTATAAAAAATTTATAAGTTAAATTATTTTTAAAAATATGTTAGATAATAAAATAATTAATTTTTATTAAATATATTAAAATATTTACATTTTTTAAAGACGTAGATCTTATAAAGTAATTTTTTATTAGAAAAAGAAATTATGCAATTTTTTAATTTAAAATAATTCTTTTCTACCAAACTTTAAAAAAATCATTATTTAGTATCTATCATTATATCCATACTTACCACATTTCATTATTTCATTATTAATTAAATTAAAGTTGGATTAATCAATAAAAGAATTGTTTAGGTTAAGGTTGGGTTTATCAATATATTAAGGTGGAAGAATTTTTGATTTTTTTTCTAATTAAAATTACTTAGCTATATATGTTCCTATCAAAAGTTATAAATATAAAAATAAATAATTTTATTATTACCTCACATTTTTTACAAACAAAATAATAAGTATTATTAAAATCTATTTTTTATTAAATAAATAAAAAATAATATAAATATAATTTAAACTTAAATTTAAGATAGTAAAAATAAAAAATGATACTATATGAATCACAAAATAACTTAAAAACGTTATTTTTATATTAAGGGAATAAACAATATGTATATATAGCAAGTTTTGTTTTGTTCTTTTTTTTCTTTTTTAAGAAATAAAACTAGCCGAACGACACTTGTTCCTTACTTCACATATAACAAGGCAAAGAATTCTAATTAAGTAAAAAAAAATTTATAAATGAATTATTTTAGTAATTGTTTGGATAACTGAACTCAAATCACTTTATTTTTCAAAATAAATAAATTTATTTTAATTTATATTATTATATTTAAATTATAAAAAATTAGTCATATGATAAAATATATTGTTTAAAATCATGTAATATTTTTCATTTTATGTAAAATTTTAATTTTTTTTCACACAAATTCAAATAAAATTTTGAATTTTATTTTTTATTTAAAAAACTTGCAATAATATAAGATATTTGTTAGTTGAAGATTATTATATTAAAAATAATATTTTTTAAAAAATTAATATAAAATAAAATAAATTAATTGTTTGTATAGATACTTTTTATTATATGAATATATTTTTTAATTTAAATATAATAATATAAATTAAAGTAAATTTATTTATTTTTAAAAATAAAACGACTTGAATGAAAGTGATTAAAATATTTTATTTATAAAAAAAATGATTCAAGATGTACTTATTAAAGAATAATATACGTCTCACTTTTTTTATTTTTTAATAATTAAATCACTTTAATTATTTTCTTTTCAGTAACACCCCTAAATCATTTATTTATTAACTCTTTTTTTTTACTATGATATCCTTTTAACTAAAAAATATGAATAAAAAAAATAAATAGAGGGAATTTTAGAAAGAAAAAAAAAGAGTAACTTTCTCAAAGGCGAAGAAAGTAATTAATCAAACTTGCCATTTTTTTGTTTTTTTTTGAAGAAACGTAATATTTCTCTTTTGACCCAAAAAAAAATTGCCTGTATAATGAAGTGAAGTTTCTTTTTCAATATCTTAGGAAAAAGAAAAAGAAAAATTAATTTTCAGTACAAACAATAATATTGGCCACATTGTCCAAAAAAATATAACATCATTATTTCTTACTCCATTTATAAATAGCACAGTACCTACCTCTCCTGTTATATAATGAACAAAGCCAACTCTCTTATCTTTCAATTTTTTCTTGGAAATTAATTAAACTCTTATCATATTGTCTTTTGCTTTGTTCTTGAAAGATGCTACACAACATTATCAACACTCTCACCCGTTCTGAAAATGGGAATGATCAGATTAAGATCAAAGGAACGGTGGTTTTGATGAAGAAAAACGTCTTGGACTTCAATGACTTCAATGCTTCGGTTCTAGATCGTGTAGATGAGTTGTTGGGTAAAAGAGTTTCTTTGCAGCTCATCAGTGCTGTTAATGGTGACTCTGGTTTGTTCTTAACAATTTCCTCTCTTCTTAACTTTTAAAACTTTCATTTTTATGTAATTATGTTGTTTAATTACCCTTTTGTTTAAATTAAGCAATGAGCCTTCCTTACAAATTAAGTTTGATTTTGTTTTTCTTTGAGTTTTTATATGATTCTTTATGTTATCATCATTGTTAGTTCTTTATGTTAATAATTTGAATACAATATAAATCAAGCACCTCTGAGTCTTTAAATGAACTGCGAAGTGCAAAGCACACATTGGGCAAGGTGGTTTATTTCGTTCTTTCTTTTTTTTTTCTATAATTTTTTATTCTTGATCTTTTTCCCCTTTTTTAGACTAACCGACACTTATATTCTCTTAACTTTTACCAATTTATCCTCTAATTTTTTCATTATATTTGTTTTTAACTTTTTATTTCTCACAAATTTAATTTAAAATGGACTTAATTTGTTAAATTTTAAAAAATTAATGAACTAAATTATAAATAAAAATAAAATTTTATCATGTTAAATATTACTGTTATGGTAAAATTTTAACCAATTTTCTACATTTTGATTAAATTTATGATAATTAAAAAGTTAGTGACTAAAACTAACCAAATTATTAGAATTAGTAAAAATTTGAGTAGAATGTGTGTTATTCAGCCCTCATCTTTTATCTTAACTTGAAAAGTGAGATTATTCTTATAAAAAATGTCTTTGTTTTGATTACATTAATCGATACTATTTACGTGTCAAAATCTTACAAACTTTCTCTGTATTAACCTATATTGCATTACTTTACTCTCTTATATTAATTTAAAAAATGTTTGCTTTTGTCATTGGGAATGGAAAAATAGATGTCACGTTAATTTTAATAGAAAATTTATATGCTAAGTCTTAAGATTAGATAGTGATTAGTCTTTAGTTTGAGGTGTGTAGCAAATTTTAAAATAATAAGACTATGGTTAATTTATTTGGTCAGAGAATCCTCCAAAGCCTGTTGTTAATTATTATTAAAGTTTAAAGAAATACGAGGCTTTAGAATAATTAGACACATTCTAACTGAGATTTGCTGAGGTCTTATAGTCAATAAAATAACAATAATATATAAAAAGTTATATTGTTAGAGCTGACGTTTGAAAAAAATTATATCTTAATAAAATGGGACAATGGTTTACAACTGATGCCTATTTGTGTTTTTTTATTATGAAGAAGGTCATTATCTGCTGAGGTGATGATGACAACAAGAGTTGATTAAGAAACTGAGACCTGAAAATTTGGCAGTGAATAATTTTTTTTATTTTAATTATTTATTTATTTTTACATTCCCTTTTTCCCCTTTTATGACTAAATTGCTGAATATAGAATTTTTTTTATATATTTTATCCTATTTTGGATTAAGTTTTTTTAAATAGTAATCTTCATATTTAATGAGTCTATTTTAAAAGAATTATTCTTTAAGTAAGAATCTTTTTAATCATTGAGTATTATTAATTTTATTTAAGAATAAATTCACGATACATGTAAATAAATGATAACAATATTAATCTATGTTATGTAGACTCTTTTATAATATTGAATATTTTTAAATTTATGTTGAATTTCTATTTTCTTTAAAATTGCACCAATTTATGCATTGAACATATACTTAGTGAAAATTGAAAAAATAAAGAGTATAAATGCTTCTTTGTATTAGAAGAATTATGTTATCAAAAAGTATTAATAACTCTAAGAAATAGTCAAATACGTGAACAAATTACTTCAGAAAAAATATTAATAAAGAAGATATAAAGGAAGCCATTTTTAATGTGTGTAGATTGGTGAAGTGTTTGATGACCAATAAAAAAAAACCCTTCATTTTGAATAGGCTTCGGCTGATGTTTAAGGTTTTGAATATTGAAAATGTAGTACTATTTCTGCTATGCCTTTTGTAAACAATTTATGATAGAAGTATGATATGCTAGTGCAAAACTAAAAAATCAACAAGCTTTTTGCTACCCTTTTTGCTGAATAAGTCAATTGAAATATTGAACTATTGTTGTATTAATAAATTCTTTAAAACTTTGATGTGTTTTTGTAGCAAATGGGCTTCAAGGGAAGCTTGGGAAACCAACTTATTTGGAAGGCTGGATTGGCACTATTGCCCCATTAACTGCAGGAGAAACTGCATTCAAAATCACATTTGATTGGGATGAAGAAGTAGGAACTCCTGGGGCATTTTTAATTAGAAACAATCATCACAATGAGTTCTACCTCAAGACTGTTACTCTTGAAAATGTTCCCGGTGAAGGTCGAATCCAATTCGTTTGCAACTCATGGGTGTATCCTGCTAAAAAGTACAAGAAAGACCGCATTTTCTTCAGTAACAAGGTGGTAACTTGCGTAAATTTTCATGTGGTTATGTTCCAACTATGTCATGGAAAATTTTCATTCTTAAAATTTAACTCATCAATGCAATATGGTTGTGCAGACCTATCTTCCTAATGATACACCAATGGTACTAAGAAAATACAGAGAAGAAGAACTACTCAGCTTGAGAGGAGATGGTAAAGGAGAGCTCCAAGAATGGGACAGGATCTATGATTATGCTTACTATAATGACTTGGGGAATCCTGATAAAGGTTCTGAATATGTCCGTCCGGTTCTTGGAGGGTCTAGTGAGTATCCTTACCCTCGTCGGGGAAGAACAGGCAGACCACCTTCTAAGACAGGTTAGACAATGTTACAGGTTGTACATAATTTTTAACCCTAAAATAACATATTAATTATATATAGCGTTCACATATGTTATATATACACCATGTACATCTATTTATGTATAGAATATTATATATATATAACATGTTATTTTGAAGACAATTTGATTATTTACAATATATACGTGGTATTTTGTGGCTCCAAATTAAAAAAAAAAGCTACCTGTATCGAAATTTAAGCATTAGTTTAGTTTTAAGACTGGTATGTTCTTTCATTGCAAAATAAGAACTAAAATTTGCTGTTATTTATGGTTTAATTATCAAACAGATCCCAATACAGAGAGCAGGCTTGTATTGCTTAAGAGCTTAGACATTTATGTACCAAGAGACGAACGCTTTGGTCACTTGAAGATGTCAGACTTTCTTGCATATGGACTAAAATCTGTAGCTCAAGTCCTCAAGCCTGAGCTAGAATCTATATTTGACAGCACACCAAATGAATTTGACAGCTTCCAAGATGTATTTAAACTCTATGAAGGAGGACTTAAACTTCCAGAAGGTTTGCTGAAGAATGTCAGGGATAATATCCCAGCAGAGTTGCTCAAGGAAATTTTTCCCACTGATGGGGAAGGACTTCTAAAGCTCCCTATGCCTCGAGTTGTTGAAGGTATTTTACATAATGTATGGAGCAATATATTCTGATGGGGCAATGTTATGAGCTACTTGGATCATAGTTTCAGTCAATATTCTTTTTTATTTGTTTATGATCAAAAGCAGTATTATGATATTCATTAGTTAAGACCAAAGTACATTTACCTTTTCATTTACTATTGATTATATGTGCACTCTATCACTTTAATTTTGCATTATTGGACACCTTAATCGTTTTTGGTGTATTTATGGGGAGGAAGAACTATGATAGAGTCAATTTAAACCTTACTAGTAGGGTGGTGGATTTTGATGAAGGAAGTGTCCCAAAAAATAGGAAAAAGTGAAGTGAAGTGAAGTGGGGTGGGGTGGGGGATTTAAAATGACAAAAAATGACTAAAGTGTTTAATAGTAATTTCATTAAAATTCATCGGTTTAAATTAAGATGACTAATGTATTTAATTTATGAAAATAAAGTGATCTTTAGAATAATCCTCCTATATATATAATGACAATATCTTTATGACTTGGATTAGAGGATAAATCTGCATGGAGGACTGATGAGGAATTTGCAAGAGAGATGCTGGCTGGAGTGAATCCTCTTATCATTAATCATCTCCAAGTAAACTTTAGATTTTCACAAGGATTTATAATTAATTGCATGAACTTATAGTACTGGAAACAAATGCAAATCTTGAAGGTTTAGTATTGGATTTTATAACTACTGTTAATTATTTCAAACTGTATACAGGAATTCCCACCAAAGAGCAAGCTAGACCCTGAAGTTTATGGCAATCAAACAAGTGTAATAACTGAAGAACACATAAAGAACAACTTAGATGGGTTCAGTGTGCATGAGGTAATAAGCTCTAAGCCAGATTTAACATAGAAGGATTTACCTTAAACCACTTTGCAATTTTCATAATGAGTCTAATGTTTATGGTTGAATAGACAATTGAAAACAACAGACTATTCATATTGGATCACCATGATTCATTGATGCCATACTTGAGACGGATAAACTCAACATCAACCAAAATCTACGCAAGCAGGACCCTTCTTTTCTTGAAAAATGATGGAACTTTGAAACCATTAGCAATTGAGTTAAGCTTGCCTCACCAAGATGGTGATGAATTTGGTGCCATCAGCAAAGTATACACACCAGCTGAACATGGTGTTGAAAGTTCAATTTGGCAACTGGCTAAAGCTTATGTGGCTGTCAATGACTCTGGCATTCATGAGCTCATTAGTCATTGGTATTACTCTGCTATAAAAAAAATTTAATCAAACGGTTCTTGGTGTGTTTCGAATCAGATGTGTTATTCTATAAATCTCTTTTTTAACCTGCTTACTTTTGCAGGCTGCACACACATGCTGTGATTGAGCCATTTGTGATAGCAACAAACAGGCAGCTCAGTGTTCTCCACCCAATATACAAACTCTTGCATCCTCACTTCCGAGACACTATGAACATAAATGCACTTGCCAGGCAGATTCTCATCAATGCTGGTGGTTTTTTGGAGTTGACCGTTTTTCCATCAAAATATTCTATGGAGTTGTCATCAGTAATTTACAAGAATTGGGCTCTTCCTGAGCAAGCACTCCCAGTGGATCTCATAAAGAGGCAAGTATTCAATGTCACAGCAACCAAAAAATTTACTATTTATTACAAGAAAAACAAAAGGACAAAATATTGCCTTGTTTTAGTGTTTTCTTTCCCTTTATGATATTCCATAAAAACACTTCTGAACCAAATTGATAGAAATTTGCAAGAAATGCTTTGCATCATGCTTTTTCATGGTAGCAAAAAATCAACTTTGACTAAAACCAACTAATTAACAAAAACACAAGCAAACAAACCATTAATCTAATAAGAAATGCTCGATGCAGAGGGGTAGCAATCAAGGATCCAAACTCTCCCCACGGTCTTCGGCTTCTAATTGAGGACTATCCATATGCTGTAGATGGACTTGAGATTTGGTCTGCAATCAAAACATGGGTTAAAGACTACTGCTCTTACTACTATGAAACTGATGATAAAGTTCAAAAGGATTCAGAACTTCAATCTTGGTGGAAGGAACTCATAGAGGAGGGTCATGGTGACAAGAAAAATGAGCCATGGTGGCCTAAAATGCAGACAATTGAAGAGCTAGTTGAGACATGCACTATAATGATATGGGTTTCTTCAGCCCTTCATGCAGCTACAAACTTTGGACAATACCCTTACGCAGGTTTTCCTCCAAACCGCCCTACATTAAGCCGAAGGTTCATGCCTGAGAATTTCTCTCCTGAATATGAAGAGCTAAAATCAAACCCTGAAAAGTTTTTCTTGAAAACAATCATGTCACAACTGCAGGCTCTACTTGGAATTTCCCTTATAGAGATTTTGTCAAGACATTCTTCTGATGAGGTCTATCTTGGGCAAAGAGACACTCCTGATTGGACATCAGACAGAAAGCCTTTGGAAGCATTTGAGCGATTTGGGAAAAAATTGGCTGAAATTGAAGAAAGAATTATTAGTATGAACAATGATCAGAAACTGAAAAACCGAGTCGGACCAGTCATGGTGCCTTATACTTTGCTCTATCCTACTAGTGAAGGTGGTATGACTGGAAGGGGAATTCCTAATAGCATCACGATCTAATTAAGTTGAAAAATGTTGTAAATCTAACTCATTCTTATGTTAAAATAAACGAATAAGTAAAAAGTGAGTGATTGAACTTTTCTAAACAGCTACTTGTACTAATTAAAATTTGTATGCATCAAGATGCTACATTTCTTGATGGAATTTAAGCATAATAAAATGAAAGTGTGAAATGTATTTGTTTATGAAAAATTCATCAGCTAGCTTGTGAAGGTTCTGTGGTTATGACAACTAAAATGTACATAAGTTTCCAATTCCTACAGACTTATGAAGTAAGGCAAAGATTTTTTTTTTTCCAAAACAAAAAAAATAATAAGAATTAAGGATAATATAACACCTCTTGAATCATTAATAATTACGAAGTTATTGATATAACGATGACTGCGACTCAATATCACATGGAGGATAGAAGCTGCCAAGAGATTCATAGCCCTGGCTTCCCATTCAAAAGACAATAGTACATATCGTATATATCCTAACCAACTAAACTATTTTTGATAAAAAAAAAAGGACAAAGATTGATAAATACAATTTACAAAAGTAAATAAATAGAGAAAACATGTAAAACTTAAAAATTAAAGTATAAATGTCCCCAAGTCATGGTCATGTCTAAGCTTCTTACCTTTGAATTTTGATTTTTTTTCTAGCTTTTTATTAAAGATAACACTAGAATGACTCTTCATTTCTTGTTGTGGACTTGTAACCTAACCTTGTAGGCTTAGATTTTGACCATAAAAGATTTAGTCCACCTACTCCCAGTAGACTATTAATAGTTGACATTTAGATTAAGTTTGAATGTTGAAATGGAATATCAACATCATAGCTTTATGCTTAAGCAAGAGAAGCTTTCCATCTTGCTAGGACGGTGAGTGTAGAATTTGGATATGTTTATTTAGAAGTCCTTTAAAAAAGTAATATTGAAATTGATTTTGTGTTTATTATGTTAATTCTTTAAGTAATTGTAAACATTTAAGTAGAAATGATATCACGAAATATGTTTAAGTCAGTTTATGTACGAATGAATTTAGATTAAAAAATATATTTGAGTGTTTGTACATGCATATTTTAAAAAAAAATGATTTATTTATAGAATTTGATCGATGATACTATTGTAAATATAATTTATATTTATTAATTAATTTTAAAAATAATATATTTAATATATTAATGAATTTTTATAAAAATAAATTTAAATCATTAATATATAATTTAAAATAAATTTAAAAAGTTTATCATAAATAGCTTGTTGTAAATTAAATCTGAAATGTTTATGCGTTTCCTAAACTTATTTAATTTTTTAATAATAACATGAATCAATTAAACAGAATCACCCGTATCACTTAATTTTTCTATCCAACAACTACTTAATTCAAAGTGGTTAATTTCAAGAGTCACATTAACAGTACACTTAAGTTGTGACACTTCAATAATTATTTAAAAAAAATGCATCTAAAATTATTTATCTTAAAACTAAACAAGGTATCTAAAATTAAACTAAGGTAATAATAATATTTCTCAGAAATTTTAAAATATTATTTAAATATGCACATTTAAAAATGAATAGTGCACCCTATGCCGTTGATATAACACAAATTTTAATGTCAATATTATTTATCCTAATATCAATGTAATATTTATCAAATTATATAAAATAATATATTAATTATTAATTAGATATAAAGTTAAAGATATATGATAATAAAGTAAATTTTAAGACCATTTATTAATAAAAATAAATTAATATATATATATATATAAGATTTTCATAAAAAAAACATTTTTGTTATCACATGGCAAAATAATTAATAGGGATCAATATCA
This sequence comes from Hippophae gyantsensis, assembly GCA_030763125.1. Classification (NCBI taxonomy): domain Eukaryota; kingdom Viridiplantae; phylum Streptophyta; class Magnoliopsida; order Rosales; family Elaeagnaceae; genus Hippophae; species Hippophae gyantsensis. The sequence goes on from CM061032.1 coordinate 55,511,325, forward strand.
TTTTTCTTTAAAACTACTTTGAGCCTAAATTTTTTTAAACTTCATAAACACCGTAAAATTATTGGATTTTCTATGATTTATCATTATAAAAAAGAATTATTAAAATTAAAAAAATTGTAAATGTATCATATGTTGATGTTTATATTTTTTTCTCACTAAACTTTAAAAGAAGTTTGAAAATGATCTAAAATGGTACTTTTATTCGTAAAAGTTTAAAAAAATAATCATGTTTTAAATGTTATTAATCTAATACTCATAACTTTTAGAATTCGTTATAAATATATCAATTTTTATTTATTATTAGTATATCATTCGAATTTCAATTTATTACAAATATACAATCAGTTCATTTAATGTTAATATGTATAGAAAATCTAAAATATCCTCACATCCACTCACACCCTCCTACAAGACTTTCGTCACGATATCGATATATTTATTGGAGATTAATCGTTACATGGATGAGTGACTTTTGAGTAGTAATGAAGCAAGTTTCATTGCCAGATTTTCACGACTATGGAATTTGCTCCGCCGACGTTGAAAGTTGGAAGTTTCAAAGATAAGTCTTTGGCCACGAATTCAACACCACATCTAGTTGAGACATAAAAGTAACACAAAAAGAAAGAATATCAAAACGACCATGGAAAGTTAACAGTAGCTCCAAGAGTAGTAGAAGTTTGTCGAAGACTCACATTCTCTGTAGTTCCTAAAGCAATTAAAACACAAAGACCTAGGTTCTTCTTGTGACAAAATTGAGTCAAGTCTTCAACGACGTCGTTTCCAGTAGGGATTTCGAGAATATAACGATTCATAGCTTGTTCGTTAGTGTCATGAAGAGTTATGAAAACTGTTGGTTTTGGTTTGTTTTTGGAACCAGGTGGATGACCTCTTTGTTGGTTTATAAACTTGTTTTCAAGTTAAAGAAATCAGAAACAAAAATTTAAGAATTTCTGAGTGTTTCTGGAAAATTGTTCTTGAGTGTTCTTGAGTTTTGAGAGTTTTGATCCATAATATTCCAACAAAGTGGTATCAGAGCTGTAGTTGGAAATATAAATATACACTATTGTATATCAAATCGAAGCTCTCGACGAGACAAATCCGACGCCGTAAAAATCATCCCGATCGGAGTTCGGACGCGCCGCCACGATCCTCCGAAAGGTTCTGCTAGAAGTGAGTTAACTCACTGAGTCAGCCGAGTTTAAGCCGAGTTGACCGAGCCGTGAGCCTGTTGACCGAGCTGCTGATCGAGCCGCCAAGCCATTTGACCGAGCCGTCGAGCCGAGTTGACCGAGCTGCTGATCGAGCCGCCAAGCCATTTGACCGAGCCATCGAGCCGAGTTGACCGAGCTGCTGACCGAGCCATCGAGCCGAGTTGACCAAAAAAGTTGACTTTGATTGTTGACTTTCACCGTTGACCAAAAAATTCAAATTTTTCTCCAGAGTTCCTCCTAAGGTTTTTTGACGTTCTGAATCCATTTGTGCGATCAGAATTTACAAATTCTCACTATATTGAGAGTTATATCAAGTGGAGGTATGTCATCGTTTCAAGTCCCGACACTCAACAACGACAACTATGATAATTGGAGTATCAAGATGAAAGCTCTTTTGGGTGCACATGATGTGTGGGAAGTCGTAGAGAAAGGCTTAAGTGAGCCAGACGATGAAACTACTCTAACGCAAGTACAAAAGGAATCTTTGAAGGATTTAAGGAAGAGAGACAAGAAAGCCCTCTTTCTTATCTATCAAGCCTTAAATGATGATGGGTTTGAGAAGATTTCAGATGCAACATCTTCTAGAGCAGCGTGGAATAAGCTTCAAATTTCTTTCAAAGGAGTCGAGAAAGTAAAGAAGGTTCGTCTCCAAACACTAAGAGGTGAGTTTGAATCTCTACATATGAAAGCTTCTGAATCTATTTCTGATTATTTCTCGAGAGTCGCAGTTGTTTTTAATCAATTAAAAAGAAACGGTGAGATGTTGGGAGATGTTAGAATAATGGAAAAGATACTTCGTTCATTAGATTCCAAATTTGAACACATTGTTGTAACGATTGAGGAAACAAAAGATTTGGAAGAAATGACCATTGATGAACTCAATGGGTCATTACAAGCATATGAAGAAAAACATAAGAAGAAGCAAGGGATCACTGAGCAACTCTTCAAAATGCAATTCAAGGATAAACATGAAAACCAAGACAATGACAGAAACCAACGTGGCCGAGGTAGAGGTAAAAGCCGTGGACGAGGTGGAAGCCATGGTCGTGGACGAGGTTGGAATTACAACAACAATTCCAACAACTTTGAGAGAGCAGAAAGCTCAACACAAAGTCGTGGAAGAGGTAATACGAACTCAAGGTATGGAAAATCTCAAGTTCAATGCTATAATTGTCAAAAATTTGGACATTATGCTTCAGAATGTAGAACTCCCAATAATAGAGTAGATGAGAAAATCAACTACATATAGGAGAAGACCGATGAGAAAGAAACACTTTTTCTAGCAGGAAAGGAGGGTGATAATAGTCAACCAAATGCCTGGTATCTTGACAGTGGTGCAAGCAACCATATGTGTGGAAGGAAAGACATGTTCGTGGAACTAGATGAGTCAATAAGTGGAAATGTCTCATTTGGGAGATGATTCAAACGTAGCAGTTGAAAGGAAGAGGTAACATTGTTATTGGCTTGAAAGATAGGAAACATCAATTTATTTCCAATGTTTACTATGTCCCAAATATGAAAAGTAACATCTTGAGTTTAGGACAACTGTTAGAGAAAGGTTATGATATCCATATGAAGGATTATAATCTTTCTATAAAAGATGATAAGAATAACCTTATTGCTAACGTACCGATGTCAAAGAATAGAATGTTCTTGATCAACATACAAAATGACATTGCAAAGTGTCTGAAAGCATGCTATAAAGATGCATCGTGGCTATGGCATCTACGATTTGGACATCTCAATTTTGGAGGATTGGAGCTGTTGTCTAAGAAAGAGATGGTGAAGGGACTGCCTTGCATTAACCATCCTGATCAACTTTGTGAAGGGTGCCTACTCGGGAAGCAATTCAGAAAAAGCTTTCCAAAGGAGTCAGACTCAAGAGCCAAGAAGTCACTCGAGCTAATCCATACTGATGTGTGCGGACCGATCAAGCCTAGCTCTCTCGGTAACAGTAACTATTTTCTTCTTTTTGTTGATGATTTTTCAAGAAAAACTTGGGTATATTTCTTGAAACAGAAATCAGAAGTTTTGGAAGTATTCAAAAAGTTCAAAGCTACAGTGGAGAAAGAAAGCGGTAGAAAAATCAAAGCCATGAGATCAGACCGAGGTGGAGAATTTACATCCAAGGAGTTTCAAGAGTTCTGTGCAACAAATGGAATTCATAGATCTTTAACAGTGCCAAGATCGCCTCAAATGTAATGGTGTGGTGAAAGAAAGAACCGAACAATCCTCAACATGGCACGAAGCATGCTCAAAGTAAGAAACTACCCAAAGAGTTTTGGGCGAAGCGATAGCATGTGCAATTTACTTGTCAAACCGATCTCCAACAAGAAGTGTATGGGAAAGGCACCGCAAGAGGCATGGAGTGGAAGAAAGCCTGGTATTTCCCACCTAAGAGTCTTTGGAAGTATAGCCCATGTTCATGTACCGGATGAGAGAAGAACGAAGCTTGATGATAAAAGCGAGAGTTTTATCTTCATCGGTTATGATGCTAATTCAAAGGGATATAAGTTGTACAACCCACACAATAAGAAGATTGTGATAAGTCGAGATGTGGTATTCGACGAAGAAGGAGAATGGGATTTTAATTCTCATATAGATAACTTCAATTTCTTTCCTCAGTTTAAAGAAGATGAGCAAAAAATGAGGGAGCAACTAATAGAAATTCAACAAGAGCCAATGACTCCACCTACTTCACCAATGCCAACCATTCAAGACCCATCACCTTCATCATCTTCGAGTGGAAGTGAAAGAGCCATGACACGTACACGAAATCTCCAAGATCTTTATGAGGTAACAGAACGACAAGATAATCTTACCTTATTCTGTCTCTTTGCTGATTGTGAACCAGTGAGCTTTCAAGAAGTTGTACAAGAGAAGAAGTGGAGAGATGCGATGGACGAAGAAATCAATGCAATTGAGAAGAACGACACACGGGAACTGTTTCACTTCCCAAAGGCGGCATAAGGCAATAGGTGTCAAATGGGTGTACAAGACAAAGAGGAATGCTAAGGGAGAGATTGAAAGGCACAAGGCAAGACTAGTAGCAAAAGGATATAGTCAAAAGGCTGGAATTGACTATGATGAGGTATTTGCTCCTGTTGCTCGATTAGAAACTATAAGACTAATCATTTCTTTGGTACTCAAAATAAGTGGAAGATACATCAAATGGATGTAAAATCGCTTTTCTAAACGAGTCCTTGAAGAAGAAGTCTACATTAAGCAACCATCAGGCTATGAAGCAAAAGGTCACAAAGACAAGGTATTGAAGTTGAAGAAAGCTCTTTATGGGTTAAAGCAAGCACCAAGAGCATGGAATAACCGCATCGACAAGTACTTTCTGGAGAACAACTTCACCAAGTGTCCCTATGAATATTCACTCTACGTCAAGATTGAAGGTGGCGATATTCTAATCGTTTGCCTATACGTAGATGATCTCATCTTCACTGGAAGTAATCTGAAGCTATTTGAAGATTTTAAGAAGGTGATGACCCGAGAGTTCGAAATGACAGATATCGGGTTAATGGCATACTACCTTGGAATTGAAGTGAGGCAAAAGGAAGAAGGCATATTCATCTCTCAAGAAAGCTATGCAAGGGAGATACTAAAGAAGTTCAAAATGAACGATTCCAAGCCGATCAACACACCAGTGGAATGTGGAATCAAACTATCCAAGCATGAAGATGGTGAAAGTGTGGATCCAACATTTTTCAAAAGTTTAGTTGGAAGTACGTGTTATCTCACACGCACAAGGCCCGACATCTTGTATGCCGTTGGATTGATTAGCCGTTATATGGAGAAACCGACAATCACCCATTTCAAAGTCGCAAAAAAGAATCCTACGCTATCCGAAAGGTACAATTAATTTTAGCTTGTTCTATTCAAATTCTAATGATTACAAGCTTGTTGGATATAGTGATAGCGATTTTGGTGGAGATATAGACGATCGAAAAAGCACTTCGGATTTGTGTTTTTCATGGGAGATCTTGCTTTTACATGGATGTCGAAAAAGCAACCGATTGTCACCTTGTCTAGTGAAGCGTAATATGTAGCAGCCTACCTCATGTGTGTTTGCCATGCAATTTGGCTGAGAAACTTGTTAAAGGAGCTAAGTATGACACAAGAAGATCCAACCAAAATTTGTGTCGATAACAAGTCAACCATTGCCTTAGCCAAAAATCCTGTTTTCCATGATCGAAGCAAACACATAGATACTCGATATCATTACATCAGGGAGTGCATCACAAGAAAGGATGTACAACTCGAGTATGTAAAATCACAAGATCAAATTGCCGACATCTTCACTAAACCGCTCAAGCAAGAAGACTTTATCAGATTGAGAAATTTGCTCGGCATCATAAAACAAGTTTAAGGGGGAGTGTTGGTTTATAAACTTGTTTTCAAGTTAAAGAAATCAAAAACAAAAATTTGAGAATTTCTGAATGTTTCTGAAAAATTGTTCTTGAGTGTTCTTGAGTTTTGAGAGTTTTGATCCATAATATTCCAACACTCTTGGACGCCGTGATACTTCAATTGTAGCTCCGTCGCTTGGTGGGTTTGTTGTTTCAGAGGTGGGTTTGGTTTTGAGTGGTTGTGAAGTTGAGTTGGATTGTGGACCAAGGTCAGGGCCACTACTAGTGTGACTACTTTTATTTTCTTCATCTGGGGTTTGGCATTCACGAGCTGAGATTTGGAAAGGATTTGAAAAAAGGGTTGTTGTGTTGGCGATGAAGATGATGTGTATATTTGGGTTTGGGTTTTGGTTATGGGTGTGAGGGTATTTTGGATTTTTTATATACATTAATATTAATGTTCCTCCAGATGATATATATTTATAATAAATAAAAATTTTGATAATATAAAAATAATAAATAAAAATTTAATTGTATTATTTTAAAGTCTATAAGATTATGATATAGTTTTTTTAATAATAAATGATAAAAAAAAGAGTATTAGAAAGTATTAAATTTAATAAAGAGAACTAAATTTTTAAAAATATTATGTATATTAAATAAAAATTATTTTAAAATATGTTTAATTTCTATAATTTTCCTTAAAATATGTGCAGTACAACACTACCAACCCAAGATTCTCAAGCTCATATTTGGGTAATGTAGATTTGGTCCACCTGTACCTTACTCTTTATGGTTCATAGCTTATGGCCTTTTATTGCAAGTTCTACTCGGACTTCCGTACAGTTTACATACAAGCCCATTTTTTTATTTTTTTTACGGTATATATTCTCGGTTGTACGTCTATTAACAAGTTATAAGTAATACAATTTAATATTATTGATAAATTTTAATAAAATTTATAAGTAATACAATTTAATATTATTGATAAATTAATACTATGTAACCATTAATCATTAAAAATTCATTAATGAAAATAATCAAATTTTGAATTTCCCCAGAACCTCCTGAAAATATTTAGGACATTTAAAGGAGATGTCAGATATTCAAATTTTAAAATAAAAAAAAAATTATTTTAAGTTTTTTTTAATATTATGATAATATTTTTATTATTATAAATTTTTTTTTCTATCATTCCATTCTTTATTATCATAGTTTCATCCATCTATTTGTTTCTATATTTATTACGTATACTTATTTCTTTTCTTTTCTTTTTTAATACGTATACTAATTTCAAGAACTTTCGGTTAAACATAACTATCAAGCGGGCTAATTTAATTTTGTTCAATTCTTTTTTACAAAAGGCAAATATTTTATGGTATTGCCTGTTCTTTTTATGCCATTCCTCCTTTACTTGTACTGTTGATGTGATTCTATTAGAAATAGAATATTGATCGTACACATATGTATTTGATTTTTTTCTTTTTTTTGTTGTAGTATTCTATAAATGATAAAGAAAGAATATATGTCCTAGACTCATAATTCGAGAATTTATGCTAAAAAGAAATAGTCCTGTCTCTAGTTTGGCCACTACATACTTGTACATTGTTTCTCTCAATGGAAGAGGGGCTTCTATAAAGGTTAGACTTACTCAAATCTTAATAAATCTTAATAAACAAATCGATTATTCACGTTCATAAATAGAGAAATCTAAACCTTTCATTTTTTTTATTTGTAATGTCAAACATGAAATCAACGGAGTAAGCCTAAACCTCCTAATAGGAAAAATGATAAGGTTAATGTGCATGACACTAGATCAAAAATTAAGAGCCTTTGTTTCATGGTCATTAAAGAAATCTAAACTTTTTTTTTTCTAATGTCAAACATGAAATCAAAGGAGTAAGCCTAAACCTTCTAATAGGAAAAATATTAAGGTTAATACCCTATGACACTAGATCAAAAGATTAAGAACCTTTATTTCATGGTAAACAATAGGCTTCACTTGTTTAAGTTATTCATATTTATAAATGGATAGCATCAATTTTATTGAGCACCAATTCTATAAATAAATACATGTACAGTTGGTTGATTAAAATGAAAATCCCAAATTACATTAACAAGAAGTTTGATAATATAAAAATTATAAGTAACACCGGAACTAAGTTTGGAACCCAAGTAAGAAATAGAATTTTATTAGAGGGGAAGCTACCCATTGCATGTATGCGTAGAATGTTGAAAATCAACACAACATAATAAATGAAGTGGTTGAAGGTTGTAAAAAAATAAATGGAGTGGTTGAAGGATGTAGGAAAACAAATAGTGGTTGAAGGATGTAAAAAAATAAATGAAGTGGTTGAAATATGTTGAAAAGAGAAGTGTGTGATAATATTTATATGGCTAAAATTATTTCTTAGTTTTATATTTATGTGGTGTACATTGTATGATGAGGATTATAAATAATCTACCTTGCATTTGGTTTAATCATCCCATCAAAAACAAATAAGTTTTTGTATTTTTAGTTTGAGTGTGAGTTAAGAGCTTTCTCTTTGAGTGTTTGTATTTCTCTTCAATTTGTGAGTTGCATTTGAAATGTGTTATAGTGGCTTTTATTGTAGGTATAATACAAATAGTTTGCTTATTTGTTTGGATCAAATATTAGTAAATTTAGAGTTATGTATTCTAAATTTTACTCAACAATTGGTATCAGAGCGGGACGATTAATGATCATTCTTAGTAGAGCTATCTTGAGTCATGAGGAGTTTGATACTCTACAAGTTTATTAGTCAAGCTTATGCGGTATAGTCAAAATCTTATCGGCACAACGGGTGACCTTTAAGTAGTTAGAGGAATCAAGAAGCTCAACAACAAAAACTATAACATATGGAAAACATGTATGCAATCTTACTTACAAGATCAAGACTCGTGGGAGGTTGTTGGTGGTGAGGAAGTTACACAAATAGCAGCGAAAGATGCAAACAACATCTTGTGAAAGTGGAAAATTAAAGCAAGCAAAGCAATGTTTGTCTTGAAGACCACAGTTGAAGAAGAAATGTTGGAGCACATTCGGGATGCCAAAACATCGAAGGAAGTATGTGACACTCTTGTTACACTCTTTTTAAAGAAGAATGATACAAGATTGTAACTTCTCGAGAATGAGTTGCTATCGATGGCGCAACGCGAGATGACGATTTTCGAGTACTTTCACAAGGTGAAGTCATATGCTACGAAATTTCAGAGTTAGATTCGAAAGCTCCTATTATGGAAACCATGATAAAGAGAATAATTATCTATGGTTTGAGACCTGAATATCAAGGGTTTGTTACCACTATATAAGGATGGCCGACATAACCATCTCTTGTTGAGTCTGAGAATTTGCTGGTCGGTCAAGAAGTCATGGCTAAGAAAATGGGAGGAGTCTCATTGAAAGGTGAGGAATAAGCACTCTACACCAGCAAAAGCAGAGGGACTTTTAAGAGGTACAATAGAAGTGGATCTAAAAAGGATGGCAACAAAATTTCTCAAGGAAATGGAGGCTTTCGTCCAGGGGGAGCTTGGAAGAGTCGTAGTAACAACAAAAAATTTGATAGTGAGTGTTACAACTGTGTGAAGATGGGTCATATGACAAAAGATTGTTGGAGTAGGAAAAAATATGTTGAAAGTAATACAGCTACTTCCAATTCTAAGGAGAATAGTAAAGATAGTTGGGATGTTGAAGCATTATTTGCTATAGAGGAAGAAGAATGACTGGATCATAGATTCGGGCTGCTCAAATCATATGACGAGTGATAAAACAAAAGTTGGAAAGTATATCTGAGTACAAGGGAGGTCGTGTAGTGGTGACAGTTGACAACTCAAGGTTACCAATAGCCCATATCGGTAAGATGATAGTTACGCCTCGATATAATACTAACCAGGTACCACTTCAAGATATTTATCATGTCCCAAGAATGAAGAAAAAATTTCTATCTGTGGCTCAATTGACATCATCAGGCCACTATGTCTTGTTCGATCCCCGAGACGTGAAGGTGTATCATGATCTCAAAATATCTAAAACATCAACAATGGAGAGGCAATGATTGAAATCAGTTTACCTGATGTCAACAGAATCTGCATATGTAGATAGGACAAAAAGAAATGAGATAACAGATCTATGGCATATGCAGTTAGGTCATGTTAGCTATTCCAAGCTAAGTGTAATGGTGAAGAAGTCGATGCTTAAAGGGCCCTCAACTAGACGTGCGAACAAACACGGTCTGTGCAAGATGCTAATATGGTAAAACTCACCAATTGCTATATGAGGAATCAAAGTTTAAAACAAAAGAACCATTGGAGTTAATTCATTCTGATGTATTTGGGCCTGTTAAGTAACCATCAATTGGCGGTATGCGATACATGGTGACATTCATTGATGAATTTTCAAGGTATGTGTGGGTTGTCTTTATGAAAGAAAATTTGACATATTCTTAGAGTTTAAAGAGTTCAGAGAATCAATTGAAAGAGAAGTAGGAAAGAAGATCCATTCCTTGCGTACAGACAACGGTAGAGAGTATAACTCAAGCGAGTTCTCTCAACACCTAAGGGAATATCGAATACATTATCAATACACTTGTTCCAAAACACCACAACAAAATGGTGTAGCAGAAAGAAAGAACGAGAATCTTGTAGAAATTTGTCGAAGTATGCTACATGAAAAGAATGTACCTGGAAGGTTTTGTGTTGAAGCAATGAAGATTGCAGCCTATGTGATCAACAGACTTCCTCAACCAAGGTTAGAATTTGTTTCACCCTTTGAAATATTGTGGAATATGAAACCTATAGTTAGCTACTTTCGAGTATTTGGTTATGTATGTTATGTATTTGTTCCTGATAATTTACAGAGCAAGTTTGACAAGAAAGCTATTAGATGTATCTTTATGGGATACGATAACCAGAGAAAGGGGTGGAAATGTTGCGATCTAATGAATGGAAGATGTTACACTTCATGAGATGTGATATTTGATGAAGCATCTTCATGGTGGTCTTCAGAGAAGGAGGCGTTGCTAGACTCGATAGAATTTGGAGACAAGTTGCAAAAAAAGATGGAAGAGCATACTATTTAACTCTAACCAAGTTAAGATGAATCGAGAGATCCAAACGGTGATGATGTTGAACAAAGAGTAACTCAGAATCTTTGGCAAACTGGCATATATCAATAACTAAATGAAGAAGGTGGGCTAGTGAATCGGAAGAATTAATTCCACAATCTCAACTTGACAATGCATCCATAATTGAAGAAGCAACTATAATAGAACCTGAGATGTTCAAAGAAGCTTCACAAAGATCTAAGTGGATAACAGTTATGAAGATGTGAAACATATATCTTGTAAATGGGTTTACAAGATAAAGCATAGTCCAGATGCGCCAATTGAGAGATAAAAGGCACGATCGGTAGCTTATGGTTTCTCTCAATAGTACAGACTAGACTATGATGAAACGTTTAGTCCGGTGGCAAAACTTACAATTGTACGAGTCTTACTTGCACTTGCAGCCAACAGAGATTAGAATTTATGACAAATGGATGTAAAGAATGTTTTTTTTCATGGAGAGTTGGATAAGGAGATCTACATGATCAAACCAATGGGTTTTCAGAGCCAAGATCATCTTGAATATGTGTGTAAGTTGCGAAAAGCACTTTACGGATAGAAACAAGCACCCAAGGCATGATATGGTAAAATTGCTTAATCTTTAACACAAAGTGGTTATTCAGTAACAATTGCAAATTCTAGCTTGTTTTTCAAAACCAATGAAGGAAAGCTAGCTATTGTACTAATGTACGTAGATGATTTAATCATAACTGGTGATGATGATGTAGAAATTCTTCGAACAAAGAAGAATTTATCAGTCCATTTCCAAATGAAGGAACTTGAACAGTTCAAGCACTTCCTTGGTCTAGAGGTTGACCGCACATAAGAAAGAATATTTTTTTGTCAACAAAAATATTCCAAAGATTTAATGAAGAGGTTTAGAATGCTTAAATGCAAACCGCTTTTGACGTCGATGGAACCAAATGCAAAAATGTGTGCACATGAAGGAAAATATTTAGAAGATGCGACAATGTGTAGAAAATTGGTAGGCAGTCTAATCTACTTAACCTTAACTCGGCTTGACATTTTTTATGTAGTTAGTGTAATGAGTCGGTACATGCAAAATCTAAAGAAGCCTTATTTGGAAGCAATTCAAAAAATATTGAGATATATGAAGAGTACAATTGACTATGGTCTTTTGTATAAGAAAGGTGTAGATGATAAGTTAGTTGGTTACTGTGATGCTAACTATACATGAGATCAACAAATGGGTATGTATTTAAGCTTGGTTCTGGAACAATTTCTTGGTGTAGCAAGAGATAGCAGACAATATCATTATCAACCATTGAAGTTAAGTATCGAGCAACGACAATGACATCTCAAGAGAGTACATGGTTGATACAACTAATGAATAATCTACAATAACCAATAGATTATGTAGTTCCGTTATACTGTGACAATCAGTCGGCAATTTATTTGGCAGAGGATCCAGTATTTCATGCAAGAACTAAGCATGTAGAAGTACACTATCACTTTATCAAAGAAAAGGTTATACAAGAAGAAATTGAGATAATGCAAATCAAGACAGATGATCAAGAAGAAATCGAAAATTTTTGCCATCAGCTTGACACTGTAAAAATAGTGAGAGTTGGTGTTGAGGGGGAGTGTTGAAAATCAACACCAATATAATAAATGAAGTGGTCGAAAGTTGTAGAAAAATAAATGAAGTGGTTGAAGGATGTAGGAAAATAAATGGAGTTGTTGAAGGATATAGGAAAATAAATAGAGTGATTGAAGGATGTAGGAAAATAAATAGAGTGGTTGAAAGATGTAGGAAAATAAATAGAATGGTTGAAAGATGTAGAAAAATAAATAGAGTGGTTGAAGGATGTTGAAAAGAGAAGTGTGTGATAATATTTATATGACTAGAATTATTTCTTAGATTTATATTTGTGTGATGTAGATTGTATGGTGAGTACTATAAATAATCTACCTTGCATTTGGTTTAATCATTCTATCAAAAACAAATAAGTCTTTGTATTCTTAGTTTGAGTGTGAGTTGAAAGATTTCTCTTTAAATGTTTGTATTTCTTTTTAATTTGTGAGTTGTTTTTGAAAAGTGTTATAATATTTTTTATTGTGATTATAATATAAGTAATTTGTTTATTTATTTAGATCAAATATTAATAAATTTAGAGTAATATATTTTAAATTTTAATCAATATAAAAATTCCCTTTTTGAAGCTTTTTCTATGTTACTAATAATAACAACGAAAATAATAATAAAGAAAAGGTCTTCTTCTTCTTCACTTTTTACATAAGATGAAACGACATCGATTGTTCATGTTTGTAGCTTGCGTGTTTGAGAACCGTCTTTTATTTGCAATTGAAACCTACTTACTTTATTACATTACTTCTTTTACTTCTTTTTCTTATCTAGGCATAATTCTCTAATAAAAAAGAAGACAGAATCTTTATTGTTACAGTGGCAAGTGAAGAACATATAAATCAACTTTTAGCAGTTAAGAGAAATCAATATCTTCTTGTATTTAGCATTATGCGGAAAATCATATTTAGTATTAATAAAAATAACTCTTTGATTTTTTATTGATACATTTTCTTCACGTTATTTTACTTTAATATTTTCTAAAAACTATATATTGTTTAGGTTATATAAAAAAAATAAAAAAAAACATATTTTTTATATTATATAAGAAAAAAATACATCAAAAAACAAAAATTAAAAAATGAAACTCTATTTATAAAAGAGTTATCTTTCCCGTGGATGTTGTTTTTCTTTGACAAGATAAAAATTGTTATAATTTTTTTAAAATTTTACTCAAATTTCTATAAGATGAAGTCTTTTCGTGCAATTTGATATGTAAACTCATAGCTAGTTTTTGTATCCTATTGATTAGATTGAATACATGAAATTCAATATAATTCTTATTTTCCTTCTTATGAATTTTTATCATAAAATTGAATTTAGTATCATCATCTCCTTGCGATGCCTATATATAGTATTATTAGTATTGATCAATAATTGTTATTAGGGTTTAATTTTCTTCTCTCTCCATATTGTGTTTTGCTTTTTCGATTTAAATTAAGAATTCTCCTTCGCTAAACAATAACATATTTCCATAATAATAAATTCATCAAAAACACCTTCAGGTAATGTGTAACAAAAAAAAAAAAAGCCATGATTCTACCATGTCTAACAATCGATGTATACACAACATGGTAGAAATTTCGACAATTTAATTTTATAAACATGTGAAGTATATTATTATTAACATCGAAATATATTTAAAAAAAATTGTAAAAGTTATAGTTATATTTTAAAATTTATATGAACTTTTTAAAATATTAGTCAACTAAATAATCTAATTTTTCATTTAAACATTCATTATATTTTTGTGTGACTTAAAAGCAACATGTGATGTCTATATACTATAATTAAACATTATTTTTCGTAAAGAAACAATGAATTGTTTAGTTTAAGGATATCTCTCCATGAATTATATAAAAAAGGTGAATAATACAAATTTATTTTAATAAAAAAATAATTATATAAATCATAAATATATAGAAAATAACTTTAGAGAGATCGAGAGAAAGATAATTGATAAAATTCACCTAATTAAATATCAAAAATATTTAAACATGTAACTAAGTATGACAATTTTTAAGTTTTTATTATTATACAAATATATTATAATTAAAATTTTAAAAAAATCTAAAATTTATTATTTATATAAATATCAATTTATATCTAATACAAATAATAAATTTATTTATATTTTTAATTTCAAAAATTATAAATCAAAGCTCCACAATATATCCATATTAATATTTCTAAAATTTATTCGAAATTTTAGAAAATTACAAAATTACTTACAAAATTTTGAGTTTTTTTTATATTTTAATGAAAATATCCAAAAAAATTCAGACATCACGAAATAAATTTTCGTTAATTTTTTTTTCTTTTGTGATGAAACTAATCTAATATTCTTACGACCTGTTAGAAAATTTGGGAAACAAATAATAAAGATTTTATAACCAGCAGCTTGTTTTATCAAAAAAACCAAGAGGTGTATTCTCAGTCTCATTGAAGTGAGTAGGCCTACACGTCAATAAGCACCCTAGCTCTTGTCCTGAAGCCGAGAGAGAGAATGAGAGAGAGAGAGAGAGAGTAGGCCTATGTCTTTCTCTAAGAATCAATAAAAAAAGGGTCTTTATTAAAGAATAGGATGCTCAAAATTACAAATATGGTCAATGAAGCTTCTTTGTCCACTCTCTACCAATTCTTTGTACTCATTAGGTCCATTTTTCCTATAAAACTTCTCTCACTTTCCTCGTATCATCATCTTCCATAAAAACATCTCCTTTCTTTCAAATTCTTCATACCCATCTATTCTAATTTTATCTGACCATCAAGATATGGTCCAAAGCAAATATTTGACTTCTTTAAGTTTCTTAAACGGAACTCCATTTGGAGCCAGGCAGAGCTCCACATCGGTCAAGAACAGAACATCTTCATTACCCACAAAATGGTCAGTAGGTCTCTTGTACTTCTCTAAAGGCAAAAAAATTAAGCCTTTGATTGTCTCTTCAATGGTTGAAAATGACCAAAATGACCAAATAATTGGACCCAGTAGCATTAGAGGAGCCAGAGCATCCCGCAACACCACTGCAAAGACTGAAGAAGCTGGGGATCCAAAACTGAAAAGCATGAAAATCAAAGGGACTGTGGTGTTGATGAAGAAGAATGTTTTAGACTTCAATGATTTTCATGCTTCATTTCTTGATCGTTTTCATGAATTGTTGGGCAAAGGGGTTTCCTTGCAGCTCATCAGTTCAGTCAGTGCTGACCCAGGTCAGTGTTTTGTTTCTTTTTACCTTTTCTTTTCTTTTCTCTTTTTTTTAATGGTATTTTAGTAACTAATTTTGGTTCCGTTAGTAAGTGATATCTATTAATATCTTCTTTTTTTTTGGTCAAAAAGATAATAATTCAAAATTTTGATAAAAACATATAAAGAGTTAGTTTTGATATTTAAGATTTTTTTTTAAAGAATTGGGTTAAAATAATAGTGATACACTCACGTACACATATATATTATAGATATACATTATAAGTTTAAATCTATGTCCTCTCGATAGTTACTAAGATTCTAATAAATTTGTATTTTCCTACTATTTACTTCAAAATTAGAGTATTTTATAAAATAGATTTTTTTGCTACTATTTTTGTAAAGATATAAGATTTATGTTATCTTACTTAATAAATAAGTAAGAGATTAAAGTATAATTTTATTAAAAATAATAGAATTTGATTGCCATTTTTTTCTTTTTTTAGTTGCTCACAATTGATTTTCTTTAAAAAAAATTAGTTGATAATTTTTTATTTGCTAATAGAAAAAATAGATGGACGATGACAACTAAAGCGCATCATATAACTTTGAAAAAGGCTATATGTATTTGTTTTGAGTATTATTTACTCCTTCCACCTATATGGCTATTTTTATTTACTAAAATTCTTAAAAAAATCATTTTTCTTTGTCTCTTTTTAATGTTAACAACTAAAAAAATCAAGTAGTTTTTATATTTTATGAAAAGAAATAATTTAGATATTTGAAATTATCCTTCATTATTTAACTATAATTTTGAGTTATTCTAACTTTTTGACCAAAAAAAATACCAATAATTAAACTTGGATATTAAATTATCACCGTTTAATAACATGAGTGAAAATGAATCCCAAAATAATATATAGGTTGACTAAATCACTAATCTCTACTAATTTTGGCATTAACACAACAAAAATTTATAATTTTTTTATTATATTCCTACTATTAATATACTTAAATGTCACTAACGTTGGATAAAATTGTCATTTATAGTAATAAAATGTGAAAATATGATCACTTTTTTTTTATACCTTTTTTTGCATCTTTTGTGGTTTAATATTTTTTAATGGAAAAAATGCGCTAATAGTTCCATATCTTTGTATAAAAGAGCATTACACATAGTTTTTAATTAGACTGTTTTAGTTCCATAACTTAGAAAAAATGTTCACTTTATTCTTAAATTATAGCATTTTAGTTCTAAAAGGATACACATAATTACTATAATTTTAAACTTTTATGGGACTAAAACGTTTAACGATAATTAAACACTCATCTTATAAAACCCATGAACCCTGGCACTCATTTTTTTAATTTTATTTTTAGTTTGCTTACAAG
Source organism: Hippophae gyantsensis (assembly GCA_030763125.1). NCBI lineage: Eukaryota > Viridiplantae > Streptophyta > Magnoliopsida > Rosales > Elaeagnaceae > Hippophae > Hippophae gyantsensis. Next base: position 55,528,196 of record CM061032.1, read on the forward strand.
TTCCAATGGTGTTTCTACTAATCTTTTATTATATCACGTATAATTTACTAATATTCTAAAGTATAATGCTACTTTATGTAGTCATGGCCCTACCTTAGCCTTGGTTATATCTCATATTTGAAAGAATTGGATCCTTAACGTAATCGACACTCTACATATAAAAGATTAAATGCACCTAATTTAAGAAAGATAATGACCCATAACAAATAGTCAATTGTCAATAGGCATTTGATATATTCTGTTATCTACCTTATTGTATAACATTTGTATGGTAGGTCAAAATTAAAGTTAGCACTCGGATGATAAAGAGTCATGGTTATTTTGTTTTGTTTTGAAGAAAGAAACGGACAAAAAAGAAAAAGGTAAGAAAAAAAAGAGAGTAAAAACTTACAATCAGCACTGATTGATTATTTGTTAGCAGCACTGATTGATTATTTGTTAACAGCTTGAATTGGCTTCTAGTGCAACTGTATACACCTCTTTGAGACAGTTAATGACAAATACGTATGCTTGCTTGCAAACATTTAAAACAAGTTAACAACTTTTTTTAATAAATGTTTACGAGGCAACCCATCCACACACACATGTTGTTGACTGGCTTACAAATAGAGAATGTCATTGCACTAAAAAACAATTGTTAAAAACAACTCAAGTCACATACATGCAAACATGCATGTATTTGACTTGAGTCGAACTTGGTTTTCAAAGTGAGCTTCCTTTGCTTTTATTTTTATGATTTTCTATTCTTAGTAGCCTTATGTTTTTAATAAATAAAACCTAAACCTTTTGGCTGTTTAAGAAATCCAATTGTTCAAGTCCACGTAGATGAGGGTTATTGAGACGTACTACATGACATAGATAATATTCTTCTTTAGTCACAAGCAAATTTGGCAAAAGTCAAGTGCTGCTAAGAATGCTATTGAAAATGACCTTATCTTTCATGCAACTCAACAACCAAGAACCACAAAAGTTGTTTATCAAGCTGCAAAGCCAAACCTAAATATTTGTTAGGTTAAATTTTTTAAATTTCTCTGGATCTAGCCAATTTTGCTCTGACATAGCAATTCCAATCGACAAACATCTATTGCAAAGACTACTATATTTATGAAGTTACTATCTTGCTAAAGATTTATTGCTTTTGAAATAGTCAGAGTAGCTAGTTGTTGATACTTGATACCTATTGGTAGAAAATGGGCTGCAAGGGAAACTCGGAAAGCCAGCATATTTGGAAGACTGGATAACGACAATTACTCCTCTAACAGCAGGAGAGTCTGCGTTTAGTGTTACATTTGATTGGGATCAGGAGATTGGAGTCCCTGGAGCATTCATTATCAGAAATGAACATCACAGTGAGTTTTATTTGAAGACACTTACACTTGAGGATGTTCCGGGTCATGGTCAAATCCAGTTTGTTTGTAGCTCATGGGTATACCCTCTGGATAAATACAAGAAAGAACGTATATTTTTCATTAACAAGGTACTAGTTCTGTTATTTTGAATATTCTTTGGTTTAATCTACATTTGTGAAGTTGTTAATTTGGACTAAACAAAAAGATATGTGGAATTGTTTGTATATTTGCAGGCATATCTTCCAAGTGAAACACCAGCACCGTTGCGTAATTTTAGAGAACAAGAGCTGAGTAACTTGAGAGGAGATGGAAAAGGAGAGCTCCAGGAATGGGATAGAGTGTATGACTATGCTTACTACAATGATTTGGGAGAACCTGACAAAGGCTTCAGATATGTTCGTCCCGTCCTTGGAGGATCTAAACAATACCCTTATCCTCGTAGGGGAAGAACTGGCCGACCACGGACAAAGACAGGTTAAACATGTGAATAAGGAAATTAACAATACATATTGATCTCTCATTTTTTAGTTTTTCCTTCTTTTAGGAGTGCGTTGGGGAATAGTGAATATAGGAGATGAATTACTGTTAGTTTCTTTCAGTGTACTTATTTAGTTATTCATAAAATATTTTTTGCTTATAATGTTAATAGATCCTAACACCGAGAGCAGACTGCCAGCTCTGTTGAGCTTAAACATTTATGTTCCAAGAGATGAACGATTTGGTCATTTGAAGATGTCAGACTTCCTGGCTTATGCACTCAAGTCAATTGGTCAATTTCTCAAGCCCGAATTAGAAGCTTTGTTTGATCGCACCCCTGACGAGTTTGACAGCTTCCAAGATGTTCTTAAGCTCTATGGTGAAGGAGTTCATCTACCCGATGGTTTGCTTAAAAATGTTAGGGACAGCATTCCTGGAGAGATGCTGAAGGAAATATTCCGAACTGATGGTGAAGGACCACTTACATTCCCAAAGCCTCAAGTAATTAAAGGTATGCCAAGAATTACAGAGAAGAGTACTCTGAGATATTGTGGCATGTTATTCTAATTTTATATACAACACATGTTACAATTTATTTGCTTTTGCATATATCTTTATTTTGTCCTAAGCATGTTACTGATTTGAAGCAGAGAGTACAACTGCTTGGAGTACCGATGAGGAATTTGCAAGAGAAATGCTGGCTGGAATTAACCCTGTTCTTATATGCCGTCTCCAAGTAATACTTAGTTTCATTTTATATTATTCATTTTTCCTAAGCTGATTTTTTTTTCTTCTTCATTTTCCCGGTTTCTTCATCCTTAATAATTGTTATTTCCAAAACTACCACAGGAGTTTCCTCCAGCAAGTAAGCTAGACCATAAAGCCTATGGGGATCATACTAGTAAAATAACTGAAGAACATATAGAGCCCAACTTAAATGGACTCAGTATAGATGAGGTAATTTCTGGTTTATGTATTTGAAATCAAAAATTTAAGGAAAGAGTATTCAGCTCCTTGAGATGAATTTTTTTTAGATTTGTTTATGTTTTATGGTAATTTTGACTGAGATGTAATATATGTTTATATAGGCCATCAAGAACAACAAACTCTTCGTTCTAGACCACCATGACACATTAATGCCATACCTGAGGCGCATAAACACAACTTCTACAAAGACCTATGCCAGCAGGACACTCCTTTTCTTGAGGGATGATGGGACTTTGAAGCCACTAGCTATTGAGCTAAGCTTGCCGCACCCACAGGGGGATCAATTTGGTTGCGTTAGCAAAGTTTACGCTACTGCTAATGAAGGCATTGAAGGCTCTCTTTGGCAGATTGCTAAAGCATATGTGGCCGTAAATGACTCTGGTCATCATCAGCTTATTAGTCACTGGTACAACTCCAGCCAAAGAAAGTTTAGAAATTCTAGGCCTTGTTTTTTGAAAATAAATTTCAGCTTTCTTTTGCAGGCTGAAAACGCATGCTGCAATAGAGCCATTCGTGATAGCAACAAATAGGCATCTAAGTGTGATGCATCCTATTTACAAGTTATTGCATCCTCATTTCCGTGACACCATGAATGTGAATGCCGTTGCACGGCAGATTCTCATCAATGCTGGTGGAGCACTTGAGTCCACTGTCTTTCCGGCAAAGTTTTCCTTGGAAATGTCATCAGCAATGTACAAGAAGTGGACTTTTCCTGACCAAGCACTCCCTAAAGATCTGATCAAGAGGTAAAACTACCGATCCTAGATAGTGTTTAGCAGATTAGGATCTAAAAGATTCAAGATATATTTTATAGATGAAGATTATGATGGTTTATGATTTTATTTAAATGACATGCCCTTGTAATCCTTTTTCCCTTTCCAGAGGAATGGCAATTGAAGATAGTAAATCCCCAAATGGTCTCCGGTTAGTTATAGAGGACTATCCATATGCTGTCGATGGACTTGAGATATGGGCAGCCACTAAAACATGGGTGGAAAACTATTGCTCCTTTTACTACAAAACAGATGAATTGGTTAAGAAGGATACAGAGCTCCAGTCCTGGTGGAAGGAGCTCATAGAGAAGGGTCATGGTGACAAAAATGATGAGCCATGGTGGTCTAAAATGCAGACTGTTGAAGATCTCATCGAAACATGCACTATCATCATTTGGGTTGCTTCCGCTTACCATGCAGCAATAAACTTTGGACAGTATCCATATGGAGGCTACCCTCCAAACCGCCCAAGTATAACCCGTCGGTTGATTCCTAAAGAAGGCACTCCTGAGTACGAGGAGCTAAAGACAAATCCTGAAAAGGCATTCTTGAAGACAATCACTTCACAGTTGAAGAGTGTTCTTGGCATTTCCCTTGTAGAAGTTTTGTCGAGGCATTCATCTGATGAGGTCTATCTTGGGCAGAGGGACAGTACAAAATGGACAGCAGACGCTGAGATAATAGAAGCTTTCGAAAACTTTGGAAAGAAGCTTAGGGTAATTGAAGAAAGCATTAAAAAGAGGAACCATGATGAGAAATTAAAGAACAGAGTTGGGCCAGTCAAAATGCCATACACTTTGCTATACCCTTCAAGCAAAGGTGGACTCACTGGTCAGGGAATTCCCAATAGTGTCTCAATCTAAAAGTTATGGTTAGTGTTTGCAACTTATCCCTCTGGCTCATAAGATATGTAGAATTTGTTATAAAGTTTGTATGTAGTATAAATAAAGTAATAATAGAATGAAATATTTCTACTTAAAGTTCTCCGCTTTATTATTGAGCAAAACAAATAGTTAAGGGTTGCACATTCGATGTATTGGGATTTGAAAGGGAAGCAAAAAATTGCAAATGGGGTAAAGAAGAAGAAAACAGGTTTCAACGAAATAACAGAAAACCAACGTTCTCATAATAGCGTTCATATTTCATCAATAAATCATCAGCTTGCAAAAAGAAATATGCTGGTCTTCTAACATATTAATGTAACATAAGATTTTGACATATAATCACTTGCCTTAATTAGCTCAGAAGAAGTAAGTTTAAAATTCAATATGTTTGGCAGTAGAGACCACATTTTAAATAAAATGATCCAAATCATTGATACAATTTAAGTAGGGCAGGAGATAATCTGGTTTAAAAAAGAGTAAAGACAACACATGGATTGAGAATGAGAAACAACATAATCTTCTATGTGATTACAAGTTTTGGGGAAAAAAGAGAATTAAATTTAAGATATTGATGGTAGAAAATATTTTAAATAAATGATCTAAACCATTGTTATATATGATTTAATTAAGGCATGAGATTATATATCAAAATTCTATGTGACATTACCATACAATGGAAAAGATAAAACTACTAATATAATACTACGTTCATTCCAATGAGGAATAATTATAATATCAAATCCTATTTATAAAACTAAATTAATAAATTAGATAAATATAAAATCTTAAATAATAATCAATAAAATTAAATAATAAACTTAAATATAAAAATTAGATAAACAAACTTTATTAGATAATTGATAGGATTTATATCTCAAGCTACTCTTTTATTAGATTTGGATAATTTCTCCTCAACTAAAAACCGACTCTGTTGCAATGCCTGTTGAGTGATGCCATTAAAATCTAAATTTGTGTGATCAAGAGGGTAAATATAGAGATGGTAATTTGACTTGACAGGTCAGGCTCTTGTAGGTACTCAAATCGTTTGGGCCAAATCGGGACGGGACTAACTGGTACAAAAACAAGTCAGAACATTTACATTTTATCATAAACGGCTTAGAGCAAAACGATCATGGAAAAAACTAGTCCGTGTGGGGGCACCATTTGAATATTCACGTTTTTTTTCTACTATCTAGAATTCAAAACTGTTTTAAAGATTTCAAATGAACGAAGTAAAAAACATAATAGAATTAAGGCTTGATTCTCATTATCAATTTTAATATTACTATTTTTTATATCACGAATAATTTTAGTAAATTCATTAAGATGATCGTGTAAAAATGTATCTTCTGACATTCTAAATATATACAAACGTTATTTCAAATATAATTGACTTATCAAAGATTTGATCATATACAAACTCCACCAACCTCGCGTATTATCTTATAAGATAAGGATAACTAAATTGAACTAAGAGCATTTTCCATCAATGTATATTTTTCTTCATCAGTTAATTTTTCTAAAAATTTATCTTTATCTTCAAGTGTCTTAACAAGTTATTCTCTAACTAATATGACTCGTATCTTCATTCGTCAGAGACTAAAATCATTCCTACCATTGAACTTTTTAATTTCGTACTTTGACGTCATGACAGAAAACCCAATATTAAATAAACAGAAGCACAATTCAGAAAATATGAAACTAATTGGGTCCAATTTTGGTTGCACAAATATATAATTATAGATAATAAAAAAATAATTAGTGAAAAAAATAAATAGTACATAATGATTTAAGTGGTTTAATTTTTCAATATAAAAAGTTTACTCCATTGACGAAAGTACATCTAAAAAAAATCTACTTATAATCAAATGAAGATATAATCACCAATATTCAGGGAGTTTCACAAAATATATAAAAATCCAAATACACCCTTAAAATATCTCCCTCTAAGTTACTGTTAATATACAAATATAAATTAATAAATTTGTTATTTAATCAAATATTACCATACAAATGAACTTAATGTATACGATCTTTCTTAATTTAATTTTCTTATTTCTTTTCTCTGCCTTGAAAGTGAGAAGTGAATAGTTGTTTAGAAAAAAAGGAGAAGAGGCAAAAAATATACTATTAATGGTGATTCGAAGAAGGTAGATTTTGTATAATTGGCTTATGCATTTGTGAAGTAACGTAGCCGCCACAGTCACTCAAATGTGAACGCTGCTTTCATACTTCTCTATTCAGCAGACCTCTGTTTGTTCTCTCAGTCGGCTGCTCACACTATATATATATATATATATATATATATATATATATATTAGTTAAAGAAAGGTGAGGGTTTAAGTGATATATGTGTTTTGGTCTAACATTTAACAACTTATATGTTAAATTCATCAATAAAATTTCTACTCTTCCAAAGTTCCAATATCTTTATTTGTCTTCATGCAACATCAATGGAAATATTCCAACTTAGCGAGCAAGCCCCACTAAATTTTCCACGGGGACATACATCTTACCTAAACATGCATTCAAATACACTGCAAGGACCACTTCCAGTTCCACCATTGTCTACCCATTACTATTTCCTTTCATAAAATAACTTGATTGGAAAAATCCATACATCATTTTGAAATTTGAGTAATCTTGAAATTCTTGATATATCTAATAATAACTTGAGTGGTAGCCTTCTAGATTGCTTGGGTAGTCTCCACGTATTAAAACTCCAAGCAAAGAACTTTTGTGGGAGAAATACCCAAAATTTCAACAATTAAATGCAACATAAAAACCTATAATAAATTACAAGGAGAGATTCTAGAGCCTTTTAACAAGTGCAATGAGATACAAATTTTGGATCTTAGATACAACCAATTAAATGACACATTTGTTGAAAAATTACACAAATTTTTGACAAGTTAGATTTATGAGAAAGCAAGAATAGAAAAATAACACACAAATTTAATAATAAAGTTCGACCAATCTTGTTTACGTCTCCGGACCTGCTGCAGATCTTTTTACAGGAAGGAGAGAAATTATACAAGATTTTTACAATACTCACAACCCAATTACATCCAAAAAAAAATTTCTCACTAAAGCTTTTTTTTGTCTAAGCTTTTCTCTCAATTGGAATGAACATTTGGATTGATGAATTCATTACAATTATACATCTATTTATAGAGAAATCCACTCCTTGAATTTCAAAGGGTTCCTTGAATTGCTCCTTGAATTAAGCATTGATTTGCTCCTCAATTTTCTCCATGAATTAAGGTCAATTATTCAAAAATCTCTCACTTGAAGACTGATTCCAATTTATCTTCACACCTCGATCAATGCAACAGCTTTTCTAATCTTGTTACTCTAGCAGATCAACTGAAGTTGAGCACAACTTCAGTTTGTCAATAGTCACCACCTTTGTCAACATATCCGCTAGATTTTTGCTTCATTGAATCTTCTCCAGTATTAACACATCTTCTTCCAATAGAGATATGATGAAGTGATAACGAAGCCCAATATGCTTGGTTCTAGAATTAAATGCTGAATTCTTCGCCAAGTGTATTGCACTTTGACTATCACTGTGCAAAACATTCTTCTCCTGTTCAAATCCCAGCTCAATTAACAAACCTTGAAGCCATATAATCTCTTTACTGGCTTCAGTCACTGCTACATACTCAGCCTCTGTAGTGGATAGAGTGACAATATTCTATATTTGTGACATCCAACTAACAGCTGTAGTTCCAATAGTAAATATATAACCGGTGGTGCTACTTCGGTGATCAACTTCACCTCTAAAGTATGCATCTACGTAGCCTTATACTTTTAACTCTCATTTACTAAAGTACAAACACTTCTCTACGATGCCTCGTAGATACCTCAAAATCCACTTGACTACTTCCCAATGAGTTTTCCCTGGATTTGACATAAATATGCTAACAACTCCCACTGCATGGCTAATGTCTGGTTTCATACAGACTATCACGTACATCAGAATTCCAATGGCTGAGGCATAAAGAACCTTAGCCATGAATTCTCTCTCTTCCTCCGTCTGAGGGAACTGATCCTTGGATAGACAAAAGTGACTGGCCAAGGGTGTGCTAACTGGCTTGCCATTACCCATGTTGAATCTTTATAAAACATGGTTGATGTACTCTGCCTAGGATAAATGTGAGGATCCTCTTTTCTTATTTCTTGTGATTTGCATTCCAAGAATCTTCTTTACTAGACCCAAGTCTTTCATGTCAAACTCCTTTGACAATTACTGCTTCAACCTTTTGATATCATTCATTTATGAACCTGCTACTAACATATCATCAAAATAAAGTAGTAAAATGATATAAATGGACCTATATCTCTTGAAGTAGCAACAATGGTCGGCATTACACTTCTAGAAACCTTCCTTGTGCATAAAGCTGTTAAACTTTCTATACCATTGTCTCGGGGCTTATTTCAAGCCATACAAACTCTTTTTAAGTCTGGACACCATGTTCTTCTTCCCTCTTTCTGAGAAACCTTCTGGTTGGTACATGTATATCTCCTCATCTAAGTCTATATGAAGGAATGCAATCTTCACATCCAACTATTCAAGATGAAGATCTTCAATGGCTACAATACTCAACATTGATCTGATAGTATTGAGCTTCACAACGGGAGCAAAAATGTCAGTGTAGTCAACTCCTTCTTTCTACTGAAATCCTTTGACAACTAGTCAGGCTTTGTATCTCTTAGAACCATTATGTTCCTCTTTCACCCGATACACCCATTTGTTGTGAAATGCCTTCTTCCCCATGGGTAACTCAGCTAGTTCCCTTGTTTGGTTAGATATGAGAGATTTCATTTCTTCTTTCATGGCAAACTCCTACTTGCTGGAATCTCGAGTCTAACAAGCTTCAACATAGCATTCAGGCTCCCCTACATCAGTCAGCAACATATAGTTCATGTATCTCCTGTTAGGCACATAAGGTTGAGAAGACCTTCTCAATACAAGAACTGGAGTAGGAGGTTATGGTGTGTCGGACTACTGTGTACTACTCTGTCCAATGAGCTCCTCTGGCTGAGGGCTTGTTACAATTGGTTCCATTACAGAACTATCTAAGACATCATCTACATTTGCAAATACTGACTTATTATGCTCTGATTAGTTGGCGTCTATTTTATGCATGTCTTTATACATCACCCTTTTGTTGAAAATCACATCTCTACTATAGATCACTTTCTTGTTTTCATCATCTCAAATGCAGTAGCCAAACTTATCCTCACCATAGCCGATGAAGGTGAATTTCTTGGATTTGGGATCAAGCTTATTCCTACCTTAATCACTGATATGCACAAATGCTACACAGTTGAAAATTTTTAGATGTGATAGTTTCACCTCTTTTCCACTTCATACCTCCTCTGGTATTCTATGCTCCAATGGAACAGATGAGCCTTGATTGATCAAATAAGCTTTCATGTTGACTGCTTCTACCCAGAACTACTTCGGTAGACTTGATTGTATACGAATGCTTTTGGCTCTTTCTGTCAACATTCGGTTCATATGCTCAACTACACCATAATGCTGAGGCATGCCTGACACAGTTCTTTCCATTCTGATCCCATGCTTATAGTAGAAAATTTTGAATATGGTGTCTTCATATTCACCACCATTGTCGGTTTTAAGATTTTTGATCTTCAAACCTATCTCATTTTCAACCTTAGCTTTCCATCTTCTGAAAGCCTCAAATACTTTAGACTTATGCTTTAGAAAGTAAACTCATACCTTCCGAGAGTGATCATCGATGAAATTCACAAAGTAGTATTTCTCACCAATGGATGAGACAATCGTTGGTCCCCAAACATCAGAGTGGATGAGCTCTAGTCTTTCCTTCTTTGGGGTTCTACCACTTGTCTAAAAGCTGACTCTCTTTTGCTTTCCAAGTATGCAATCTTTGCACATGTCTATCTCTGCAGATTGTAGACCTGGAAGTTTTCCCTTTGAGTGCATAATCTTCATTCCTTTATCACTCACGTGGCCTAGTCTCTAGTGCCACAAATTTGGTATTTCATTGCCTGATGTAACTTTAATCAAACAATGAGCCTCTAATGTCATGTAAAAAGTGACACTCTTCTTCCCTATAGCAACCGTCATTGCATCCTTTGAAATCTTCCAATCATCACTATGGAAGATCGTAGTGTAACCTTCACTGGTCAACTACCCTACTAAGATTAAGTTCCTTCTTAAGTTGGGAATATGTCTGACATCCTTCAGCTCCCAAGTAGACCCGTTCAACTTAATCTTCACTACACCTTTTCCAATAATAGCACACAATTGATCATTACCAAGATATACCTTTCCAAGGTTTCTGAGAACATATTTCTCAAAGAATTCTTTCTATGAAGTAGCATGGAATGATGCTCTAGAGTCTAACACCTAAAATTCTTCCTTGCTCTCCAAAGAGTATATCAATGCATCATCTCCTCTTGAGGTAGAAGTAACATTTTCCTCTACCTTCACTTGTTTGTCCTTCGGTGCACTCTTGTACTGATTTTTTAGTGCTCAGTTCTCCCACAATTCCAACACTCGATAGTCTTCGAGCTATGAGAATTATTAGGATTCTTGGATTTGAACCTCTTGTCCTATGATCTACCTCGGTAGTCTATTCTGTCACGTCCATTCCCTCTGGTTGAGTTTCTTCCTCTTGAACATGTATGCAAAATTGAAGAGGTTACCGATTCACTTGACTCTCTATGTTGGATCTCTTCATTGAGAACCAGATCATGAACATTGTGCAATTTCAACTTATTACTTCCTGAAAAACTACTCACAACCGTGACAGTAGCATTCCAACTTTCTAGTTAAGAAGACAAAAGTATCAATGCTCGTACTTCTTCATCGAATTCAATTTCAACTGAACTCAACTGGGTTGTAACTGTGTTGAGTTTATTAAGATGTTGAGCTATCGATACACCTTCCATCATCCGCAAATTGAACAAATGCCTCATTAAGTGCACTTTGTTTGAGGCTGATGGCTTCTCATACATATTGGAGAGAGCTACCATAAGACCCGTCGTGGTCTTTTCCTTTGCTATGTTGAAAGCAACATTGTGGGATAACGTTAATCAAATAACTTCGAGGGCTTATCTATTTAGAAGATTCCAATATTCTTCCTTCATAACCTCTCACTTCTTCCCTGAGAGAGATTGATATATACTTCTTTGATATAGAGAATCCTATATCTGTATTTTCCAAAACCCAAAATCTATGCAATCAAATTTATCGAGTTTCACCTTTCCTTCATCTGCATCCATTGCTCTCACTCAAATCTAACTTCCTCTAGATCGTTTCTGACTATTTCTACAAACCACCGTGTATTAGAACACCTCCATCAACAAAAAAATATTTTCGACAAAATTTCACTATTCACATGAATAGTATCTTGTAGGAAATTGGCAGAAATCACCATCAAAAGCTCTGATACCAATTGTTGGGAAATTACACAAATTTCCGATAAACTAAATTCATAAGAAAGCAAGAATAGAAAAATAACACACAAATTTGATAACAGAGTTTGGCCAATCTTGCTTACGTTTCCAGAGCTACTGTAGATCTTTTTACTAAAAGGGGGGAAATTATACAAGATGTTTACAACACTCACAACCCAATTACACCCAAGAAAATTACTCTCAATTTTCTCACTAAAGCTTTTTTTTCTCCAAGTTTTTCTCTCATTTGGAATGAACATTTGGATTGATGAATTCATTACAATTATACATCTATTTACCAGTGTTGAAAGTCCTTGTTCTTCAATCAAACAAGTTTCATGGCCCCATTTGGAATCCTCATCATGTCTCTAGTTTCATGAAGTTGAAAATAATAGATCTCTCCCTTAACAATTGTAGTAGAACTTTGCCATCAGATTACTTCAAAAATTGGACTTCCATGACAAGGGTTCTTGATGAGGATAATTCAAGATTGCATTACATAGCATATGAACGTGATTACTATAAATATTCATTAACTTTGGTGAATAAGGGTCTAGAAATGGTATATGAGACAATCATAACCGTACTTACAACAATTGATATCTTAAATAACAATTCTCATGGTGAACTTCCAAAGTGCATGGCATATCTTTGAATCTTTTAAATTGCTCAGTTTGTCAAGTAACAATTTCAATGGTCTTGTCCCATCATCTCTTAATAATTTGACTAGTCTTGAATTACTTGATCTTTCTATAAACTACTTCTTCGATAGAATCCCTCCATAATTAACAAGCTTTACATTTCTAGAGTTTCTAAATCTCTCTCAAAACAAACTTACAAGTTTAGTACCAATAGGGAGACAATTTAATACATTTGAAAATTCATCTTTTGAAGGAAATTCAGGATTGTGTGGCCCTCCATTGTGAAAAACATCACACCAACCTCACATCATAGTGAAGAACACGAAGGATCTAATTATTTTGATTGGAAAATTACATCGATATGATATAGAGGTGGGCTTATAAGTGGAATCTATATTATTGGCATGTCATTTTCACCCCAAGATGGATCCATTGGTTTCTAAGAGTTTTGAGAAGAAATTTATGCTGATGAACAAAGTAGACCCTGTAAGAAGTTGTTGGCTCTGTGTTTTTAAGTTTGTAAGGAATTATAGCTTTAAATAATTTTTTTTAAATTTGCAAGGAATTATAGCTTTTAATAAAAAAAAGTGTTTTTAAGTTTGCAAAAAATTATAACTTTTAATAAATAAAGTTTGTTTTAATTTGCAAGGAAATAGAGCTATTCATACCATTTATTATAATTATTACTTACATAAGTAATCCTAAAGTGAAACCATAGTAAGAAATTGGTCCCATGTTATAACATAATGATAAAGTTTAATGTAGGCCTAAAAAAATAATGGAATTATTATTTATGCTAAAGATATTGACTCCAACCAAGCAAAAACAAAAAAAAAAGGATTCATTATTACAATATGTATTTATCATCTCAATTTTTAACCGTGATCATAGCTCTATGATCACAATTATAAGAACTGAGACTTAAGTGAGAGAGACCAAAGGTAATTACCCATGACCTCGATTTTTCAATAACCGAGTCCATAGGTACCCCCTATGGCCTCGATTTATTAATAACTGAGGCCGTAAGTACAACCTATGACCACGATTTTCTAATAACTGTGGCCATAGGTATACCCTATGATCTCGGTTTTTTAATAACCGAGGCCATAGACTTGTAATCAAAATGATATCTTTTGTTTCGGTTACACTTAAACCGTGACTATATAAATCACAATTAAGCTAATTTTCAAATATAAATTAAAATAAATTGAGAAAATTAAAAAAATTAAGATTAATTATATTACATTTAAAAGAAATATTACATTAAGAGTTTAATTTATCGATACAATAAAACACATATAATATAAAAACTAGCTAATTAAAGTGTTTGAAAAATATAAAAATTTACATGAAAAACTTTAATACTACTAACTAATCAAATTTTCTACAATCTAAATCAATCTGAAAATATTTTATATGTCTCATTGTACTACTATTCTTCAAAATCTTTGTCCTTAACAGCATGCATTAATTTCCTCATAAAAAAAATCAGCATCTAGTATGAGCATACCAACATCCAGATTCCATGAATATAACCCCGCATATACAACATCCAGAACAAGAGTTTTTTCTACTTATTTATTCTTAATATATAGGTTACACTGATAAGAGTCAAATTATTGCATTTTTGTTATGATTTAAATGTTGATATTTGTGTGAAAATTGTGTTTATTTGATTATTTAATCCACAAATGTCATTTCACGGGTATTTCGTGTTTAAAGTGCAATTTCAGGTAAAATCATAATTTTGGAGAAGTTTGGGACAAATTTCAATGAATGGGATTGAGTGCAAATAAAAAGAAAACAAAATTTCAAAATTTGAAATTTTGCTACTGGCAAGAATATTCTCGCCGTCGGCGAAAACCTTATGGAGAATATGTTGAAAATCATGCAGGGAGCACGGATTTTGGCAAAGCAATCTCGCCGTCGGCCAAAGCAATCTAGCTGCCGGCCAACTTCATCTTGCCGCTGGCCAATTTTATCTCACCGTCGGCCAAGTGCATCTCACCACCGGCCATAGTAATCTCGCCGCTGGCGAGATTTAGCGGAACAAAAATTGTAACTTTTCCAGAAATCTCACCGCGGCGAGAATAATGTCGCCGCCGACGAGTTTCGTCCAAAAACACATTTTTTATTGTGTTTTGTTCCAAAATTGCCCCCCAAACCCTAGATCTATATATACAATATGATGGAGAAAGAGGGGGACGGCAGAGAGAACAGATCTGAGTCATTTTTGGAGGAGAAAAGACAATTTTGGAGAGAAATTTTGGAAAAGCTTGAAGGATCATCACCATTGTTGCTACCAAGTCTTCATCTTCAAGAGTTTTTTCATTTCTTCTCCTTAGCCTTCATATTCTGCATTTTATTCAGATTTTTTATTCATGAATTCAATTGAAATAATGGTTGTTCTCATTTTCGTTATGAACTAATTCGTTTTTGCTAAGGCTATGATGTAGTTGAATCAAGGAAATCTGATTTCTTTTGTTATTGTTATATGAGTTCATTGTTTTCAAGTTGAGTATTTATTTCCATGCTTAATGCTTTTAAATTTCTAGCCAAGATTTAGATGATTAGTTGCATTATATTGAGACCGAGAGGAGATATATAATGAATGCTTCTTGTGATAAATACCGTATGTTGAATGCGATTGTGAGAACTAATGCATGATGTATGTGGTTAATCTAGAAATTCCATAAATCTTAATGTGCTTGTTTGTGATTAAATCTTCATAGAAATATAGTTGATTTTCATAGATAAGTAATTCTAATATAACTCGAGAGAGAGTATTAGGTAAATTTGGGTTTTTCAACTATCACTTTTAGCTTTGATTCTCATATAACATGACTTGAAATCAGATTGAATTGATTTAGAAAAATCAAATGCCTTAGCGTTTTTAATCATTTGTGAACAACATTAAATTTTGTTATTTGCGTTTAGTTTTATGATAATTTGCTTTTAAAACAATTTCAACAATTCGGTTTTCAAATAAAATTAGGGTTAGTCAATTTCGGTACTTAGTAACGCCATTCCTTGTGGGTTCGATATCTGTACTTTTGTACACTTTATTACTTGAACGATTCGTACACTTACGAAAATAAGCATCATACACCACGATTATAGTTAATGACGTGTGGAGAAGGCTGGTTGACCAAGCGTCGAACTCGGATTGAACGTCGTTTTGACATGTGGCATAGTGTTGTATCACATTGCACATGCAGTGATCTTTAGTTGGGCATTTCTGCTAGTGTGGCTTGCCCAGTTAGCTCATCTACTTACGTGACGTCCATGTAGTAGCTTCTAATTGATTATACGTTAAAATTCATAAAAATCTTCAAAAATTTAAAAATTATATTTTCATTCATTTTTATTAAAAAGTTTATATTTTAATTTTTTTAACTCCAAAAATATTATTTATTAAATAAAATAAGTAAATATTAAGTAAAAAAATATACTGATGACTCCAATTTCATAGAATCATCGTTTTATTTCTAAAAAATAATTTAAAAAACTTAAATGTGAGGTTGAACATTCTTAAAAGTACTCCAACTTTTATTACAAATATAATTTATAGAACTGTTGTTCCAAAAACGCTTTCAAAAACGACATCCAAACAGTAATTTTGCTATGTAATAGATGTATACAAATTTCATTAAGCCTTTGATAGTTAATTTCACAGTATATTATTGTAATACAAAATAGAAATAGCTAGAATGAAAGACTCAACATAACTAACATATTTGAATGTAAATCAAGGAATTGACAAACCCAAATAATAACTTGTATTCAGAAATATGAAAGTATGTTTAGATCATTTACTGTCACTATTTTATGAACAATACTATCTCAATTCTTTTGAAATCAAGTTGATAGTCCTCTATATAACTAAATTGATATCCATGTAGGCATAAGTAATATTCAACTCGCACACATCTCAAAAGGGAAAAATTGTATGTGATTTACCATCTTGATTATTAGATCAAAGTAAGTACTTGATCAGTGACCTTTTTTTTTTGTGGGTTGCTACTTGGAGCCAATATCCTTAGCATAATAACAATTCCATTATTCTTTTAGGCCTACGTTAAACTTTATGATCATGCTATAACATGGGCCAATTTCTCATTATGGTTTCACTTTAGGATCACTTGTGGAAATAATAATTATAATAAATGGTATTAATAAATAGGAAAACAAACACACTTTATTTGTTATATGTTATAATTCCTTACAAACTTAAAACACCTAGCCAAGAACTTCTTTCAGGGTGTAAATTGTTTACCAGCATAAATTTCTTCTCAAAACTCTTAGAAACCAATATATCCATCTTGGGGTGAAAATGACATACCCAATGCAGATTCCTACTACAAGTCCACTTCCATATCCTATCAATGTGATTTTCCAATCAAAATAATTAGATCCTTCATATTTTTCACTATGATATGAGGTTGGTGTGTCATATTTTTCACATGTATTTGACAATAGAAGGCCACACAATCCTGGATTTCCTTCGAAAGAAATTTGTATCTCCTTATTTTCCATATCCTATCAATGTGATTTTCCAATCAAAATAATTAGATCTTTCATGTTTTTCACTAGTATATGAGGTTGGTGTGTCATGTTTTTCACATGTATTTGACAATAGAAGGCCACACAATCATGTTTTGCACATGATCATGCTATAACATGGTGTGTGAACTATACAAGCGTTTGTCTGTCTGAGTTGTTTTTATTGTGCATTGCAGGATAAGTAAGTACTGCTGCTTATTCTGATAAATAAGAAAGGTTTATGGCTAGATTTTCATTTTCTTTATTCTTTTCATAGATCTAATTTTGTTATCCTTTAATACCTATTCTATGGATGGAAAGGGAGCAGCAAAGAATAATTTTATCTCATGTTTTCTGTCCTAAGGATTATTGGAAAAGAATAATAAAGAAAAAAAATACATTACATGTCCTACTCATGACTTGTGTATTTTCAATGCAAGGGTCATTTTACTTTAACCAACACATGTTTACCTTTACTTTCGTTATTCAGGGTTAGAGGGTTATTTGTTAGTTTTGTAGATGCTCTTGTTTGTTAATTTACTTTCCTTTGCCAATCCTCTAATCTTCTCTTTGAACTTAGACAATTGGAAAATGGCTAAAAATTGAACCATATCATTCATTATCTTATAGCAATGAAACTATATAGATTTTTTTCTCTCCCTCTCTCTCTCTTTTTGTTACTTGCATAGGTCTACTTACTGATTGACTACTACACATTATTTCTAACAAAATATCTAGAGTTTCATATATATAGTAGTCTCTAAATATTTCTTCTATTATTTTATTGTATTTTCCTTTTTCTCTTGTGAAAAAGATTGTGATATCATTATTATTTGATATTATTAGTGAAAGTGTGTGATTGTGATATCATTATTATTTGATATTATTAGTGAAAGTGTTCACACACTTAATCAATCTTCCAGAAGCTCTACTCAACAACCAGAAAGCCACATCAGTACTTAGCTTTATAATTTGTTAATACAACTGTATGGAAGTTGTTAGAAAGTTAATTTGTTACAGACTCAAGGTTCATTGAACCTGGATACGTTTTTGTATCTTATATATCTAATACAATTTCTCTCTCTCAGATTCATTAAGAAGAGTTTTTACATTTCTAAAAGTTTTCTTGGTATCAGAGCCAGTTTTTTCTCTCTTTTTCTTACATTTTTTTCTCTTCGTCCAATCATGGTAGCTACTATTTCGTATGGATCCACTACTTCATCTAGAGCTTCTCAAGCTTTAGGATCGATCTCTTCTCCAACATTGCATCTACTCAATCATGCCTTGCCTGTGAAACTGGATCGAATGAATTATGTTCTTTGGTGATCTCAGATGGATAATGTGATTTTTGCCAATGGATTTGAGGATTTCATTGAAGGAATCTTAATCTGTCCACCAACAGTTGCTGCTACTACAAGAAATCTCAATCTAGAGTTTGTTTCATGACGAAGATAAGATCGAATGATCTTGAGTTGGATTTACTCTTCTCTCACCCCAGAAATTATGGCTCAGATTATTGGCCATACTACCTCTCATTTAGCTTGGGTTGCTCTTGAGCAGATCTTCTCTTCCTCCTCCAGAGCTAGAATTATGCAATTGAGACTACAATTGCAAACAATGAAGAAGAATTCTATGTCAATGATTGATTATATCATGAAGCTCAAAGGTGATTTTGATAGTTTGGCTACAATAAGAGAACCTGTCTCTGAACAAGATCAAATTATGAATCTCCTTAGTGGTCTTGGTGCTGACTACAATGTAGTTGTTACATCGATCAATGCCAGAGATGATAAGATCTCTTTAGAGGTAGTTCAGAGTATGCTCATGTCTTTTGAGCATCGTCTTGAGTAGCAGAATTCTATTGAAGAATGATTTAATATAGCAGCTAATTTTGTGCAAAACAAGTATGTTGAAAACAAGCCTTACCCTAAGAATAATCAAGGCTTCCAAAGGTCTCCAAATCAAAATTCAGGGCAAAATAACAACCATTACTACACTAGAGGACGTGGTCATGGTAGAAGGAGCAATCAAGGAGGAAGAGGCAACAACAACAACAAACCTCAATGTCAACTTTGTGGCAAATTTGGACATACTGTCCATAATGTTTACCACAGATTTGACATATCCTTCCAAGCCTCTAACTCAGGAAATCATAATTCTAATCAAAGTCAGATCTCTACTATAGTAGAATCTAGAAATACAGTCAGTGATGATGCATGGTTCCTTGATTCCGGAGCTACTCACCATATGCCACATAACTTTGGAAACATGTCTACCACTACACCTTACACTGGACAAGATCGTGTTATTGTTGGTAGTGGTAAGAAAATCACTATCTCTAGTGTTGGATCTATCTTTCTTACTTCTACATCTCATGTGTTCTCTCTTAAGAAAGTGCTTCATGTTCCTTCTCTATTTTCCAATCTAATAAGTGTAGCCAAGCTCTATTTTGATAACAATTCATTTGTTGAGTTTCATTCCAATTATTTCTTTGTGAGGGATCGGTTTATGAATAAGGTTCTAGCTCAAGGCAAACTTGAGAATGGACTCTATAAGTTTCCAGTAGCTTCTAACAAAGAGGTTTCTAATCCCTTGTTTACTTGTAATAATAATAATCTTGCTGCTTTTTCACTTGTTAATGACAGTGATCTATGGCATAGTCATGTTGCATATGTTTCTTTTGAAATTGTTCAGAGAATAATGAGACAATGTAATGTTTATGCTACATTAAATAAAGGGTCAATTTGTTCATCTTGTCAGTTTGCAAAGAGTCACAGACTTCCTTTCAAATTGTCTACTTCTAGAGCTTCTCAACCTTTAGAATTAGGTCACACTGATATTTGAGGACCTACTCCTATGATTTCTATTTCTGGTGCAAGATATTTTGTTCTCTTTGTAGATGATTACAACAGGTTTACTTGGCTATTTCTATTACAAACGAAGGATCAAGCTTTCAACAGGTTCATTCAGTTTAAAAGACTTGTTGAAAATCAGTTTAGCATAAAGATCAAATGTTTACAATCTGATAATGGAGGTGAATTTAAAGTTTTTGAATCGTTCTTAAGTGCATGTGGTATCTCTCATCATTTTTCATGTCCCTACACTTGTGCTCAAAATGGCAGGGTAGAAAGGAGGCATCGTCATGTTGTAGAAACTGGTCTTGCCATTCTAGCACATGCTTTTATGCCTCAAAAATATTGGGTTTATGCCTTCCAAGCTGCTGTGTATCTAATCAATAGAATGTCATCAAAACTACTGGAGTTTGAATCCCCTTACTCTATACTTTTTCATAAAGCTCCTGATTATAATATGATGAAAGTATTTGGATGTTTGTGTTATCCCTTTCTTCGACCCTATAACTCTCATAAACTAAAATACAAATCTAAAAAATGCTTGTTTATTAGGTATAGCCAAAATCACAATGGGTATCTCTATTTAGATTCCAGTTCTGGAAGAATTTATGTCACTAGGCATGTTGTGTTTGATGAGAATATATTCCCTATGGCACAAGATTCTACAAAGTCACCTCCTACTGCATAAGAATCTTTCACTCTTGCTCTTATAAATGTTCCTATTACTCCATCAATCAATTCTTCACCACACATTGTTGCTTTTGATTTACATGTATCTAAACCATCCACTTGTTCTACTCCTTTGCCTACCGCTATATCACAATTTGAAACACTTTCTACGATACAGGAACCTGCTCAAACAAAAAGAAGAATGGTTACAAGGTCTCAATATGGAATTTTCAAGAAGAAAGTCTTCTTAACACATAGAGAGATAGAGCCAAGAACTTACAAACAAGCCTTGAAGGATCCCAACTGAACTGAAGTAATGAATAGAAAATAGAAACGAGGGATCTAATGGATATCCCTACTAATGCAAATGTAATTAGTTACAAATGGGTTTTCAAACTCAAATACAAACCAGATGGATCCATAGAAAGGTATAAAGCAAGGTTGGTAGCAAAGAGGTATAACCAAACATATAGATTGGACTATTATGAGACCTTTAGTCCTGTTGTAAAGCCTGCAACCATACAAATTGTTCTAACGATTGCTCTATCTTTGGGATGGAATATAAGGCAACTTGATGTTCAAAACACATTCCTAAATGGAGAACTTGAAAAGAAGGTTTTTATATCTCAGCCACCAGGTTTTATAAATAACAAGTTCCTTGATAAAGTTTGCAGACTAAGGAAAGCTCTTTACGGCCTTAAACAAGCACCAAGAGCTTGGTTTATTAAATTGAGTCATGCTCTTCAATCCTAGGGTTTTAGGTGCTTAAGATCTGACAGCTCTATGTTTCTCTATTTTGGTAAAACTTCAACATTAATTTTCTTAGTTTATGTTGATGATATTCTTATTACTCGAAGTTCACCAGATCAGATTCGAAGGCTTATAGACAAGTTACATGCCACTTTTTCTTTGAGAGATCTGGGCAAACTCTCTTATTTTCTAGGCATTGAAGTTTTATATGATGAAGATTCCATTCATTTGTGTCAAGCCAAGTATGTTGCAGACTTACTTGACAAAACAAATATGTTAGAATTTAAGCCAGCCAAAACACTTGGAGTTATTGGAAAAAGTCTATCAAAATATGATGGTGAGTTGTTTGGAGATCAGACGAAGTACAGAAATGTAGTAGATGCTTTGCAATATGTTACTCTCACAACACTAGATATTTCTTTTGTTGTAAATAGAGCCTGTCAGTTTATGCATCAGCCAACAATAGCCCATTGGCTTATAGTAAAAAGAATCTTGAGGTACCTAAGAGGAACTATGCAAGATGGCTTGAAGTTACGAATATCAGAAAATCTGGATATATAGGCCTTTACTGATGCAAATTGGGGCACTAGCACAGATGATGGAAAGAGCTCTAGTGGCTATTGTTTATATCTAGGTCCAAACCTTGTTTCCTGGTCAGCCACAAAACAAAAGATAGTTTCTCGATGTAGTGCAGAATCAGAATATAGAGGAATGGTAATTGCAGTCTCATAAATTGTTTAGACCCTTTACATCCTCAAAGAATTACGTGTGCCTATTCAACAAATTCCTCTGTTGTGGTATGATAATGTGAGCTCAAGTTATATGGCAGTCAACCCAGTTTTCATTTTAGAACAAAACACATAGCCATTGATCTTCATTTCATTCGTGATCTAGTCCTCAAAAAGAGTCTTCAACTTCATTATATTGCTAGTGAAGATCAAACAACAAATCTGTTAACTAAGCACTTACCAAGTTCAAGGTTTCTCACTTTGAAGTCTAAACTTTGTCTAACTGCCAGACCCTTTCGCTTGAGGAGGAATGAAAGTGTTCACACACTTAATCAATCTTCTAGAAGCTCTACTCAACAACCAGAAAGCCATATGTAAATGTTTAGAGAAACGTGTTTTTCATTAGTCTTTAAAGATATTTCTAGGTCATTAATCACGTGAAGTTTTCCATTGAGGTCTATTGTAAACAATAATCTTTCTTGATCATTAGAGGTCTTGATGTTATCCATATGAAAGTTGCTAATATAGAAACCAAATAGAAAAAATCTCAAATATTTTTTAGTTAGAAACACTTAAATAGTCATGCATGAATATTGATATACTTAACTTAGTGCTACATTATATTTTGCATTCTAAAGAGAACTGTAGGTTTGAAAGTTTACTTATATATTCTGGTTTGTTTATTTTTTTTAAAAGTTTACTAACTAGACATCACAAAATGTTAGTTTATTAATTTGTTTAATCAATTATAGTGATGAATGTAACATGTACTCATTTAATTTAACTTGATATTTAATGTACATTTTTATACTTTGTTGAAATAAAAAAAAAATTCTATTATGTAGATAAAATCGTCTTTGTTTTTTCTCAATATATATTTGTGGGATATAATTTTGTTACAATTTTTTCATAAAATAGTTTTTTTTAGACAAATAATAGTCCCTATTTGTCCACAAATGTAAATTTTGGAACGAAAAAATCGATTGTAGCTTCCTCAATCTATATATATTTGGACAAAATTTAGTCACTGTTTTTTCCCAAAATTGATAGTTTGACGCAAAAAAAAAATCCAAAAAATACTTAAGAATATTAATATTTTAAAGGAAAAATATATTATAAATTTTTACGAATAAAATTTATATTAAAAATAATTTTTATGGACAAATATTTTTGTCCTATAATCATTTAAATATGTTATATCATTATTTTTAATGACAAATTTATATTATTCAAAGACTAATAATTTCATCCTTAACATTATTGTTCTTTTAGGAAAAAATCTAATTTTGCTTTAATTAACTTTATGTGATCCTCACTTTGGAACAAAAGGATGCACAAAATATTGTTTCATTATTTGGACAAGTTTTTTTGTAGTTATTTAAGAAATAAGAAATATATGAATAAAATTTAGATTAATCAGACTTGTTCTTTGATAAAATGTCATTGTCAACTGGCATTACATATGCTTTCATGTTTCTCAGTGTGGTGGCATTTTCGAGCGGTAAAAATTACACGCATTCGTATTAGTTCATCCAAAGTTCCTTACCCTTAGGCACTAATTATTGCATAAGTCACCCAATTCGTCTATAAATATCAATTATGATGATGTGTTATGAAAAAAAATACAAAAACATTATTATCTAAATAAGTATTTTAATAAATTTAGAATAGGACAAACCTAATTATATTATCTATTTTAAATTAACGAGTATTCTACTAATACTAGAGTATGAGTAGCTTAAATATATTTTCCTATCTTAAGGATAAGGAGATTTTAACTTTCAAACGAAAAATAATAATTATTTCTAAAATATTAAGAATTAAGAAATTTTTTTTTAATATTATTAAGTTAATTATTTTCTAAAGTCGTATATAAAGATATGTCTTAATTATTTATAGTTGAAAAATCTCTATAATAGTTCATAAGGTTTCTATGTAATATTTTAGTAATATAAAAAAAGAATTATAAATAAAATAAACTATTTTTTCTTTTTAAATTTTATCCCATATTATAAAGAATATATATAATTCCGAAACACTAAAGCAATTAGAACGAGTAAAGAAAATACAGCTTAAATAAAAGACTGTTAAAAAGAATGATACAACAGAGTTAATAAGCATCGGAAAAAAAAACAGTACAAAAACATTCAAATAGTAAAATCACTATTTATTCGATAGTGAGAAAAATTACTTTAAGATTAGAATAAATAATATATATAAATAAATTGAAAATAAAAATATATTAATTTAAATCAGATATACATAAATATATATATATATATATAATTTAAATATAATAAAAAAAATAAGATTCATACATCAAATGATATCCTTTAGAATAATCTTTTCTTTCACAAAACAACAAAACCTTGTACCTCAACATGTAAAAAGAATAATAAATTTATACTATAATTTATTATCCTATTAATTTTTAAATATGTGAACTCAAGAAAAATTCTAACTCTAAATTAAAAATACAAAAACAAAAAGTAAAAAGTGGTTTTTCTCTGCTTGATTTACTCTTTCTTTTGTACCGTACAAAGTGAAACAACTCATATATATATATATATATATATATATATATATATATATATATATTTCCACGGAAAGAGCAAAATAATAAATGCCAAATAAGTACCTCAAACGGAAAAATAATTTTCTTGTGCTAAATAAAATTAAGAAAAATATAATAAAATAGATTGAAGCATTAAAAAATTAATAAAAGAAAATAAAGAAGTTTTTCTCAAATTAATTATAATTTCCATTCAAAATTCCAACACCAGGTCTATAATATATAACTGGAGCATTTATTATTATTATTTTTAAAAATAAAATGTTAGATCATAATTTGATCCAAAAACGTCTAGGAACCATATGAACGTAAAATTTAAATACAACGGAAGTAAAAATAGATTAAAAACATACCTCCTATCATTGATCAAATTTCAACACTTACACAGAAATTTCAATAGATTTTTGATTTGATACTCTCATTGGTTTCTCACACTTACTCTCTACGTTTTGATGGTATATATGAATGAATCAGTGAGTACTGAGAGAACCCAATACTTTATAAAGATTCTCTCATCAAGAATCTTGTATAGTTTCGTAAACGACGTACGGTTTCGACGAAACCGAACTGTTACCACTATCCATCATTCCATTGCACCACTTTGATGTTAC
Organism: Hippophae gyantsensis; assembly: GCA_030763125.1. Taxonomy (NCBI): domain Eukaryota; kingdom Viridiplantae; phylum Streptophyta; class Magnoliopsida; order Rosales; family Elaeagnaceae; genus Hippophae; species Hippophae gyantsensis. Next base: position 55,553,483 of record CM061032.1, read on the forward strand.
ATTCTCCCACTTGGTGCAAACGTTAAGCAAAATTCTCGAGTAAAAAAATACATGAATCATAGTAATAGATCCTCTAAGGGCGAGTATTATCTTCCATGTATTACAATGTATTTAGTTTCTCAAGTATTACTTTATTCTTGGTCCATAACTTAAGTATGTTTTTTCAAAATATATGAATAAATAAAATATGTGCATAAAATTAATGAGAAAACATTAACTGAATAAGAGTTTCATGAAAATGTACGTATAATGAATATTTACATCATGGAACCAAGTCCCATTCTTACTACATGATCCTTGAAATTCTTTAGTGGCATGCCTTTAGTTAAAGGATGAGCAGTCATCAACTCAGTGCTAACGTGCTCAATGACCACTTTCTTTTTCTTAACACGTTCTCTTATGGCTAAGTATTTAATATCAATGTGCTTACTACAACTACCACTCTTGTTGTTCTTAACCATAACCACAATAGTTGAGTTGTCATAGTACAATCTTAATGGCCTAGAAATAGAATCAACTACTCTAAGCCCATAAATGAAACTCTTCAACCATACACCATGTGATATGGCCTTAAAACATGACACGAACTTGACCTCTATAGTGGAAGTAGTAGTCAAGGCCTATTTCGCACTTCTCCAAGACACGGCTCCACCAATAAACATGAAAATGTAACCAGATGTTGATTTCTATGAATCAACACAACCATTGAAGTCCGTATCGAAGTAGACAACCACTTCCAAATTATCGGTTCGTCTATATATGAGCATGTAATCCTTTGTGTCTTGAAGGTACCTCATGACTTTCTTTGCAATTTTCCAATGGTCAATACCTGGGTTACTTTGATATCTCCCTAGCATCCCAACAAAAATGAAATGTCAAGTCTGGTGTAGACGTGAGCATACATTAGGCTTTTAACGGTTGAAGCATATGGAATGGTTTTCATTTGTTTCCACTCGAGCTCATTTTTAGGGCATTGGTTTAGGCTAAATTTGTCACCCTTCACAATGGGTGCCACACTCGGTGAACAATCCTTCATCTGAAATCTCTCTAAAACTTTAGAGATATAGGTCTCTTGAGATAAACCTAAAATGCCTCAAGATCTTTCCATATAGATATTAATGTCAATGACATAAGATGCTTTACCCATATCCTTCATATCAAAGTCCTTCGAGAGGTATTGTTTCACCTCATATAGCAAACCTTTATCATTAGTTGCAAGCAAAATATCATCCATATATAGCATCAAATAAAAAATCTTGCTCCTATTGACCTTATGGTATATACATTGATATATGACGTTCTCTTCAAAACCAAATGAAGTGATGACGTTATAGAATTTCAAATACCATTGACAAAACACTTGTTTTAATCTATATATGGATTTATTAATCTTATAGACTAAGTGTTCACCATTACTAGAGGAGAATCCTTCAGGTTGTTTCATGTAAACCTCTTTCTCTAGGTTACCATTAAGGAAAGCCATTTTCACATCCATTTGATGCAAATCAAAGTCAAAATGGGCAACCAATGCCATGATCACATGAAGTGAATCTTTCTTAGATACAAGAGAGAATGTCTCTGTGTAGTCGATTCCCTCCCTTTGAGTGAATCCTTTGGCAACGAGTCTTGCCTTATGTCCTTCAATGTTGCCTTGTGAGTCTTTCTTTGTCTTGAAGACTCATTTACATCCAATGCATTTCACACCATTAGGAAACTTGACAAGATCCCAAACTTGATTAGTCGTCATAGAATCCATCTCTTCTTTCATGGAATTGTACCATAAGTTAGAAACCTTAGAACCTATGGCCTGTGAAAATGTATCAGGATCATTTTCAACTCTAACATTATAGTCACACTCTTATAGATACACAACATAGTCACTAGGAATCGTAGATTTTCTTACTCTAGTAGATCTTCTTAATGCTGCATCAACATTCTCTTGAGGAGTAGGATCATGTTGTTCAGCTACTTGTTCAACAACTTTAGGCATTTTTTGAACTTCAACATCTACTGGATCACGATCAACAACTTGTGGTACTTCCAAGACTGGTTCTTCAACACACGTTTGTACTCGAGGCTCATTGTTAACAACAATGATCGATCCATTACTTGAAATGGCATACTAAGCATCTGAATGATCTTTCTCATGATCAATGCCCTAGGATCGATCGCTCCCACTAATCAAGTCATTCTCAAGAAATTTTGCATTTCTTGATTCCATAAACCTAGTGCCACAAGATGGACAATAAAACCTATATCCCTTAGACCTTTTGGCATATCTAACGAAATACCCTCTTATGATCCTTGGGTTCAACTTCTTTTCTTGTGGATTATAGACTCTTACTTCAGACGAACAACCTTAAGTGCGTACATATCGCAAACTCGGTTTCCAATCCTTGAATAACTCAAAAGGTGTCTTTGGGACAACCTTGGTTGGAACTCGGTTCAATATATACGTAGCCATCTTAAGAGCTTCAGTCCACAAGGACTCAGAAACGTCCAAAAAACCATATAAATGCAAAATTTAAATACAATGGAAACAAAAATGGATTAAAAACATACCTCCAACCATTGATCAAATTTCAACACTTCCACGTGAATTCTTTATGTCAAACAATTTCATTTATCGGTGTTTGCCTCTGAGAAGCCAGAAAAGTTGTTTGAAGAAGAATGGACTTTGTTACATCGACAAGTCTATGAGTATATAAGGCAGTGGGTAGATGATAATGTTTTGAATCATATTAGTGGAGAAATACATGCACGGTCACTATGGAATAAACTTGAAGAGTTATATGCTCGGAAAACAGGAAATAATAAAATGTTTCTCATAAAGAAATTTATGGCTTTAAGGTACCAAGATGGAACCCCGTTGATGGATCACTTGAATACGTTCCAAAGAATAATCAATCAGTTAGCTGAAATGGGTATCAAGTTTGATGATGAGATTTAGGGGTTGTGTTTATTGGGTACGTTGTTGAACTCTTGGAAAACATTTAGAATATCATTAAGTAACTCAACTTCAAATGGTGTAATCAACATGGATCTGGTTAAAAGTGATGTTTTGAATGAAGAAATGAGAAGAAAATCACATGGGTCTTCTTAACAGTCAAAGATTTTGGTTACAAAAAGAAAAGGAAGGAGTAAAAGCAGAGGTTTCAAGAGCAAAGAAAAAGGAAGAAGCAAGTCCAACATGTTTTCTAATGTTGAGTGTCATCATTGTGGCATGAAAGGGCACATCAAGAAATATTGTAGAAAGTTGAAGTGGGATAACAAGAAGAAAGACAAAGAACAAGAAGGTGATGTTGGCAAGGAAAATGATCGAGTTGCCACCGCTAGTTTAGAAGACTTTCTCGTTGTTTATGATGAAGATATTATCAATATTACATGTCACAAGATCAGTTGGGTTATTGATAATGGAGCCTTCATTCATGCTACGTCTCGAGAAGACTTCTTTACATCCTATACAACAGATGACTTTGGGACAGTGAAGTTGGGTAATAATGGCTTGGTTAAAGTCATTGGTATTGGAGATGTGTATTTAGAAATGAATAATGGCACGAGGCTACTTCTTAGAGAGGTAAAGCATATTCATGAAATTTGTTTGAACTTGATCTCTACAGGTAAACTTGATAGTGAAGGATATTGCCATACCTTTAGTAATAATCAATGGAAACTTATTAAAGGTGTTATGGTTGTTGCTCGTGGAAACAAGCATTCCAATTTGTATATATTGCTAAAATGTAGAATGAAATATTAAAAATATCAATTTTTGATTTTTTTTTCTTTTTGATTAATCATTTCAATTCAATTTTTCTCATTTTTATAGTAGATAATATATTCTATTTTTTGTCATGTTTGTTATATATATCTAAGTATTTTTAAAAATAATAATAAATGAAATTTATTTTCATAATATCGATATTTAATTATTTATAGTAGTTACAATTAGATAGTATACTTAATTATTTTAAACTTTTTACCTACTTATTCTAAAATATTTAGTAAAAAAGAATATATATTTTATTATTCAATATTTTAATTAATTAATCAACTTATTGATTAATATAAATTTTTTATGTATATAAAAATACATGTATTGAATAAAATAAATAATTAAAAATAAAATTAATTAATTATTTGGATGTTTTATAAAGTTTTATAAATTTATTTTCATATTTTTAATAAAATATTATCGTTTTTGTGTTTTTTTCAAAATTTCCATCGACAATAACAGTATCTTCGATATTTTTATAAAAATATATCTTGACAACTTCATTAACATCGATATTTCAAATCTTACATAAAAAATGTGGTGCAAGTTTAGTTCCTTATCATTTCTTAGCATATCAATGTTGATGTAGCAAGAAAAATTCCATTTAGCAGTTATTAACTTTACTAAGTATAATTTTCAACTAATTATGTCTTTAGCTATATGGAACTGATTTAATCCATCAATAAATGAAATATTAATTATACATATATAAGAAGTATATTTATTTATTAAAAACAATTTCATTTAATATAATTGATGCATAGATAACAATTATTGTAGTAAGATATATTTAAATCCTATCCATCCAATCCTTTTATCTAAATTTGAATTTAGGTTTATTGTTCTCAATTATCACCACATTATACTTCAAAGAATAGAGAGAGAAAATGTTAATACAAACAATCGTATATTATTATTAGGTCGGTCAAAGACTATAATATGAATAAGACTTAAAAATAAACAAAAAGGAGAATATTTTTACTTTCTCGTACCAATATTAAAAACAAAATGTGATAATATATATGAACAATATATGAACATATATAAGGTTTCTGAACTGAATACACAAAATTACTTAGCATAACCCGTTTTAAATAAAACAGAAAACAACAATTGAAAAAATAAATAAAATATAAATTAAAACGAAGATAATATCATGTAAATCAATATAAAATAAAATTAAAAAATTAACAAGGCACTGCTGAAAATTCTATAAAAATTTCTAAGTCATGCAATAAAAAAATCATATTGTAAACCAAATCACATAGTATATAATAGAAAATTTTACAACAAAAAAATGTAATGAAAAATTCTTTACGTTTTTAAAAATCGTACATGTATTATTATATATTTGAAAACTTTTTAATTAAATAATAAATTACGTTAAGTTAATATCTTATTTATTTATATTATTAAGATAACACCTTAAAAATCTGAATAAAAAGTATGTAAAATATAAAATCATAATATTATTAACATAAAGAACCCATTTTTTTCCATCTCCAACTTTGTTTTCTATTTGAAGGGTTTTGGTAATTTTCTCTCCTTTGTGAGGTGCGGATGCTTTTGGTCCACATTTATAATTAAATAACACATGAAATTTGTAATAAATAAAATTCTTGTCTTTAGGCATGATGCTTATAAATTCTAGTAATAACGTCAACAACACCATGACTTTTCATCTTGCATTTACTCTAAAATACATATTTAGTTGACTTTACTTGACTCTACAAATGAATAATTTCTTTTTATTCTCTAGCACATATATTTGTTGAATGACTTGAGTTATAAAGGTGACGTTGAGATAGGAATAATAATTTGAACCCATATTTTAATTCATTTCTTAGCATATCAATGTTGAGATAGGAATAATAATTCCATATAGTGGTCATTAACGTTACAAAGTATAATGGTCAACTATTATGTCTTTGACTATATAAAATTGATTTAATCTAACAATATATTTAAGGTTGAAATACCAATTAAGAATATATTAAAAGTATATTTATTTATATTAATAAAAACTTCATTTAATATAATTGATATATAGATAATTATCAGTAGAGTGAGATATTTAAATCCATCTATCCAATCATTGATCTAAATATGAATTTAGGCTTATTTTTCTAAATTATCACCACAATATACTTTAAAGAATAGATGAAAAAAATGTTAATACAAACAATCATATATTATTATTAAGTCAGTCAAAGACAATACTATGAATAAGACTTAATAATCATAAATACCAAATACCAAAAAACAATATTTTTGCTTTCTCATACCAATATTAAAAAACAATGTGATAGTATATGAACAATATATGAACATAAGGCTTCTAAAATGAATACACGAAATTACTTTGCATAACCAGTTTTAAATGAAACAGAAAACAACAATTGAATAAATAAATAAAATATAAATTAAAACGAAGGCATTGTTGACTATCATATAGAAATTGCTGAGTCATTCAATAACAAATAAAACAAATCACATAGTATATAGTATATAGAGTAGAAAATTCTCCTAGAAAAAATATAATGAAAAAGCATTTATGTTTTTTAATATCGTATTATTACATATATAAAAAATATCTAATTAAATAATAAATTATATTAAATTAATATCTTATTTATATTACTAAGATAATGTATTAATAATGTGAATAAAAAATATGTAAAAATTAAAATAATGATATTAATAATATGAATAAAAATATGTTAAAAATAAAATTATGATATTATCAAGATAGCAACCCATTTTTTACCATCTCCAACTTTGTTTTCTATTTGGAGGGTTTTTGTAATTTTTTCTTCTTTGTTGGGTGTGGATGTTTTTGGTCCACATTTACTGCCAATTAATTAGGGTCTCCGTCACTCTTCTCCTTTAAAATAGATTTTTAATACATATAATTAAATAACACATAAAATTTATAATAAAAAAATAATTATTTATCTTAAATTTTATTTTAATTTATGTTTTATTTATAACAACATGTGTCCTAATATTATTAATAAAATAAAGATTAAAAAATATTTTAAAATAAAGGATTCAAAGCCTATGTAATAAAATTAAACTGAGATTCAAATAAGTAATATTTGATATTCAAAAATTGAACTTAAATCGCGTTAAATTACACAAATTTAATCTGTTTAATATTAAATATTTATATTATTTATTTTTTTATAAAAAATATATAAGTTAATTATAAATATATTATTTTTATGATAAATAATTTTTAAGATGATTATACATATTCTTTCTGCTTTTACCTTCAAAATCAAACCTAATTTAACATACAAATTAAATGTAGAATCTTTAAATATATATTTCAAAATCAAATATTTTTCTAATAATTTTTTATTAATAATATAAAATATATAATAATATTAAAATAAAATTTATATAATATAAATGAAATAAAATTAAAAATAAATATTTTTTAATTTTTAAATTAGATAAAATAAAAAATAAATAAAAAATAATTATACAAATGTGTAAAAAAATAAAGTATTAATCCTAACATATTTGTGTGAGCTGTTAAAGAAATTATTATTATTTTAACATTTGACAAATCATTATTGATTAACAGTAATAACCAATCATTAAGAATATCTTAATTAGTTTGATTATAATTTATATTCCTTTCAAATAAATATGTTATGATTCCTCTCTTCAAAGCTTGATATATTACTTGGCTTTTCTTTTTAGTCTTTAATTTACAATTTTGTATGCTAATAACAATATATATGTTAAAAAATTTAAATTAATAAAACTCCTAGAGATGATGCTTAGAATACGATGATTTTTTTCATTTTGTATTTACTCTAAAAGACATATTTACTTGACTTAACTATACAAATCAATGACTCCAATTTCATTCCCTATTTGATATATTTGTTGACTAACTTGAGTCATGAAAGTAACGTTTTAAGCCAAGTTCACATGAATGAAAGAAAAAAAAAAGATAGAGAGAATAAATAAATTTTAACCTTTATTTTGTACATCAAATCAAGTATTATAATAGAGTGCTAAAATTCATTGGTAATTAAGGAAGTTAAATTACATTTTAAAATTAAAAAAAAATGGTATAATCTCTTTGGATTTATTACTCTATAAATTAATACTTATAAAATAAAATATTGTTCATCATCACTAATTCTATTATCTCTTCTTCTTCTTCTTTTTTTCTAAACTATATCAGTCTAAAATTGGCAGGCATTTCAATAATTATTCTAACTAATTGCCCTAAATATATTTTAATAAGCCCATTATTTATGCTCGTAGAATTTTAGCACAATATTTTCATCTCTAATGAATATCATGACAATGAATGGTAGTTTTTTTTCTATACTCTGATATATTAATACTGATTGTGATTTTTCTAATGCCTTGTTGGATAAGAGAGTCATTAATTTTATTTTAAGTGAACATCATGTAAATAATCTTATAAAAAAATAAGAATTATAAAACTTATAATAATAAAAACAATCCCTCAATAATAATAATAAAGGATTAAAATGAATGGTATTCAAGATTAAATAAATTAAAATAAGCATAAGTTATTTAAAATATTTATTTTGTTAAAAGTATATCTCGAAATAACTATTAAAATATGTTAAATTACTTGCATTTTTAATAAAATATTTTTTTGTTAAAGATTGTATAATAAATAATTAAAAAATTTAAAATAATTAAGTAGTAGGTCAAATTATAACTATTATAAATAGATAAATCTCGATATTATAAAAATAAGTTTCAGTGATTATTTATTTCTAAAAGTACTTATATATAACAAATGTATTTGAAAAGGAAAGAATATATTATCTATTACAAAAGTAATAAAAATTAAATTAAAATGATTACTAAGAAAAAAAAATCAAAAATTGATATTTTTGATATTTTGTTCTATATTTTAGAGATATTTTAAAAATAATATTCACAATATCTTAGACATTTTTATCCAAAAATACATTTTAGCGATATTTTAATAATAACGATATTTTATCACATTTTAATGATACTATCGATATTTTTCTACAATTTAATCAAAAAAAATATAGACATCATATTTTGATATATGTTATGACATTTTTATCCCTATTTTTGTGTTATATTATATGCTAGTATTATTTATTTAATTTATTTTTAAAATAATTTAACATATAATTATATTATTAGAAATGTGAGCTTAAATTTATTTATAATTAAAATATTTTTTTTGTTAAATATCGTAGAATAAGTAATTAAAAAATTTAAAATAATTAAGTAAATTATCTAATTATAAATACTATAAATAAATAAATTTCGATATTATAAAAATAAATTTAATTGATTATTTATGTATATATATATATATCAAATATGCTAAAAAAATATCAAATTTAAAAAAATTAAATTGAAATAATTATTAAAAAAGAAAAAAAATCAAGAATTTATATTTTTGATATTTATTCTATACTTTATTGATATTTTAGCTATATATGTCATGACATTTTCATTCTTGTTTTTGGGTTATATTATATGTTAGTATTATTTATTTATTTTATTTTTTTGTTAAAGTATGTTAATATTATTTAAAAGATAAATTATTTCACTAATTTTAAAACTAATCTGATACATAATTATATTATAAAAAATGTGAGTTTAAATTTATTTAAATTTTAACATTTTTTTTTCTTTTATTTGTTTTTTTCTTTTCATCCAAACTTATTTAAAATGTTCATTTAAAATATCAATATCATGAGTTAAGTCCGTCAACTAGTGTCATAACTAATCAAGTGGGAGCTGTCAAGTCACTTAACTAAATATCTCTTTTAGAGTAAATATAAAAATGAGAGTGTTATTGTTTTCCAATTTATTAGTAAAATTAATAATGTGGTGATAATTTAGAATAATAAGCCTAAATTCATATTTAGATCAATGATTGGATGTATTCATTTAAATATCTCACTCCACTGATAGTTATCCATACATCAGTTATAATAAATGAAGTTTTTTTAATATAAATAAATATATTTTTTATATATTTTTAATTGATATTTTAACCTTAAATTTATTATTAGATTAAATCAATTTTATATCGTTAAAGACATAATAGTTGACAATTATACTTTGTAACGTTAATGACCACTAAATGGAATTATTGTTCCTAAATCAACATGGATATGCTAAGAAATGATAAGAAAATACAAACTTACTACTACTTTTTATGCAATATTTGTAATATGGTTAAAATATTGAGATATAATTTTTACAAAAATATCAAATATATTATCGTTATTGGCAAAAACTTTAAAAAAAATCACAAAAACAATAGAAATTTTATTTAAAATATGAAAAAAATTATAAAATTTTATAAAACAACAAAAAAATCAATTACTAATATTTTGAACTAATATTTTATTCAAAATACACATATTTAAATTCATAAAATATTTATATTAATTAATAAGTTAATTATTTAATTAAAATATTGTATATTATAATATATTTTTTTGTAAATATTGTATAATAAGTAATTAAAATAATTAAAATAATTAAGTAGACTGTGTAATTATAACTACTATAAATAAAAAAATCTCGATATTATGAAAATAAATTTTATTGATTATTTATTTCTAAAAGTACTTATATATAACAAATATGTCTAAAAAATAAAGAATATATTATCTATTACAAAAGCAATAAAAATTAAATTAAAATGATTACGAAGAAAGAAAAAAAAAAAAAGAAAATAAATCAAAAATTGATATTTTTGATATTTTGTTCTATATTTTAGAGATATTTTAACAATATTTTAGCAATAATATTCACAATATCTTAGACATATACATATACAAAAAAAATATATAGATATCATATTTCGATATCATATTTCGATATATGTTATGACATTTTTATCCCTATTTTTGTGTCAAATTATATGCTAGTATTATTTATCTATTTTATTTTATTGTTAAAATATGTCAATATTATTTAAAAAATAAATTATTTCATTAATTTTTAAAATAATTTAATATATAATTATATTATAAAATACGTGAGCTTAAATTTATTTATAATTAATGTTTTTATCTATTTTTTCATCCAAATTTATTTGAAATGTCAATGTTATGAGTCAAATCAATCAAATAGTGTCAACGTTATGAGTCAAGCAATCAAGTAATGTCAATATCATGACTCAAATCAATCAAGTAGTATCAATATCATGAGTCAAGTCAATTAAGTAGTATCAATGTTATGAGTCAAGTTGTCATGAGTAATCACATAGAAGATAACACTAGAGTAAGTTAGTTAATTAAATATCTCTTTTAGAGTAAATATAAAAATGAGAGTATTATTAATTAATAAACATCATCATTAAATATCTATAACATGATGCATGTGTTTAATTTTATATATTATAATTATATTTTTACTGTATAAATTAATAGAAGCATGCAAAAATGTAATTGAATGGTTAAAAGAGTCCCAAGTTATATATATATTAAGTTGATTTCGGAAGTTAATAATAGTATTTTGAAAATTATATATTTTACACAAATATATCACAAAATGATTACAAGTTTTCGTATTTTCTTTCAAAATATTTAATTCAAATGGATGATATTTTGATATACTATCTTCAATAAAAAATAATATATTACATAATATTTTTTATATTATGACCTATATATACATGATATTATTGATAAAAGATATTTAATATATCTTCATTTTTAATTCATAATATTTTTTACTCACAAAAAGGTATATAAGTTTTATTGTTAATCTGAACAATATTTGGTTAAATTTTTTTAAATTGTACGTTTTATTTGTATGTAATTTGAATTAAACATTCATAATATAATATTATAATTTAATTCCTTATTGTAATATTGCAAGATGGTGACATAAATAAACATATAAGCTATGGTCGCCGGAAAATAACATTCCATAAATAAAGTTTATATATGTTAAATTTATTTAAAGATATAATACATAACATAAAACTAGGTAGAAAATAAAAAATTTAAACCTTAGATGCTAATCTATATTTTATTATTTGAGATTTAATAATTATTTAACTATGAAATTAATACATTTCATTAAATTTTCTTGCTATGTATTTTAGTTGTTCTATTGATTAATAATATATAAGTATTAATTTTTTTAATTAATTTTTTAAGCTTTATTTATAATAATGAAATTTAATTTTGAATGTTTTTATTATCAATGAATAAAATTTATAACAAATACATTTATGGTAAGATTATTTCCAGGTACAAAAAGGTTGTTTTATGGTTGAGTTTATTATTCATAATTTTATTATTTAATATTATATTTTTACTTATAAATTGCTATATTTGGTCCTGAAAATACACTAAACTTATTTATTTATTTCATAATATAATAAATACTATAATTACTTTCTATTTTAAAATTTACAAAGATGGTTTCCGATGAAAATGTCTAATTACTTGTAGTATACTATTTAAGCAGTTATGTTATAATTAACTAATATGTTCTCATATTTCCTTCACAAAACTTATTTCTCAAAAGTTATAAATTATATAATTATTTCAAAACTTAATAAGTTTTAAGAAATATTTTCCAAAAGAAATGGAATATACATGTTCTTACTTGCAAGTTGCAAGGCTAAGTACTACCAACTAGTAAAGTCAAGAAATATGTGTGTATACGTTTTTTATAACAACCACAAATAATTAAACGGATAGATACGATTGCATTTCTATTAATTTCTTTTTCTAACATTAATGTGTATAAATGATAAAATCTTTACAAATTAAAGAATATATATCAATTATATAAGTGAGATTGGATAGTAATATAAATTTGGTACCATTTTTTCTCCTTTAAACACATAATTTATATTATTGTTCGTATTTGATTATTTTTAGATTATTTTTAATCATATAATTAGATAATTATTATTATAATTTCTTCAATTTTTTTCCTAACTTAAATTCTCAAGTTAATATCACAATGCTAAGCACATAAATTTGTACTTAAATATATACATAACTAGTAGTTATATTTTTAAAAATAGAGTATAAAATTACGTGTAGTTAACATTTTTTCTTATATTAATACCTAAAATCCATAAATTGTATATTCACATGTATATATTTATTAATATATAACAATTATCACTTGTGTATTAGTATTTCTTAGAAACTATTTAATGATTAAAATTATATTTACTAATAATATTATTTAATTAATCTAAAACATAAAATACATAGAATTTTTCGTTACTATAAGTTCTTTATCCACCACAGTAAAGACTTTTCCTTTACATTTTTCATAGCGAAGAATTTTCATTACATGTTATATTACATCACCCATTGATTATTCACGTATTTATAGCCTTTTTAATAATTAAGTAGTAAATATTTTTTAAAAAATTATTATATTATATTTATAAAATTAAAATTAATAATAATACAGTTGAGTTAAAAATATACACCTTTCGAATTAAATTTTTTTTAATATTTTAATTTCTTTACATTTTATATCCCATCAAATTCATGCACATAAAACAATCTATATACATAAACATCAAACAAAAAGGATTGATAAGTCATATAATTGGACAAAGAATTTATATAGGTTTAATTAATAAGGTCAGTCACTCAAATGTCTAGTTTTTCTGCTATATAAAGCCTAGATCGATAATATGTTATATACATGCTCACCTTCATATCAACCCAAAAATTTACTCTCAATATGTTTGCTATAAAAAGGATGAGATTTGAAAAACAGTATCTTTTGATTAACCTCGTATGTTGTTTATTACTTGTTTCCAATTCTTTTAATGTCTCTAACATATCTAGATCAAAGGCATGTCTCCCAAAACAAAGCTTTGCTTTATTACAACTAAAGCAAGAGTTTGTGTTTGAAAGAAGTTTCCATGTCACAACTAAAGCAAGAATGAAATATTGGAAGGTTGAAACAGATTGTTGTAGTTGGGATGGTGTTACTTGTGACATGGAAACTGGAGAAGTAATTGGGATAAACCTCAGTAACAGCTGGCTTAAAGGACCTTTGTGTTCAAACAGCAGCCTATTCAGCTTTCTCCATATTCAACGACTCAACCTTGCCTATAACAACTTCATTCAATCCTCAATTCCAAAGGAGTTTGGTCAGCTTTCAAGGTTAACGCATCTCAACTTGTCTTCCTCAAATTTTGTTGGCTACATTCCAAGAGAAAGCTCATGGCTTGCCAAATTGGTTTCACTTGATCTCTCATATAATGATGGAGTAAATCTAAGAGAAGGGGACCTGATAAGGCTTATTCAGAACATGACAAACTTGAGACAACTTCACTTGAGTTGGATAAACATCTCTTCATCAATTCCAACATCTTTGGGAAATTTATCTTCATTGACATCCCTCTCTCTTAGGAATTGTGGTTTATTTGGACAATTTCCTAATAATATATTCCAATTGTCCAACATAGAAGACATCGATGTGTCATCCAACTCCAATCTTGGTGGGTTACTTCCGGAATTTAATTCTAGCAATAAGTTAAAGTCACTGAATCTTTTCAACACAAATTTCTCTGGAAGATTACCCGAGTCTATAGGCAACCTCAAGTCCTTGAATGTTTTGGATCTATCTTATTGTCACTTTTCAGGAAATTTCCCATCTTCTCTTCAGAACATGACGCAACTCATATCTCTTCAACTTTCAAGAAACATGTTCAATAGTAGTCAACTTTCATCAACCTTGGGAAACATTGCAATGCTGAAAAAATTGGAATATTTAAGCCTTGAAGGTTTTGTTAATAATACATCTCCCTTGGTAGTTAGCAATCTTAGAAATCTCACATGGCTAAAACAATTGGATCTATCTAATAACTTTTTGACCGGCCAATTTCCAATGGTACTTGCAAACTTTACCTAACTTTCCTTTTTAGATCTTTCTTATAATCAATTGACAGGTCCCATTCCATCTAATATAAATATAATCCTAAATTCGATTAGCAATCTTGTTCTATACAATAATTCATTCATTGGATTTATTCCCTCTTCTCTTTTCATGATATCTTCCTTAACATATCTAGATTTGTCCAGAAATCAGTTCACAGGTTCTCTCCTTCTACAGAACATGTCTTCTTTCCAGCTTGAATATCTTTCTTTATATGAAAACAAATTAACTAGACCATTTCCAACATCTTTATTGATATTAACAAATCTGACACATCTTGACCTTAGTTCAAATAGATTCAATGAAACAATTGACTTAGAAAATATGTTCGAGTTGAGTCATCTTCGAATGATTGGTCTCTCAGACAACAACCTATCTATTAAATTCACCAATAAAACTTCTACTCTTCCCAAGTTCTCAAATATCAGATTGTCTTCTTGCAATATCAATGGAAATATTCCAAATTTCTTAAGATCTCAAGACGAGTTAAATGAATTAGATCTTTCAAACAACAAACTTGAAGGCAAGATACCCAAATGGTTTTGGGGCATAGGGACAGAGACCCTAGAATATTTGAATCTTTCTCACAACTTCATCAGTGGCTTCGAGCAAGCCCCGCTAAGTTTCGCATGGAGACAATTGACCATACTAGACATGCGATCAAATACACTGCAAGGATCACTACCAATTCCACCATTGTCAATCAACTACTATTTCATTTCAGAAAATAACTTGACTGGAAAAATCCATCCGTCATTTTGCAAATTAAGTAATCTTGTAGTTCTTGATGCATCAAATAATAGCTTGAGTGGTAGCCTTCCAGATTGCTTGGGTAGTCTCTTGGCATTGAAACTCCAAGGAAACAACTTTGAGGGAGAAATACCCAAAATGTCAACAATCAACTGCAACATCACAACATTGGATCTCAGCCACAATAAATTACAAGGAGAGATTCCAGAGTCTTTGAACAAGTGCAAAGGGATACAAGTTTTAAATCTTGGACACAACCAATTAAATGACACATTCCCTTTTATGTTGCAAAATTTACCAGAGTTGAAGGTTCTTGTTCTTCGATCAAACAAGTTTCACGGCCCCATTTGGAATTCTCATCATTTCTTTGGTTTTGTGAAGTTGAAAATAATAGATCTCTCCCTTAACAACTTCAATGGAACTTTACCACCAGATTACTTCAGAAATTGGACTTCCATGACAAGGATTCTTGATGAGGATAAGTCAGGATTGCATTACATGGGAAATGAAATTGACTACTACTATAAAGATTCATTAACTTTGATGGATAAGGGTTTGGAAATGAAAATGGAGAGGATCTTAACCATACTTACGGTCATTGATCTCTCAAACAACAATCTTCACGGTGAACTTCCAAAGAGCATGGCATATCTTCAATATCTTAGAGTGCTCAATTTGTCAAGTAACAATTTTAATGGTCTTATCCCATCATCTCTGAAGAATTTGACTAACCTTGAATCACTTGATCTCTCTATAAACAACTTCTCTGGTAGAATCCCTCCACAATTGACAAGCCTTACATTTTTAGAGTATCTAAATCTCTCTCAAAACAAACTTACAGGTCCAATACCAACAGGGAGATAATTTAATACATTTGAAAATTCTTCTTTTGAAGGAAATCTAGGATTGTGTGGCCCTCCATTGTCAAATACATGTGAAACACATTACCCACCAACCTCATATCCTAGTGATGAAGAACATAAAGGATCAAATTATTTTGATTGGAAAATCACATTGATAGGATATGGAAGTGGGCTTGTAGTTGGAATCTTCATTGGATATGTCATTTTCATCCAAAAATGAATCTATTGGTTTCTAAGAGTTTTGAGAAGAAATTTATGCTAGTGAACAATGTAGACCTTGAAAGAAGTTGTTGGCTCTATGTTTTTAAGTTTGTAAGGAAGTACAACTTTTAATAAATATAGTTATTTATTAATTCTACAAGTGATCCTAACGTGAAACCAAAATAAGAAATTGGCCCCTTGTTATAGCATGATGATAAAGTTTAATATAGACCTAAAAGACTTATGGAATTGTTATTTTTGCCAAAGATATTGACTTTAAGCAACAACAACAACAAAAAAGTCATTACTCAAGCACTCAAGATGTTAAGCAATCATGTGTATCCATTTAGTTATATATAGAGGACTATAAATTTGATTTCAAAAGATTGAGATATTATTGGACATTAAAATTTGGCAAGAGACCATTGTTTATGAAATATTTACGGTAAATGATTTAAAGATAAATTCAAATTTTTGAATGCAAGTTATTATTTAGGCTTATCATTTAAAGATAAATTCAAATTTTTGAATGCAAGTTATTATTTAGGCTTATCAGCTCCTTGATTTACATTTAAATATGTTAGGAGGCTTGTCTTGAGTCTTTATTTTATATTATAATAATATATTGTGAAATTAATTTTCAAATGCTTAATGAATTTTGTACACATCTATTAAGTAAAAATGGCATTTGAATGCTCTATTTAAAAGTGTTTTTGAAACAAAAGTGCTTTAAATTATATTTGACAATAAAAATTGAAGCACTTTTAAGAGTGTTGAGCCTCACATTTAAGCACATTAAATAGCATTTTAGAAATAAAATCTCCTTACTTTTGGAAAAACCACTTTTAAGATAATTGGATTCACCTATTTTACTTTTTACTCTTAACAAAATTACATTCATCCTTCATTTTTTATAATATTACGACACTAATATCTTTCAGTAATTACAACAAATACAAGTGGTTTTAATATTTCTTTTGTCAAAAGCATAACTACTTTTTTCCAATGATAAATTATTTTTATTTTTATTTTTTTTACTAAATATTATATGTAGATTGCAGAGTCAAGTTAATCAACTAAAATATCTCTTTTGTTAAAAAACAAAAGTGCCACTCAACTAAATCTCTATTTTAACTATAAAATGGGTGTTGTAAAATTTATGAGCATCATTATTAAATATATATAACATGCTGATTTTTAAATTTTAGTTTGTTTAATTAAGTATAAATTATAATGATAATAAATGCTCCAGTTATATATAGACCTGGTGTTGGAAGTTTGAATGGAAATTATAATTAATTTGAGAGAAACTTCTTCATTCTCTTTTATTAATTTTTTAATGCTTCAGTCTATTTTATTACATTTTTCTTAATTTTATTTAACACAAGAAAATTATTTTTCACTTTGCACGGTACAAAAGAAAGAGTAAAGCAAGCAGAGAAAAACCATTTTTTACTTTTTGTATTTTTAATTTAGAGTTAGATTTTTTCTCGAGTTCACATATTTAAAAATTAATAGGATAATAAATTATAGTACTCTTTGATTTTTGCAGAGAGAGAAGATTTTGTTGTTTTGTGAAACAAAAGATTATCTTAAAGGACATCATTTGATGTATGGATATTTTTTTTAAAGTATTTAAATTTTATGTTATTTAAATATATATTTATAATTTTATTTATATATATTTTATTTAAAATAATATATTTTTATTATTAATTTATTTATATATATATATTATTTATTCTAATCTTAAAATATTTTTTCTCACTATCGGTTAAATAGTAATTTTACTATTTGAATGTTTTTTGTTTTATGAAAGGCAAACACTTCATTTTCATTTCAATTTGGAACCAAGACTTTTTGTAGTGCTAATCTATTAAAATAATGATTTATTTAATTTAGAGTTTTAATAGAGTAATAATTTATTTTATTTAAAATTTTTCTTTTATATTACTAAAATACTAGTAAAAATCTTATGAACTAAATACTTTTCGACTATAAACAACTAAGTTATATGCTTATATAATAAATATTAGAAAATACTGAACTTAGTAATATTAAAAAAAAAAATTTATTTATTTATTTATAATATTTTAAGAATGATTCTTTTTTCTTCCGTTTAAAAATTAAAGTTACTTTATCTATGAGATAAAAGAATATCTTTAAACTAGTCACACTCTAATATTGTTAGAATACTCGTTAATTTAAAAATAGATAATATAATTAGACTTTTCATATTCTAAAATTATTAAAGTGTTTGTCAAATAATAATTTTTTTGTATTTTTTTCATAACACATAATTATAATTATTATTTATAGACGAATTAGCTTAAGAACTAATGAGAATCGGTGTAAGTTTTGTCGCTCAAATATAACCAATGCTGACCATATTGAAAGACATGAAAGGATAGGTAACGTAAGTTGATAATTACATGTTGTAAGAGAATAAATCTAATTAATCTAAATTTTATTTAACTATTTTTAATTTTTAAATTTTTTTATATTATTAATACATTGTACTTTCATGTCACTTAATTTTAACGTATAATTAATATGTTTTTCCATATCTGCGGTGCTTGCATAGCTTTTGCAATTATATATACATTAGAAATTTATATCATTCAGTTTAATAAGTAATTAATCTTTGGTTATTAGGTTTTCTTATTCTACAGTTTTTGGTTTTTGTTTACATATACGTTCACTATTGATTATTGATTAATCTTTGGTTATGAATAAAAACTGGTATGAACTGCTTGGGTTGAGTCGCGGACTAGGTCGCTCTCTTTAAGACGTTTCGCGGCTCTGCTCAATTTGTGCAAGCAAACACAGTCTCGTCGTCCCCGGGATAAAACAGCCCAGAATCTTTTTTTTCTGTCTCGGAACATCACTGCACTGATGAAGACCGGATGCTACACCTGAAAAATTTGTTGTTCGGAAAACTAAAAAAGAACTTAGAAAATTGTAGAGAGAATTGTCTTCGTAGGGAGATGAGATTGCATATTGTTGTGTTGAAACTGAGAGCTGAATCCCTCTTTTTATAGATTTTAGAAACCGTGTGGCAATTATGATAAAACGGTAATGTCTGGGAATTAAGAGCGTAATAGTCATTCTGAGTAATGAAGAGTAACGGCCATTTTCAGATTAAAGATGAGTAACGGACATTTTTGTGAATAAATTTGAACAACGGTTCTTTTTCTTAATAAAGAAGACAAACGGCCATTTAACGGTCATATTCTTGATAAAAGAAAATAACGGTCATTTTACTGAGAGAAAAAATATATATATAACAAACATTTTTGTAAGTGGAAAATTTTTCCTTAAAAAGAATATTTTTTCCAAAAATAAAATACCACGACACGGACTCGGCTCGGCCGGTCGGTCGGACGGACGGTGGCGATGGCGTGCGCGCGCGCGTGTGGTATCACATTTGCCTAGGTCCTCTCCTCTTCCACAAAATTGGGTGCCCCTTAGGCCCAATCCCAATAGCCAACTCTTCACTATTTATACCTCTTTAAAATAATGTAAAAAAGCAATGTGGGACAAGGCTTTACAATTTTTTATTAACTTCATCTTTTCCAACAATCATTTTTTATAAACTTCATCTTTTTCCAACAATCCCCCACTTGAATTTTATATAAAAATAATTTTCATCGAGCAACCAATCAATTATAAGATTGTGCATAAGCGAAAATGTGTCTATCACCTTGAACCTTTGCATAGTGTTGATGCTTTAGAATATACTAGAGTAACTCGTAGTTTTGAACTCTATCTCTAACAATCATCACACACACAACCTTTCCAAGGTGTAGTTTGAAAAGCCCGTGCTTTACGACCATGCATGTGTATCACAGTATAGTGAATGCTCTAGTAAATTTTGCCCAAAAATTTTTCATAGGAAGCGGCCACACTTCCACATTCACATAGGTGAGTCTATCAAGAGTACTCTTGTAGCTATGTACTCCATTCCACGTAGAGTATAGAACTCATTAAGATTTTAACAATTAACTCATCCTTTTCTATCGCTTCAGGACTTCATGCTTCTAACAATATAGAATGGGATTTAATAAATAGCATGATACATCTCATATCACTTCATGACTTGTTATTACCCTTTGAACTTATTTCTTGGGATCTCCAGTGTATAAGTTGGGTTACCATCATAAGTGACTCTTCATTCTAAGGGCATTAATCTCATTCCTTTTGAGATTTTGAAAACCTTCTCTCTTGATAATCCTTTCGTCAAAGGATCTGCCAAATTTTCATCAGAACGTACATGATCCACTCTTACAGCTCCTATAGAGAGAAATTATTTAACAGTGCTATGCTTACGACGTATTTGTCGTCTCTTGCCGTTGTAGTAACGGTTCTGAATCTTTGCAATAGTCGCGGTACTATCGCTATGGATCAAGACAGCTGGTATCGGTCTTTCCCACAAAGGGATCTCAGCTAACAGACTTCTTAGGGAGCCAACTTCTTCACTAGCAATGGCTAGTGCTATCTTTTCCGACTCCATTGTAGATTGAGCCAATATTGTTTGTTTCTTAGACTTCCAAGAAACAGCTCCACCAGCTATGTTAAAAATATAGCCACTAGTCACTTTGGAGTCTTCTAATAAAGTGTTCCAATCTGCATCGATGTATCCTTCTAGAAGGGCGGGAAAATTTTTATAATGTAATCCAAGGTTCATATTTCTCTTAAGGTATCTCATAACCCTTTCAATAACATTCCAATGCTCTACACTAGGTCTACTGGTAAACCTACATAGTAGTCGCACAACATAAGCTATGTCTGGTCTAATGCAATCAGTAGCGTAACGTAAGCTACCAATGATGCTCGCATACTCAGTTTGTCAAACACTGTCTCCGGTGTTCTTGAAAAACTTTACACTAGGATCATAAGGAGTACATGCAGGTTTACAAGTAAAGTAATTATATTTCTTTAAGATCTTCTCAATGTAGTGAGATTGATCTAGAGAAATTCCCTTTTCAGACCTAGTTATTTTTATACCAAGGATTACACTTGCTTCTCCAAGATCTTTCATATCAAAATTAGCTCTTAACAACGTTTTCACATTATTCACAACATAAATATTTGATCCAAAAATAAGCATGTCATCCACATATAAACATATAATAGTGCAAATATTATCTTCTAATTTATAATAAATGCATTTGTCACTTTCATTTATTTTGAATCCATGTGAGATAACTAGATTATCAAATTTTTCATGTCATTGCTTAGGAGCTTGTTTTAGACCATAAAGAGATTTATCTAATTTACAAACTTTATTTTCTTGACCTGGGATAACAAAACCTTCAAGTTGATCCATATAAATTTCTTCTTCTAAATCACCATTTAAGAAAGCAGTTTTAACATCTATTTGATGTACTACTAAATCATGAATAGCAGCGAGAGAGAAAAGTACACGTATGGAAGTTATTCGTGTAACTGGTGAAAAGGTATCAAAGAAATCTACATTTTCCCTTTGCCTATACCCTTTAACTACAAGACGAGCTTTGTATTTTTCAATAGTAACATCCGGTTTTAATTTCTTTTTTAGTATCCATTTACATCCAATGGTTTTGCAACTAGGAGTTAAGTCAACTAAATGCCAAGTCATATTATACTCAAGTGAGTCCATTTAATCATTTATGGCTTCTTTCCATAAGTTGGCATCTAAAGAAGATAATGCTTCTTTAAGAGTTTAGGGATCTTCCTCTAAGGTATAAACATAAAAATCAGACCCAAAATCCTTAAGGGTTCGAGCTCGTTTACTTCTTCTAATTTCAGTGTTTAATTCTTCAGTATGTTCACTAATTCTAGTTATGGGTAAACTAGTAGAAGACGAGCCCCCACTATTTTTAAATTTAAAGGGAAACCTATGTTCATATAAGTCAGCATCATTTGATTCTATAACTACATGATCTTTTAAGTCATAGAATTTATAAGCTTTAATATTCACAGTGTATCCTATGAATACACATTCATA
Source organism: Hippophae gyantsensis (assembly GCA_030763125.1). NCBI lineage: Eukaryota > Viridiplantae > Streptophyta > Magnoliopsida > Rosales > Elaeagnaceae > Hippophae > Hippophae gyantsensis. The sequence goes on from CM061032.1 coordinate 55,575,993, forward strand.
TGCTCTACTAGCAAGTTTATTTCTTTTAGGATCAGGGATCCTGACATAGGCTAAACAACCCCAAGTTTTAAAATAAGTTAAATTAGGTTTCTTATTTTTCAAAATTTCATATGGTGAAATTTTATTTGTAGATTTAGGAACTCTATTTAGCACATAGCAAACAGTTAATAAAATTTCTCTCCACCAATGGGAAGCAGCACCAGAGTTTAATAAAATTGCAACAACTGATTCAGTAAAAGTTCTATTTTTTCTTTCAGCTTTGCCATTCATTTCAGGAGAATAAGGTGCAGTTTTTTCATGAATGATTCCATGAATTTTATAAAAATCATTGAATATATTGGAATCATATTCGGTGCCTCTATCACTTCAAAACCTTTTTATTTTTCTGTTAAGTTGATTTTCAATCTCAGTCATAAATATTTTAAACATGTCAAATGCTTCACTTTTATTTTTCATTAGATATACATAAGTGTAGTCTGAACAATCATCTATAAAAGTTATAAAATAGCGTTTTCCATTTCTTGTTAAATTTCCATCAAGTTCACATATATCAGAATGAATTAATTCTAAATGTTTAGATTCTCTAACTACTGATTTATGTGAAGTTTTGGTTATTTTAGCTTGACTACAAAAATCACATTTTTCAAAATCATTTAAAGATAGTTTAGGAATTAGTTTTAAGTTACTCATGTTTTTGATTATGCGTTTATTAACATGACAAAGTCTAGCATGCCAAATATTAAAAGAACTTAACATGTAAGTAGAAGAAGAGGTTTTATTGATTTCAACATTTAATTTAAACATGCCATCAGTGGCGTACCCTTTCCCAACAAATATATTATTTTTAGTTATAGTATATAAGTCAGCCTCTATAGTTTGAGTAAACCCAGCTTTGTTAAGAAGATAGCCTGAAACTAAGTTCTTTCTCATCTCTGGAGTATGCAGGACGTCCTTCAAGATGACAGTCTTTCCAAAGGTAAACTTCAATACCACCTCACCAGTACCAGCAACTTTAGTGGAGTGGGAGTCGCCCAACAACACTTTCTTGTCCTCAGAATCAGAATAGGACTTGAACATGTCTCGATCATAGTAGACATGGCGAGAAGTACCAGTGTCCACCCACCACCCCTCAGATCCACCAACAAAATTGACTTCAGATATCATAGCAATGAGTTGATCTTCGGTAAGGTTCGCCTGTGGAGCAGGACGATTCCTGTTCCGACAGTTTCTAGCCAAGTGGCCAGGTCTATTACAACTATAACACATGAATGTGTTATTCCTTAAGGGGGTTGAGGTCCATTCTGGGGAGGATAGTTTCTATTTCTATTTTGGTGGTTACGGTTCTGGTTATTATTACGATTCTGAGTTTTCATATTTCTACCTTTAGGTTTCAGAATTGTAGAGGAGGGTTTCTTATTGGTACTGTTATTTGAGACTACGAGTATTTCATCTCTTTGGTCTTGTTTTCGGGCTTCTTCTTCTATTCTTAACCGGGTTATAAGACTTTCTAAAGAAAATTCCTTAGTTTTATGCCTAAGTGTATTCTTAAAATCTTTCCAACTAGGGGTAATTTATCTATAATAACAGCTACTTGAAATTGTTCATCTAAAGTCATACATTCAGAAGTTATTTCGTGTGCTATCTTCTGCAGTTCATGTGATTGAGCTTCCACTGATTTTCCATCAATCATTTGAAACTTCATGTACCTACTGACAGCATACTTCTTAGTTCCAGCTTCTTCAATGTCGTACTTCTTTTGAAGTGCTTCCCATATTTTCTTAGCAGACTTTTCAGAGTTATAATAATCATACAAATCATTAGCTAAACCATTAAGAATATAATTTTTGCATAGAAAATCATTTTGCATCTAGGTGTCTAAATCCTTAGTTGCATCTTCAGTAGGAGCAGTAGACTGTATTGATTTTTCAGTAGTAAGGGCAGAAACGACTTTTTTCATGGTTAAGAAAAATAACATTTTTTGTCTCCATCTTTTAAAGTGTATTCCCTCAAAATGGAATGGTTTGTTTAGATCAGCAGTTAACATTTCAGTAGACATGGCAGATTGAATTCGTCTTAAAATTGTTGATACAAGTTTGTTAATAACAGTATTGAAACAATATTACCGGAAAAACTGATATGAACTGCTTGGGTTGAGTCGCGGACTAGGTTGCTCTCTTTAAGACGTTTCGCGGCTCTGCCCAATTTGTGCAAGCAAACATAGCCCCGTCGTCCCCAGGATAAAACAGCCCAGAATCTTTTTTCTCTGTCTCGAAACTTCACTGCACTGATGAAGACCGGAATGCTACACCTAAAAAATTTGTTGCTCGGAAAACTAAAAAAGAACTTAGAAAATTGTAGAGAGAATTGTTTTCGTAGGGAGATGAGATTGCAGATTGTTGTGTTGAAACTGAGAGCTGAAGCCCTCTTTTTATAGGTTTTAGAAACCGTGTGGCAATTATGATAAAACGGTAATGTCTGGGAATTAAGAGCGTAACAGCCATTCTGAGTAATGAAGAGTAACAGCCATTTTCAGATTAAAGACGAGTACCGGACATTTTTGTTAGTAAATTCGAGCAACGGCTCTTTTTCTGAATAAAGAAGACAAACGACCATTTAACGGTCATATTCTTGATAAAAGACAATAACGGTCATTTTTCTGAGAGAAAAATATATATATAACAAACATTTTTTTAAGTGGAAAAGTTTTCCTTAAAAAGAATATTTTTTCCAAAAATAAAATACCACCTCACACACACGGACACAGACTCGGACTCGGCTCGGCCGGACGGCAGCGACATGCTCACGCGTGTGTGATATCACATTTGTCTAGGTCCTCTCCCCTTCCACAAAAGTGGGTGCCCTTTGGGGCCCAATCCCAATAGCCAACTCTTCATTATTTATATCTCTTTAAAATAATGTAAAAAAACAATGTGGGATAAGGATTTACAATTTTTTATTAACTTCATCTTTTCTAATGATCATTTTTTATAAACTTCATCTTTTTCCAACAATATATTTTACTTTTACGAAATAAGTAAATTCATATTTATAAAATAGTGAATTTTTGTATTTAATAAAATTATTGATTTTGAGTTTTAAAATATATAAATTAGTGAATTTTTGATTTCACTAATGATTAATATTTCTTTTTTGAGAAATAATAAATCCTTGTATTTGCTAGTTTTGTAGTTTGTGAAATAAATAAATTTTACATTTACAAAATATTTGGTTTTCGAAATAACAAAAGTGATAAATTTTGTATTTATAAAATAAATAAATTTTATATTTGTAAAATAATGAATTGTGTACTCGTTGGTTTTGAAGTACTTAATTTTATAATCTAAGGATATGGATTATTGGGTTTTGTATATGTTAAAATACTTGTGTTTAAAGAAAATTAAGTTTTATTTATTGAATTAATTAATTTTCAAGTTGAATTGATTAGTTTTGGATCAATTATATTAAATTAAATTCTCAAAATTATTGTTACATTTGAAAGAGTCCATGATCCGATATACGACCAAGATAAAGAGATACATATTTCTTAAGAACTCATTGCTAACTCGCAAGGAACATAACAGTATAACATATATATAGTTCACACAATAGAAGTACAAATAGTATAATATCAAAAGTATAAAACTTTAATAACAAATATTATATGTTAAACAGAAAGCAGATAAATAACAAATGCTTTCTTATTAAAGTTTAAGCTAATAGTATGTTGAAACATACACATCTTAAATTTGGATTGTACTAACACAAAATCAAATCATGCATAACAATCGATATAACAAGGTAAATTCATATAGAGATAATATCAATGTGGTAACATCTTCAGATCGCTTAAGGCAACCATTCAATAACAAATAATTCACTAAACAATAAAACAAGTTAGAACTCTAATAGAAAATAAAACTACTATTATCTTTATCAGTCAGAATTTCCATCCAAACGACCTACTGATGTTTTTCACTTGTTGTTTTTGCAATCATTTGGTTGAACACTCAAAACAAGTTGTGCTCCATAGCTAAACACTACCCAATGTGATATTATTGGTAACCAATGATCAATAATTGAAAGTACGCCAACTTATACTCTCAAAGGAAACACAATCTACCATTACAATCAAATCATATATGGGAAACACACAGCAAAACCACGTACGTACACAATCTAAAATATGATTACTAAACTCACTAAGAGACCCACACTCAAATATGGTCTCTTCAAAATAATTTTTACAACAAATATAAATCTTAGAGTGAATTTTAGTAGAGTTTTTATTCTTAAACAAGGGGTAAAGAAGAGAGAAATGAGTGGAGCATTTATAAGGCTCGATTTTTCCACATCATTGGCCACCTTACTAACTACCTTGCCAAGGGTGGTGATGAGGTGCTAAAAAGTTACATTTTTTTGTTTCCAAAACTGTCGAGTACTATCCATAAATAATCCTACCTGAGACACTCCAAAAATCACAAGTAAAAGGGTCAACGAGTAATTGTAGATACTACGAAAACAACTCTATGATGTTTGTAAACATGTTTGCATACAAAGTGTAACTAACTATATGCGTGTAGGAATTATTAATCCGCAGTAATCAACCTTGTATAGAGGAAGATACAAAACACTAAGTAAAATAATAGAAAATGTGTTTTGCACACAAGAAGCTAGCACATAGACACAAGTACAACGAGACTTAAAGTATTCTAAAATTTAATTTTGACTCTTTTTAGACATTAATGTATTTTTGAGATGATAACAAACGTGATTGATGACACTGTCATTTTGGTTCAGATATAAACATGTTGGCAATTTTTTTCTAATGTGAATTTAGTTGGGTCTAATTCAAAAGAGTGATAGATCGACATTGGTGTTAATAGACACGTATGCTCAGATAAGGAGTTATAGACTTTATTTAAACCATGAATTGGGAGAAGTTATTAATGAGAAAATCTACAACCTTTGTGATAGGGTAGTTTAAGTGATCCTAAAAATCATTTCTAAAAAATAGATAACTCTAAACAATGTAATGTATATGTTAGAGATCCAGAAGAACCTTGAGAAGTTCGTTTCATAAGAAGCATGGATTCTAGATGGATGTGGAGTCTGGAAAGGTCATATTGACTAAGTATAGAACAATTGTATTAAATGGCTATGTAATTGAAGGGTTGTTCAAGCTCTATGTAATGACCTTTAAGCCATAGATTAATTATATTATTAATTCCTCTACTTATTTGTTTGTCTTCCAAATTTTGGAATGGAAGACTAAGTCACCTATGCAGGTTAAATAACATAGATTATACTTTTTTTACAATTTGGTTCCAAACATAAGTACGAGACTTTTATAAAGGTAAAATGATTATGTCGTATTAAATGACTATGTAATTGAGGGGTTGTTCAAGCTCTATATAATGACCTTTAAGCCATAGATTAATTATATTATTAATTCCTCTACTTATTTGTTTGTCTTCCAAATTTTGGAATGGAAGACTAAGTTACCTATGTAGGTTAAATAATATAGATTATACCTTTTTTACAATTTGGTTCCAAACATAAGTACGAGACTTTTATAGAGGTAAAATGATTATGTCATATTTTCAATCAATTGAGAGGAACATAAAATCTATTGATTTGATCGATAATGTTCTATGTGATTTGAAATTTGTTTGAAGAAGGGGTGAAAATAAATATTTTATTATTTTTGTCAATCATAGCATGGAATATTTTTATGTATATTTGCATAAAAGCAATGATGATGCTATAGAGAAATTTATTATTTATAAAGATAAAGTTGAGAATCAAATCAATAAGAAAATCAAGATTTTGTAAAGTGATTGAGGTGGTAAGTATGAAGCCTTGTATAGTGAACTCCATACACAATATGAAATCATATGTGAAACCACAACATTATTATTGAACGATAAATATCGCATCTTGATACAAATAATGAATGCAATACTATTAAATTATGAATTACCTCAGAGCTTGTAGGGAAAGTCATATTGTTGGCTAATGTATCTAGGAGATAAGGCACATAAGATACCGTATGAGTTATTTAGAATAATGGTGGACTCCTACAAACACTTACGAGTATAAAATGTCTTACAAAAGTAACTATATCTACACCAAAGAAATTGAAGATAAGTCTAAAAATAATATATTGCATTTTATTAGATATGCACATCATATCAATTTTTATCAACTTTTAGTGCACTTGTCAAAGATTGCACAAGATCTTGATAATGGAATCGAGATATTCATTGTTTTGTGAACATGTATTTGTCCAAGGAGAATCAAGTTCATTTAAACTACCTTGTAAGAATGTGAATAAAGATAGTCAGGACCAATTGGTTATGACAAGAACATCAAAGATGATTATATCATCTTGTGCCTTTACTTTGATGACATGCTAACTATGGATAATAATGATCAAATGATCAAATCCATTAAGAATATATTGAATTCAGGGTTTAACATGAAAGACATGGGATCCGTTGATATAATTCTAGTAATTAAGATATCAAGGATATCAACTTGTCCCATTCTAAGACAATGTCATTATGTTGATAAAATACTTGAGAATTTCAATAGTGTTGATTCCAAAATTATTAGAACACCAATATGTGTAAATCTATAACCATCTAATAATAATAGTGAGATTATGTCTTAGTTGGAATATTCTAGAGTGATATAAAGTCTTATGTACTTGATAAGTTATACAAGACTAGATATAACTTATGGTATAAGTAAACTAAGTAGATATACTAGCAATCCAACACCTGATCACTGAAAATGTATTACAAGACTAAATAGATACTTAAGATACACATATAGCTATGGATCATACTACACTAGATATCCAACTATATTAAAAGGATATATGTATATATATATGAGTCGTTCCACTTTATACAGTATAAAAGAAAGAGAAAATCAAGCAAAGAAAAACCATTTTTCAATTTTATATTACATGATATAATATCATAGGGTTCATATATTTAAAAATTCATGGGATAATAAATTATAGTATAAGTTTATTATTATTTAATTGTTGTATCATATGAGATAGATTTATGGAATTCTCTATAGTATAAGTTTATTATTATTTAATTGTTGTATCATATGAGATAGATTTATGGAATTCTCTAACGTGCACGGTGAGGGAAAAATAATCTTAAAGATAACAATGTATGATATTAATAAAAAAATATAATATATTACATGTAAAACTTTTACATTTTGAAAATCACAGTTTTCACGTAAATAACACAAAATTATTAATGTTCTGCGTAAACATGTAATAACAAAAGCTCCTTATTACAATCGATCATATTATATATATTGTAAATAACATATACACATATTTAGTTTATTTATAATGTGCATATATATTATATATACATAAAATTTACATTTACATAAAATTTATAATTTGGACAAAAATATCATCAACTTATAACAAAATGATATTTTGTGCTCTATATACTGTACCTTAATTTTTGAATTAAAAAAATATATATGCATTTACTAGGTTAAGGAATCTAATCGCAGAATTACTTATTCTTTTTCTAAAGATGTCCTAAAAATAAAATGAAATGATGTACATATCTCAAAATGTTATATAATACAAAAGAATTCATAATTTTACTATTTTAAGGAACCATTATTCCGTTTATTTTTTAAAATTATTATTTTTACCTTTTATTGAAAAGAAAAATATAAGTTAAACTTAATTTAAGGTACATATCTTAGTTAAACACGTTTAAAAATATTACAATTTAAGAAATTGAATTTTATAATTTTTCTGTTTAATTTTTCCCTACACTTAATAAATCATATCCACATTAAAGATTTTCTAAAAATTAACTTTTTTACTAAAATTTATAGTAGTTTACTAACACTTATAAGTCCCTATACTACTCAAACTTCAATCATAATAGTCCAAATCTCGATTTTTCAGTCTAATATAGCAACTAACTTTAGTTAAACATTATTAAGCTCACATTTTAAAATTTAAGGGTAAAATAGTAAATATATTATTTTAACAAAAATAATTTTATTCCAAATCTTAGGGATTCTTGGGCTTTTTTTTTGAATTTTTTGGCTCTAGTTTTTAATAATAAACAATTGTTAAAATAGTAAAATTGTTGTCACTATTAAATGAAAAATTTTAATTTTAATTGAGGTTTTAGTAAATAGTATCAATATGAATGTAATATTTATATAGGAAAGAAAAAATATAAACAAAAAAAGAATTATAGTAAGTGAGTAGATAGTGCATTTAAACATGATCTATGATTTTATTCTGTGTTTGATGGATCATATAATATCATATTTATCAAAATTATTACAATCTACATTTGATTTGAATTCATCCTGTTGTAAAATAGTTTGGTATCAGTATCTCTTATTGCTCTTGTACATGTGCCAGCTAGTCATTGGTGTACAAGATTCATTCATGTGTATATTTCGTGGTCTTTGAGTCTTAATTTGTTATCATCTAACTTTTCTCTTTGAAGACATCATCTTCTAAAGGAACTGTCAAATCCTATCTAGATGATCTAGGATTCAAATCTTCAAATCTATTATTGACCGCATGCTTTAATGATTATTTTATTTCTAATTTTATATAAGTTCTTTGTTTTCTATCACATTTTTCTAGTGAAGACTTTTGAATTAACCAGTATTACATATTATACATTTAAAACAATCATAATTAAAATATTATTTTTTTATTAAATAATAAGTTATAATAGAATTAAAGATTTTTGCAACAACAAAATTCATCACTAAATACATAAATTTTGTAATAAATGTGTTATTTGTGACAAAAGAACTTGTCACAAATTAGTAGGATTATACTATTATTTGTAATGAAGTATTTTATGCAAGAGATATTTCAATAGCAATGAATATTTTCGGAATAAATATACGAAAATATCTTATTTGCGATAAATAATATCATAACAAATATTTCATTTATAACGAATAATCTTATAGTAAATATTTCATTTATGATAAATACATTTGAATTAAATATTTTATTTATGATAAATAATTTCATATTAAATTTATTATTTTTTATCAGTATTTTGTGACAAAAGGGCCAATATTATCTCTTATTATGAATGTACTTTGTTCATAGCTCTTATGTATACAAATATACACATATATTTACATATACATACCTTAATACATATATATGTATATATGGTTATTTATAACAAAAATATAACCCACCTATCAAAAATATAAAATATCATAATCACTTAGTTTAAGTTATCAAAACAAAATATCACAAATATAATTGATTTTTTAAACTTATAATATGTTATCAAAATAATAAAAGCAACTTAAACATCCAATATAAAACAATATCAAAACAATGAAAATACATCAAATAAGTTTCCAAATATTTATTTAAGTTGTATGCAGTCTGATGAGGTAATAGGAATTCATAAACTTATTGGTTAGAAAACATGGCTGAAAGTCTTAATACGACATCTAGACTCATCTACGAGAGTAACTCAAAAAGAGTAGTTTTTTTTCATGAACACACCTGCTCTCATCTAACTCAGTTAGTAATGCAGAAGTAATGTCATTAAACTATGTACGCATTGTATCAATTTGTTGGCACCAATCTTCCTTCTCCATATGAACACCCATTGCTCTAGCGGTAGGTTTGAATGCTTTAGCCACCAACAAAAATACTAAATTACATCTTTAAATTTCGTCTACAAATTTCTACATAAAATAGTTGCATTGGTTGGGTTTCTCATCAAGTGGATGATTCTCTCTATCCTGAATTATTCCATCCTTTAAATACAAAAAACATATAAAATATATTTAATTTCACTAACTAATATAAAAACCAAATAAATAAAATAGATTGTAATTCTCTCTATCTTTATTTATCCCATCTTAGAAATGAAAAAAAAACCATACTTCATACTTGGGTGTTAAATTTTGTAGTAAAAATGTAATATCTATTACATCGAAATATAATTCACTGTAATCATGGTCTAAAAAGAAAAGAGATTGATTTGCATAAATATTATATGTTTATACACTAGTATTTTATTCTTCTAATTTCATCATTGTAATTTATTCTTATAACTATGAATAACCCTGACTAGAGAAGAGACAAACATAAAAGGGTAAAAAAAATAATTATTGATTAAAGTCGAAAAAAACACAATTAGACCACAGAATTCAAAATCTATTGCATGGAATATAACAATGCATATACTATCACAATTATTAATTATAAAATTAATATGCTATATAAATCTAATGTGATTTCAAAGTCCCATTCTTAACAACACACTTCATTTTTTTCAATATCATATTTATGCTTCTTGAACCCTTTTAGCATATGCACAAGAAAACAATAAGTCATCCATTTATGTTCTAGCAGGAGGTACTGTTAGGCACAGCGGGTAAAAATAAAATGAATTTAATAGAGTAGAATAATGATACCAGAAATTTAATGTGGTTCACCCTTTAATTTTGGGCTAAGTCTACGTGACAAACTCCGAAAAATATTTCTTCCACTAATAAAATTAATGGGTACAAAGTGAGAGGCAATACAACAAATTGAGATAAACCCAAAATAGTATCACATAAGTGTTTCCCAAACTCACTATTTTGTCTCTCCCTTTTTAGAAAAATATCCCAATATTTTTCTAAGATATTCTCTCCTACTTTCTTACACACAACATTATTTTTCTTCAAAGGAAATTGTTCATTTGACTTTGCTTTACTTCTCTTCTTGTTTTGGTGTGTTGATGTATCTCTAAGGTAAAAACAATGCCTATTTATAGGCAAATTGTCAATCATTGTTAGATGCATTTGTCAAATGTGGTTGCACCTATCATTTGTGGTTGCACCTACCATTTATAGTTGCACCTACCATTTATGGTTGCATATAACATTTTTATTTTCTTCCTCTTCAATGTAGGAGGGACTTACAAATCTCCCCCTCCCGACTACATAGAGGGTTCCACCGATCCAGCAGCTAAAAGACAGTATTCAAAATTCTGTCTTGGGAGAATTTTTGACAACATGTCTGATCCATTTTCTTCTGTATGGATCTTCTCAAGCTATTGTCATGGAAGTCCAATTTCCAAAATAATCTGATGGCAAAGTTCCATTGAAGTTGTTAAGGGAGAGATATACTATTTTCAACTTCACAAAACCAAAGAAATGATGAGGATTCCAAATGGGGCTATGAAACTTGTTTGATCGAAGAACAAGAACCTTCAACTCTAGTAAATTTTGCAACATAAAAGGAAATGTGTCATTTAATTGGTTGTGTCCAAGATTTAAAACTTGTATCCTTTTCCACTTGTCTAAACACTCTGGAATCTCTCCTTGTAATTTATTGTGGCTGAGATCCAATGTTATGATGGAGCAGTTGACATTTTGGGTATTTCTCCCTCAAAGTTGTTTCTTTGGAGTTTCAATACCAAGAGACTACTCAAGAAATCTAGAAGGCTACCACTCAAGCTATTATTAGATGCATCAAAGAATAAAAGATTACTCAATTTTCAAAATGATGGATGAATTTTTCCAATCAAGTTATTTTTTGAAATGAAATAGTAGTTGGTGGACAATGGTGGAACTGGTAGTGATCCTTGCAATGTATTTGATCGTATGTCTAGTAAATACAATATCCTCCATGCGAAACTTAGTGGGCCTTGCTCGAAGGCACTGATGAAGTTGTGAGAAAGATTCAAATATGCTCCAAAACCATTTGGGTATCTTGCCTTCAAGTTTGTTGTTTGAAAGATCTAATGAAAATAACTCATCTTGAGATCTTAAGAAATTTGGAATATTTCCATTGATGTTGCATGAAGACAGTCTGATACTTGAGGACTTGTGAAGAGTAGAACTTGTGTGAAAGATTAATTATTTGAAGATGATGTCAAAGTCAATTGTTCTATTGAAACTATTTGAACTGAGGTCAAGTTTTTTCATATTTTTTAATCTCAATTAAGATGTTGGAAATGGCCTAGTTAATTTGTTTTCATATAAAAAAAGATATTCAAGCTGGAAAGAAGACATGTTCTGTAGAAGGAGAGATCCTATGAACTGATTTCTAGACAAATCTAGCTCTTTTAAGGAAGATATCATGAACAAAGATAGGGAATAACTCCAATGAATGAATTATTTCTTAGATAAATAATTCTAATCGAATTTAGGATTATATTTATACTAGATGGAACCGAACCCGTCAGTTGATTATCAAAAAGATATAAAGAGGAAAGTTGGGTAAATTTTGCAAGTACCATTGGAAATTGGCCGGTCAAAGAGTTACTAGCTAGATAGATCCAATTTTTTTAGTCGTGTGAGATTTCTATGATTGCTAAGTACCAAAGAAGATTGACTATTAACAAAATCGATAAGGTTCAAATCTTCCAAGTTTTTCAGCAGTGCAATGTTTCCCAAGGTTGATGAAAGTTGACTATTGAACATGTTTCTTGAAAGTTGAAGAGATATGAGCTACGTCATGTTTCGAAGAGAAGATTAGATCCAAAAAATTTAAGGACTTGAGGTTGCCAATAGCTTAGACTTTAACTTATTACTAGAATTAAATTCTGGAAGTAAACTACTAAGATTGGAGTTGAATGACACATCGATGTCTTCTATGTTGAAAAATTGGAAATTGGGGTAAAAAATCACGAGCAAGTGTAGGAGGATTTCACTATTGTAAAATAGGGATTACAATATTTTCTCTCTAGTTACAATGAGATAACAATTCTAATCTATATTGTTATAGGAGAAATAACTCTCTTACAAAATAGGAAAAATATTACTTACAAAGAAGGAACAAATTTTGCTTTCTAAGTAGTAACTCACAAGATAACTCTCACAAAGACTTTTACTATCTTTCTTATGGATGCTCTCTAATTCATTTTCTCTTATATATTGCACAAATGAAACAAGCTATTTATAGGAAACATCCTTGAAGAACTTGTTGTAGCAAAGACTCCATGTTCATCTCCACATTGAATGGTCAAGAAATTAGTACTACACATTGAATGACCAAGAGATTAGTGCTCCACATTGAATGCACAAAATATTAGTGCTCTAATAGCATCCTTAATTAAATGTCTTGGAATGTAGCCATCAAAATTTGAGGAAGACAAGTTGAGATGTGTTCACTTTGAAAGCTGACCAAACTCCTTTGGAATTGAGGATAGAGTAAAGTCGTTATAGACAAGGTTGAGTCGTTGAATATGGAGACAGTTGAATAGGCTATTGTTTGAGCATAAAGGTCCTTTGATTACTTTTCCAGTTTTCATGTCACAAGTAACATCATCCCAACTACAACAATCTATTTCAGCCTTCCAATATTTCATTCTTGGATAAGAAGATATATCATCAACGGGACTTCTTTCAAACACAAACTCTTGCTTTAGTTGTAATAAAGCAAAGCTTTTTTCGGGGAGACTTGCCTTTGATCTAGATATATTAGAGACATTAAAAGAATTGGAAACAAGTAATAAACAACATATGAGGTTAATCAAAAGATATTGTTTTTCAAATCCCATCCTTCTTATAGCAAACATATTGAGAGTAAAGTTTTGGGTTGATATGAAGGTGAGCATGTATGTAACATATTATCGATCTAAGCTTTGTATAGCAGAAAAACTAAACATTTGTGTGACTAACCTTAACAATTAAACCTATATAAATTCTTTGTCCAAAAGTACAAGTTATATGGTTCCTAATAAAAAAGTCGTGTCATATTATATGACTTGACCTTAATCCTTTCCGTTGGATGTTTGGGTATATATATTCTTTTATGTGTTGAAAATCAACACCAACTCAATAAATGGAGTGGTTGAAGGATGTAGAAAAGAGAAGTGTGTAGAATGTGACCATATTTGTGTGACTAGTTAGAATTCTTTCTTAGTTTTATATTTGTGTGGTATAGATTGCATGGTGAGGACTATAAATAGCTTACCTTGCATTTGGTTTAATCATCCCATAAAAAAAATAAGTCTTTGTATTCTTAGTTTGAGTATGAGCTGAGAGCTCTCTTTGAGTGTTTGTATTTTTCTTTAATTTGTGAGTTATCTTTCAAAGGTTTTATAGTGTTTTTTTATTGTGGGTATAATACAAGTAGTTTATTTAATTGTTTGAATTTAATATTAATAAATTTAGAGTTGTGTAATCTAAATTTTATTCAATATTATGTGCATGAATTTGAAGTGATATAAAATGTAAAGAAATTAAAGTATTAAAAGTTTTTAGTTCGAAAAGTTCATGTTATCAACTCAAATGTATTGTTATTAATTTTAACTTTATAAATATACTATAATAATCTTTAAAAAAAAATATTTACTACTTATTATTAAAGAGGCTATGGATACATGAATAATATATGGGTCATGTAATATAACATGTAATGAAAAGTCTTCACTAGGAAAAATATAATGGAAAAATCTTTACTATAGTAGATAAAAACCTTATTTTTATATATTTTAAATTTTATATAATATTATTAATAAATATAATTTGACTCAAATATCATTTTCTAGAAAAAAAAACTAATTCATAAATTGTAATTATTATATATTAATAAATATATAAATGTACTATGCATATGAGAATATATAATTTATGAATTTTTGGTATTAATATAAGAACAAATGTTAATTACACATAATTTATACTCAAATCAATAATTACATATCACATATTTCTAAATATGTGATTACTATTGTGCTATTAACTTAAGAATTTAAGTAACTAGAGAAATGAAGAAATTATAATAATAATTATTTAACAATGTGGTTAAAAATAATGTAAAAATAATCAAAGACAACAATAATCATAGCATGCACATCTAGCATTTAATTATTTGTAAATGTTATAAAAACGTATAAACATATATTTAGTGAAAAAATAACAAATCTAACACCCTTTTAACACTTATATAACTAAAAATAATATTTTTAATACTAATTTATATTTTTTAAATTTAAAAAATGATCTTATTTTTATTATTATAAATTTTTAATAATTTCCTAGGAATTCTTTTATGTGCATAAATGTAAATTAAGAAATTAAGTTTTCAGCTCTTTCGGTATTAAGTGATGCGTGATCAATTGCATTCATAACAATTTTGACTTTTCTAGTTGGGAGTACTTGCCTTGCAACTTCAAGTAAGAACACGTATACTCCATTTCTTTTTAAAATATTTCTTAAAACTTATTAACTTTTGAAGTAATTAAATGATTTATAACTTTTGAGAAATAAGTTTTGTGAAGGAAATATGAGTTATAATAAGTTATGTTAATTATAACATAACTGCTTTGATTTAGAACTGTTTTGTAAATTTTAAAATAGAAAGATAATTTGACTTTTTTAATAAACGATTAGAACGGATGATTGATTTTGAAAGCAATTATAGTATTTAATATATTATGAAATAAATAAATAAGCTTAGGGTAAGCCTTGGGTACGAAAAAACAGTTTCTAAGTCTAATATTACTATTTTCAGGACCAATATAGCTATTTATAAGTAAAAATATAACATTCAATAATAAAATTATAAATAATAAATTTTATTCATTGATAATAAAGACATTCAAGATTAAATTTTATTATTATAAATAAAGCTTAAAAAATTAATTAAAAAAATTAATACTTATATATTATTAATTAATACAACAACTAATATATAGCAAGAAAATTAAATGAAAAGTATTAGTTTCATAGTTAAATAATTATTAAATCTAAAATAGTAAAATGTAGATAACCATCTAAGGTTTTAATTTTTTATTTTCTACCTAGGTTTATGCTATTTATTATATTTTAAAATAAATTTAATAGATATAAACTTTATTTATGAAAAATAACACAAACACAATTATGTTATTCTCTGGTGATAGCTTATATGCTTATATGAGTCACCATCGTACAATATTATATTATCAATGCATAATTCAAATTACATAAAAATAAAACATATAATTAAAAAATTCAACCTTACAATAGATATTTTACATGCTTTAATAATTTATACATTAAAAAAATAATTATAATAAATAAAATTAAAAAGTGCACCATGTTATAGATATTTAGTGATGATGTTTATTAATATTACCAATAAAATGGAACACAATAACACACTCATTTTGTTTTTACTATAAAAGAGATAGATATTTAGTTAAGTGACTTAACTCTATCATTAACTCCCACGTGATACTACTTGACTGAGCTACTCATGACATTAACGTTTCAAATAAGTTTGGACGAAAAAAAATATATAAAAAAAAATATTAATTATCAATAAATTTAAACTCACATGTTTTATAATATAATTATGTGACAAATTATTTTTAAAATGGTAAAATAATTTATTTTTAAAATAATATTAACATATTTTAGCAAAAAATTAAATAAATAAATAATACTAACATATAATATAACACAAAACATGGATGAGAATGTCTTAAGTTCGTTTTTTTACATATATTGATATTAAAATATGATATCTATATTTTTTTTATTAAATTATAAAAAAAATATCGATAATGTTGATAAAATTCTATTGTCATTAAAATGTTTTTAAATTTTATTTTTTAGTTAAAATATTTTTAGATATTATTGCTAAAATTTAGAACGAAATATTAAAATTATCAATTTTTAATTTTTTTTTCTTTCTGATTAATCATTTCAATTCAATTTTTCTCATTTTTATAGTAGGTAATATATTCTATTTTTTGTCATGTTTGCTATATATATCTAAGTACTTTAAAAATAATAATAAATGAAATTTATTTTCATAATATCGATATTTAATTATTTATAGTAGTTACAATTAGATAATATACTTAATTATTTTAAACTTTTTATCTACTTATTTTAAAATATTTAGTAAAAAATAATATATATTTTATTATACAATATTTTAATTAATTAATCAACTTATTGATTAATATAAATATTTTATGTATCTAAAAATACATGTATTGAATAAAATAAATAGTTAAAAATAAAATTAATTGATTATTTGGATGTTTTATAAAGTTTTATAAATTTCTTTTCATTTTTTTAATAAAGTATTATCATTTTTGTGTTTTTTTTCAAAGTTTTCATCGACAATAACAATATCTTCGATATTTTTGTAAAAATGTAGGTACAAGTTTATTTCCTTATCATTTCTTAGCAGTGTTGACTAGGGGTGTCCAAAAACCGGATCGGACCGGACCAAACCGTAAAACTGGATCGGATCGGACCAAACCGAACGGTTTTACTAATCAAACGGTCCGGTCCGGTTTGTATTAATTTTAAACCGTTTGAACCGAACCGGACCGGTTTAATAATATATTAAAAATTTCACATTATTCTTCATTAAATTATAAAAAAATCGAACCAAACCGGAAAACAAATCGGACCGAACAGTTTTATAATTCAAACAGTCCGGTCTGGTTTTTATTTCTTAAAATCGTTTCAAACGGTCCGATCTGGTTTTTATTTCTTAAAATCGTTTCAAACGGTCCGATCCGGTCCGACCCGAGTAATATGAACGGTTCGGTTCGGATAATTTTTTTTAAATAAAAACCGGACCGGACCATGGACACCCGACGTAGGAAGAAAAATTCCATTTAGTGGTTATTAACTTTACTAAGTATAATTGTCAACTAATTATGTCTTTAATTATATGAAAGTGATTTAATTCATTAATAAATAAAATATTAATTATAAATATATAAGAAGTATATTTATTTATTAAAAACAATTTCATTTAATATAATTGATGCATAGATAACAATTATTGCAGTAAGATATTTAAATCATATCCATCCAATCGTTTTATCTCAATTATCACCACATTATAATTCAAAGAATAGAGAGAGAAAAATGTTAATACAAACAATCGTATATTATTATTAGGTCGGTCAAAGACTAAGACTTAATAGTCATAAATATGAAATCCCAAATATAAGGTTTTTGAACTGAATACACAAAATTACTTAGCATAACCCGTTTTAAATAAAACAGAAAACAACAATTGAAAAAATAAATAAAATATAAATTAAAACGAAGATAATATCATGTAAATCAATATAAAATAAAATTAAAAAATTAATAAGGCACTGCTGACAATTCTATAGAAATTTCTAAGCCATGCAATAAAAAAATCATATTGTAAACCAAATCACATAGTATATAATAGAAAATTTTATAAGAAAAAAATGTAATGAAAATTTTTATATATCATGATTAACTGTTATAACCGATCAATAAGAATATCTTAATTATTTTGATTATAATTTTTATTACTATCAAATAAATTATTGTTAGTAATTTTTATTATTAACAATAATTTATACCTTAAAGACTATTAAAATAAAAAAAAATCTTCTCTTTATATAAATTCTACTAATAACGTCGAACACGATGACTTTTCATTTTGCATTTAATATATTTGGTAATACATATTTAGTTGACTTGACTTGACTCTACAAATAAATAATTTCGTTTTATTCTCTAGCACATATATTTGTTTACCGATTTGAGTTATAAAAGTCACGTTTTAAACAATAAGAATATATTAACAAAACTTCATTTAATATAATTGATATATAGATAACTATCAGTGGAGTGAGATAAATGTTAATAGAGGGAAATATGAATTTAAGTTTATTATTCTAAATTATTACCACAATCATTGATCTAAATATGAATTTAAGTTTATTATTCTAAATTATTACCACAATATACTTAAAAGAATAGAGGGAAAAAAGGTTAATACAAACAATCATATATTATTTTAAGTCAGTCAAAGACAATACTATGAATATTACTTAATAATCATAAATATCAAATCTCAAATAATAATATTTTTGCTTTCTCATACTAATATTAAAAAAAATGTGATAATATATGAACAATATATGAACATAAGGCTTCTAAAATGAATACACGAAATTACTTTGCATAACCAGTTTTAAATAAAACAGAAAACAACAATTGAATAAATAAATAAAATATAAATTAAAACGAAGATAATATCATGTAAATAAATATGAAATAAAAATAAAAAATTAACAAGGCACTGTTGACAATCATATAGAAATTGCTGAGTCATCCAATAACAAATAAAACAAATCACATAGTATATATAGTAGAAAATTCTCCTAGAAACAAATGTAATGAAAAATTCTTTATGCTTTTTAATATCGTAAATATATTATTACACGTATAAAAAATATCTAATTAAATAATAAATTATATTAAATTAATATCTTATTTATATTACTAAGATAATATATTAATAATATGAATAAAAAATATGTTTAAAATAAAATTATGATATTAATAATATGAATAAAAAATATGTTTAAAATAAAATTATGATATTAATAATATGAATAAAAAATATGTCAAAAATAAAATTACTATGTTATTAAGAAAACTAACCCATTTTTTACCATCTCCAACTTTGTTTTCTATTTGCAGGGTTTTTGTAATTTTTATGCTTTGTTAGGTGTGGATGTTTTTCGTCCACATTTACTGCCAATTAGGGTCTCCGTCACTCTTCTCCTTTAAAATAGATTTTTTAATACATATAATTAAATAACACATAAAATTTGTAATAAAAAAATAATCATCTATCTTAAATTTTATTTTAATTTATATTTTATTCATAAAAACATGTGTTATAATATTATTAATAAAATAAAAATTAAAAAATATTTTAAAATAAAGGATTCAAATCCTATGTAATAACATTAAATTGAGATTCAAATAAGTAATATTTAATATTCAAAAATTGAACTTAAATCGCGTTAAATTACACAAAATTTAATCTGTTTAATATTAAATATTTATATTATTTATTTTTTTTGTAAAAAATATATAAGTTAATTATAAATATATTATTTTTATGATAAATAATTTTTAAGATGATTATACATATTCTTTCTGCTTTTACCTTCAAAATCAAACCTAATTTAACATAAAAATTAAATGGAGAATCTCTAAATATATATTTCAAAATCAAATATTTTTTTAATAATTTTTTATTAGTAAAATTAGAATATATAATAATATTAAAATAAAATTTATATAATATAAATGAAATAAAATTAAAAATAAATATTTTTTAATTTCTAAATTAGATAAAATAAAAAACAAATAAAAAATAATTATACAAATGTCTAAAAAAATAAAGTATTAATCCTAACATATTTGTGTGAGATGTTAAAGAAATTATTATTATTTTAACGTTTGACAAATCATTATTGATTAAAAGTAATAACCAGTCATTAGGAATATCTTAATTATTTTTATTATAATTTATATTCCTTTCAAATAAATATGTCATGATTCCTCTCTTCAAAGCTTGATATATTACTTGGCTTTTCTTTTTAATATTTAATTTGCAATTTTGTATGGTAATAACAATATATATGTTAAAGAAAATTTAAATAAATAAAACTCCTCACTTTATTTTCATTTTGCATTTACTCTAAAACACATATTTACTTGACTTGACTATACAAATCAATGACTCCCATTTCATTCCCTAGTTGATAAATTTGTTGACTAATTTGTCTCATGAAAGTGACGTTTTAAGCCAAGTTCACGTGAATGAAAGAAAAAAATAGATAGAGAGAATAAATAAAATTTAACCTTTATTTTGTAAATAAAATTAATACCTATAAAATAAAATTACTCTATAAATTAATACCTATAAAATAAAATATTATTGATCATCACTAATTCTATTATCTCTTCTTCTTCTTATTTTTTTTCTTCACTATATGAGTCTAAAATTGGCAGACATTTCATTAATTATTCTAACTACTTGCCCTAAGTATATTTTAATAAGCCCATTATTTATGATAGTAGAATTTTAGCACAATATTTTCATCTATAATGAATATCATGACAATGAATGGTAGTTTTTTTCTATACTCTGATATATTAATATTGATTGTGGTTTTGCTAATGACTTAGATAAAAGAATCATTAATTTTATTCTAAGTGAACATCATGTAAATAATCTTACTAAAAAAATAAGAACTATAAAATTTATAATAACAAAAACAATCCCTCGGTAATAATAAAGGGATTCAAGTGAATGATATTTAATATTAAATAAGTTAAAATGATCGTAATTTATTTAAAATATTTATTTTGTTACAATTATATCTATAAATAACTATTAAAATATGTTAAATTACTTGAATTTTTAATAAAATATTTTTTTATTAAAGATTATATAATAAATAATTAAAAAATTTGAAATAATTAAGTAGTCAGTCAAATTGTAACTACTATAAATAGATAAATCTCGATACTATAAAAATAAGTTTAATTGATTATTTATTTTTAAAAGTACTTATATAAAACAAATGTATTTAAAAAAAGAATATATTATCTATTACAAAAGTAATAAAAATTAAATTGAAATGATTACTAAGAAAGAAAAATCAAAAAAATCAAAAATTGATATTTTTAATATTTTGTTCTATGTTTTAGAGATATTTTAACAATATTTTAGCAATAATATCACATTTTAATGATACTATCGATATTTTTCTACAATTTAATCAAAAAAATATAGACATCATATTTCGATATATGTTATGGAATTTTTATCCTTATTTTTATGTCATATTATATGCTAGTATTATTTATTTATTTTATTTTTTTGTTAAAATATGTCAATATTATTTAAAAAATAAATTATTTCATTAATTTTTAAAATATTTTAACATATAATTATATTATAAAAATCATGAGCTTAAATTTATTTATAATTAATGTTTTTTATCTATTTTTTCATTCAAACTTATTTAAAACGTCAATATCATGAGTCAAATCAATTAAGTAGTATCAACGTTATGAGTGAATCAATTAAATGATACTAATATCATGAGTCAAATCAATCAAGGAATATCAATGTCATGAATCAAGTTAATCAAGAAGTGTCAATATTATGAGTTAACTAAATATCTCTTTTAGAGTAAATATAAAAATGAGAGTGTTATTAATTAATAATCAATATCTATAACATGCTACATGTTTTAATTTTATATATTATAATTATGTTTTTACTGTATAAATTATTAGAAGCATGCAAAACTGTAATTGAATGGTTAAAAGATTCCCAAGTTATATATATATTAAGTTGATTTCAAAAATTAATAATAGTATTTTGAAAATTATAAATTTTACACAAATATATCACAAAATGATCACAAGTTTTCGTATTTTCTTTCAAAATATTTAATTCAAATGGATGATATTTTGATAATATATCCTATCTTTAATAAAAAATAATATATTACACGATATTTTTTATATCATGAACTATATATACATGATATTATTGATAAGAGATATTTAATATATCTTTATTTTTAATTCATAATATTTTTTACTTATCCATTTATACCATATATTCATATCTATAATTATAAGAGTGAATGGCAACCAAGTCTTATATCTTTTAGTAAAAGGGTATATAAGTTTTATTGTTAATCTTTTGAACAATATTTATTATAAGGTTGAATTTTTTTAAATTGTACGTTTTATTTGTATGTAATCTGAATTATGCATTCATAATATAATATTATAATTTAATTTTATATTGTAATATTGCAAGATGGTGACATATATAAACATATAAGCATAATTCAAATTACATAAAAATAAAACATATAATTAAAAAATTAAATCTTATAATAAATATTATACAAATTTTTATATTAAAGTTGATAACAAAAAAAACTTATATATTTCCTTAACAAAAGATATAAGACCTAGTTACCATTTACTCTTATAATTACATATAAACATATATGGGTATATAATATTCATATGTAATTACATAATATTATGAATTAAAAATGAAGATATATTAATTATCTTATCAATAATATCATATATATATATATATATATATAGGTTATGATATAAAAAATATCATGTAATATAGTTAATATGGTATATTATCAAAATATCATCGATATGAGCAAAATATTTTGTTAGAAAATATGAAAACTTGCAAAAAAATTGTGATATATTTACTTAAAAATAATAATTTTCAAAATACTATTATTAACTTCCTAAATCAACTTGATATATATATATATATATATATATATATATATATATATATATATATATATATATAACCTAGCTAGGGTTCTTTTAACCCATTTTTACATGCTTTAATAATTTATTAATTAAAAAAATAATTATAATAAATAAAATTAAAAAGTGCACCATGTTATAGATATTTAGTGATGATGTTTATTAATATTACTAATAAAATGGAACACAATAACACACTCATTTTGTATTTATTATAAAAGAGATAGATATTTAGTTAATGTTTCAAATAAGTTTGGATCAAGAAAAAAAGATTAAAAAAATGTTAATTATTAATAAATTTAAACTCACATCTTTATAATATAATTATGTGATAAATTATTTTAAAGATTGATAAAATAATTTATTTTTAAAATAATATTAACATATTTTAGTAAAAAAACTAAATAAATAAATAATACAAACATATAATATAACACAAAATAGGTATGAAAATACCTTCGTTTTTTTTACATATCTTGATATTGATATATGATATCGATATTTTTTAATTAAATTATAACAAAAATATCGACAATGTCGATAAAATTTTGTTGTAATTAAAATGTCTTTAAATTTTATTTTTTGGTTAAAATAAATTTAGATATTATTGCTAAAATGTAGAACAAAATATTAAAAATATCCATTTTTGATTTTTTTTCTATCTGATTAATCATTTCAATTCAATTTTTCTCATTTTTATAGTAGATAATATATTCTATTTTTGTCATGTTTGTTATATATATCTAAGTACTGTTAAAAATAATAATAAATGAAATTTATTTTCATAATATCGATATTTAATTATTTATAATAGTTACAATTAGATAATATATTTAATTATTTTAAAATTTTTACCTACTTATTCTAAAATATTTAATAAAAAAGAATATATATTTTATTATACAATATTTTAATTAATTAATCAACTTATTGATTAATATAAATATTTATGTATCTAAAATACATGTATTGAATAAAATAAATAAATAAAAATAAAATTAATTGATTATTTGGATGTTTTATAAACTTTTATAAATTTCTTTTCATATTTTTAATAGAGTATTATCGTTTTTGTGTTTTTTTTCGAAGTTTTCATCAATAATAACAATATGTTTGATATTTTTGTAAAACTTATATCCTTTTATCTTAATTTGAATTTAGATATTTAAATATCTCACTCCAGTGATAGTTATCTATACATCAATTATACTAAATGAAGTTTTTTTTAATATAAATAAATATACTTTTTATATATTTTTAATTGATATTCAAACCTTAAATTTATTGTTAGATTAAATCAGTTTAGTTTTATATTGTTAAAGACATGATAGTTGACAATTATACTTTGTAACGTTAATGACCACTATATGGAATTATTGTTCCTACATCAACATTGATATGCTAAGAAAAGATAAGGAAATACAAACGTACAACTACTTTTTATGCCATATTTGTAATAGGGTGAAAATATTTAAATATAATTTTTACAAAAATAATAAATATATTATTATTATTGGCAAAAAATTTAGAAAAAATCACAAAAACAATAGAAATTTTATTAAAAATATGAAAAAAATTTATAAAACTTTATAAAACATCAAAATAATCAATTATTTATATTTTTAACTAATTTTTTTATTCAATATATGTATATTTAAATTCATAAAATATTTATATTAACTAATAAGTTAATTATTTAATTAAAATATTTTATAATAAAATATATTTTTTGTTAAAGATTGTATAATAAATAATTAAAAAATTGATATAATTAAGTAGTCTGTCTAATTGTAACTACTATAAATAGATAAATCTCGATACTATAAAAATAAGTTTCATTGATTATTTATTTCTAAAAATACTTATATATAATAAATGTATTTAAAAAAGAAAGAATATATTATCTATTATAAAAGTAATAAAAATTAAATTGAAATGATTACTAAGAAAGAAAAATAAAAAAAGAAAATAAATCAAAAATTGATATTTTTGATATTTTGTTCTATATTTTAGAGATATTTTAGCAATAATATCCACAATATCTTAGACATTTTTATCCAAAAATGCATTTTAATGATATTTTATCGCATTTTAATGATACTACCAATATTTTTCTACAATTTAATAAAAAAATATAGACATCATATTTCAATATATGTTATGACATTTTTATCCCTATTTTTGTGTCATATTATATGCTAGTATTATTTATTTATTTTATTATTTTGTTAAAATATGTCAATATTATTTAAAAAATAAATTATTTTATTAATATTTAAAATAATTTAACATATAATTATATTATAAAAGTCGTGAGCTTAAATTTATTTATAATTAATATTTTTTTATCCATTTTTTCATCCAAACTTATTTAAAACGTCAATGTCATGAGTCAAGTTAATCAAGTAGTGTCAACGTTATGAGTCAATAGTCAAGTAGTACTAATATTATGAATCAAATCAATCAAGTAGTGTCAATATCATTAGTCAAATAAATAAAATAGTGTCAATGTTATGAGTAAGACAATCAAATTATACCAATGTCACGAATTAAATAAGTTGTCATGAGTAATCACATGGAAGCTAACGCTAGAGTAAATTAGTTAATTAAATATCTATTTTATAGTAAATATAAAAATGAGAGTGTTATTAATTAATAAACATCATCATTGAATATCTATAACATGCTGCATGTTTTGATATGAATATATTTTTGATATGACATCAAGGGCGAAAATGCTATGACGAAACACTTGCATATTTTGAAGCAAGAGTCCACAAAATGAAATTTCACATCTTCTTCATCGTTTCGTGGAAAATAAATGTAATAATAGGATGACAGCTGCAATATAGAAACATGAAACAACCAAATAATTGCACCCATGTGACTAAATAATAGCATAAACGATAGAAACTTCCTTAAAATATGAAAAAAAAATATAAAACTTTATAAAACATTTAAATAATTAATTTTTTATTTAATATGTATATTTTTAAATACACCAAATATTTATATTAATTAATAAATTGATTGATTAATTAAAATATTGTATAATAAAATATATATTCTTTTTTTATTAAATATTATAGAATAAGTAATTAAAAAATTTAAAATAATTAAATATATCTAGTTATAACTATAATAAATATATAAATCTCGATATTATAAAAATAAAAATAATTAATTTTTTTAATATATATATATATATATATATATATATATATATATCAAATATGTTAAAAAAGATAAAATATAAAAAAATTAAATTGAAATAATTACTAAAAAATCAAAAATTTATATTTTTGATATTTATTCTATACTTTATTGATATTTTAACCAAAAAAAAATATTTTAGCTATATATGTCATGACATTTTCATCCTTGTTTTTGGGTTATATTATATGTTAATATTATTTATTTATTTTATTTTTTATTAAAATATGTTAATATTATTTAAAAAATAAATTATTTTATTAATTTTAAAAATAATCTGATACATAATTATATTATAAAAATGTGAGTTTAAATTTATTTATATTTTAACATTTTTTTCTTTTATTTATTTTTTTCTTTTCATCCAAATTTATTTAAAACGTTCATTTAAAATCTCAATATCATGAGTTAAGTCCGTAAACTAGTGTCATAACTAATTTCACTTAACTAAATATCTTTTTTAGAGTAAATATAAAAATGAGAGTGTTATTTCTTTCCAATTTATTAGTAAAATTAATAATGTGGTGATAATTTAGAATAATAAGCCTAAATTCATATTTAGATCAATGATCGGATGTATGCATTTAAATATCTCACTCCACTGATAATTATCTATACACCAGTTATAATAAATGAAGTTTTTTTAATATAAATAAATATATTTCTTATATATTTTTAATTGATATTTTAACCTTAAATTTATTATTAGATTAAATCAGTTTTATATCGTTAAAGACATAATAGTTGACAATTATACTTTGTAACGTTAATGACCACTAAATGGAATTATTGTTCCTAAATCAACATGGATATGCTAAGAAACGATAAGGAAATACAAACTTACAACTACTTTTTATGCCATATTTGTAATAGGGTGAAAATATTGTGATATAATTTTTATAAAAATATCAAATATATTATCGTTATTGGAAAAAATTATATAAAAAATCACAAAAATAATAAAAAATTTATTTAAAATATGAAAAAATATAAAATTTTATAAAACATCAAAATAATCAATTATTTATATTTTTAACTAATATTTTATTCAATATACGCATATTTTAATTTATAAAATAATTATATTAATTAATAAGTTAATTATTTAATTAAAATATTGTATAATAAAATATAATTTTTATTAAATATTTTATAATAAGTAATTAAAATACTTAAATAGATTGTATAATTATAACTGCTATAAATAAATAAATCTCGATAATATGAAAATAAATTTCATTGATTATTTATTTATAAAAATACTTATATATGACAAATATGTTTAAAAAATAAAGAATATATTATCTATTATAAAATTAATAAAAATTAAATTAAAATGATTACAAAGAAAGAAAAATCAAAAAATCAAAAAAATCAAAAATTGATATTTTGTTCTATATTTTAGAGATATTTTAACAATATTTTAACAATAATATCTACAATATCTTAGACATCATATTAGCTATATTTTAATGATAACGATATTTTATCACATTTTAATGATAGTATCGATATTTTTTTACAATTTAATTAAAAAAATATAGACATCATATTTCGATATATGTTATAACATTTTTATTCCTATTTTTGTGTTATATTATATGCTAGTATTATTTTTTTTTGTTAAAATATGTCGATATTATTTTAAAAAATAAATTATTTCATTAATTTTTAAAATAATTTAACATATAATTATATTATAAAAGACGTGAGCTTAAATTTATTTATAATTAATGTTTTTTCTTTTATCTATTTTTTCATCTAAACTTATTTGAAACGTCAATGTCATGAATCAAGTCAATCAAGTAGTGTCAATATCATGAGTAAGTCAATCAAATAATATCAATGTCATGAATCAAGTCAATCAAGTAGTGTTAACATCATGAGTCAGTCAATCAAGTAGTGTTAACGTCATGAGTCAATCAATCAAGTATTATCAATGTTATGAGTCAAGTAAATCAAATAGTGTCGATATCATAAGTCAGTCAATCAAGTTATGCTAATGTCATTAGTAATCATATTGAAGCTAACGCTAGAGTAATTTAGTTAACTATATCATGTTACATGTTTTAATTTTATATATTATAATTATGCTTTTAATGTATAAATTATTAGAAGCATACAAAATTGTACTTAAATGGTTAAAAGACTCCCAAGTTTTATATATATATTAAGTTGATTTCGGACGTTAATTATAGTATTTTGAAAATTATAATTTTTACACAAATATATGGCAAATGATCACAAGTTTTTGTATTTTCTTTCAAAATATTTAATTCAAATGAATGATATTTTGATAATATATCCTATCTTCAATAAAAAATAATATATTGCATGATATTTTTTATATCATGACCTATATATACATGATATTATTGATAAGAGATATTTAATATATCTTTATTTTTAATTCATAATATTTTGTACTTACACAATTATACCATATATCCATATCTATAATTATAGGAGTGAATGGCAGCCATGTCTTATATCTTTTAGTAAAAATGTATATAAGTTTTATTGTTAATCTGAACAATATTTATTATAAGGTTGAATTTTTTAAAATTGTACGTTTTATTTGTATGTAATCTAAATTATGCATTCATAATATAATATTATAATTTAATTCCTTATTGTAATATTGCAAGATGGTGACATAAATAAACATATAAGCTATGGTCGCCCGAAAATAACATAATTGTGTTTGTGTTATTTCAAGATATAATACATAACATAAACCTAGGTAGAAAATAAAAAATTTAAATCTCAAACGCTAATCTATATTTTAATATTTGAGATTTAATAATTATTTAACTATGAAATTAATACATTTCATTTAATTTTCTTGCTATGTTTTTCAGTTGTTCTATTGATTAATAATATATAAGTATTAATTTTTTTAATTTATTTTTTAAGCTTTATTTATAATAATGAAATTTAATCTTGAATGTTTTTATTATCAATGAATAAAATTTATAAAAAATACATTTATGGTAACATTATTTCCATGTACAAAAAGGTTGTTTTATGGTTGATTTTATTATTCATAATTCTATTATTTAATATTATTTAATATTATATTTTTACTTATAAATTGCTATATTGGTCCTGAAAATAGTAATACTAGAATTAGAAACTATCCTTTCGTACCCAAGGCTTACACTAAACTTATTTATTTATTTCATAATATAATAAATACTATAATTACTTTCAAAATCAATCATCTGCTCTTACCTTTTATTAAAAAAGTTAAATCATCTTTCTATTTTAAAATTTACAAAGATGGTTTCTGATGAAAATGTCTAATTACTTGTACTATACTATTTAAACAGTTATGTTATAATTAATTACCATGTTCTCATATTTCCTTCACAAAACTTATTTCTCAAAAGTTATAAATTATATAATTATTTCAAAACTTAATAAGTTTTAAGAAATATTTTCCAAAAGAAATGGAATATACATGTTATTACTTGCAAGTTGCAAGGCAAGTACTACCAACTAGTAAAGTCAATAAATATGTGTGTATACTTTTTTATAACAACCACAAATAATTAAACTGATAGATATGATTGCATTTCTATTAATTTCTTTTTTTAACATTAATGTGTATAAATGATAAAAAAATTACAAATTAAACGGATAGATATCAATTATATAAGTGAGATTGGATAGTAATATAAATTTGGTA
The DNA here is from genome assembly GCA_030763125.1 of Hippophae gyantsensis. Classification (NCBI taxonomy): domain Eukaryota; kingdom Viridiplantae; phylum Streptophyta; class Magnoliopsida; order Rosales; family Elaeagnaceae; genus Hippophae; species Hippophae gyantsensis. The sequence goes on from CM061032.1 coordinate 55,606,030, forward strand.
CCATTTTTTCTCCTTTAAACACATAATTTATATTATTGTTCATATTTGATTATTTTTAGATTATTTTTAATCATATAGTTAGATAATTATTATTATAATTTCTTCATTTTCCCCTAACTTAAATTCTCAAGTTAATATCACAATGCTAAGCACACAAATTTATACTTAAAATATATACATAACTAATAGTTATATTTTTAGAAATAGAGTATAAAATTATGTGGAGTTAACATTTTTTCTTATATTAATACCTAAAATCCATAAATTATATATATTTATTAATATATAACAATTACCACTTATATATTAGTATTTCTTAAAAACTATTTAATGAGTAAAATTATATTTACTAATAAAATTATACAATTTATCTAAAACTTAAAAATACATTAAATTTTTCGTTGATATAAGGTCTTTATCCACCACAATAAAGACTTTTCCATTACATTTTTCCTAGCGAAGACTTTTCATTACATGTTATATTACATGACCTAGTGATTATTCACGTATCAATAGCCTCTTTAATAATTAAGTAGTAAATATTTTTAAAAAAATTATTATAATATATTTATAAAATTAATAATAATACAATTGAGTTAAAAATATACACCTTTTGAATTAAAAACTTTTAATATTTGATTTTTTTTACATTTTATATCACATCAAATTCATGCACATAAAAGAATCTATATACATAAACATCCAACAAAAAAGATTGATAAGTCATATAATTGGACAAAGAATTTATATAGGTTTGATTAATAAGGTCAGTCACACAAATGTCTAGTTTTTCTACTATATAAAGCCTAGATAATATGTTACATACATGCTCACCTTCGTATCAACCCAAAAATTTACTCTCAATATAATTGCTATAAGAAGGATGAGATTTGAAAAACAGTATCTTTTGATTAACCTCCTATGTTGTTTATTACTTGTTTCCAATTCTTTTAATGTCTCTAACATATCTAGATCAAAGACATGTCTCCCAAAACAAAGCTTTGCTTTATTACAACTAAAGCAAGAGTTTATGTTTGAAAGAAGTTCATTTGATGATATATCTTCTTATCCAAGAATGAAATATTGGAAGGTTGAAACAGATTGTTGTAGTTGGGATGGTGTTACTTGTGACATGGAAACCGGAGAAGTAATTGGGATAAACCTCAGTAATAGCTTGCTTAAAGGACCTTTGTGCTCAAACAGCAGCTTATTCAGCTTTCTCCATATTCAACGACTCAACCTTGCCTATAACAACTTCACTCCATCCTCAATTCCAAAGGAGTTTGGTCAGCTTTCAAGGTTAACGCATCTCAACTTGTTTTCCTCTGGGTTTACTGGCAACGTTCCAAGAGAAATCTCATGGCTTGCCAAATTGGTTTCACTTGATCTGTCATTTAATGTTGGATTAAATCTAAGAGAAGGGGACCTGATAAGGCTTATTCAGAACATGACAAACTTGAGACAACTTCACTTGAATTGGATAAACATCTCTGCATCAATTCCAACATCTTTGGGAAATTTATCTTCATTGACATCCCTTTCTCTTTTGAATTGTGGTTTATTTGGACAATTTCCTAATAATATATTCCAATTATCCAACATAGAAAACATCAATGTGTCATCCAACTCCAATCTTGGTGGTTTACTTCCAGAATTTAATTCTAGCAATAAGCTAAAGTCACTGAATCTTTACGGCACAAATTTCTATGGAAGATTACCTGAGTCTATTGGCAACCTCAAGTCCTTGAATTTTTTGGTTCTAACTTATTGTCACTTTTCAGGAAATGTCCCATCTTCTCTTCAGAACATGACGCAACTCATATCTCTTCAACTTTCAGGAAACATGTTCAATAGTCAACTTTCATCAACCTTGGAAAACATTGCAATGCTAAAAAACTTGGAAGATTTGAGCCTTGCAGGTTTTGTTAATAGTAGATCTTCCTTGGTAGTTAGCAATCTTAGAAATCTCACATGTTTAAAACAATTGAATCTATCTAGTAACTCTTTGATCGGTCAATTTCCAATGGTACTTGCAAACTTTACCCAACTTTTCTCTTTAGATCTTTCTTATAATCAATTGACAGGTCCCGTTCCATCTAGTATAAATATAATCTTAAATTCAATTAGCATTCTTAATCTACGTAATAATTCATTCATTGGAGTTATTCCCTCTTCTTTGTTCATGATATCTTCCTTAAAAAAGCTATATTTGTCTAAAAATCAATTCACAGGCTCTCTTCTTCTACATAATATGTCTTCTTTCCAGCTTGAATATCTTTCTTTATATGAAAACAAATTAACTGGATCATTTCCAACATCTTTATTGAGATTAACAAATCTGAGAAACCTTGACCTCAGTTCAAATAGATTCAATGGAACAATTGACTTTGACAATTTGTTAAAGTTGAGTCATCTTCGAATAATTGATCTCTCAAACAATAACCTATCTCTTAAATTCACCAATAAAACTTCTACTCTTCCCAAGTTCTTATATATCGGACTGTCTTCATGCAACATCAATGGAAATATTCCAAATTTCTTAAGATCTCAAGATGAGTTAGAGATATTAGATCTTTCAAACAACAAACTTGAAGGCAAGATACCCAAATGGTTTTGGAGCATAGGGATACAGACCCTAAGACATTTGAATCTTTCTCACAACTTCATCAGTGGCTTCGAGCAAGCCCCACTAAGTTTCACATGGAGACAATTGTATATACTAGACATGCGATCAAATACACTACAAGGATCACTACCAGTTCCACCATTGTCCACCAACTACTATTTCATTTCAGAAAATAACTTGACTGGAAAAATCCATCCATCATTTTGTAAATTGAGTAATCTTCAAGTCCTTGATGTATCTAATAATAGCTTGAGTGGTAACCTTCCAGATTGCTTGGCTAGTCTCTTCGTATTGAAACTCCAAAGAAACAACTTTGAAGGAGAAATACCAAAAATGTCAACAATCAACTGCGCCATTATAACATTGGATCTCAGCCACAATAAATTACAAGGAGAGATTCCAGAGTCTTTAGGCAAGTGCAAAGGGATACAAGTTTTAAATCTTGAATACAACCAATTAAATGATACATTCCCATTTATGTTGCAAAATTTACCAGAGTTGAAGGTTCTTGCTCTTCGATCAAACAAGTTTCATGGCCCCATTTGGAATCCTCATCATTTCTTTGGTTTTGTGAAGTTGAAAATAATAGATCTCTCCCTTAACAACTTCAATGGAACTTTGCCATCAGATTACTTCAGAAATTGGACTTCCATGACAAGGATTCTTAATGAGGATAAGTCAGGATTTCATTACATGGGAAATGAAATTAGCTACTATTGTAAAGATTCATTAACTTTGATGGATAAGGGTTTGGAAATGAAATTGGAGGGGATCTTAACCATATTTACAGCCATTGATCTCTCAAACAACAATTTTCATGGTGAACTTCCAAAGAGCATGGCATATCTTCAATATCTTAAAGTGCTCAATTTGTCAAGTAACAATTTTAATGGTCTTGTCCCATCATCTCTGAACAATTTGACTAATCTTGAATCACTTGATCTCTCTAGAAACAACTTCTCTGGTAGAATTCCTCCACAATTGACAAGCCTTATATTTCTGGCGTATCTAAATCTCTCTCAAAACAAACTTACAGGTCCAATACCAACGGGGAAACAATTTAATACATTTGAAAATTCTTCTTTTGAAGGAAATCTAGGATTGTGTGGCCCTCCATTGTCAAATACATGTGAAACACATGACCCACCAACCTCATATCCTAGTGATGAAGAACATGAAGGATCAAATTATTTTGATTGGAAAATCACATTGATAGGATATGGAAGTGGGCTTGTAGTTGGAATCTGCATTGGATATGTCATTTTCACTCCAAGATGGATCTATTGGTTTCTAAGAGTTTTGAAAAGAAACTTATGTTGGTGAACAATATAAACCTTGAAAGAAGTTGTTGGCTCTATGTTTTTAAGTTTGTAAGGAAGTATAGCTTTTAATAAATAAAGTTATTTGTTAATTGGACAAGTGATCTTAACGTGAAACCAAAATAAGAAATTGGCTCCTTGTTATAGCATGATGATAGAGTTTAATATAGGCCGAAAAGACTTATGGAATTGATTTCAAAAGATTGAGATATTATCGATCATTAAAATTTGGTAAGAGATTATTGTTTATGAAATATTGACAATATACCTGGTGTTGAAATTTTGAATGATAATTATAATTAATTTGAGAGAAACTTTTTTATTCTTTTTTATTAATTTTTTAATGCTTCAATCTATTTTATTACATTTTCGTTAATTTTATTGTGCCCGTTTGGGGCAATTAATTTCCCCTCCTCATTTTGCCGTTTGAGCTACATATTTGGGTTTTACTATTTTGCTCTTTCCGTGGAAATATATGTATGAATTGTTTCACTTTATACGTTACAAAAAGAAATAGTAAAGCTAGCAAAGAAAAACTATTTTTTATTTTTTAATATTTTTAATCTAGAGTTATATTTATTCTGATTTCGTGTATTTAAATGTAATTAACAATAAAATATTATCTTAAGGATAACATTTGATGCACGAGGTCTTATTATTTTTTAATATATTTAAATTATATATATATATATATGATTTAAAATAATATATTTTTATTATTAATTTATTTATATATACTTTAGGAATATACATTATTTATAATTATATTTTTTTCGTTGCTTATTAACTCTGTTGTATGGTACTATTTAATCATATTTTATCTAAGTTGTCTTCTTCTCGTTATTTCTTTACAATTAAATATTATCTTTACTCGTTTTAATTGCTTTAGTGTTTCTGAATTATATATATTCTTTATAATATGGAACAAGATTTAAAAAATAGTTTATTTTTTAAAATTCTATTAAAATAATAATTTATTTAATTTTTAATAGAACAATAATTTATTTTATTTAGAGTTATTGTTTTGTATATTACTAAGATACCACATAGAAACCTTATGAACTAGATATTTTTAAACTATAAATAACTAAATTATATGTTTATATAATGCATATTAAAAAATAATCAACTTAATATTATTAAAAAAAAAAAATTTCTTTCTTATTCCTATTAATTTATGAATTTTTTTCTTCTGTTTGTAAGTTAAAGTCTCTTTAGCTGTGAGATAGAAGAATATATTTAAACTAATCATATTCTAGTTTTGTTAGAGTACCTGTTAATGTAAAATAGAAAACATATTTAAGTTTATCCTATTTTAAATTTATTAAAATGTTCGTAAGATAATAATTTCTTTATATTTGTTTTATAACACATAATCATAATTATTATTTACAGACAGATTGGTTGAAGTACTAATGCGAATGGGTATAAGTTTTACCGCTGAAAAATAAAAGACATAAAAGCAGTAAAACTAGTTCGTAATCACTTATTGTTAGAAAATAAGTTTGATTAATCTAAACTTTAGTAATTTATTTCTTATTTTTTAAGTGTTTTTATGTTATTAATACATCCCACGTCACATTAATATATAATTAATATGTTTTTCCTTGTCTGCGGTGCTTGGATAGCTTTTGCAATTATATATATATATATATATATTAGAAATTTATATCATTCAGTTTAATAAGTAATTAATCTTTGGTTATTAGGTTTTCTTATTCTACAGTTTTTGGTTTTTGTTTACATATACGTTCACTATTGATTATTATTACTGTATATATTTGCTTTAACTTTTTTTCCTTTATTGCTTTATTTTAATTGATTTAGAGTTAATTTTAAATCTTTAAAGTTGTTCTTAAACGTCCTCTATCTTAATTACGTTCATAACATTGTTTTTTCTTTTTACAGTTTATCATCTTTTTCATTGTGTTTTAATACTTGTACCAGTCAGAAACTGTTTTAGTCTCTTTTTATAGTTACTCATGTGGTGATATTATATGAGATCAGCTTTCGTGTTTTGGTCGATCATTTAATTTATAAGTGGTCAAGATTTGTACAGAGTGCAGTTAAAATAGTTTAATTATTTTTCGCATATAAAATTGTGTTTTTTTGTAAATTTCAGTATTGAGACTTCAAAAAATTTAGAAATTTTATTTCTGAAATCATTCGAATTTTACAAATTATGGTTTCACAGTTGAAAAATATTATAATTTTACAGTTGGTAAAATAGCATCGGATTGTGATATTTTACAATTTATTATATATGTTGATACAAGTTTGTTAATAATAGTACTGAAACAATATTACCGGAAAAACTGGTATGAACTGTTTGGGTTAAGTCGCGGACTAGGTCGCTCTCTTTAAGACGTTCCGCGACTCTGCTCAACTTGTGCAAGCAAACACAGTTACTACCTGAGAATCCTTGTCCGCAAGGATAAACGCAGGGTAGGTTTTAGAGAATCGCCACTCGTTCTCCCAAGTGGTATCCTCGGCTGGTGCCCCTACCCATTTAACGAGGATTTCTGATTTTGGTCGATACTTTCCTTTTTGGATCACTCTATGCTCCAAAACAATTTCTGGTTGAGGAATCACTGTAGAATTATCTGAGAGAGGAGGCAATTGGTTGAAGGTAGGGGTATGGGGTCCAAGGTGGTTTTTGAGCCGGCTGATATGGAAGACATTGTGAACCTAAGAACCAGTAGGTAGGGCGAGCTTATAGGCCATAGCCCCCATTCGAGTTGTTATCTGATAATGACCATAGTAACGTGGAGCTAGCTTTATGGCAGCTCGAAAAACCACTAAGGTTTGTCTATAAGGCTACAGACGGAGGTATACATAATCCCCTACCTCAAAATTCATCTCTCATCGATGCTGATCAGCTTGACATTTCATTCTATTTTGTGCTTGTAAGAGATTCTGGTGCAGATCACTCAACATCTGATCTCGATCTTGTAGAGTCTCATCCACCAACTGAACGTTGGAAGTTCTAGGAATATAAGCCAATAGACGTGGCGATGGAGTTCCATAGACTACTTCAAATGGAGACATCTTAGTTGATGAGTGAATTGAGGTATTGTAACTAAATTTTGCCCAAGGTAGCCATTTTATCCAGTGTCTTAGTTGATCTCCTACGAAGCAGCGCGGGTATTGTTCTAGGGTACGGTTAACCACCTCTGTTTGGCCATATGTTTGAGGATGGTAACTTGAACTCATGCACAGTTTGGTACCTTGGAGTTGGAATAAGGTTCTCCAAATAGAATTGATGAATATCTTATCTCTATCACTGACTATAGATGTAGGGAAACCGTGCAATTGCACCACATTGGCCACAAATGCCTTGGCAACTGTCAGTACAGTGAAGGGATGTCTCAGGGCAGTAAAGTGAGTATACTTTGTCAAGCGATCCACCATTATCATAATAACAGTGTTTCCTTTTGAGGGAGGTAAGCCTTCTATAAAATCCATTGAAATTTCAATCCAATTTCTGTTAGGAATTGGTAAGGGCTACAGTAGCCCTATTGGTTACATACAATTATTTTTTCATCTCTAACATACATCATATGAGCATAGGAATTCCTTTACACTTTTCACCATATTAGGCCAACTGAAATTCTGCTTAATACGCACGAGTATCTTGTGGAACCCAAAGTGGCTCCCTACGGGTGATGAATGACAGTCAGCCAGTATCTGGGAAACTAGGGTTGACTTGGGATTTAGGTATACTCTATTTATTTTGAACTATACCCCATCCCTTTGGTATAAGTTGTGACTCGCAGCTGAAGTGATTCTATTTTGGAGTTTCTTATAAAATAGATCCTGTTGAACTTCTTTTTGAAGTATAGGCCACCAGGCAGCTTGAGGAATCTGCTGCTAGGTTTTTTGAACCTTTTTATATTTGATTTCATAGTCATAACCGAGTAGCTTAGGTAACCAACGTATCTGGGCTGGTGTGGTGATCCTTTGTTCCAAGATATACTTCAAGCTCTTCTGATCCGTTCGTACAGTGAATGGTCTTCCTAGCAAATAGGGTCTCTATAGCCTGATAGCCTTAACCACTGCTAGCATTTCTTTCTTATAAGTGGATAGAGCTAAGGCTGATCCTTTAAGGGTAGTACTGAAGTAAGCCACTGGGTGATTTTCTTGTGTCAAAACTGCCCCAAGACCTATGCCACTTGCATCACACTCGATGACAAAATGTTGAGTGAAATCAGGTAACTTCAGAATGGGAGGGGAAATCAATGCTTCCTTTAATTGTTTGAAGGCTCTAGCTGCAGCCTCGTTCCACTGGAACCCTTCTTTTCCCAATAGGTAGGTGAGTGGTGCTGCCATCCCTCCAAACTGTTTGATGAATTTTCTATACACTAATACAAAAATGGGTATTTAAGTCGATATGTAAAGTTGGTTTTTGGAAAAAAATCAACTTATAATAAATTTAAAGTCGGTTTGGTGTAAAATCGACGCTATCCATGTAGGATGTAGCGTCGGTTGATGTGTCAAACTGATGCTATGCGTGGATGTAGCATCGGTTCTAGGTGTCAACCGATGCTATCCACGTAGCATAGCATCGGTTCACACCTGGAACCGATGCTACACATGTGGATAAATTCTTTTCTCTTCTTTCTTCCCTAGACAGAAACTATTCCAAGCGTTGCATAACTCTCAAAACCTCCTCCACTTCTCCTCCACTCTTTCTCATTTTTCGGCCACCTATGACTACCAATTCTAGTACCAGTTAGTTGGTTTTCTTCCTCTCTAACTAATCTTTTAGATCCCCTATTTTTTGAGTAAAATATTCAAATTTTTTATACCCATTTCTCACTTACAAAACACCATTTTTTTTCCTTTCCTTCATTTTGTCACTTCATTTACTTTTGTAAGTATTTCTATTAATTTTACGTATTTATTATTCATATTTTTTCTGTTATTATGTATTATTATTTATGTGTATAAATTTTTGTATTATATATGTAGGTTTGTATTATAACATCAAGAGAAGAATATAATGATCTTGAAAATCATGATAATTTTTCTGCTACTAATTAATATTTTATTTTTCAAATATTTGTATTATTTGAACTATTTACTAAACTGATTTTGGTTTTTTCTACTCGAATAGTATTTGAGTATAATAAAAAATGAGTAAATTAAAAAAAATTAAAGTCGGTTCACCGCGTGAACCGACTTTACATTTTAAGTCATTTCATTTAAAGTTGGTTCAACAAACTGACTTGAATGCCCCTTTTGTAGTAGTGATAATAGCTTGCTAACCCGAGAAATCCTCTAACTCCCTTGGCTGTTGTTGATGTTGGCCATTCCCTTACTACACGAATTTTTGTGGGGTCAACTGAGACCCCTTGTTCAGAGATCAGGTGGCCCAGATATTCTACCTGTAAGATCCCAAAGTGATATTTGGATGGTTTAGCATATAAACTGTTAGTTGCAAGTATTTGTAGAATAGTCTGCAAGTGTAATATGTGATCTTCCCAATTTTTGGAGTACACTAAGATGTCATCAAAGAAAACTAATATGAATTTCCTGAGATAAGGCTGAAATAGGTCATTCATTGTGTTTTGGAAGGTGGCTGGAGCATTGGTGAGGCCAAACGGAATCATAAGGAACTCATAGTGCCCTTCATGTGTTCTAAAAGCATTTTTTGCAACATCATCCTCGCAAACCCTTATTTGGTGATACCCTGACCGTAAGTCTAGCTTGGAATATATCTTGGCTCCATGTAACTCATCCAATAATTCATCTATGATTGGTATAGGGTACTTGTCTTTAACAGTGATGACATTCAATGAACTATAGTCGACACAAAATCTCCAGAATCTATCTATTTTTAACCAAAAAACTAGTGATGAGAATGGGTTGTTACTAGGTATGATCAAGCCTGGCTGTAAGAGTTCTTGCACCATTCTCTTTATTTTAGCCTTCTGGTAATAAGGGTAACGGTAAGGACGTATGTTTACTGGGCCTGAGCCTGACTGTAAGGGTATGTGGTGATCATGTGATCTTTTAGGTGGTAAGCTGGATGAAGGTTCGAATACCTGAGGAAATGAGGCCAGTAGTTTCTGTATCTCTGGGGGGTGAGCTTTGGTTTGTGTAGTGGAGTTGTCATTGAGGGTTATTTGGAGGAATAACCCAATTCTTAGCAAATTGTTGACCTCTTTGTGAGTTAGGGCTACAATGTTGGTGCGTTGTAATCCTTGAAACTTGTGGATAACTCTTTTTACCCTGAAACTAATGGTAAGTTTCTTATAGTCCATCTCCACCGGTCCTAAGGTTTCTATCCATTGAACTCCTAGAACCAATTGACAAGCTGTAACTGGGAGAACATAAAAGTCTGTTGTGATTTGAAAACCTTGGATGGTAAGGTTAAGGTTGCAGCATTGACCAACACATTCTATCTATTCTCGATTAGCCATCATTACCTGTAATTTTTTTCCTTAGATATGGCTATTTCCAATTGGGATGTTAGGGTTTGGTCAATAAAGTTATGAGTACTTCCCCCATCAATCAACACTAGTACCTTCTTATCTTTCATATTTCCCATGATACGTATAGTTTGTGGATGTTCAGCTCTTGCAATTACATGGAGTGAGATCTCAGGTAATATTTCAAACAATTGTATTTTCAACTAAAATTATTCTAGTTGATCTGTGTGGTCTGTGTGAGGCTCTTCTATCATAAACAACTGAGGCCGCGCACATCGGTGACCAATCATAAATATTTTATCACAATAGTAGCATAGCCCTTTGTCTCGGTGTTCACGTGATTCCTGGTTAGTGATTCTATGGAAAGTAGTTGGTTGAGCTGCTGGTGCTGAATTTGGTCATTGTTGGGGTGGTGGTCCTAGTACACCAGTGCTAGGATTCAGTGAGTTTTTTGATGTTACTTAAGTTGTTGGGTAACGTTGGTATTGCGTCGTTTTCCTCTGGAGTGAACTCCTCTCTTCGATCAATCTGGCCACCCCTATAGCATCAACTAGGGTTCGAGGTTGTTTGATTTTGACATCAATCCAAATATCATCTCTTAGCCTTGTTATAAAACATCCTATTAAGAATTCTTCAGGCGTGCCATCCACCTTGTGAGATAACTTCTCAAAGGCTTCTTGGTAAGTTGCTATGCTTGAGGTATGCTTCAGTCTAGATAATGCTTCTGAAAGGTCCTCATAATTTGTGGGTCCAAACCTTAGTTGTATAGCTCTAATGAAATCTTCCCAGGTGAGAGGGCCACGAAATTTGGTGATCCATTGATCCATTGCAAGGCAATGCCCTCGAGATGGAACGAAGCCAACTGGACTCGTTGTTCGAATGGAGTATTTGTGTACTCGAAGTACTTCTCAGCCTTGCATATCCATCTGGTGGGGTCTTCCCCAGAAAATGTTGGAAATGAAAGCCTCAGGTAAAAGCGAGGGTTTTCAGAGGGGTTTCGAGAGGTGTGAGGGTGAGGGTTTTCTTCTCTGGTGAAGGGATTAATCTCAGGAAGGGTGTGAGAGGCGCGCAATGCTTGTAATTCATTGTTGGGGTGGTGCCTACATGGTTGAACCCAGTCTCATGCCAAGCAAGGGTTTCCATTACCTCACTGCGAAATTCAACATTGTATTTTTCCCTGGTGTCCATGGCTTTGATACCACTGATAAAAGTAATTTGAGAGAGAGATAAGGGAGAACGAGAGTAAGGTAATTGGCTTAATTTTCCATTCCCATTCCATCATTTCTTGGCTATCTTATAGCCTTACAAAAGCAAGAGAGAGAAATAGAGAATTAACCTAAATAACAGAGAAAGAAAGACATGAAATAACAGAAAGACATGGCCTAATAGAATCTGCTCGGGCACTACTCTAACCGATTATTAATCCCCCTTGTGATTAGAGTGGATGGTCCCCCTCTTCCAACGAACCTCAACCTGCTCTGTCCGTTGTTGCTTATGGCTTGCGCGCGCGAGCTCCTCTGCGTGCGGTTAAGCGCATATGCACTTATCATGTGGTTTCACAATTGAAAAAATATTCTAATTTTGCTGTTGGTAAAATAGTGTCCATTCATAACTAACGGATTGTGATATTTTACAATTTACTATATACTTGATTTTATTTTTACAAAATAATTGAATTCATATTTGTAAAATAGTAACATTTTACATTTGATAAAATTATTTGATTTTGAGTTTTAAAATAAGTAAATTAGTGAATTTTTTATTTCACTAAAGATTAACATTTCGTTTTTGAGAAATAACAAAATTTTATATTTGCTAGTTTTTGGGGTTTATGAAATAAATAAATTTTACATTTATAAAATATTTAGTTTTCGAAATATCAAAAGTGATAAATTTTTTATTTACAATAGAAATAAATTTTATATTTACATAATAATGAATTGTGTACTCATTGATTTTGAAGTACTTAATTTTATAATTTATGGATATGGATTATTGAGTTTTGTATACGTTGAAATACGTTGTGTTTAAAGAAAACTAAGTTTTTTTTATTGAGTTAATTAATTTTCAAGTTGAATTAATTAGTTTTTGATTAATTATATTAAATTAAATTCTCAAAATTATTGTTGTATTTGAAAGAGTCCACAATCTGGTATAAGATCAAGATAAGGAGATACAGATTTCTTAAGAACTCGTTCCTAACTCATAAGGAAAATAATAGTTTAACACTTATATAGTTCAAATAGCAGAAGTATAAACAGTGTAATATCAAAAGCATAAAATTTTAATAACAGATATTATATGTCACACAGAAAGTAGATAAATAACAAATGTTTTTTTATTAAAGTTTAAGCTAATAGTATGTTGAAACATACACATCTTAAATTTGGATTATACTAACACAAAATCAGATCATGTATATTAATCGATATAACAAGGTAAATTCATATAGAGATAGTATCTATGTGATAATATCTTCGGATTACTTAAGGTAACCACTAATAAGCAAATAATTCACTAACCAGTAAAATAGATTGCAACTCTAATAGACAATAAAACTACTATTATCTTTATTAGTCGAAATCTCTATCCAAATCACCTACTATTGCTTTTCACTTGATGCTTCCATAACCATTTGGTTCAATACTCAAAACCAGCAATGCTCCACAACCAACACCACCCAATGTGGTATGATTGGTAACCAATGATCAGTAATTGAAAGTATGTCAACTCATACTCTCAAGAGACACATAGTCTATCACTACAATCAAATCATATATGGGAAACACATAACCTAAGCATGTACATACACAACCTACAATTTGATTACTAAACTCACTAAGCAAACCACACTCAAATATAGTCTCTTCAAAATAATTTCGACAATAGATATAAATCTCAAAGTGAATTTTGGTAGAGTTTCAATTCTTGAACAAGGGATAAAGAAGAGATAAATGAGTGGAGCATTTATAGGACTCGATTTTGCCACATCATTGGCCATCTCGCTTACTACCTCTCCAAGGGTGGTGACGAGGTGCTAAAAATTTACATTTTTCTATTTTCAAAAATGTCAAGTACTATCCATAAATAATCCCACCCAAAACATTCCAAAAATCACAAGTAGAAACATCAGTGAGCAAGTGTACATACTACGAAAATTAACTATGTGATGTGTGTAAACATGCTTAAATACAAAGTGTAACTAACTATATGCGTGTGTGAATTACTGATTTGTAGTAATCAACCTTATATAGAGAAAGGTACAAAACACTAAGTAAAGTAACAATATAAACATGTTTTGTACACAGGAAGCTAGCACACAAACACAAGTACAACAAGACATAAAGTATTCTAAAATTTAATTTAACTCTTTTTGGACATTAATGTGTTTTTGAGATGATAATAAATGTGATGGATGATATTGTCATTTTGGTTTAGAAATAAACATCTTGGAAATTATTTTCTAATGCGAATTTGTTCGGGTCTAACTTGAAAGAGTGATAGATCGACATTGGTGTTAATAAACATGTATGCTCAGATAAGGAGTTATTCACTTTCTTTAAACAGTGAATTGGGATAAGTTATTAATAAGAAACTCTGCAATCTCTATGAAAGGGTAGGCTAAGTGATCCTAAAAATCATCTCTAGAAAAGAGATGACTCTAAACAATGTAATGTACATGTTAGAGTTCCATAAGAACCTGGAGAAGTTCTTTTCTTAAGAAGCATAGATTCTATATGGATGTGGAGTCTGGTAAGGTCATATTGACTAAGTATAAAACAATTGTATTAAAGGGATATGTAATTGAGGGACTGTTCAAGCTTTATGTAATGACCTTTAAGCTAGAGATTAATTATATTATTAATTCCTCTTTTTATTTGTTTGTCTTTTAAATTGTGGAATGGATGACTAAGTCCCCTATACAGATAAAATAACATAGATTATACATTTTTACAAATTGGTTCCAAATATAAGTACAAGACTTGTATAAAGGTAAAATGATTATGTCATCTTTTCAATCAATTGAGTGGAACATAAAATCCCCTGATTTGATCTATAATGTTCTATGTGATTTGAAATTTATTTGAATAAGAGGTGACAATAAGTATTTCATTACTTTTGTCAATGATAATATGAAATATTTCTATATATATTTGCATAAAAGCAATGATGATGTTATAGAGAAATTTATTCTTTATAAAGATAAAGTTGAGAATCAATTCAACAAGAAAATCAAGATTTTGTAATATGAAGCCTTGTTTGGTGAACTCCATACACAATATGGAATCACATATGAAACCACAACATTTTTACTGAACGATAAATATCACATCTTGATACAAATAATGAAGGCAATACTAATAAATTATGGATTACCTCAGAACTTGTAGGGAAATTCATATTGTTGGCTAATGTATATAGGAGAGAAGGCACATAACATACCATATGAGTTATTTAGAATAATGGTGGACTCCTACAAACACTTACAAGTATAGAAATTTCTTACAAAAGTAACTATATCTGCACCAAAGAAATTGAAGATAGGTATGGAAACAATATATTGCATTTTATTGGATATGCACATCATATCAATGTTTATTAACTTCTAGTGCACTTGTCAAAGATTGCACAAGATCTTGATAACAGAATCAAGATATTAATTATTCTGTGAACATGTATTTGTCTAAGGAGAAGTTCATTTAAACTAACTTGTAAGACTATGAATAAAGATAGTCAGGACCAAGTTGTTGTGACAAGGACATCAAAGATGATTATATCATCTTGTGCCTTTAATTTGATGACATGTTAACTATGGATAATAATGATCAAATGATTAAATTCATTAAGAATATGTTCAATTCAGGGTTTGACATAAAAGACATGGGATCCATTGATATAATTCTGGGAATTAAGATATCAAGGATATCAAGTTATCTCATTCTAATTCAATGTCATTATGTTGATAATATACTTGAGAATTTCAACAGTGATGTTTCCAAAATTATTAGAACACCGATATGTGTAAATCCATAACTATCTCGGAATAGTAGTGAGATTATGTCTTAGTTGGAATATTCTCGAGTGATAGAAAGTCTTATGTACTTGATGAGTTATACAAGACCAGACATAGCTTATATTGTAAGTAAAATAAGTAGATATACTAACAATCTAGGATCTAATCATTGAAAAGGTATTACAAGACTACTTAGATACTTAAAATACACATATAATTATGGATCGCATTACACATGATATCCAATTCTATTATAAGGATATATTGATTCAAACTGGATATCTAACATGAAAAACTAAAAGTCTACTAATGGATATATGTTTACACTAAATGGTGCTATTGTTTCATGAAAGCTCTCTAAATAGATGTGTATTTCTGGATCCATAATGAAATATGAGTTCATTGGTTTGGATAAATATGGAGAAGAATTCAAATGGCTACGTAATTTATTAGGGGATATTTTTAAGTAGGTGAAGCCTATGTTTGCAATATGCATCCATTGTGATAGTCAATCGACTATTAGCAAGGTACAAATCAATATGTATAATGGCAAGTCTCGATATATACGTCTTTGACATAATACCATTAGGCAACTACTCTCAAGTGAAGTTATCTCAATTAACTGTGTGAAGTCAAAGGATAACATTGCAGATTCGTTAACCAAAGTTTTAAATCAAAATTAGTTTATAAGTCATCGAGAGGAATGGAACTAAAGTTTATGAATATATAAGGATTATTTTACAAAGGAAACCCAACCTAGTTGACCATAGATTCCAAGATCTAAGTTAAAACGGATAACCTAGTTGTAAAGACTATGTGAGATTACTGTGGGGGGTTTACCCTCAAACCAATTCCTATGATAAAAACATTGATACCCATAAGATATAGGATAAACTAAGGCTTTTAATTATTCATATGAAGAGAATACCTAGAAAAATATGTGGATTATTCTCTATGGATTACTTTTATAGATAAAAGATCAATTATGTGAGAGAGAAGTAGGACTTCTTCGAAAAAGAATTATGTATGGCTCAATTCTTTAGAAATTTTCACAGAATTAGACATATGTTCCTGAATTGGGTCTGGAAAGAATCTTGTGTGTATTATATTATCACTAACATAAACAATAGAATAGTTCAAATATATTGCGTCTACTGAGCAACCAATAAGGTAAATATACACTCACGAGAGAAGGTTCAAATGATAATACCTACCTACCCTATGTAGGTTTCAAACGTTGAACTCTATTTTATTGTCAAAATTGATTTAAATTATTGTTCTAAAATCTTTGCCAATTTTTATTCATGTGGAAAATTATTAAAATTTAGAATGAAAATTATAATTAATTTGAGATAAATTTCTTTATTCTCTCTTCTTCTTTTTCTTTATGCATTCAATCCGGATGAAGGGTAATAAGTCCCGTTTAAGCCATGTGTTGGCACTAAGGGCAATAATTCCTTATACTTGCCGGTGTTTAGTAAACTACGTATTTAATTATAAGGTGAGATAAGTCAAACATATTATAAGAAAGATTTATAACAAGAAAATTAATGTTAAATGTTTCATGTATGATTTATTTAATATAATTCCATGACTCAAATTTCATGATTATATTCTTTAATCTTGCTTGTTATTAGTAGACTGTAATTTATATGTTAAGAATCATATTTACCATGCAATACATATTATATTGATGATTAGTTTTCGTCATATAAGTTTACAAGTTTTATTTATTTTAACTTAAATATGTCAAAACAAAGCTTTTCAGCATCATCACCATTATTAAACAAAACTTCATCATCTTCTTCAAAGAAGTCTTACATTACCAATAGTAACAAAGTTACTATTGAAAACTTTCAAAAATCTATTGATTGTTGAAAGATTCTGAATATCAATAAGAATCAAATTTATCAATCAAAGATGATGAATATTTTTAAAACCGATTACATCATTAAAACTTAAGAAAGAGATCTTCAACTTTCATTACCTTTTGAATCAATTCAACTTCTTTCAAAAGAAACATTACAAAAACATTCCGATAAACATTTCAAGTATGTTCATTTTAGTTTAGTCCAAATTGGATTAAGACCCTTAACCTGATAGCTCATCAATTCTGGCAGTCCTCAGATATGCTAGATTATCATATTTCAAGGAATCATTACTAGGTACGGTAGAAACAGGCTTAGGTTTAGGACCATTATCTTTTAATTGTTTCCCAAATTTCATTGTATCTTTAAAAGATACCCAAATATTAAAATCATTAACACTTCAAATCCAAACTCATAATACTAAAGTCTTACCAGGAACAATTCCAATAGCTTTATTATATAAAGTTCATTACAAAATTATGAAGTATACTTGGGACACTAGAAATATTCATAACTCCAAGAAAGGAGAAATTGTTTTATTACAAACTTATTTGTCAAGATCAAATATTACTATCCCTAGGCCAATAAGATGGGATAATGTTATTTTCCCAATTAGAAGGCTCCTGAAAGAAATTTCCCAGCCAACATCTGAAACTCATCAAACAGAAGAACCTATACAACATACAGAGCTAACAGAAATAATAAAATATAAAAATGGAAATATTGAAATAGGTTTCAATAGATCTTCATCAATGAGATGCTCATCGAGTGCCTTTGAATTTTCATCTGTGGATTTACCACTCAAAACAAACCCTAGGTTATCAACTTCAGGTATCCTTAGGAAAACAAAACTCAAAGGAGTAGAATATAGTACACTAGTACCCAGACCAGTTTACACTGTTGAAAATTTTGAGATGAGCGAATCACTCAGTTATCACCTATTTTCCCAACATCACCAACTCAATCATTAGCACCTAGCCAACAAGTTCGGATGAATGAGTTAAATGTATTAATAGTGGAAGATGAATTATTAGACATAGAGATCCTATGTCTAGATTTAGATTATCCACATAATAAAAGAATTAAGCATTGGTTCTTTAAAACACACTAAGAACACTCTAGGGCAAGCTGTTTTAGGAAACATGAGCGTTATGTTAAAGAACATAATACAAACACATCATTTTTTGATTGGTTAGAGATATATAGGACAACCAAAGGTCTAGACTCTCCATACATATATCAATCAAAATTCACTACTAGGATGCATAGAGCAAAACCTAAGAACCCACTAGAAACATTACCAGATCACATTGTTACCCTTACCCAGGATAGCATAGTTGAAACTTCATCAATAGTTAACCCTAAACCAGTTAGCTTAGAATCACTAGTCAAAATAGTAGAACCTGTTGACTTAGTCAAACAATTACCGGTCTTTATAGGTAACCCTAACCCAATCATCTTAGAAGACCTAGAACCCGAACCAATAGTTAAACCTATAGTTTGAAATGACCCTAAAATAGTCAACATTACAGTAGAACCAATATTTATAGATCCTATAGCTATAGTTCCACATTATAAGAAATTCCCATCAATTAGTGTTTCAGAAGTCACAGAAGCTGACTTTGATATAATTTAAGACGATGAACCAGTAGAGTCTTTAGCTAGAAAACCAATAGCTGTAACTCAACAACTCAAAACATTTTCATATATTAATCCCAATGAGGTCACTGAAGCTGACTTCGACACACTATTAGAAGAAATTGATGAACGAGTTAAAACAACTAACATGGTTAATATTAAAAAGAAGTTACTCATACGAGAAACTTCAAATGGTTCAGTTGAAGCTAAACATCCTCCATTAAGACGTATTACCATCCCTTATCAAGATAACCAGGTAGAAGCCTTCCCTCTTAAGAACCCCTAAGAGAACCAGGCAATTAACCTTAAAAACATTATTACCCAAAATAATTTTACAAACATCAACCTAAATACTTTAGGCCCAACGATAAATCTTTATGTCTAATAATTCATCTTCCATTGTTAATACATTTAACTCATTCATCCTAACTTGTTGGCTAGGTGCTAATGATTGAGTTGGTGATGCTGGGAAAATAGGTGATAACTGAGGTGATTCGCTCATCTTAGAATTTTTAACAGTGTAAACTGGTCTGGGTACTGGTGTACTACAGTCTACTCCTTTGAGTTTTATTTTACTAAGGATATCTAAAGTTGATGACCTAGGGTTTGTTTTGAATGGTAAATCCACAGATGAAAATTCAAAGGCACTCGATGAGCATCTCATTGGTAAAGATCTATTGAAACCTATTTCAATATTTCCATTTTTATATTTTATTATTTCCATTAGTTCTGTATGTTGTACAAGTTCTTCCGGTTGATGAGTTTCAGATTTTGGCTAGGAAATTTCTTTCAGGAGCTATCTATCTGGGAAAATAACATTATCACATGATGAAGTTTTGTTTAATAACACTGATGATGCTGAAAAGCTTTGTTTTGACATATTTAAGTTAAAATAAATAAATAAAACTTGTAAACTTATATGGCAAAAACTAATCATCAATATAATATGTATAGCATGGTAAATATGACTCTTAACATATAAATTACAGTCTACTAGTAACAAGCAAGATTCAAGAATATAATCATGAAATTTAAATAAATCATACATGAAACATTTAACATTAATTGTCTTGTTATAAATGTTTCTTATAATATGTTTGACTTATCTCACCTTATAATTAAATAGGTAGTTTACTAAACACTGGCAAGTATAAGGAATTATTGCCCTCAACGCCAACATATGGCTTAAATGGGACTTATTACCCTTCGTCCGGATTAAATGCATAAATGTAGCAACCTTACATATTTATTATAAGTAAATTCTTAAGTCATACATATTATTATCCAAATTCATAACCATACTTATAAATATTAACTACTACATATATTAATCAGTTTAATGTAACCCCTTGGCTCTGATACCATAATTTCTGTCGACACCGTGGATAATAAATAATAATGTAAGTTTATTGAGCAATAGTGTCTGCCACTTGATACTATTTGGAGTTGACTACTATAGTAAAAAGTAGATGCTTAATCATTCTAGACAGGTAATTAGAACAATATGTTGTCTGGTACTATTTTAATGAAATGAATAGTAGCATGTCGGTACTGTTTCATCTTTTGTCGTTTTGTGAAAAACAATAGTAGTTGTTTTTAATATGTTTTAATGGGCCGTTTGTTGGGCCAATAAATAGTAAAGGACATGCAGGCCCAATGATAAATAGTAATGGACACAGATCCAATAATAAATAGTTTTGGACACGCAAACCCAATAATAAACAGTTTTGGACACGCAGGCCCAATAATAAACAATTTTGGACATGCAGGCCCAATTATAAACAGTAATGGACACGTAGGCCCAATGATAAATAGTAATGGACATGTAGGCCCAATGATAAATCTATGGGCTAAAAAGCCCGGTAATATTTAAGTGGACTTTTTAACGGTCTAGAAGTTCATATCTACAATAGAGGTCTCTAAATCAATTAAGTCATCTTCTAAAGTGTTTGATGGGGTGATTATACGATCAAGTGATTGGGTTTCATCCGAATCGGATTCTTCTTTCTCGACTTGAGAGGTTTGTCCAGATGATAATTTCCAAGAGCTCCTCCTGGGTTTTTGCTTGTGATATTAAGGCATTTGTATATGCCTTTTGTGCTAATAAGAGTGAAGAAGCTTGCATTTCCTTCATCCAGGGTTCTTTGCGACCCTTTTAGAATAACCATTTATCAACGACTGGTAATAGCAGAGTTTTATTGATTGTAAATGACA
Organism: Hippophae gyantsensis; assembly: GCA_030763125.1. Classification (NCBI taxonomy): domain Eukaryota; kingdom Viridiplantae; phylum Streptophyta; class Magnoliopsida; order Rosales; family Elaeagnaceae; genus Hippophae; species Hippophae gyantsensis. Next base: position 55,627,143 of record CM061032.1, read on the forward strand.
ACCACCATTTGATCTGAAATGAACGGGTAATGATAATTACCTCCATTGCCACAGGGTTTAATACCCATTGACATACCCAAGGAAGGTAAAATTTAGAACAAAATATGCATAGGGGAGGGAATCTAGCTTCCTTTGTTGATGGTTTATAATGTGATTGGAAAGATTCATAACTTTTTTTCACATGTGATATAAGAATACCACTAAGGTTTTCGAATAACTTCCACCATTTTGAAAACCAAGATGAAAATCAAGATGGATTAGTAGATTTGTTAACAAATAAAAATAACCAAGAATGTTGGTTATCTTTATTTTGGATTAAAAATGCATTAAACCATGCCTGGTAATAATCCCAGTAATTATATGATGTACAATGTGGATGGAAGATTTGATGTTGACTGGAAAAGTCAACTATTTTGATAATTCATTTCTCCAGTCTACTGGAGATAAGATTTTATGAAGTTTTGCAGTTGAAAACTATACTTCTTATGATTTAGGATAATGAAAATGTTTGAATTCCATGCTCCCCGTGATTTCCAAAATACTTTGATAGTATTGAGGTGTTTTTGAAATTAATGTTTGCCTATAAAAAATCCCTTTTCCAAACATTTTTTGAACAGCCAAGTAAGGGTTTTGATCAAAAAATTGTTTTTCTAAAATCGTAACCATCTGAGTTGGCTATTTTTTAAAATACTCAAAGGTTATTTTTGTTTTGGGAATAGCTTCCTTTTCTCCTTTTAGAGGAAAATATATTGAAGATGTTACTCTTCTTTCTAGAATAGAATTCATTCCAGATGTTTTTTGAGAAAATGATTTTAATTTTGGAAGATATTATTTCCAAATTTGATGAATAAGTTGGTCCCCCTAATCCTAGGATACAACAAAAAGCCATCCTGATTTTCTCATAATCCATATTTTGCAACCATTGTTGGATGCGTTCATTTAATTCTACATCCTCAGAGGTTAATTGTGGTGATGATTCTTCCAAAGTTTGTTGGGAAGATGATGCTTGGTTTTGGGTTGCCTGAGACCAAGTCATAACAGGTTTTGCTAATGAAAGGCTAGTAATGGTAAGGTTTGGAGGTTCCCTTTTCTCCTTGTCTTTTTTTTCTTTTTATTCATCTTCGAACCTATTTTGAAGGAATTCTCTAGTTAGAAAATCTAAAAATGAGTTATTTTCTCCTCTGATAAATTCAATATCAAAATAAAAAATGCTTGATATTGCTTTCCATCTAGCAAAAATCTATTTTGATGCAATGTTTTTAACATCTTTTAATAAAATTTCTTTTGCAGACTTACAGAATTCTAAGTAGGGATTGAATATGTCATTTATTATCCTTTGAAACTCAGAAGGTACATTTTTTAGGCCAAATAGCATAATATTTCACTCAAACTGTCTGAATGGAACAATGAATGCAGTTTTGTACCTATGTTGAGGCTCGATTTGGATTTGCCAAAAGCTTGATTTCATATCAAACTTTAAAAATATGGATGATGAGTATAATTTTTGAAGCAAGTCTTTTTTATTGGGGATAGGGTACCTAATCCATTTTAAGGCTTGGTTCAAAGGTTTATAGTTGATGACTAGCCGATGATTTCCTCTTTCAATCTCGGCAGATTTATTGACATAGTAGGTCGCACAACACCACAGCGATCTGGATTTTGAAATTAGATTCTTAGATAAGAGATCTACGATCTCCTTTCTACACAATTTTTCAAGGTCACCATTCATTTGAATAGGCCTTGCTTTTGTGGGGATATCCTTCTCATTGAAGGATGGATCATATGGAAAATCCACCATATGTTGTTTTCTATCCCAGAAAGCACTGGGTAATTAAGAACAAACCTCTTTTTCGAAAGAGTTTTGTAATTTAGAGATGTTGTCTTTGATCTTTGGGATTTGAAGTTCTTTCTCAACAGTATAAGTTTGAACTTTTGTTTTAAGATAGAAAAGGTCCTTTTCTTTATGATTGATAAGAACAGAAATCTCGTTTGGAGAGATTGAATGGGTTTTGATAAGATTAAGATCTCTAGTTTTGGGTTCTTCAATGAAAGGGAAACTGAAGGTTTCTCTTCCTATTTTGAAAGAAATCTTACCACCTTTGACAAGATAAGGGGTAATAATATCCATAAAAGGAGTTCCTAGTATGACTGGGTAGCCTATATCAAAAACTATTACAAATGGAGTTTTAATAAGGTATAATCCTTTTAGAATGGATACCTAGGTTTTTCCAATAATATCCATACGTGATTTATTGGCATAATTGAGTTGTTTTTCAGTTGGTTTGTAAAACCTTATGGGAACAATTGATGGTTTAATACAATTAAGATCAACACATGTGTCCAATAGAGCTATGACCTTAGTTTAGAGTCAACAGGGAAAACTAAGATTATATTAATCTTCTATTTCCTTGTGGTAATTTTTCTTCAATTTTGAAGAATATTTTTAGGAATTTTCTCCAGATTTTTAAGTTCATGATTTGATGTAAGTTCATCGTCAGAATCACTTACATAAGTCGATGATTTATCTCCAGTTTTATTAAGTATTTCGAACTTAATATCATGTTCTTTTTGTTTTTCTCTAAGCTGGTGAAGTTCTAGCTTAATAGTTTTAATTTCTATTTTTAAGTCTTGAATTTGACTTTCTGGTTTGATAATTTTGTTCTTTCATTCCAGAATAGCAATGAGGTTATAATAACCTGTACTCGTATTTGGAATTTCATAATTTTTCTTTAATGGTTGTGATTTATCCAAAGATGTAGTCAAGTATTCTACATATAACTTGGTTTTTGATAGATTATTTAACTTAAGGATTTTATCTGGAAGTTGTTCATCTTCTTCCTTAGTTAATACATTAATATTTTTATCAGAAGAATCTGAATTGGTGGTTACAAATTCATCATCCTAGGATTTGATTCTTCGTTTGTCCATTATTTAGACTCAGATGATGAGGATGTATCTACCATTAAGGCATATATTTTGGCAAAGGTGTCTTCTTCGAGTTTTAATTCATGATGTTTTTTAGACATTTTACAGTAATTAGTTGTGTGACCCTTTTTGCCACATTTATAACATTTAAACTCTTTAATGGTTTTAAATGGTTTTGTTATGATGTTTTGATTCCTTAATAAAATTCTTTTATAAGGTTTTTTTATAAAAATTCATTCCTTTTTCAGAGAATGGTTTTCTTATTTTTGAAAAAGTCTTATAAGTTTTATGAGTTTTCTTATAAGGTTTTGAAATAGATTTAGTACAAGTTCCCTCGCAGGTTTTGTCAATAGAGAGATTGTCATCAAACTATTTGCAAAATGATCCAATTTCTCTTTTGGAGACTTTGAGTTCCAATTTCATTTGTTTTTGGATTTTCAAATCTTGACATATTTGAAGACCCTAGTTTTGAGCAAAACTGATCAATTCACCATAGATTAGTTGATCATATGGGATGATATGATTCCCTTAAGTTTCACGTATATTGTTTCTAGTTTTCTCACCTAAGAGTGGAGGAATTCCTGCTAGGAATTTCTCCTTCCAGAATGGTTGAATAGAGTCATCTTTTAACATAACTCTAAACATAAATGTGGTTTTATAATTTTGAAAATCGCTCATCTTCCTACATTTTATGTTGGAAAGAAGATCATTGTTTTTATCTTTTAAATGGGATGGATCTCCCATGAAATGGTGTGATATGGTAAAGAGTAATGTGGAGACTACATTCTGTATATGAGCTCTATGATGATCAAGTATAGGTATACCATACTCATCAGTCAATATCGCATTGTAGATATCTGATTGTTGTTGTTTTGAAAGATGATGATCCCACCATCCTTTTAGTTGGCCTGAAAATCCAACTATTAATAATTCAACAACTGTTTTATCAGTTGTACCAATTTGGATTTTATAAGCATCTGACGCCATGGTAATTTGCTGTAAGATATTTAATATCTCATGAACAGTCATTCCATCAATGTTCCAAACATAGATAGAAGACGTGTTATACTTAGATTGGATTACCTTACTAGGATGGGTACCTATGGTATGGGGGTACCTAACTATGCTAGGTTCTTGTCAAGCTAATTTTTGAATGTGAGGAATTGGTTCAGAAAGAGTTTCTTGGAAACTATCCTTGGATGATATATCAAATCCTAGATTACTAAGAGTACTAAGATCTTGTAATGGTTTATGGGTTGATTTTGAAGTCACTGGTGACTCAGGAACAACTAGTCCTATTTTGTTTGAAAATTGGTCTTCTAGCTGGGACCTAAGGGTACTATTCCAATTTTGAAGTTTTTCAAATTTTAATGTTTTTCAAATTTTGATTTTATTTCTTCTTGGACTGGTTTGGAGACCTGGAAGGGTTTGAAGATAGGGGTTTTAACCTTACTATCCATGGTTTGATAAGAGGTAGAAGGAATATCTATTCTTAGATTTTTCTCTATCCTTATGAGTTGTTTGCTTAAAGTATTTAGGTTGATGTTTGTAAAATTATTTTGGGTAATGATGTTTTTAAGGTTAGTTGCCTGGTTCTCTTGGGGGTTCTTAAGAGGGAAGGTTTCTACCTGGTTATCTTGATAAGGGATGTAATAGGTCTTAATGGAGGATGTTTAGCTTCAACTGAACCATCTGAAGTTTCCCATACAGGTAACTTCTTTTTAATATTAACCATGTTAATTATTTTAACTGGTTCATCAGTTTCTTCTAATAGTCTGTCGAAGTCAGCTTCTGTGACCTCACTGGGACTAATATCTGAAAATGTTTTGAGTTGTAGAGTTATAGCTATTGGTTTTCTAGCTAAAGACTCTACTGGTTCATCATCTAAAAGCATATCGAAGTCAGCTTCTATGACTTCTGAAACACTAATTGATGGTAATTTCTTATAATGTGGAACTATAGCTATAGGATCTATAACTATGGGTTCTGCTGTAATGTTGACTGTTTTAGGATCATTTCGAATTATAGGTTTAACTATTGGTTCGAGTTCTGGGTCTTCTAAGATGATTGGGTTAGGGTTACCTATAAAGAACGATAATGGTTTATCTAAGTCAATATGTTCTACTATTTTGACTAGTGATTCTGAGCTAACTGGTTTAGGGTTAACTATTGATGAAGTTTCAACTATGTTATCCTGAGTAAGGGTAACAATGTGATCTGGTAATGTTTCTACTGGGTTCTTAGGTTTTGCTCTATGCGCTCTAGTAGTGAATTTTGATTGATATATGTATGGAGAGTCTAGACCTTTGGTTGTCCTATAGATCTCTAACCAATCAAAAAATGATGTGTTTGTATTATGTTCTTTAACATAACACTCATGTTTCCTAAAGCAGCTTGCCTTAGAATGTTCTGAGTGTGTTTTAAAGAACCAATGCTTAATTTTTTTATTATGTGGATAATCTAAATCTAGGCGTAGGATCTCTATGTCTAATAATTCATCTTCCACTATTAATACATTTAACTCATTCATCCTAACTTGTTGGCTAGGTGCTAATGATTGAGTTGGTGATGCTGGGAAAATAGATGATAACTGAGTGATTTACTCATCTCAGAATTTTCAACAGTGTAAACTAGTCTAGGTACTCGTGTACTATAGTCTACTCCTTTGAGTTTTGTTTTCCTAAGGATATCTGAAGTTGATAACCTAGGGTTTGTTTTGAGTGGTAAATCCACAGATGAAAATTCAGAGGCACTCGATGAGCATCTCATTGATGAAGATCTATTGAAACCTATCTCATTGATTATTTTATTTCTAATTTTATATAAAGACTTTTCTATCACATTTTTCACTTTTGCATTAACCAATACTACCTATTGTAAATATAACATATTTTTTATTGTATAACATTACTTAAATTATAATATAATTATCAATAACACTACACCATATCGTTTAAAATTTATCTTAAATTTAAAATATATAAACTTTTAATTTCCTTACATGTTATCTTGTTAAAAAAATAATAATAAAATACGTCCCGTTCAACTTTCCTTTTGGGTGTTCTTTTAAAGTTTAAATATATATATATATATATTTCTTAAAAAAAATACATAATCTCCGTTATATTCTTTTTAACTCCCTCTCTTTTAACAATGAAATGACCTATAAAAATGAGGTAATCATCAACACGTGGTAATCAACATAGTAATATTTTACAAAACTCTTTACCTCTAACATTCGGCTTGTAGCCATCTCCCATTGGGTTAGCTTGTATTCCTTTATAGTAGTTTGAATTCTAGCCCATTCTCATTCACTCCCAAAGTGATGATAAACATCCAACAACACCTTGGCTTTTTTGAATATTTCTTCTTCAAGGATTGTTACCAGGATACTCTCAATTTGATTGTTCTTTAATTTGACATTGTTCACACGACATGTTTCTAGTTGTAACATAGGATTGGTTTGTTTTCCACTTCGTGAAGAGAACCTTATTTCCTTTTCTTATGGGGCGAGGGTTTTCATAGAAGGTTCTACCATCTCAACCATTGTTTCCTTGGAAATTGGTTCGAACGAGGTACTAACAAGGATAGTTAGGGCTTCTGCTCTATGTAAAGTTTGCTTGTGTTGCTTGGGGGAGTTTTTTTATAAGTTTATCTACCCCAAGACTCGATACCAAGTCATCATTACCAATGTTTATGAAATCCATCCCTGCATCACAAAAATATAAATCAAAACTGACATGTGATATTTTCATTGCACCCCGGAGGCCCTATAATAGGATTCAATAAGGATATCCTTATAAGTAACGTGGTAACATTTTGTAGCTTAAGGTGGGCCAATCTTTTCTCTTTTGCTATGATTTAGATGGATTAACATCTCTTGGCCCCGTGGTTGCATTGTATCAAATTTATGATTCTAAGTGGAACATGTAGGAACCATGAGACCCTTGTTCCATATGTCACCCCTACATATAAGTATTTGTGCTTCCACTTGGTTGGGTATTGAGTAGTTTCAGAATAAGACCAAAAAGTGTAATGGCCGAGCTATATTCTTTACCTTCATCCATCTCATTTTTTTTACATAATACATAGCTCAAATCTCCCATCCTCTAACTCGAAATCTTTCTCTTTACTTATTATGACCATATTAAGAACATTCACCACCCATTGAGATTTTTATGAGCTAAGGTTAGATCGTAGATGTGCAAAAAAGGGGCTATAACTTAAGGTATTGAAAACCTCAAACCAACACGTAAAGTATTCCCAGGTAGAATGTACCATCCTTGAGATGGATCATCCGTTTCAAGGAGATGCTAAAGGACTGGTACCAGACCTACATTGGATGGAATGGAATACACCCTAATTAAGTAGTACGTATCATCAATGGAAAACTTACTTGGTACATTCTAGATCTTCTTCTCAGGAACCTTTTCCACAGGCTCCCCAGTTGGTTGACAACATGGTTTTTTATATCTATGCACCTTTTACAAGATGGTGGGAGAAATTAGAGGTATAGGCCCTGACATTATGGAACCTAACAAATCTAAAATTAAAGTGTTAGTGGATACAGTAACTCAAGTCATATCTAAGGTAATTGGATTAGTTACTTGAACAACGCTCATATCAATTTGACATAATTTGGTCTCATAGGATGTTTGATCCACTTTGAAGGTACCGAAATACTTTATTTTAAACCATGTGATTCTTCACATATGGACCCCATCGATTGGACCAGAGTGAAAATGAAGAGTGCTAAAACCCTACTTTGTGGTAAGGGTTCCCTAAGCTAAGTATAGAATATTTCCTAGGCTCATGTAACCACCATACCCTTGATATTGCCCACCCAAGCTCTCGTTCCCCATCTAGCTCATGTGATACACCTATGCCAAAATTACCTAGCAAACGTCGTCTTATTATTACACTTGAGAATATTGTCAAAGGCTTCTCCACCCCTATATCTAAATATTAAGTTAATTTAATTAAATTTTTTTAACCCATATATTAATTTTAATGCATATTTACTAAAAATTTCTACTAATATGACCATGCATGTACATTTTGGTTCCTTCTTTTTTATTGTCAAGCATTTGCAAATTATGATGTCCAAAGGTGCTCATTTTCCACTCAACATGCTACTCCAATAAGTATTGAAATTTCTCAACTCTCATCTACTGATTTATGTTTCTATTACTCACCAAAATTTCAATTTTTCTAAGGGGATAAATTATGAGAATCAAGAATAAAATAATAATTATATTTATTAGATATAACTAGATATTGTTAAAATTTTAAAAGTTAAAATAATCATAAGATCTTATTTATTTATGTATTTAATATTCATATTAGGATTGATTTTATTATCTTAAAATTTTTATAAATAGGACGTAGGTTTGTAAGTTTATTTGCACATCAGAATATGAATTAATATATCAGTTTTTCCTTATATTCTATCTTTTCTGTTATAATCTCTCACTCTACTTAATTCCTCAATTCTCCTCCTCTAAATCTCAATTCTTAAATCTCTAACCTTTATTTGTTTCATTTCTCATATTTTTCAATTCTATTATTTTCCCGTACCACATCAGTATATTTATTTTCAGGCCACAAATATGAATTAAATATATTTTCTCCCTCAATCTCCATCTCTCTCAAATTCTTTATTTCCTCTCTAATATTTTAATTCTTCCATTTATAACCTTAATTTATTCTCTTCTTTCACAATTATATTTATTCCATGTTTCACATCAAATAGTTTCTTCATTTTTTTAATCCCATTTTGGACTAGTAATTTTATTTTGCATTAATGATGAACTCTTTACCATTAAATAATTTTATTAAAATACAAAAGAAAATTAAATTTATAACACATAAATAATATTAATGATATAAGGGTATTTCAAGTGTTTTACACATAAATATAGTAGAGTCTTAGACTTGGTGCTATTAGTACATCAAATACTCAAAGTTTAATTGCATAACATAACTTCTTATATATATGAAATTTTATTTTTAACTCTTATCTAGAAATATATATATATATATATATATATATTACTAAAATAATTAAAAATAAAATCATATTAAATAACTGAATCATTTATACACCAGGTAAAATATTTAATCTACAGGGATTTATATGTTTATATAATTATAAGTTTCTACAAAAAAAAAATAGTTATAATATATTAAACAATTCTATATATTATAATTATAATTTAGGTGATATTTTTTTCATTCAATATAATTATATAAATTAAATTGTAGTGATAATAACAATATACTAGAAGTGTGCATATATGAGTTAGTTTGAGTTTAGACTAAATCAAAACCAATCTAATATGATCAATTCTTAAAAAATAATAACTAAAAATAATAAATTTGAAAAACCAATCCAACCAAACCAATTTTATTAGTTTGGGTTGGATCAATAAAATTTACCCTCTTTTTGCTTAGATTTTTATAAAAAAAAATTTTAACTCTTGTATTATAATTTTTAATATTTTTAACATTAATTTTATTATAATTCTTAAATTTAAAAATTTAGATTTCAATCACTTACCTAATATCACTATTCATATCAATTAGTACAAGTAAGATTTAAAAGTAAAAAGTAAGAAAAATAGACATTAATAAATAATAATGACTTATTTAAAAAAATTCACTAATTCTCATATTCAAACCATCAATAATGTTGCTCTTATGATGTAAGTTTGAACGATAAAAAAATACAAGACAATGTAGTTATAAATTATAATGGACAAATAATTAAATAATATAGAATTAGTATCTCATATAAATAAGAAAAAGAATATAAAAAATTTGATTTAAAAATTCTTGGATAAATTTTATTTAAATATTCAAATTATAATGACAAAAATAGAGAAGATAAAATCTATTTCTAGTACTAATAAATTTGAAGATATTTGTAGGTAAGAAAACTGAAAATCTAATAAAAAATGATATAATAAAAAGACAAATAATGTAGTAAAAGAAACTAAAAATTAAAATGATAAAAGTTAAAAAATTAATTTTACTAAGTTTATAAATATTAAGTAAAAATATAAAAATAAAAATAAAAATTATAAAATAAATAAATTATATTAATTTAGTCTAATAATAAAAATTAAGAAAAATAAGCATTAATAAATAATAATGACTTATTCGAAAAAATTCATTAATTATCGTATCCAAACTATCAATAATGTCGTTCATACTATTCAAGTTTTAACGATAAAAAAATACAAGACAACGTAGTTATATATTATAATAGATAAATAATTAAATAATATATAATTAAAATTAACTATAATCGGAAGATAAAATCTAATTTTCGCACTAACAAATTCGAAGAGATCAAGGAGGCTGTGCTGTTGAAATAGAATAGTTTGTAGGTAAACAAACTTAAAACTTAATAAAAAATGATATAATAAAAATACAAAGGATGCAGTAAAAGAAACTAAAACCTAAAATAATAAAAGTTAAAAAATTTATATTCTTTATAATAAATTTGAGGGAGCTATTCGTGAATGTGACAAATTTTAAATTTTTCTTTCTTTTTGGAAGAGTTCTGCTGACATTCTCTGGGTTTAAGCGTTCTCGTTCTTAACTTCCTCTATTTCATGGAGGTTTTAGCTCGGACCTAGTCTGTCTCTGTAATGGCAAAAACTCCATTCTCTTTTCTCATCCTCAGACGCCTCTGTCTTTCTTTCCAATATCCTCAACCTTCTCCTTACCCCTCCCACCACCTTTTTTCTACCACAACCAAATCCTTTTCCACCTCCCCGTCCACCTTTTCCTCCTCTACACCCTCGTCGGAATCCAAAGCACCATCGTCTCTCTCTGCTCGCTTGAAATTCGTATTCGACCAAATTGACACCATTGAAAAAGAACGGTCCGAGAAAGACCATACTCTACAGAGAATCCGAGCTTGGCGCGAATCCAAGAAAACGCAGAAGCCAGAATCAAAATTGGGGATTTCTGGCGAGGCTAATGAAGTCAGTTCCACCATTTCTAGCTCGGCCGTGTCCGAACCGGTGACGGGTACCGTGTTGAACCCAGTTGTGAATTTGAAATCGGGAGAGTCCAAAAGGTCGTTTGGGATTACGAGTCAGATGGAGTTGGTGCACCCATGGCCGGAGTGGATTGATTTGATGGAGAGGTTGGTTCAGCATAACTACTTTGATCACAGGAGGAAGGACGAGGATAAAATGATTAAAGATTTGGGATTTGAAGTTCCCGAGAATGGAGATATGGCTGATGCTGGCGTGATAGACTTCAAGGATTATAGGACCGTTCAGAAGGCCTGTGTCAATTTTGGAAAAGACCGATTTGATATTTTTAGGTTTGTGGTTTAATTTCTCTATACTGGGTTGGTCGGTCTAAATGAATGCATATGGCGTACGACTTAGTTTGAGAACTTTTATTTAGTATATAAGGTATTAGCCTTATTTCTCGGAAGTGGAAACTTGATTCGACCTTTAAGATAATAAGTTACCCAAATTACATAGTTTTTCAATGTTTTACTAGTTACAGATGCCAAACGACGTCCGAGAAGTTTCTTTTATGCGCACTACTTATCTGTTTCATCCTATCATAATCTGCTACCTAAGTTGATAAATTATAACTTAGTACAACTTGAGATAAAAAGACTTTTCCTTCTTCATTGCGCTTGACCTGTTCTGTTTTAGCTTGAATTTTAAGCTGTGCAAATTGATTTGCTTTACTGACCCCCTTTTTTATTTTTTTTTAGTAAATTTTTTTTTTCAAATTGGATATCCTTTGTTGTGTGATGTGTGTTGTTGGTTACTTGTTTCGTATTTTCTGTCATGAATGGTTTCAAATCGTGACCCTGTAGACCTATCAGGGTGATAACTGATAATTACCTTATTTGGTCTATGCAAGCTTATATTTTCAATGTAAGATTGATTCCTTTTCATATTTTATGAGATATATGTATTGAAGTGAGAGTGAAACTATAACATGATTTAGAGAAACATTGTTGCACTCACTGCAAGTTTGTTTGAAAAGTGCTGAGACGGAATAATTTCAGGTCCTTATCGAGACAGGATATTCAAATTCTGGTGGGCTTTGGGTGCCCTACTGCAGACAAGAAGGTGGTTTTCTCTGCAAAATTGCTGAGAAAGCATGTCCACCTCGATGAAGGAGATGTGAGTATTGCTTCCTATTTTATCACTAGGACTTTTTGTCACTTTGTGACTTCGGCCTAACATATTCCTTATCTATTTCCACCCTTTTGCTATTCCTCTTACTGTTAGCCTGTTCACTGTTGTTCTTATGTCAATGTGGTCTGCAAATGATCATTGAATGATATGATTTACTTAGCTGCAAAAGAAGAGTGTTTTTTTTAAATCTATGATTGCTCTCAAAATCATTAATTCCATCCTTTAGATGTTATGTTTCAAATAATTCTGAAGATCATTTCCTCGTGTTCATTAATTTATTGTGATTTTTTCACTTTAGTAATTTACATTACTATGAGTTTTAATCTAGAAAAATTTAATGTACAATAGATTATGATCAATTTTTTCTGATGATGATCTATTGATATGCCAGGTTTGCAGTTCCTGTAGTTTGAGGAGTTCTTGTGAAAAAGCATATCTGCTTACTACCAAAGAGGATGAGGCCCGGGCAATTGACATTATGCGTGTTTTATTTGCTTATGGCTTTGACCCTATCAATGTATCAATTGAAAATAAGTCTCTTCTAAAACAAAAATCTGTGAAAACAGTAGTTCGTAAGTTGCTACATGAGGTTGTGAAGTTGAGTTCTGTACCAATCGATCCCAATCTTCCACCTCCTATAATTAAAAAGCCTCCTCCAAAAGTGAAGCAGCCTCCCCCTCCTCCAAAAAAGCGTGTGGGCCGTGATGACATTGAGATGAAGAAAGGAGATTGGCTTTGCCCCAAGTACGTTCTCTTGTTTATTTTGTTAATGACCTGTAGTACATGTTCTCTGATACATGCATGGACAGGAATTGGTGAGTGTACATCATATAAGTATTTCTGAACTCTTTTAATTTTCCCTGCTAGATATTGGTACAATGTTTTCTAATTATGTTAGGATGATTACTATATCATGTATCTTAGCATTCTCTCATAGAACTGCTTTTTAGCAATATGTATATATATATATATATATATATATATATATATATATATATATATATATATTACCTTATCATGGTTTTGCCAACCTAGACACCGAGGGAGGATGAATCCATAGTCTTAGCAAAAAATTAATCTTAAGTGCAGCTCTTCAGCTACCTTTTTTTTTTTTTACTGTGATACTTATTGAAAGATAATTTTTGCTTGTTTATCCTTTCCGCCTCACTATCATTCCTAGTAGAGTTGATTTTGCTTGCTGGATGTGGTTCCCTGATGTGATTTGAGTGTTTAAGATTCTAAAGAAGCATAATTTAAATTTGGATTAACAAATTTTAATCTCCAATGTTCTTGAGGGCCTTAACGTGCAGAGTTTCTTGATGTTGTTATCAGGTGCGACTTCATGAATTTTGCAAAGAACACTGTGTGCCTGCAGTGTGATGCCAAGCGACCAAAGAGGCAATTGCTTCCTGGAGAATGGGAATGCCCTCAGTAAGAATCCATTCTCTCTAGTGTTTCATCTATTTAATTTATCTTCGAAACAGATATGAAACCGAGTTGTTCTTTTTGGCTTTTGGTGTAATTGAATTATGTAATCAAATCTTAAGGTAAAAGCAAATGTGAAATGCATTGCTGTCTTGAGAAGTAGTTAATTGCTCCTTTTTTGGCTCTATTATCTGGCAGGTGCAACTTCTTAAACTATAGGAGAAATACAGAATGTTTTCAATGTGAGTGCAAGCGCCCATCTGATGAATTTATGGAGAACAAAATGCAAGAAAAGAAGTCCGGTACTAGAATGAGGTCTGAAAAGACAGTGAACCAATCAGAAGTTTCTAATGCATGGAACTTTGACTTTGATGATGATGAGTCAGATGGAGCAGATGTTGCTGCTTTTGAATATGCAGATTCTTCAGTGAGGGGTAAAGATTCTCCTTTAGACAACAATGCTCGTGGTGGCAATTTTGGTAGGCCAGGGGTCAATGACAATGAATATTCTGATGCTGATACTAGTAGACCTCGTACTGGGTTTGATGATTTTGATGATGAAGAAGATGATATTGACAGCTATGAGTTGGATACTGGTACTAGAAATTCAGCACGTAAGACATCATATGATCTTCCTGAATTTGAAGGATGCTCTGGGTTAGAAGACAATGAAGGCTCCGACAGCAAATGGAAAGATCATCATAGGGCAAAAACCTCATCTCAGAGCAAGCAACCCAAATCCAGAAATCAAAGGGCACCAATCTCTAAGTCTGATCTGGATTCTGATGAAGACCTTTCAGTTCATCCCAAATGGAAATCCAGTCATGTTGCTGATTCTAGAACAAGAACAAGAGGCAGAGATAATGGTCATTCTGGTCCTTCCAATAGGCTAAGCTTTGGTTTCGATGATGAAGTTGGACTCTACTCTGATGTGGATGATAATATGAATAAAAACTTTGGAGCCAAGAGAGGAAAGGGTAATAAATTAGGTTATGGAATGAAGAATTCTCATAATAGTGGTATTTCTGATTTTGAAAATGATTTTTCTGGTTCAGAATCAGAGTATGATGGTAGGAATTCCCGTAATAATAAATCAAGGGAAAATAAAGCAGACTCCAACAGAAGACATGATTTCAAAAGGAAAGGTGGTAAAATTAACTCCTTCAATGAAGAATCTGATGGACCGTCACAAGGATATCATGGTAATAAAAGAGGATTTGTGGGGAACAGTAATAAGAAGAGAATGGGGGACAATAAGCGTGGCTTTGGGAACTCCAAAGGACCTAAAAGAGAAACATTTGGAAGGCAGGGAAGTGAAAAACGTAATGATAGGTATATAGACAGTGATTTTGGTGACTTTAAAAACAGTAAGCGTGTGATTGAGAGGTAGATTTACACGATGGAATATGTGTACTAAATTTGTTTAGTACACCGTTAAAATGCTGCAAATAGAGCAGTCTTCGAAAATTAGTAAACTTGCAGGATGAGACATTGAGAAAAAAATGATGGATACAGGCAGCAGGCATGGAATCATCCACCTTCAATTATGGCTGAGGTGGTTTGTCGGTGGAAGGTTTTGGAACTTTGATTCTTTTCCATGCAAGAGTATATTAGGGACTAATACAAGTCCCTTTACTTGAAATGAGAGTTCAATTGGGTCATCTCATACAATAAACTTTTGAGTGTCTTAAATCCAACAGTGCATTATCCTGATTGCACTTGTTGACTCTTTTGCAGATCCTTTTAACAAATATGTCTGCCTTCTTACTCTGGACGGTAAACTTTTCAACTTTGGATCAAAGTATTGTCCTTGGATATTTTTCTTGCTTCTTTCTGACAATGTATTTTGCATTTTTGCTCTTATGCCACAACAAAAGGCCTATATTTCTGTCATCTATTATTGTGGAAAAAGATTGTCAATATTGTGCATCTTGCTATGACATGACATACTACGTTAGAACTTAGAACAATAAATTTTCAAAGGAGAAGTTTATTTATTACAAATTTGTAAATGACAAATTACATGACACTACACTGTATAAAATTCGGTTTATTGAACTATATCCAATAATAAAGGGTAATGTTGCTTATCACAAATCCGTTGTAGTAGTCCTCATTTTCAAATGCAGAAACAGCTACAGGACTTCTGGTTTTAACCATGTTATTGCGGTTTCTCTTCATCTAAGACAGAATGCATCGTCAATCCTCCAACTTAGTTTTCATCTATTTTTGAATAGTAATAACCATTCTAATTTAATCCTCGTAGTTTTAAATCTTCAGAATATTT
This sequence comes from Hippophae gyantsensis, assembly GCA_030763125.1. Classification (NCBI taxonomy): domain Eukaryota; kingdom Viridiplantae; phylum Streptophyta; class Magnoliopsida; order Rosales; family Elaeagnaceae; genus Hippophae; species Hippophae gyantsensis. Next base: position 55,642,962 of record CM061032.1, read on the forward strand.
GTAATTGTATTCGTATCATTTGTCATTCTTATAAACATGTTTATTCTGATAACAAATTATTTAAATCATAGAATAAATTATGCTAAACATTAGATGTTTTTATTTTTAATATTAAAGAAAATATTGAATTATAATATATGGTTATATCATTTGTTGTGAGAACGGTTGCCTTTTATTGAAGTAAATAGAGAGTAAAAATAAACAAATGGTCAACTTGTGAGTTTTTATTGACTCATTTGTGCATTATAAATTAGTTGTAATGGCTGATTTTGAATTTAGAGTAATGTATTAAATATTTTTCCTAACAAGACATTGCCCATGTATTTGTTTTTGTTACTTTAGATTGATATTTGTTTTTGTTACTCGGTATTATTAATTTTCCCATTGTTATTCCTCAATAATAACTCAGTTTAATCTTTTTAAGCCTTTTTTCATAGGAAAAATATTGTTAAGGTTATTCTCTTATAATAAAAATGATATTTAAGTCTTGTATTTTTTATAATAATTTATTTTAAAAAATATTAAAAAATGATTGCATAAAGATAAAGTTATTTTTTTTCGAAAAATTAAAGATTTAAAAAAGTATTAAAAAATAATAAAAATATAAAATCTCACAGAATATAAATATAAGATTAAGTATAATATTTTAATAAATTTAGAATATGTACAATCATCCTCTTTTATTTTTTAACAAATGTCTCGCTATTAAAGTCATTGTAACTCATTTGAATGTATATTTCCATTTTTGTTTTTTTACTTTATATGCATTTATATTTATATAAGTATATTTTCTTCGAAAAAAAAAAAGAATCATTACATTCTTCTGAAATTGGAAATGAAAAAAATGTGTTATTTATCCCATATATATAAATATATATATATTTGGTATGTTAAAGATTCTAACGACTTATTTATCTTATAGATCTTATAGAAAGAAAAAATTAGCTATTAGATATTTTAAAATGAGAGATAATTTTGTAATTATATATTGTAAATTTAGAATAAGAAATCATCACTAAAGGAGAGTAAGGAAACTAAGGAGGAGTAAAGAAATAATCAATGAGAATAATCTTTTAAATTTATGGAGTCTTTATTTCCTTTCTAATATGTTTTTAAGAAGTATAGAAGGGATAGAGAATGATTACATTTTCCTACATCTTTCATAGTTAGTAAACACATATTTGAGGTAGAAATAAATTATAATATAAAACAAAAAACTTATTTTTGTACACATGTATCATAATTTAGTTTTCAATAAATTGGTAAAATAGACAACCTATTGTCAAAAATACATCTTCATATGATGGTTTAAGATCCTAATGATTTGTTTATCTTACAGATCTATGGAGGAAATCATATTTAGTGTTATCGAAAATCGACATCAACAAATAATAATAATAAATATATATTAAAAAGAAAAAAATAATAAAATAAGGGATAATTTTGTAATTACATATTATAAATTTGAAAAATAAAATCAATACTAAGAAGAAGTAAAAGAATAATCAATGAAAATGATCTTCTAAATTTGTGGAATTCTTATCCCTTTTCTATGGTGTTTTTAGAAAGTAAAGAAATCTCAAATGCATCCTTAGTGTAGAAACAATTTGTAATATAAACAAAAACTTATTTTTGTAAACTTATGCTATAATTTAGCTTCATTAAATCTGTAACATAGACAACCTATTGTACAATTTATTACCCCTAAACAAAGCACTAAATCTTAAAGTATAAATATATCCAAGTTATAACTAAAATAGTAACTATACTCTTTAATCACTGTTTAATACTTTTCTTCTCCTCTTCCTCTTTCTTCTCATCTTATTTTTATTAAATTAATTTAAAATTTCATATATAATCTCAATAATATTATAGACGGGATCATCACACCACAAAAAAACTCACAACTATAACCACAATCTATTTGGGCATACTCGTTAGTGTAACATACTCATTGCTATAAATGGGAAAAACAAAACTCATGAAAACAATCACCATATAAAAAATTTACTCATTTAACGAGCAATCAATTATCCAAAAATATGTTCAAAGACATCTTTATTGATACCTAAAATCTTCTTCTTAGATTTCTTAAACTTCATGATATAAAAAGTTTGGGAATTTTTTTCACACGAATACTTTGAAAAAAGGTCATAGGTATGGTTTGTTTTTATTTTTAAAAGAAAATAAAAATGAGGAAATAAGGTTATATAATACAAAATTATTAGAAACTTGTAGAGATGTTGAATAAAATGTATATCTAAGGATTCAAAAATGATATGAAAAAACTATTACTAATTCAAGAGTGAGAAGAGATAAAAATACCACAAATATTTTTAAAATACATATGTTGATCATAGTAAAAATTATATTAAATTGATATATTTTTAAAATATAGATATCACTAAAATACAACATCAAAAATAGAGATAAAAAATATATACCAAAAATAAAATTATAATTCAACTAACATAAAAACCCTTAATTTTCTCTCTTAATTTTTGTTAGAACAGAGTACTTTAATATCCTGTTAAAAAGGCTGAGAATTTAATAGTGTCATAATTTAAAAAGAATAATATCTAATTATAAGATATTATAATTTTTTTAAAAAAATTACTTTTATTTTTAATTATGTGATTTAAATTCACATTGATAAGGGTTAATTTAAACCTACTTTTTAATTTGATAGAAAATAATTTTAAATAAATCTAAATATTTTTAAATGTGTTCCTTAAATTTTTACTAATAATATTATTACATAATTATTCAATTTTTAATAAATTAAACTACAAATAGTTCATAATTTTTTCCAAATAATTCTATATTTTAATAACATTTTGCTTTACATATACTTTACCATAAAATGCGCACAAAGTTAAACACAGTGTCAGAGTATATGAAAAAAGTATCATAGATTGAAAAATAAATACATAAATCACAAAAATATATATTTAATTTTTAAAAAAATTTATTAAAATTAATATTATTAAAATTTATAATAAAATAACACGAAAATAATATTATTGAGCATGATTTAATTAGATTATGTTCAATATTTAATAGATCTAAATGATAATAATTAAATTTAAAATACATTAAATTAAAAGATATTTTTAATAAAATGATATATTAATTTTTTTTATAATTAAAAGGTATGAAATAATTTAAATAGCACATCGGACATAATGTAAATAAATAATTAAACCCTAAAGAAAGGAAGTTTAGTAAAAGGAAGTGAACATGCAATTTCTTTGTAATTCAATTACTCTTTATTTTAAAATATTTATCGTTTGAACTAATATATATGTATGTATATTTTAAGATTTTCAAATCCAATACAGTATAAACACCGTACAAAACATGGAGACCAAGGAGAAACATAAACCGTACAGATTGATCATGTTCTCCACGTGTGCGGTGATCAAGATATCTGAATACAAATTCCGTCTTCTCCCTCCTTGACCTCATCTTCTTTCAAGCTCTGCTACGTACAAACCCCGATAATCTCATTGCCTTTAGCCCTCTCACTTCCCTTTTTATTCAAGTTTCGCGGCAGCGCCTCTCTCTCTCTCTCTCTCTCTAAAGTTCTATTTCTTTCTATCTCTAAACTCTCTCTATTTTCTATTACTATCTCTCTCCAAAACTCTGTGTCTCTGTTTCGGTTTTAATGGTGTTCTTCGCATTTTGCTAAACCCTACGGCCGGTAAGGATCTGAGATCTGTGAATTTAGGAATTCTTATGGTCAGATTAGTTTGAATTTTCCTAATGTGTATGGGAATTTGTTTTCTGAATTTCCAAAGTTTTGTTTGGTTGATTTAGGTAATGTTTTGGTGGTTTTTTCCCTGAATTTTTTCGAGTGTTGTCGTGGTTTAGACTGGTTTTGTCGATTCTCTTAATAGTGATTATTTAGTTTGATGGGTTTTACATTACGTCTTTATTTTGATAAAATTCAATTTGATCACACAAATGCGACGGTGATTACATGGGAAAAAAAGCGCGAATATTTTGAGTGTATGAATCCGGTAGTGTTAGCAAGATTTATTTTGAATTTAAATGTGACGCACGTGTTGCTCTTTTATCTGATTCCAATTTTGAGTCAATGCGGTCAAACTACTTTAGTTCTGTTTGTGATGCTGTATCGAATTTAAAAGAAAGGCTCGCGATGAATGTCTTTTTCCTAGTGCTTATATGCTTCCTTGTTATTCTTTTTAAAAATCTTTTGAAGCTTTTCATAAAAGTAAAAACAGCATCTTTTAAAGATTTCGATCTTGCTGGATTATTGAGCAGTAGTTGAATATGGTACGGGTAGTTAAATTTGGGATGATTGTTGTTATAGGGGGATACTAATAAATTATGCAGTTGATTGCTATACTCTTGTGGTTAGTTGATTGTTTAAGTTGGACTTGGCATTGTTAAACTGGATTTTAATTTATTTATACCTAAATCATGTATCCAGTTTGCTTATGAGCAACTGAAGTTTTTTATAGTCATATTTTGTCAATGGCCCCTCCAAGAAAATCAAGGAGTGTGAGCAAGAGGTATTCGACTCTAAATGAGGCCTCTCCAGAGAATGATGGTGGGAATTCAAACAAAAGCAAGCAACGGGTTAGTCTTGATTTATTTATGTAATTCTTCTTCTTGTTTTTTTTAATGATTTAAAACATGATTTTAGTACTATTCAAATCTTCTGGTTTCCTTTTTGCTTTAACTTCTTAGAAGAAGAAACTGTCAGATAAGTTAGGATCTCAATGGAGCAAGGAAGAGCTCAAACGTTTTTATGAAGCATACCGAACGCATGATAAAGACTGGAAGGAGGTGTGTGGTTATTTTGTCCATATTTAGTTTGTCTTTCAAGATTTTGTAATTTATCTATGAAATCAGCTAATTTATTTCCAGCTTCCAAATAAGTAGTATATTTGTACAATTCTTAGAGTTTTTTTTTTTTGAAGATCCCTTTATCACTTGAGCCACATGTTAACTCACATAATAGTATGCTTTCATCACTAGTCAATTGTTATGTATTGCATCACTTAATTTTTATGTCAATGATTACTCTGGATTTTTAGGTTGCTGCTGCAGTGCGCAACAGAAGTGCTGAAATGGCAGAGGCTCTTTACAATATGAATAGGGTATGTTTGGTCCAGTGATGCCATTTTAATATGTAACTATATTCACTAGTATCTACTCCAGGGTGGCCTTATAGCATTTTTGTCATATGGACATAGCAACTCCTTTGAATTTTAATTTTCAGGCATACTTGTCATTGCCGGATGGGATAGCTTCTGTGGTTGGCCTTATAGCAATGATGACAGATCACTACAACATTTTGGTAAGACTGTAAGCTATGGGCTTTTGTACACTGCTGTTCTTGCTTATTTGGTAAGGAAGCCTTGCATTCTTGAATTGAAATTGGGTCATTTTAGAATAGTTATGAAATTGAAATTAGCTTGTATTGGTGTATGCAGAGTGTATAATTATGATGTGAATCACATCAATTGTATTTGTAAATTTTATCATGTCAATAAGCTGTGGTATTATAAGTGTGTTCAAATTTTAGAAGGAAAAAGCTGAGAATAATTTCAAAGAAAAACGATGAATTAATCTTGTGATAATGCTTCATGGGTGCATGGATAAGTTAAACTAATACCTGTCATTAGCACATAGTAGCAACTAGCAAGCATGTTATAGGAAAAAGTGGACATGATATATATATGAAATGCTTTTGTATGTGCATAGATAACCCACTTCGGCCTTTTTACTGTAACGCATCTGTGTCAGGAATCCAGGATTACTTAAAATGCCATGTGCTTATATCTCTCTCTATATGTTTTGACCTTGATCTATGAGATATATTGGCATCTATTATAAGTTAAACTAATACTTGTCATAAGCACATAGTAGCAACTAGCAAGCTTGTCATAGGAAAATGTAGACATGATATACATTTGTAAATTCTTCCGTTTATGCATAGACAACCCACATCAGCCTCTTTACTGTAACACATCTGTGTTAGGAATCCTGGATTACTTAAAATGTCACTTGCTTATCTCTCTATATATGTTTTGACCTTGATCTATGAGATATATTGGCATCTATTACATACAAATGTGTTTAGATCTTTTGTAGAAATTCAATTATTTCATGGCTGAAATGGCAGGAAGGAAGTGATAGTGACCGAGAGAGCAACGATGCTTCTAGAATTTCTAGGAAACCTCAGAAACGTAAGCCTGGTAAAGAGCAACCCAGCATTTCAAGAGATATTTTCCAGTCCCATGCTTCTAACCATGGATGCCTATCATTATTGAAAATGAAACATTTTGACGGTAAATTACCTTCCTGTTTGGAATATCGTATCAGGAGCTTTTACTGTTGTTTATCAATTTGTTATTCTTTATAGCATTTAGTTGTGCTTCTTGTCTTTTTGATACCAATGATGTTGCTCAGGATAAACGTTCTTGTAGTTGTAGGTACAATTACTTGAAAAAATTCAATTTACTATTAAATATTTTCTATCAATTGGTACTTTTTTCATAAAATTTGTTCAATCAACTTTTCATGTTAGTTTCAGGCCAAATTGAAAACAATTGAAAATTTACCCCATGTGCTTTATACATGACAAACATTCAAGGTATTTTCATCCGTCCATCTGAGTAGTCACATGTGGTAATTTTTTTTCCTTTCCAATTTTGCTGGAAAAACTAACTTGAAAAGTTGAGTGAAACAAATTTTATGAATAAAAGTACTAAATTGATAGAAATTTTTTTAAGGTAGTAACTGAATTTTTTTTTCATATTGAAGTACCTACAAGAACATTCACCCTATTGCTTACAACGAAGTCAAGTCAAGTAGAATTGTAAGGGGGGATCAGGTATATATTCAACCTTGTTTAGAAAAAGTGAAGTAAATCCAGTTCACTGGGTTTTATTATATTTAGCTTCAATACTAGAAGCAATGTTCGTGCTAGAAAGGTGAAATGCACGAACCTGTACAATTATTGTAAAAAGAGCCAAATACAGACGAGGGAGTAAATCTGCATGCCAGATTGGAATAAATAAAAGATTGTGCAAATGCTGTGATGATCATGCGTGTTTTTAGTAGGATGCTCATTTATTAGTTGAAAACAGTAGTAAGGGATTCTCTAACCTTCTTAAGGATAATTTCTTTTTGGTGTTCTAAATGTTAGCCAATTTTTTTTAGCCATGGTGTGTAACTAATGGTCGATGATTTTGTTTGGTGTAAAGCTGGCAAGTTAGTAGATTTGATTGAAAGTGCTGTAGGAACAGCCATAAAATTGATATATCAAACTTGGTATTATTTTGACAAATGTTTTTTTTAGTATTATGACAACTGACTTCATACTTTTTGCTGGCAGTAGACACTTCATAGCGTCCATAATATTTCTAATTAACTAGATTTAATTATAAAAATGGTTGTCTTGCAAGTACTAGTAGCTTTTTCTTGCAGTGTGCTTTCAGATTTATCAACTGTGTTGAATTGCATGCATGAAGGCATTAGAATGGATCCAAAATATCTGCCAATGCTCTGCAGCTAAGCTGATAATATGTTTTTATGCAGTGCTATATTTTTACAAATTATAACAGGCTGATCCACTACTGGAGTCTGACTTTTTTTAATCATTAGGTGGTCAGCCTCGTGTAGTTGGGAAGAGGACACCTCGTTTTCCCGTTAAGAAAGATTATGCTGAAAATTATGGTTTGCCATTTAAAAAGAACCGGAAATTAGAGAATGATAAGGACGATGAAGTTGTGCACGTGGCAGCATTGGCATTGACAGAGGCTTCACAAAAAGGAGGCTCACCTCAAGTTTCTCAAGCACCATACAGAAGGACCAAGCATGTCAAATCCTCATCTGTTCAGAACCAGGAAAGGATGGTATACAACTGTTCCCTTGTATTTGAGTGTAGTGCTTTTCTTGTTGTTGCACTTGTCTTTTCTCTCTTTTTCTTGTTTTTATCTAAAAGGGGTTACTTTTGAAATTTTCCCCCTTTGATGTTATTTAGCACCCACAATCAGAGGCTGCTTGTGTAAAGCCTCATCATGCTTCCGTTGATGATGATTGGTATGAAGGTAGTAAAGGAAGCAGAGGAGCTGAAAATGGCGATTATGACAATGATAATAAGTCCTTGTTGGCTATGGAAGATGTGGGTACAGTTGACATTTATGGAATGGTGAAGAAGTTTTATAGAAAGAAAGAGAAAGTTGAAGATACTCATGACAATATTCATGACAAGCAGTCTGACGATGGTGGAGAAGCCTGCAGTGGCACTGAAGGACTTAATGCCAGTGCTCTAAAGGGTAAAGTTGACATTGATGTTTCAAATGCAAAAGCTGAGCGGTTTTCTCCTTCAGGTCAAAGGAAGAGAAGCAAGAAACTGTTTTTTGGAGGTACAATTTTTACATTAGTTTCTAAGTTGTAAAAATTTTCTACCATACTTTACTTGCTCAATGCAGCTTTTCATTACTTGAATATTTTTTTGGTGACATGTTTTTATCCTGATCGCAACTTTCACTGATGGTATAACATCTTCTCTTCTTCTAGAGTATCCTCAGTGCTTTTCATGGGACTTTTATCAATGTCATTAACCCTTCTTTCTGCTGTCCTGAGCTTAACTGCACAAATTCTAGTTTGACACTTTGGAGTCAAAGCCAGTAGAAAACTAGATATGGAGTGAACCAAATATAAAAGGATAGATAAGGGAAGTAGAAAGCATTTCCATGCTTGTTATCTGTTCTGAAACAAATGTGGCCTTCATAATTCTTAGTTCTATTCCCCCCTACTCCCCTCAAAAATAAAAACAAAATAAAAAAATTAAAATTAAAATTAAAATAAAAAATTCAGCTTTTATGCATTGCACTACAGAGAAATTATTTTCAAAAGGAGATATATAGTGCATCTCTTATGTTTTTTCCAGGAGAGAATATACTGTATCTCTTATATTTCCAACATGAATTGCTTGTCCTGTTTCTGCAGTTATATGCTTGCAGTCAGCTATCTCTATTTTGATTTGCTTCAGATTTTAGGAAGTTAGCTCTGTTTCTAACAATGTATTGATCTTGCTCGTTGTTCTTCATGTTCAGATGAATTAAGTGCTCTACAGACACTAGCTGATTTGTCTCTGATGCCAGAAACTACACTGGAATCTGGTAAGCTTTTTCTAGTTCTTGTCTATTAAAAATAATAAATACAAAATATTTCGTTTCCTTATTAGTTTAGGAGTAATAAATTAGAATATATTGTTTCTTTATTTATGGTTTATTGTGTCACTAGGGTTTTGGTGTCATTGGTCTTATGATATATCTCAATGTAGAGAATGATACCAAAGATCTGTATTTCTTTATAAACTCTCCCGGTGGATGGGTAATACCCAGAATAGCTATTTATGATACTATGTAATTTGTGCGACCAGATATACGAACAGTATGTACAAGATTAGCTGCTTCAATGGGATCTTTTATTCTGGTCGAAGGGGCAATTATCAAATGTCTAGCATTTCCTCACGCTTGGTGCCAATGAGTTTTTTAATTTGAGAGACAAAAAGAGGACTATGCCTTTGCGCTATATGAATATTGAGTAATAATAGCATGATACTTTGAATTCAATATGAGAATTTGATTTTTCAAAAAACTTACATTATATATCGAAGGGGTAGTATGAGATAAAGGCCAATTCGATTTGATCTATTGGGAAATCCCTTTCAACATCACAATTTTTTTTTGTTTTGAGCTCTTAACAATACAATATTTATGTTATGAAAGAATATGAAAATCATATTATTTTGATTTGAAAAAAGATTTTGGGATTACTAAATAACATACGAAATAAATATATAAAGCAACGGAGCCATTATAGTCTTTTTTTTATACTAAAAAAAAAGGTGGTTGTGGGATCATTTATCTATGTGAATCTGATGTACTTTAATATCCATTTTCTTCGATGGAAGGTAAAAAAAAGGAAAAGTGAGCTTATCTATAAATAGGTAATGTATTCTCTAATATTTATCAATGAAATAACCTAGTCCTTTTTTCGTTTTTTTCATCCTCTTTACTATGCTTGATTTCTCAACATGGTATCACATCGGTTTGATCCTAAACATCATCTTTAGTCTTTTTCTAAACCTTAGTCGTCATTTGCCGACTTCCTCCATGGCTTGATCTGAATGGTTCTTTTGTCCTCAATTCCCTCATATTTGGAATAAAGGTCTACTTTTAAAAAGAAAAAAAATTCTTAGTTTCAGATATTGGAATTTAATGCTCCAATTTTTCTTATCTGTTACAAGCATATATTATTGTTAGTTGGTTTGTTTCTCTTGTTTTGGTTAATTTCTATGAGTATTTATGATTGAAGAAACTATTTGTTTTAATTGGATTTAATCGTATCGCTTTTTACTCCTCTGCCCATAAAAAATGGGTTCTCTGTCTCTGAATTTTATGTGGGTCTACTTTGTTGACCTCTAACCCACAAGAATCCTCTACTATGATAACTCTATGGGTCTATTATTTGTGTGTCCCAACCCAAGAGTTAATTTTTGTGATTGATTACTACTCCAATTACTTCTTCGTGGTTATCCTCAACAAGAGGTAAACCCACAAGAATCCTCTATTATGATAGCTTTATGGGTCTCTATTATTTGTGTGTCCCAACCCAAGAGTTAGTTTTTGTGATTGATTACTACTCCAATTACTTCTTCGTGGTTATCCTCAACAAGAGGTACTACCAAGACATGCATGTATGACCATAACTAAGTTAATCCTCTAGTACTCGTCACCCTGCTCAACCCAACAAGAAGGGTCTCTTCTCACTTCAATGGTGACTATCCATTTTCTCATTTAATTATTATTAGTATGGTTTGTAATTGTCTAAGCTAAACATAGATAGTATCCATGTCTGACGGGAAGTGTTGGAAATAATAAATGGTAAATATTGTGTTTCTTTATTAGTTTAAGAGTAATAAATTAGAATATATTGTTTCCTTATTTATCTGTTAGGGTTTATTTTGTCACTGGGATTTTGGTGTCTTAGTCTACTTATAAATAGGTAATGTATTCTCTAATATTTATCAATGAAATAATAATGTCTTTCTTCCATTTTCTCATCTTTCTCTCTACTATGTTTGATTTCTCAACATGGTCTATTTTCTTGAGGGTTAGCATCCCTTCGAGCTTCTTTCCCCTTGTTTTCACTATCCATGATGAAGATAAAGTGATAGAAAAATTTGAATCATGAAGGTTTTTAAGGGTCATAACAGGAAAGTTGAAAGCCTCTATAGTTATTTTACAATTGTGGATATAAAAAAAGTAGACCGAATCAAATAAAAAATGCCAATTACTAATCTTAAAGTAAAATTACTAAAAAGTATATACTGTAATTTTGAGTTTTGTTTATGGTATGTAATAGCTTAATTTGAATTAATTAAAGATTTGTTTAAAAAGATTTTTAGGGGAGATGGTGAGTTGGATGGACTCATGAAATTAATAATTTAGCTTGGCATTTGAGTTTCAGTTATTTACAAGTGTTTGCAATGTTGTTGTAGTTACTTAGTCCTGGAACTTATTCACATTTATCTCCTAGAAATTTTCTTTCTATTGTTGTTTTCATTTCTATTACATTTTTTTGGATTTAGAGTCATCTGTCCAGTTGAGGGAAGAAAGAACTACTCTTAATATGGAGGATAAATGTAATATGCCTGAAGCTACTTCAACAAGCCAAGCCCGAAACAGAAATAAATATCCAGGGCCAAAACGTAAAGGGCTCCCGTCAATATCTGGAGTAGAAGCTACTGACTCTAGAAAATCCAAACTTGGAAGAGACTCATCCATCGGTTTCAATATTAACTCTGAGGCAGAACAACGGCTTCAGTCAGCCACCATAGCATTGAAAAGAAAGCGGAAGTCCTCGGTACCAAAGGTAAACATAATTGATATTATTTTCTCCCTGTGGACTGTCTCCCTGTCTCTCTAATCAGTGATATCTAGTTTATGAGTTAATTGGCAAATAAACTCAACTCTTTAATCAAGTTACAGATATCAAGTGGTGAAGCTAATCTGGACAATCACGTGACTGAACCATTAATAATTGAGGTATGCGAGTTGTATTAGTTGCACTGACTTGTTTCTTAGCTTTGCTTGTTGGGCAATTGTCTTGTGCATCATATTTTAGATTGATGATTTCAAGCTCTGCTTCCCTCCACTTGTCTTCTTTCAGTTTGTTTTGGTTATTGTAACTATTTTGGAAGTATGGTTAGCACAATATGATAATAAGATCAGTTCTCTTAAATGCAGCTTGTTCAAATCCACAACTTCCCCCCTCCCTGCATAGTTAATGTGTTAGCAAGCAAATTTGGCATATGCATAGATAGACATATGCAACAGAATCATTAAAGTATACCTATATTAAGTAGTTTCTGCAATTAGGATGTGGTGTTGAGTTCTGCTTCACGTAGTGAAGGCAATTTATCCTTCTCTTTCAGTAACTGCTCTAACATTGCTGTTTTTTTATCCATGTTATTGTAGACATTTTATGAGAAAGAGAATAATCCAGCTATTAAGGGTAAAAAAGCCAGCCAAATAGCTAATTTTTCGAAGCAATGGAAATTGGTTGGTTCATCTGAAGGTTCTATTAATAGTGATCATAAAAGAATAGGAACTGACTTAAAGTTAACAACTGCTCAAGTTCCTGATACGAGCCAAGTCAAATTACCAACAAAAAGAAGTAAACGTAAAATGTATCTACCCCATTCCTTGCCCATTAAAGATGTGAAATCTTCTGAAAATATATGCAAAGAGCAACTTCATAAATGCTCCAACATAATGAAGGTAAGTTTATGATCTCATTCTCAAGTTTGTATTTGAAGTTAAAGCTATAGGAAGCTAAAACCAAAATAATGCTTTTCTTGTTTTATATGCAGGAAAAGCTTTCTTGTTGTCTGTCATCATATTTGGTTCGAAGATGGTGCACATTTGAGTGGTTCTATAGTGCAATAGATTACCCTTGGTTTGCCAAGAGGGAGTTTGACGAGTACCTAAATCATGTTGGACTGGGGCATATCCCAAGGTTGACCTGTGTTGAATGGGGTGTCATTAGAAGGTGTGCTTTTTGAATGACATGCATGAAAAATCTGGTGCTAGAAAACTGTTTTTAGAGATTAGAACATTGAGAATGATAAGAAAACATGTATGACTTTGCATTTTATTTTAAAATTCAGTTCTCTCGGCAAACCTCGGAGGTTTTCTGAAAATTTTCTTCGCGAAGAGAGGGAGAAACTCAAACGGTACCGGGAATCTGTTAGACAACATTACACTGAACTCCGTAGAGGTTCTAAGGATGGACTTCCTACAGACTTAGCAAAGCCATTATCGGTTGGACAAAGAGTAGCTGCCATTCATCCCAAAACAAGAGAAGTTCACGACGGAAATGTGCTTACCGTTGATCATGACAGATGCAGGGTTCAATTTGACTGTCCTGAGATAGGAGTTGAGTTTGTCATGGTACTGGATTCCTTTTGCATTAGTATACATTTCTCTTTTCGAAAATTTGAACCTTGTTTTGAAGGTTCCTCATGCTTGAATATTTAATTTTAGATGCTACTTTATATAGTTGGTAATATGTTAGTCAGTATAATTATTTGTTGCTCTTCTACTTGCCTTCTCATGAATTCTCTACGTATCGTGAGATAACATTGAATTGCTAATTATGATACTGTATCAATATGATGCCAATATCATGTAATCAACAGATATCAGAAAGTCTGACTCTTGTCAGTTTTATAAAAGATGCACATGTCTTTGCTTTTGTTTTCTTGTTCGACCAGTTTCATATATGTTTAGTTAAGCTGTAAGAGAATAAGTAACTGCACCATTGATCAGCCCTTATCTTTTTTTTTAATAATAATGAATGAAATGTGGGCATTTTTCTTTCAGGATATTGATTGCATGCCAATAAATCCATTTGATAATTTGCCTGAAGCTTGTAGGAGACAGAATATTGCCTTTGACAAATTCTCTTCTACAACCAAGGAGCTACAAATGCAAAATAGTCTAAATTTTGGAGGTAGTATGATGTTTGCTTCAAGTGGATATCAGGAGAAAACACCCAACTCCATAAATACCATGACAAAGCATGGAAAGGTCAGACTGTACTGAAAATCTCAATAGTTCAATTGGAATTGACTGCCCGTTTCAAGTTATGTTCTTTCTCACATTTTTCAACTTTACTGTAATTTCTTTTCTTTTCATTATGGAATCCTTTTTTATTGTTTGCAAAACTACAATTACATTTTTATTTGTTCAGGTTTATGAGACAACAGTTATTGGTCATTGCATGAAGATATTTTATTATAAACTTGATTATCTGTGTTATAATAAAAAGAATTAAAATATTATCATTTTTCTTATAGAATAGGATCCATAATTGGAACTAAATGGAAACCTCTAAGTATTGTTTATTAGCAGGTCATCACAATGTTGGAGGACATTGGCTATCAGTATTGTGGTTGAAATTTACTTTCAGATTTGACTCTTTTTTTTTGGCTGTCATTTTATGGACTTTGGCATCTAAAATGAGTTTGTTGTCTTAGTTCAATCTGAAAAGTACATAAATAATGATGGGTTTTCGCTTAGGAAGCAAATAAATTTTACTATTAGTGTTCGAAAGTATAGAATGATATGAACATAAATATTGGCAACTTTCTTATTTCTACAAGCTTAAGCTTTTAGCAATGGCGATTAATCATCATTCGAACATAGTATTACATTATGGTGTTAGAGTACATTCTAAGTTTAATTTTCATGACGATCCTGGAATGTTTTACTTTCATAGACTGATTCTTATTGTTGGATTATACCAAATTGACCTTATTTTTTCTCAAAAACAATTATGCACAGGATGACACCGCTCTTTCCAGGTCACAACTAAAAGGTGCAGTTGCTGATGTTGGTGGGGCACATAAAACGTCTTATAATCAACCCGCCATGATGGAAAACAGTCAAGCCCGGGAAGCTGATATACGAGTTCTTTCTGAGATGACTCATGCCCTTGATAAAAAGGTCATAAATGATTATCATGCCATTCATTATAATTTTATGTAATTGATATTAGTCTCATACACTTTTTCCGGTTTATTGTTTCTTTCTTGCATTTATCTGTCTTCTCAGAGCGTTTTAAGCCATTTTCCATACTAAGACTCTTGGTAAGAATGCTTAAAATATTTAGCCCCCTATTTTCTATGGATTTCACATACGGCTTTTGGTTATTTTAGATAAATTTATGAAATTGCTGAGAAAATTTTAAGACCTTAGAATTGAACATGGAAAAACCAGTCTCCGAACTTGCTCATTTTGAACTTCTGTGTACTTGACCAGACATGCCTATGTTGATATTTGTTTTTGGTTAATTACTTTGATATTTCCTCTTGATAAAGATGATTAACTCATTAATCTAAGATTTTTGGACTACAATGGCTTTATCTTTTATTTTGGACATAGGAAGCGCTTCTGATGGAACTTAGGAACACCAATAATGAAATACTGGAAAACCAGAATGCTGGAGACAGCTCTTTTAATGATTCTGAACCCTTAAAGAAGCATTATGCCACAGTACTTGTACAGCTAAAGGAAGCCAGTGGCAAGGCATGTGGCTTCCATAATTATATATCAACGGTCATAGCTGTTTCACATTATGATCTTGTGCCTTGGCAGTCTCTAACCATTGATCAAATGCTCTACATGCAGGTTTCCTCAGCTTTGCTTAATTTGAGGCAACGTAATACATTCCCAGGAAACTCCTTGTCATTGTTCAAGCCTCCAGCCACTCTCTCTATGCATGATGGTCTGCCATGTTCGTTGGATAAATTCTCTGTTTCTCAAGAGTCAGGATCTAGTATTGAAATTGTTAACAGATCAAGATTAAAAGCACATGCAATGGTTGATGCTGCTATACAGGTATACAAACTTCTATGCTCTTCAATATTTGTGTTTGTTCTAATGGTTACTATGAACCATAGGTTCCGTTTTCTTCCATCGTATCTTGATCAATGTGTGGTTTTGCAGTATAGTTGCTGAACTGTCATTTCATCGTATACAGTCCAAAAGTAATTATATGTTGAATTTCAGTGTAATTTCTACCTAGTGACAATTAACCTAAGGTAGTTGTTGAAATCTCTGATTTGTAGCAGTAATGATTATGGGCTGATTTGGGGCAGAAATAGGGGATTTGAAATTATGTTAATATTAAGAATTTAATTAGGTGATATTATTTTAATAAATTAGAATATTTAATTTCTTTTTTCATTTGTGCAAATTAAACTATAAATTACTTGATAGTCTTGTCCAAAACATATAATGAAAAATACAGAAGAACAATTTGTTCTTAATTCTATTTTATTCTACATGGTATCAAAGTGTTAGTTTAAAATCCAATAATAACTGATTCAATAGAATCAGAGACTATAGCTGAAAATACCCAAATGGAAACAAAAATCACATATGCCATGAATTCCAATGGATTTGATAACACTTTATTCCAATTCACTGTTGAAAATTCAACGGCAAAAACTACAGAAAATGGGCACAATTTTTCAAACTTGTTAGAAACTAGAAAGGAAAAAATGAGATATCTGACGGGGGAAACGACAAAACCCGCTTCAACCAACGCTTAGCGGTAGAGTTTTTAGAATTCAATGGTGATTGCATAGCTTGTCAATTCCATGCTATTAGCAATAGGAAAAACATATCTTTTCCTACCCACAACAAAAGATGAGTGGGAAGCTGTTAAAAAAACCTACTAAAATGGGGAAGATTTCTCACAAATCTTCGAGATAAAAACTCGATTATAGAAAATGAAACAAGGAGAAATGGGTGTTATCGGATATTACATGGAAATTTGTACCCTCTAGTAAGAACTTGGCCTCGGTTTTGAAGAGGAGTCGGAATGTGCCAATGTCAACACCCATTATTGGAGAAAAATTGAAACTGAAAGTGTTTGAATATTTGGCTGGTCTTGCTTGAGAGCTTGTTGATATTCATGGGAGGATATTTGGCTGACTACCATTGCCCTCCATCCGTGAAGCCTTTGTCGAAGTTAGGCAAGAAGAAAATCGACAGTGAATCATACTTGAAGGCGGCACAAGCAGCGATGTTTCCTCCTCAATTTCTCGCGATAGTCCCTCTATAAATCACAAAAGCTCTCAGCCCTAATGTCTAATTTGAACCTAAAGGGGCTGGGGATATGGGTTGTCTGATTGGAAGAATAGGAGTGGAGTGTCTGATGGGCATAATGGTGGAAATGGGCTGAAAATTCATTCTCAAATTCTTGGTCCAATTCGAGAAGAATTATTGAATAATGTTAGTCCAAATTCTATTATTTCTAGAAATGGGCTTGGGCCTTCTCCAACTTATGGACACCAAACAGATAATGGGTCGTATATGGGACATTTATGGAACCCAAATAGGAAACGACTCAAATTCATAAGAGAGAATAATTTTTTGTGAACATTGTCGTAAGTCTGGGCATTCCAAAAATACATGGTGGGAAATTCATGATAAACTAGTAGATTGGAAACCAAGACAAAATAGGGCATGAAGTTACTAGACTTCAATTGATCTTCAAAAACCACATAATAACCCAAGTTTAGGAGGAACATTTAATCCAAAACAATTGGATCAACTTTACAAACTATTCTTTAATGCACACAATTTCAGTCAATTATCTATCTCATCAGCTATCGTAGTCTACAAAGGTAATTATTTAAGTACACTTGTTTACCATTTCCTGAACCAAAATCCAGTGAATCACGGATTTTGGTGCGTCAAATTACATGACTAATGCGTATGATTTATTTATTTTACTCACCTTGTGTTGGAAATTTTAAAGTTAGAATTGTAGATGGATCTCTTTCATCTATTGTTGGAAAAATAGTGTTCAAATTTTAGATTTTATCACTCTCAAATCTATTCTCCATGTTCCAAACCTATCTTGTAATCTTATATCTATTAGCTAACTTACTAAATTTTTTGCATTTTTTTGCATTTTTTTGCATTTTTTTAAGACCTATTATTGGGGAAGACGATTGACAATGATAGAAAGTGAATGGTTGTACTACTTTGATGAGATTAAAGTAAGTGAATATTGTTTGATTGCTGTGTGATTTTGTTTCTGTTCCTAAGACTAGTGAGATTTTATTATGGCACTATAGGATGAGTCATCTCAATTTTCAGTATTTGAAACACTTATTTCCTTCTATATTTATGAATAATAAAACATTTGATTTTCAGTGTGAAACTTGTAAATATGCCAAACATTAATATACCTCATTTTCAAAATTTCATTATAAACCTTTTAAGCCCTTTTTTATTAATTCATAGTGATGTATGGGATCCTTCTTGCATTCCAAATCGTACCAACAATAAATAGTTATATTTATTAAATATCATACTTGAATTCGTTGGGTTTACTTGTCAAAAGAGAAAACAGAGGTTCGGAATGTGTTTATTGGTTTTTACTTAATATATAAACCCAATTTCAAACACAAATCTACACTCTGAAATGATAATGGCATTGAGTATTTCAATCATATTCAAAAATATGGGATTATACATCAAAGTTTTTGTGTTAAAATTCCCCAATAAAATGGGTAGTCGAACGAAAGAATAGGCACCTTCTCGAAATATCTTGAGCCTTAATGTTTACTTCTAATATACCCAAAAGATATTAGGGCGATACCATTTTAATTGTTGCATATATGATTGATCAAGTTCTTTCTTTTAACACTTCACTTCAAAAATTATAGATTTTCTTTCCTATATCTTATCTCCAGTTTGTCTCCAAAAGTGTTTGGACGCACTGTCTTTATTCATGACTATTTCGAAGGTTGAATCAAACTAGATCCAAAAGTTATTAGTTGTGTTTTCATTGGATATTTCCCTACTCCAAAGAGAGACAAATACTATGATCCCACTACATACAGGACATTTGTTAGTCTTGTTACATTTTTTGAAAACTTTCCCTATTATCAAATGTTCTCTCCTCCTCAGGGGGGAAGGATCTAAGTGAGGATAGTTTTTTGGTTATTACTTGAACATTACTCTTGCGCGAGATAATGATGAGTCACATAATCTAATCAACGAAACTAATACTGATTTCAACCATACTTCACCATCTCACACCCCTTTGCCTTTTAGAAACTTGAACTTAGGGGAGAAACAGAAAACAATATAACAAAGAGATAATCACTTATTCACGGAGATCGAATTTGAAATATAGGTAGCACTTACTTGAAGCACCAAATGAGTCAGAACCAATGGTAGATCTCGATATTCATCTTGTTTTCAGATAAATCTGAGTTATTTATTACTCTTAGAAAACAAATACGAACTTGTACTCTTTATCCCATATCGAGATTTGTCTCTTATAGAACTTTGTCTGATTTTTGTGCTTTTGCTGCTAACCTTGACAGAACAAAGATTTCCAAAAACATTCATAAAGCCTTAGATGTTTCTGAGTGGGGAGAAGTTGTCATGGAAGAAATAAGAGCTCTTAGAAAAAAAAAGTGAAACTTGTGATGTTATTGAACTACCAAAAGGAAAGACTCTAGTTGGGTGTAAATGGATTTTTTTAATAAATATAAGGTTTGATAGAACAATAGAAAGATACAAAACCTGTTTGGTTGTAAAAGGTTTTACACAAACTTATGTATTTGATTGCATTGAGACATTTACATTTGTGGAAAAATTGAATACAATTCGAGGCCTTTTATCTCTAGCACCAAATTTGGAATGACCTTTATACCAATTGGACATAAAATATGCCTTCCTAAATGGAGAATTAGAGGAAAAAGTCTTCATGATCATACCACTAGGTTTTTGTAAAGGAGAGAATATCGTATGTAAATTAAAAAAATAACTCAATGGATTCAAACAATTACCTAGAGCATGGTTCGATAAATTTACAAAGGTAATGAAAAAAGCAAGGGTATTAGCAAGAACAATCAGATCATGCTCTGTTATTTGACACATTGGAAATGGAAAAAAAACATTGTTGATAATATATGTGGATGATATAATCACGATTGGGGACGATTTAGAAGAAATCAAGAGATTGAAGAAAAACTTGGCTACAAAATTTGAAATTTAAGATTTGTGATAGATGCGGTGCTTCGTAGGTATGGAAATTGTAAGATAAAAAAAAATACATCTTCGATCTCTTCTTCGAAATTGGTATGTTTGGATGCAAACGAAGTGACAATCTAATTGAAGTAGGAAAATAAGGATGAAGATATTGGAAGACCAGTGAACAAAGATAGATACCAGAGACTAGTAGGAAAACTAATATATTTGTCTCACATTAAACCTGATATTGCATTTGCAATAAGAGCAAGTCAACACATGCGCTCTCCAAAAACTCACTTAGAAGTAGTTTACAAAGTTTTTACGTATTTTAAAAGGTTTCTAGGTAGAGGTTTATTTTTTAAGAAAAATGAAACCAAAGACAGAGAAGTTTTTACTGATGTAGCTTGGGTTGGTTCAGTAGGAGATAGAAAGTCTACTACAGGGTATTGTACGTTTGCATTCGAAAACTTAGTAACTTGGAGAAATAAAAAACATAATGTTGTTGTTAGAAGTAGTGTTGAAGTTGAGTTTAGAGTAGTTGCATAGCGAGTTTATGAAGCTTTGTGGTTAAAGAAGTTGTTAAAAGAACTTGAAGTTGGGGTGAAATCTCCAATTAAACTTCATTGTGATAATAAAGCAGCCATAAATGTATCTTTAAATCTAGTTCAACATAACAGAACAAAATATATGGAAGTGGACATAAATTTCATCAAAGAAAAAGTTTACGATGTCATTATTTGCATGACCTATGTTCCTATAAATGAGCAAACTTTAGATATTCTCCAAAGGATTTTTTCAACATCACAAGTTGGATATAATCAACATCTATAATCTAACTTGAGGGGAGCGTTAAAATCCCTCATTTATAGCAGTAATGATTATGGGCTTATTTGGGGTGGAAATAGGGGATTTGTTATTATGTTAATATTAAGAATTTAATTGGATGGTATTATTCTCATAAATTAGAAAATTTAATTTTTTTATTTATTTATGCAAAGTAGATTATAAATTACTTGCTAGTCTCGTACAAAACATATAATGAGAAATACAGAAGAATAATTTATTCTACAGTAGTACTGTCTTTGGGTCAAAAGGTAGTACTCTGTTGATGGGTTGTTCATGTAGTTTTTGGGGCTATTACAGTGTTATCTTTTCAATCTAGGCAAACATTTTGCCTTCAATTTTTCGTTCCCTAACAGTCCACACTGGTCCCTGAAAGTCCACACTAGTCCCTGAAAGTCCACACTAGTCCAAACAGTGAAAGTGTCTGATAAGACATTCTCTTGTTTTCATTGCAGGCCTATACTTCAAGAATAGAAGGAGACAATGCCTTTTCTAATATCAGAGAGGTTCTTGATTCTATTGACAATAAATCAATGGCATCCATCTTTAGATTACCATTAAACAGGTCTCAAGGGCAAGTCAATGGAAATTTAGGTAATCGGAATCATCCGACTTCTGTTGCACAAGAGCCTTTACATGCTAGTAACTCATCTGGTTCTACTTCACATATCGGTCCTGACAAAAACGAGGCACAAATTCCTTCAGAGCTTATCACTACATGTGTTGCTACTTTGCTAATGATACAGGTAACTTCAGATTTTATTCTAACGTATGTGCATTTGAGAAATACACCACCCTCTGGATTTACATATATCATTATGAATATGGATTCTCATTTTGCTTGCAACTAGGGGTGGCAAACATGTCAATTAATCTAATCAGGTTCGTGTCGTGCTATCGGGTCATACTTTTTTGATCATGTCTGATCATCATGTCCGTTGACAAATGAGCAAAATAACGTTTTATTCCTGGTTTATTAGGAAATATGAATGACCATTAAGAACATAGAATATTTAGTGATTGATTCCTGCTAGAAAATTGTGTCGAGATTTCCATCCATACCTGCAATGTTGATTCATGCTTTTTAGGCTTAGTTTAATGTGTGTTAACGTGTAATTCACTTACAAAGAGATATTCTTCTCTCCCCCTCTTTTTTTTGTTTTATTCTCTCTCCCCCTCTTTTTTCTTATTTTCTTGTGAGAAGAAAATAAAAGCAATTATGTTGAATTACAATTCTCATTTGCTATACGCAGACGTGTACAGAACGACAGTATCCACCAGCCGATGTTGCTCAAATATTAGATTCTGCCATGACAAGTTTTCATCCATGCTGCCCTCAAAATCATCAAATATACACGGAAATACAAACTTACATGGGTAGAATTAAGACCCAGATATTAGCACTCGTTCCAACTTGATGTTTCATGACCCATGTCAGCAATTGATTCAATCTTTAAGATATTATAAACCTAAGCTTTGCTGATCAGCATTTACTTGATGCAATTTGACTCAAGGATGGTTGTTTCGTGGTTCATATGAAGCATCCTAATAAGTTGTAGCAGCTTGTAAATATGATCAATATTGGATCTCTAGATTGTAACCTAACTCTAGTAGCATCCCCTTATCTTCTTTGTACAAATATTTTTAGCTCAACAAGAAGCAATTAGAATTGAATCTGATGACACGGTAATTATAATTTCATTGAGTTGTATTTTCGTAACAAGAAAATATTTTTGAATTAGTAGGTTGTGATTTTTACATTTGTTATTGCATTCACTTGTCAGCGACCATACAGAGGAATGTAACTCTTAATGGGAAAATTTTATGTATGTTGCTATCCCTATTACAATTACACTGTAACTACATTTCGACATAAATAAATTACTCACTTTAATATCGATATCCGTATTTATATATCTATAAAAAAATTTACATTTAGGTGGGGTTTGTGCTCCAAGAATTACTCTAATTAATGTGCTAAATGAAAAGAAACTACGGGGGACTACTTGGGTGTGTTTATTATAAAATGATTAAATCAAAAGAGGTCTTAGTTAAAAGTAGTGATATATAAAGATGGGAAATGATTTAATTTTATAATGATCTGAATCGATTTGTTTTGATAAATAGATATTTAAAATCTGATTTGAAGTATTTCATTTTTTTATAATTATAAATAGATTAATTGTATTGAAAAGATCAATGGATATTTATGATCTTATTTGAATTATTTCATTTCTTTCATTTTTTTTATAATTATAACATTATTCGATTTGATGTATCACATATTTTAGATTTATAAATGAAAAAAAATAAAGAATATTATATATTTAAAGATAATATTTTTTTAATTTTTAAGAAAAAAAATTTCTTAAATTATGATAAATAAAGATAATATTGATTATAATAATATAATAATATAATTGAATCTTTTGATATTGTATATGAATCATTATCCTATCAGATTCGAAAATAATTTGTTTTGATTCGATTCAAAACGATCACATGAGTATCTTTAGCCATTCTTATTAAAAGTGATTTTGAGTGAATTTATTATTCAAACCCACTTTTCCCTGATCACTCGCCTTGCATAGCTAACTTGGATCAGCTGTAGAAGGCGAAGAAACCATATTGGACAGCTATTTCCTGTAAGATGAACTGGTCTCCTGATTGGACTTGAATCCTTGGCAAGTAACATACTTGGCATATTGAAATATAAATGGTTAGATTGTGTAAGGAGCCACGGAATCATTTCATGGAGGTTCAATAGGAATATATCAATTGGAGGTTTGGATGTTTTTTTCATGAACCGTCATAAGTTCAGTAAGAAAGTACCTAACCTCTTTACAGAAAGCACTAGTTAAAAAAAGGGGAAAGTGAGGCATTTTTGGAATTTAATAAAAAATATAATATAAAAATAAAAAGTAATGCTTAAGGTAATAATTTATTTAAAATTTCCCTAAACATGATTTAGTATTTCTATGCATAATGGGCTGAAGAAACTCAAAAGAGCAATTGATAAAATAGTGCTTGCATTTCATACTGCAATATACCAACTTTATTATACTTTTTAAAACAATTTATCTTTAGGAAGTATTCACCCAAAAAAATAATAACAATAGAATATTTTTTAAATTAATTTAAAACCATTTAAACTAGATATTATTTTTATTGTTATAAATTTTAAGGTGTTATTTTTTTATAATTTTTCAAAATTATATCACTTCTCTTCGTATGTTTTCTCCTGTTTCACTATCTTTAAGCATCTGGCTACACTGATGCAACATGTTCCACCTTCCATTACTCATTAGTTCAGCCCTTAAAGATGAAATCGAATAGGCTTAAATACAATTTTAGCCCCAAACTATTTGACTTTATTTTGGGAGGAAAAAAAAAAATACTATGAGTTTTTAAGATATAGTCATGCAGCTCAAGTCTGTCAAATTGGTCAACATAGTATGATAATGTTACAAACAAGCCATAAAAAAAAGGGTAGATGGATTATAAACAAGCCATCTGATCTAAATTGATAAATAAGACAACACACAAATCGAGTTTTTTTGTCGATGATATGCTTAGCAAATGCAAAACTATAACTGAGGAAGCAAAGCTAAAAATTAAAAAAACAAACTAGTGAATTGATGTTACTACCACTTTAGGTACCACTCTCAAACATAACCCAAAGTTTTGTTCCCTGAATCTATTACTAAGAACGAACATTTCAAGTTTCTCCAGCAGCAAGGTTGATTTGAAATGATAATTAAGCATACTGTGATGTTGAAAAATGGGATCCTCGCAATTTACAGAACCGTTTTTTTTTTTTCGTTTTTCCTACTTTCTAATTTAAAAAATGAAGAAAAACTTAAGAGGTACAGCTGGATCCTAAAATGAAACAGATTGGCCTAATTTGGAGAACAAAAAATGAAACCGAAGCTTATCACCAAAAGCCGCTTGAGTCATCAGAAGAGCTATTCCTACATTTGTTGATTCTCCAGCCAAACACAATGGCATTGGTGCAATGTAAAACATATCACATCAGCAAGGGATTGGGATTGGGATTGCTGTGGGGATTCTGTAACTTTTATACTAACAAAGCAAGAACTTGAACACATCACTCAGTGAAATAATTCCTTGTACGCGCTTAGATCCAGCTTCTACAATCACTAGTCTTCTTACCCCTGTCCAAACAAAGGGATAAGTTAGTAAGAAGCACATCTGGCATTGAGTACTTTGCAATATATGAATACATTAGAAAAATAAAAGGTTATTTGCTAAGTACCGGGAATTGCCAACTGTTCCATCACTTTTTGAAGAGGATCAGATCGTAAACACATATGACACCTCTGCCCAGTAAAAATGCCATAAGGAGAATTTGTGGGTCGTCCCAGTTGTATTGCCTACAACAGTGGAATACACAAGCATGTGGAATAATGAAGTTGTTCACAACCTTTTATTTTAAGTTGTTCTTTAGTAAACTCAATCTAGGAATCAAATTTGTTCTTGCTAAACAATCTAGTAGACTTGAATGTCCTTTGAAATTTCGTAAACCTATTACATTCATCAAGCACGTACCACTTTCAGAAAGTTGAGTCTTGGCTTGGTATGATCAACATTCCAACCAAGTGCCAATATAATATCCAGACTTGCTATGTCAGATAGCTAATTAGATTATTTCATGTTTACAATCTTTCCGAGTTGAGCTACGACGAAATACAATGTTGCCAATACCCATAAGCTTCCAAATAAAACAGAAAGGAGACTATTAAGCATATAACCAGAATATTAGCAACTACCTGATAGATACTTATTTCATCTAGGCGAATCGTTGTAGCTCTATGTCTTGCCATAGCACTAATATCACTGCAAACAAGAAGCAAATCTGAAAACTTGTTCACGAATAAATGAAATCTACATACAAGTTACAACTGAAAAACAAAACAGTACCATCGTGAAAAAATGTCCACCAATGAGTCATTTTCATTTACTATTGGTAATGAGCTAACTTCGGCTGCAATGGAAAGGTTTTAACCATCAAATAGTTTGAAGTAACATGAACAACGTATTTAAAATAAAAGTGAATGTATACACAAATTCCAGCAATGCGTAAAAGAAAATATATATTTCTTCATCATAAACAACTTTCATAAGTACTTTCGTCCATCTTAAGTTTCACAAGTAATTTTGTCCATCTTACTAGACGGACCATATATTATTATTAAACAAAAGGGCAATACTGCCTAAATCCACAATTGATATGTGACATGTAGATAGAAGAAAGAGAACCATGAAAGAATCATTAGGCCCAGCCTGTTCATTAAAGGATAAAAATAACTAGGGTACAAAAGAATTTTCAAAAACAGTTGACAGGAAGAAAAGAACAATTTTTTTGCGGATGAAAATCAGCATCAGAACTAAAAATTCAAAGCTGAACTGAAAGCAGAATGGAATATCACCTTGAAGTAACAAAGACAGGGCATCACCAAGGGAGGCGTTTGTTTTCAAAAGGGTAAGTGATCGTCCATTTGACTCCCTGGTATTTGTGACCCATGTGCCCAAAGGAATTGTACAAATTGGTTGTTGAAGAACAGGCAAGGAGCTAGAGAAATTCCTAAATTGCCTACATATACCTGAAAATATTGTCCAGAAATCAGTAACACAATTTATGTTGAATTAACAAACAATGGATTTATCTTACACATTAGTATTCCAGACAAGGAAGCAGGATGTAGCAGCTGTGGAAAAGAACAATCTGCCGAAGAGGAGAGGATGATTGGAACTGTGGCCACATTGTTTTGCAAAATTTTCAAAGCAACTTCTTTGAGAGAATCATTAGGCCCAGCCTGTTCATTACAGAAGCACTAAATATGTAAATTTCGTTTCACGAAATACTAATGTTATTTGGCTTAGAGGAACGAAGTAAATCAAAATTATAGAAAATGAACTTTAGAATAATCATATAGAGATGTTAACTTTAAAGGTAAATTATCTATTTTGAGGTATTTCAAGAAGCCCTTACATGGATAAGACTCGAAGTATGGGACCTCCCACTTCCATCTATTTGTGTAGTGAGGCGTAATTTCCACTCTTTCCAAGCTTCTATGGTAAGAGTCCCAAGTTGCTCTTCCGTCATGCTTGTTTCACGGTTCTCAAGCTGGAATAAAGATCAAAGTGTTGATTTAGTATAGGCATATATCTTGATTCACCTAAGTGCATGCATTTAGTTGACACTTCAATTCCAGCATATGTAAAACAGACATGAGAAAGAATAATTTGACAGTCTTGGGAAAGAAGCATGCAAATTGCATGACAGCGGGAATGGGATTGCTCAAAACGAGCAACAAGAAGTCAAGCATAAGCTTCATGAGAGTTTTTATCAGAATGAAGTATCTGAAGAGACATGTAATATTTTATCCACACTAATCTAACAGTACAAGATCCATTTTTTTATTTCACAAGAATGTGTATCATGAATACCAAGTAACTCGCTGAAGTCCAGCTTGATTACCGTTTCTTCTATCCCATGTTATTTATCTTAATATGCATTTCTAATCTTGAGAATAAATATTTGTTCCAAAATTATGAGAATATAGATTAACGCATGGAAGAATATGAAAGCGATTTACTTACTTTGCCTACTTCCCTCAGAATTAGGATGAAGTCTAAGGCACTTAGAACTCCAACAAACTGGCTTTTGGAAGTATCAAAGGTAGGAGCTGTAGGAATGCCCTGAAATCAACTTTGTATAAGCAAAACCATCCAGCTGAGCTAACATTAAGCAATAAAACAACTATAAGACAGTAATAGAACAAACAAAATAAACACAAATAATGTAAAATGAGAGGAAGAGAGTGGGAACCTTCTAGTACCTCCTCTCTTCTCTTTTGCTACTTAAAAGAAATTCACCTGTTCATATAGGATACTGAAAGCTTCCTTTACAGGTAGATTAGTATCCAAAGCAACCACCTGCAAAGTTAGACAAGGAATGAACTTGACAACATTATAACTTAAAGGGGAGTGAAATCCAAATATCCATAAAATAACTCCTACAAGAGAAGAGAACCCCCTGTGGGTGGGGTTAAGCATTCAAACCTTGCCCGACTCTGGAAGCAACTCATAAGCGGTGCTTTTGGACATGAACACAGATAACCGATGCCGAGACAACTCCAAATCGGCCTGTGCTATTCTAGGAATAGAAACCTGCACAATGCCACCTGACTAGATGACAGAATAATGTATGAAAAAAATTAGGTTAGCACAATAAGAAGACAATTGCAACTACTCCTGAAGCCTTTCATTTGCCCCTTCTGCAATCTTTATGTTCTATCAAAATAATACATCGGAAACATAACATGACTACCATGAACCTAGTTACCATTTTTTCAATGCCATTATATTCTTGTCAAAAACAGGTCAATAATACAAATTGTGATAATTGATGGCCTTGTTTATGGTAAAACCACTTACTTGGTCTAATGTTATATTTTGCTAATGGATTAAGTAGGAAACATGGAAGACATTTAATTAAGAATGCTATTGGAGCACTAATTTCTTGTGCATTCAATGTAGAGATGAACATGGAGTCTTTGCTACCACAAGTTCTTCAAAGACGTTGCCTATAAATAGCTTGTTTCATTTGTGCAAAATATAAGTGCAAATGAATTAGAGAGCATCCATAAAAAAGATAGAAAAAGTCTTTGTGAGAGTTATCTTGTGAGTTACTACATAGAGAGGAAAAATTGTTCCTTCTTTGTAAGTAATATTTTCCTTATTTTGTAAGAGAGTTATTTCTCCTATTACAATAGAGATTAAAATTGTTATCTCATTGTAACTAGAGAGAAGGTGTTGTAATCCCTATTTTACAATAGTGAAATCTTCTTACACTTGCCCGTGATTTTTTACCCCAATTTGTTCGGAGGTTTTTCCACGTAAAATATTTGTGTCCATTTTATTTTCATTATTCTCAATTTTACTTTAGTTATGTGTTAGCTTCGACCCGGTAATTTTTCCTAACAGTGGTATCAGAGCAATTAGTTAAGGGATGTGAAGTAGATCGTTGTGAACGAGATGTCGACTACGACAAAGTTCGATGTTGAGAAGTTTAACGGGAGTAATTTCTCGTTGTGAAAAATGAAAATTAAGGCAATTTTAAGGAAAGACAATTGTTTGACAGCAATTGGAGAAAGACCCGTAGAGATCACTGATGACAGCAAATGGAACGAGATGGACGACAATCCAATTGCCAATCTGCACTTAGTACTAGCTGATGGAGTGTTATCTAGTGTGGTAGAAAAGAAGACTGTAAAGGAGATTTGGGATACTCTAAAAATACTGTACAAAGCCAAGTCACTACACAATAAGATCTTCTTAAAGAGCAGATTGTACACTCTTCGAATGACGGAATCCACATCGGTGACCGACCACATCAACATTTTGAATACTCTATTTTCGCAACTTACATCAATGGATTACACAATAGAGACATCTGAACGTGCAGAGCTTTTATTACAAAGTCTACCTGACTTGTATGATCAACTCACCATCAACCTGACGAACAACACCCTCACGGACTATCTAGTCTTCGACGAAATTACTGCCGTTGTTTTGGAAGAAGAAACCAGGTGTAAAAACAAGGAAGACAGACAGGCAGGTTCACAACAAGCGGAAGCTTTGATGATGACGAGAGGAAGATCAACGGAACGTGGCCCCAGTGGGAGTCAAAATCATGGTAGATCAAAATCAAGAAATAAGAAGAATTTCAAGTGCTACAACTGTGGCAAGAAAGGGCATGTCAAGAAGGATTGTTGGTTCAAAAAGAAGAATAGAGTTCCTGAGTCATCAAATGCTCAAGGGAATGTGGCAAATGCCTCAGATGATGGTGAAGTTCTTTTATACAGTGAGGAAACAACGACAATTGGAGGTAGAAAGCAGTTCTTTGATATCTGGTTATTAGACTCAGAAGCAACATGACATCTCGGAGAGAATGGTTTCACAAATATGAACCAATCTTAGGAGGTTCTGTACATATGGGCGATGATCATGCTTTGGAGATCGCTGGTATTGGTACTATCAAGATAAAGATGTTTGATGGTACAATTCGCACTACTCAAGAGGTACGACACGTGAAAGGCCTGAGGAAGAATCTATTATCTTTGGGTCAAATGGATAGTCTTAGATGCAAGACCCATATTGAAAATGGGCTCATGAAAATTGTCAAAGGCGCACTAGTGGTTATGAGATAGAAAAGATCGAGACAAATCTATTCATGCTAAAAGGAGAAACACTGGAGGAAGCTAATGTGTGTGTCGCGTCAATCAACAAGGGAGAAGAGTCGACGAAGATGTGGCATCTCAAACTAGGTCACATGTCAGAACGAGGTTTGAAGATTCTCTTCGACATAAAGCTACTTCTAGGGCTCAAATTGGTAAATCTACCTTTCTGTGAGCATTGTGTTACAAGTAAGCAGCATAGATTGAAGTTTAACAGATCTGATGCCAAGAGTAAATGTATTCTAGACTTGATTCATTCTGATGTATGAGAGTCACCAGAAATGTCCCTAGGAGGAGCAAAGTATTTTGTGTCTTTTATTGATGATTATTCCATGAGATGTTGGGTGTATCCAATCAAGAAGAAGT
This sequence comes from Hippophae gyantsensis, assembly GCA_030763125.1. NCBI lineage: Eukaryota > Viridiplantae > Streptophyta > Magnoliopsida > Rosales > Elaeagnaceae > Hippophae > Hippophae gyantsensis. Next base: position 55,673,554 of record CM061032.1, read on the forward strand.
CAGATGTATTTCTGGTATTCAAAGACTTCAAAACGCGGGTGGAACTTGAATCTGGGAAAAAGATCAAGTGCTTGAGGACAAATAATGGAAGAGAGTACACAGACGGCAAGTTTCTTGCTTTTTGCAAGTAGAAAGGTATTAAACGACAATTCACAATCACATACACACCTCAACAAAATGGAGTGGCAGAGCAGATGAATAGAACTCTTCCAGAAAGGATGAGAGCTATGTTGAGGACTGCAGGTCAATCCAACTCTTTTTGGGCAAAAGTAGTCAAAATCATTTGTTATGTGATAAATCGGTTGCCATCAACAACAATTGATTTAAAGACATCGATGGAGATGTGGACTGGTAAGCCAACACACTACTCTACTTTACATTCTTTTGGATATCCTGCGTATATGATGCACAATGCCTAAGAAAGAACAAAGTTGAATCCAAAATCTAGGAGGTGTATATTCTTAGGGTATGCTGACGAAGTGAAAGGGTATCGCCTGTGGGATCCCACTACCCGCAAGGTTATTGTCAGCAAGGATGTGATCTTTGCAGAAGATCAACTACTACAAACAGAAGGACACGATAGCACATCGAAAGAGGTTTCAGAGACTACAACAATACAGGTGGAAAATAATCCGATAGAAGAAACTCCAATATCTATTGAAGCAACACCAGAGCACGAGGTACAAGAACCAGTCGAGTCCGAGTCTTCAGAAGTTCGCCGATCAACTCGTGAGAGAAGGTCGCCATCTTGGCATTCAGAGTATGTTACGGAGAGCAATGTTGCATACTGTCTTTTAACAGAGGACAGAGAGCCCTCAACTTTCCAAGAAGCTACAAGTAGCTCAGATGTGTCTTTATGGATGGCAGCAATGCAGGAAGAAATTGAAGCTCTACACAAGAACAAGACTTAGGAACTAGTACCATTACCACATGGGAGAAAAGCCATAGGTAACAAATGGGTCTATAAGATCAAATGGGATAGCAATGATCAAGTGGAACGATTTCGTGCAAGATTGGTGGTAAAAGGATTCACTCAGAAAGAAGGTATTGATTTCAACGAGATATTTTCCTCAGTAGTTTGACTTACAACAATCAGAATAGTCCTGGCTATGTGTGCTACATTTGACTTACATCTGGAGCAATTGGATGTAAAAACTGCATTTCTTTATGGAGAACTTGAAGAAGAAATCTATATGCTCCAACTAGAAGGTTTTGCTAAAACAAGAAAGGAGAACTTGGTTTGCAGGTTGAACAAATCTCTATATGGTCTCAAACAGGCACCGAGGTGTTGGTACAAGAGATTTGATTCCTTCATTATTAGCCTTGGATACAACATACTCAGTTCAGACCATTGTACGTACTTCAAAAGGTTTGACGGAGATACTAATTTTATTATCTTGTTGTTGTATGTGGATGACATGTTGGTAGCAGTCCCCAACAGAGATCAAATCCAAGAATTGAAGGCACAATTGGCTAGAGAGTTTGATATGAAGAACTTAGGACCAGCAAACAAGATTCTAGGGATGTAGATTCACCGAGATAGAAATAATAAGAAGATTTGGCTTTCTTAGAAGAACTATTTCAACAAGATCTTGCACCGCTTCAACATGCAAGATAGTAAGTCAATTTCTACCCCAGTTCCTATTAATTTCAAATTATCCTCAAGTATGTGTCCTAGCAATGAAGCAAAGAGGACAGAGATGTATCGAGTACCGTATGCATCAACAGTGGGAAGTTTAATGTTTGTCATGATATGTACAAGACCAGACATTGCACAAGCAGTGGGAATAGTTAATCGATTTATGGCAAATCTTGGAAGAGAGCATTGGAATACTGTAAAGAGGGTTCTGAGATACATCAGAGGAACTTTAAATGCTGCATTATGTTACGGAGGATCAGATTTTATTGTCAAAGGCTATGTTGATTCAGATTTTGCAGGAGATCTCAATAAAAGCAAGTGTACTACAGGTTATGTGTTTACACTTGCAAAAGGAGCTGTAAGTTAGGTATCTAAACTACAATCGATTGTAGCTCTATCTACAACGGAAGCAGAAAACATAACGACTACACAAGCTTGCAAGGAAGCAGAAAACATAGCGACTACACAAGCTTGCAAGGAAGCAGTTTGGATACAGAGATTATTGAAGGAGCTCAGGCACAAGCAAGAGAAGATTGTTCTATTTTGTGACAGTCAGAGTGCTTTGCACATTGCAAGAAATCCAATTTTTCATTCACAAACAAAACACATAAGGGTTCAGTATCACTTTGTTCGAGAAGTAGTGGAAAAAGGTAGTGTGGATATGCAAAAGATTCATAACGACGAGAACCTAGCAGATATTATGACCAAGCCAATCAACGCTGATAAGTTTAAATGGTGTAGATCCTCATGTGGTCTAGCAGAAACATAAGCAAGCATGGTTTTGGAAAGTGAGGAAGGATGGAAGGATTACGCAAGTGACTTTAAGTGGGAGAATGTGATAATTGATGGCCTTATTTAGTGGTAAAGTTACTTACTTGGTTTAATGTTATATTTTACTAATGGATGAAGTAGGAAACATGAAAGGCATTTAATTAAGGATGCTATTGGAGCACTAATTTCTTGTGCATTCAATGTGGAGCACTAATTTCTTGTTCATTCAAAGTAGAGCACTAATTTCTTATTCATTCAAAGTAGAGCACTAATTTCTTGTTCATTCAAAGTAGAGCACTAATTTCTTGTTCATTCAATGTGGAGCACTAATTTCTTGTCCATTCAATGTGGAGCACTAATTTCTTGTCCATTCAATGTGGAGATGAACATGGAGTCTTTGTTACCACAAGTTCTTCAAGGATGTTGCCTATAAATAGCTTGTTTCATTTGGGTAAAATATAAGTGCAAATGAATTAGAGAGCATCCATAAGAAAGATAGAAAAATTTTTTGTGAGAGTTATCTTGTGAGTTACTACATAGAGAGAAAAAATTGTTCCTTCTTTGTAAGTAATATTTTTCCTATTTTGTAAGAGAGTTATTTCTCCTATTACAATAGAGATTAAAATTGTTATCTCATTGTAACTAGAGAGAAAGTGTTGTAATCCCTATTTTACAATAGTAAGATCCTCTTACACTTGTCCGTGGTTTTTTACCCCAATTTGTTCGGGAGGTTTTCCACATAAAATATTTGTGTCCATTTTATTTTCATTATTCTCAATTTCACTTTAGTTGTGTGTTAGCTTCGACCCGATAATTTTTCCTAACACAAATCAAATAAATAACAAACAGTTATTACAAGTAAATTGGCAACTAAACCACCTATTATTTCCAATTCAGAAGCACTACTTTCAGTATTTATCAACACCAAACAAATCAACATTGCAATCCGATTGAATCATATTGACAGCCATGGTTAGATATTTGAAGCTAATCAACCAGAGTAAATAATAGAACAATTATGAACCAGCAAAGAGCCTCACCACAGGCATTACATCATTGTCAATATCCATGTTTGATCTAACAGGCTCAGGAGAATAAATTGTAGGAACCAGGTCTCCTTCCCTAGGAGCTAAGAAAATGGTGTTTACTACACCATAATTCTCACACACAAAAGGCTGGTGCTGATCATACATCCATTCTCCATCAATAAAGAACTTGTACTGCATTATGCAGAAGAAAATAAAACAAAAGAAAGATCCTAATATCAGCAACAAAAATAAGTGGCAATATCTAACATTAAATTAGTTCATATGGATGCACATTTAGCTGCTAAATAGTAACATATTATAGAAACAATGATATGCCATGATAAAGTTCAACCAAGTTTTTACTAAGTTGAATTGTGAAGTAGAAGAGTTAGCTAACCTGATGGTAGCCAGGTGACAAGTTCCAAATAACTTGAAATACAGAATGGTGCCCCTCCACTTGAGTCATAGGTATAAGTTTTAACCACCTGTACCCACAAAAAAAAAACATCCGATTTCTTCTAAATTCACATTTCACAATCTACATTGGGCAAGAACACCTTATCTATTCTAAACAAGAATAATAATTGAGATTCATTAGAAAAGTTTATTTGAATACAATGATTAGAGTTTCTCATTCTCACCTTGTAAACGAACCACTGATAAGCACTTGTCTTCCCCCATAAGGCCATATGAACCTTGTAGGAATTAAAAGTGGTCTTGAAGGTCCACTGCTTTCATATCTTAAATCCGAACCAGAACCAAACATTTCCCACCAAATAAGAAAATGAACAAAATCAATTCACAAAACAAATATTCACCGGTCCATTTGTCTTAGACTAACCCAATTTTACGCATAATTGTAATGCCCTTTACAAATTAGAATCACAACTCAGCACACTTTTTTTTTTCTTTCCTTTTTTCCTTTCCCTTTTAAAGTAACTATTTCCTCACCAGGGATCCTCTACAACTGCAGCAGAGGACCCCTAAACGCTGACACATGCAAAGCCAATCAATCGAAAACAAAAACCCAAAAAACCTTTGAATTCTACCAACCCAAAAACCAATAACCCAAATCACAATCTTTCAGCTCAGAAGCAATGAAAATTTCATTGTTGGTTTAGCAATCAACCACATGCAAAACCCAGAAATCCAAAATCCCAGTTCTCTCAGATCAATACTACTTAACCCAAAAAGTCAACAAATCAAAAACACAACGAAAATTCCCTCTCAAAACCCACTAGAAGAAGACCCAACAAAAGCTAAATTCTGATCTGAACCAAAAGGGTTATTTATAATGGAATCAGATACAGAAGCTCCAAACTTTGAAGCAAACGCAATGGGATAATAATGGCTGTAGCGTAATTTACAGCGGATTTTGAGGGTAACATTAAAATATAGAATTCAAAAAATAAAATATAAAAAGTCATTTTTTTTAAAGAGCTGAAAAGATGTGTAAGACATTGGCATTATTGGATCTTCAAAAGCGATGTCGCCTCTCAATGAAGAATCTGATGAAATGCATAACAAATATAAAGAGTAAAGAGAAAACTACACAAAACAATAATTCTAATGGCACTTTCTGTGTCTAGAAATACACGTATCAAATATCAATTAATATACTGACCAATATATATATATCTTCCTCCAAAAGTATCAAAACTCTAGTAATTACATTCCCTTATTAAATTAAAAAAAAAGTACGTGTAATTGTGCATGTAGCCTGTTTTTGAATTATATTCATTTAAAAAAAGTTATAACTAAAAATTTAAAAAAATAATATTTTATACTTTCTTTTTAGAAAACAACACTTAACAAAGAACTGTGAATCTTATTTTCAAACTTCAATTTTTAAATTATTTACTTAATAGAACTTAGAAAATTTTCTAGGAATTTTTTATTGCTTAGCAATAATAACTTGGTCTATAACAATTGAAAATTAAAAGTAAGGATATATTTGATTGGTGAGAAAATACTTGAGAATAAAATAGGTATTTTTATTATTCCATTAGTTTGATTAAGGTCATGAAGTGCAATTCATTTAAAATACTTATTCTTAAGATAAAGAATATGTATTATTCGTTATAAGAGAAAAATGGTTATTCCTTCAACCAAAGAAATAGAATTTTAATACACATTATAAAAAAAAACCTCTTAGTTATTAAAGGTTATATTGAGAAAATTAAAAAAAATTAATTAATATTTTTTTCTTATTCTATGATAGATAGGAACAAAGTATAAAGAGTGATACTTATTATTCCTAATTTTCTATTCCCATGAACAATTATTTCCCAATCGATTGGTAATTTTAATTGTATGAACCAATGTACCCTAACAGGTTTACACTTCACACTATTGCAAGCAACTTTTGCTTCAGGAAATATTATTAATATTATTTAATTATTTATGTTAAAATTAGATGGTTTTTTATTGCTACTGAGCAAATTAATATTATGATGCTGCATTGGGCATTAAATGAGAGAAAGTACAAAGAGAAAGTGAAAGAGAAAGAAGGAAAGAAAATGAGAAAACTTATAGGAGTTTAGAAAGTTTCTTCTATGGTCAGGACTTTATGAACTTGCATGGAAGCAAAAATTATCTCAGATTCTTAAAATTTTTTGCTATTTGAATTTCTTATTAGTTTTTTTATATTACTATATTGTTAATTTACTCATATATCTACTAACCGAAAAACCAGTCTTCTATTTTGTTGAGTTTGAGCTTTGGCATGGAAATTATAGCAGTAGTTAGACAAGATGATGATGATGGTGAGTAGTTAGACAAGATGATGATGATGATGAGGATGGTGAAAAGATAGTTTTGGTATTTGTTTAAGTTAGCTATGGTATCCTTTGATAACGACAATATTGTTGAAGATGTATATAATAAAGAAATAACATTAGTCATAAATAATCGGTTGGTTACGAAAGATTTTTGGTGCATTATAGTTTACCTTAATGTTTTCTAGAGAATTATTATATTAGTTGAGTTAAGAAAACACTAAAATGAAGGAGAATGCATGATGAATAAAGAAGGTTAAAGAGTATTCTCTCGTATATCAAGTAGTATAACGTTGATATATTTTAAAAAATTTAACTATATTATGTTATATTTTTGGTTCATATTTAAATGAAATATTTCATTTTTATTATATATATAAAAAAATATTTTTTATTTAAAAGTTTCATTTTTAAGTTACGAACCTAATTAGTTAGAAGAATTGAATAAACAGTTAGATGAATTGAATAAACAATCAATAAAAATTTCACAGACCATCAGACATATAATCATGTGTAAATAAAGTAATTCAGAAATATAAATCAACATATGAGATTTGTATGTGAAAACAATATAGGTCATACCAATGACTTAAAAGGAAAACCATCAGTCCATCAAACCACCTAACTATCCATTATAAAAAATAAAGTTTAATTGCAAGGCTAGGTCTTATACTACTCACCACAATAAAGCCTTCGAATTTAGATAAATGTTCCAACAACTTGGGTCACACAAACAATCAAACCCGTTCAATTAGTACTTGAAATATTAGTGCAATCACACAAGTACAAATGTGTGTCCTATAGAAGATTCAATAATAAAAGACCTTAGCTAAATAATTTAATAAATATATCAAATAAATTAAAATCAACTAACAATCCTAGACAATCGTTTTAATGCATAATATTATAAATATTGCATGCTTGTTAATCCATTAAACATAACCACAATTGTTTGATAAATTAACATGAAGAAAAGTTTTTTTTTTGTATGATTGATTAAAGTTGTGTACTTATATTTGTATATATAGAATATTTTGAAGTATTAGATCAAAGTAAAATTACTATGTTGTCCATAAAATTAGTTAAAAGAATTTTAAAGAAAAAGGAAAATTCAATTTGAGTTAGAAGTATGTTTTAAAATCAAAGCTCTAGTTGCTCACTCGATCTAACATATTCTCGATCGATTGAGTACATAGTTCAAATTTTCAATTGATCTACATAGCTTGATCGATCTATACATGTCTCGATAGATCAAGTAGTCTAATCTTAAAATGTTCCTACGTGTTTAACATGAGCTCTAACATGCATAAGAACAAAGATATACCTAAATTGTAATTATTGGAGCTCGATAGTTTCTTTGTGTTGAAAATATTCTCGAAGGACATACCTAGAAACTAAAATTACATTTGTATGTTTTGTTCACGAATATCGCCAATATTCACATAGACCTTACAATCTCCCGTTTTGGCATATTCATGTGACAAAATCTTTCTCTCACTACATAACGCTCATATGAAAATAAATTTTTACATAATAGTATTATCATATGATCTCGTGAAACCATCTTTGCGTGAATCTAAAAAGTTCATGTTTATACTGAAAGTCAAAAACATAAATATCCAAATAACTTGTCCTGAAAGACTCATTGTTCATTATTCTGGTACATATAACAATATAAAAAATGAAAAAATGTTGCATTTTCAATTAAAATGGATATGAAATCTTATAGCAAATTCAAGAAATCAAACAACATGCAGTTGAAACAAAAACTATCAAATGCAATAAATGTAATGTACTGATTAATATGACTCGAATACAGCCAAAAAATATATCAATTATACTTTAAAATGTAAAAACAACAAAATATATTGATTTTCAAGCATAATAATAAAATAAGACAAAACAACAAAACAAAATAAAAATAAATCATTGTCCTGAACGAGGAAACCCATAATGTAAATTAATGTATTCAATCATAAAAAAGATTACTTCTTGATGTTCATTCATAGTATTTATTTGTTAATATGGCTCGAATATAGCTAAAAAATATATCAATTATACTTTAAAATGTAAAAACAACAAAATATATTAATTTTCGAGCATAATAATAAAATAAGACAAAAAAACAAAACAAAATAAAAATAAATCATTGTCCTAAATGAGGACCCCATAATGTAAATTAATGTATTCAATCATGAAAAATATTACTTCTTGATGTTCATTCATAGTATTTATTTGTTGTTCCAATATTCTCATTCTCATGTACATTTCATTTTCAACTAAGTCCTGACCAGAAGATTCAAAAACATGTATATTTTCCATTTCCTTATCTCCAAAAATATCATTTGTAGCTCTTCCACTGCTTGTTCCAACATCAATGAATATCTATCTCTTTGATGTTTGGGCAGATGATCATGAGATGGTTCACTTTTCAATGTCACCCATTAGCCAAACCAAATTTGAATCCCTTTTTTGGAGGCACATTCACAGTAAGAATCATTTATGTGATGAAGCAACCATAGGGAGGCCCAATCCTCGGGTTTACTATCTGAGATTATTTTATTTTTTTATCCTATACTACTGTACCTATATTGGATGTTATTCATTTTTTAATATAATATAAAACCTTAACATTTAAAGTACAATCTTGGATGAGTGCTTGGATGAAAGTAGGTTAATACACACCATTTTTATTTAAAACCTGATAAAAGTGAGTAAATTCACTAGGTATATATAATTTGTTGGCATTGCAATCGATGTTGGGTGAGCTAGAAAGTTTGATCAATAGGTTCTCATTGGGAATGACATATTGATCCAAGTGAAAATCGACATTTCTAATGTTCATGATAGATAGAAAATTGTTGATTCTTTGGGTCGAGATATCAACATTTTATTTTGGATAAAAAATTTGTAACTCATTAACCCATGGTTACAAATTTTTGAATCCATATTTCCACAAAATTCATGGACCAGGGTTGGCAACATAATTTGGAAGGATTAAATAATTTTTGCCAACCAAGAGTCGTAATAACTCAATTTATTCCAATTTCTTGGAATTCAATCCAAGTAATTCCATATTCAAGTAATAAATGCCTTAATTTAGATTCGTTATCCTATATTGGGATTTGTGCTCGATTTTTTACATGGCTGCAAGACGACATCATCATCTTACAACCATGTTAGAAATCAAGCACAAATATCAAAAAAGATGAAAATATCCCTTGATTAAAATTTAACCAAATTGATCAAATCTTTCTAAAAAATTATAGAATCAAGATTAGTGGATTAACGTTGGGAAGAAACAAAAACGAAAAAAATATTCCTTAACTAAAATTTAGCCAAATTGGTCAAATTTTTCCAAAAAATTGTAGAATCAAGATCAATGGAACAACGTTGGGAAGAAATAACAAAGCAACCTTAGAAAAGGTGTTTGTTTGGTGAGAAAGTGAGGAAAATTTGGAATTCGGGTTCTATTGATTTCTTTTCTCAAATATGATGTTTGTTTTATAAGGATTGATGATAGAAAAGAGATTAACAATCAATTCTAAGTGAATTAGGGAAAAAATGAGTGATTTTGATTGATTTTTGAGTGAAAAATGAAAATGGGTCGTGTATGGAAGGCTAGGGTTTGTAAGGAGTGGAGGTTAAAGAAAATGAGTATATAAATTGAACCCGTTTGATCGATGGAGATTAATGTCAATCGATTAACATTTAAAATTTGATCAATTTAGTTCATACTTGATTGATCAACATTTATAATGTCTAAAAAAATGTAGAATCCCTCCTAAGTCCTATTTCTACTCAAAATTACATAAATACTCAATAAAAAATTCAAACAAAGATTTAATAAAAATACCATTTTTTTTAAATCAAGGTAGTGGATTTATTCAAATATGAACTTTACTCAAATAAACAATTTTGAAATAAAAATTATTCTTTTAAAAATTGAATTATTCACAGTATACATAAGTATTCTGATAAAACACAAATATATTTTTCAACACATATGGTAACATATTGTTAATTGCTCAATATGAGATAAATATTAAAACTATAACAATATGTTAATTAATTCATTTATGAATAGATATGAAAGATTTAAAGAATCGAGCATAACTTATTATGCAAAAAGTTTAATTGAATTCATACTTTATATAATTTTTTTTTACTACAAGAGAACTTTAAGTAACTTTTTTTTTAAATTCTCACTCATTATTTATATAAGAGATTAATTAATTATTTTTCTTTTTCCATAACCAGTTGTGGCTTTTTCTTTTTATGTATCTAATTATTATTTTTGTATATAACTATCCCTTTATCATAATATTTTTCTTTTACCAAGAAAATATACACGAGCCAATATATTTAATGTGATGATTTTCACACTAATTATAAGGTAATCCTTTCTGCTTATTAGGTAGTTTCACAAATTACAATAGGTAATCCTCTCAAAACTATTTATCTTTTTATAACAACATTTTATATAATGAGAGATAGAATTCAACCATATTATGTAAATCATATTATGTAAAATATTTGTATTCTTGATCCAAAATATTTGTAAATCATATTAGAACAATTCTACTCCCTTCATTTTTTTTACTTTTTTTTGTGTAACTAATTTTAACAAAATCAAAAATCAAATTACTAAATTCAAAATTGAAAATAATTAAACTAATCAAACTAGTTTTCTCACTTTGGATCAAACAAGTACACAATAAAAAAATTTAAGCGAAGGAGACATATCGTCAATTGACCAAAAAAATGCAATATTTCTTAACTCAAATTTTCTTGAATTTTAGTTTCCTAATATTTTTAATTTTGGATTTAATCGATTTAATTATTTTCGTAGATTTATCCTTACCTTTACCTTTATTATTTTTCTTTTTTATCATTAGTGGAGATTCAATATATATATATATATATTATGAAAATTAATTGAAGATATCTAATATGAAAGGTATCATTAAAATATAACAAACATAAGTTATTTTATAATATAAAATGTTTATTTTCATATAAAATAAAATTTAAGTAAATATAACAAGGTATTATTTAGGTAACTATTTGAGTAATTATTTCAAATAAATACTATTTTTCTTCTTGTCATCTAATCTTTATTAAAGAGTCAATAAAGTAACTAGTAACTAACTTAATTCATCATTCATATGATTGGATATTACAGAATAATACAATTCTAGGGTTAAAATTGCAATATATAATTAAATTACTTTTTTATGTAATAGTGCCAACTTTCTATTTTGTTAAGTTAAATATGTAATAGTTAAATACTATTTTACTAACAATTAAAAGAATCAGGTGAATGTTAATTATCTAATAATTTACTAATAAAATTTCTTATCTCTTATTTTAATTATCTAATAATTTAATAATAAGATTTCTTATCTCTTATTTTCAACTATAAATTTAAATTACATTACATATCGTTTAATCTTTTAAAAATAAGTGAAAAATAAGTAAAAGCAACAACATCTACAAAAACATAGTAATTTCTATTGATAGTATGTATCTTACTTTCATATTTCCAAAAATTTCTATATTTTTAATATTCTATTTAATTTATATCAATATTTTAATTGGTTAGTATTTTTAGTAAAGGTTCAAATTTTTAACTTTTAATATGGATTGAAAAAATCATTCAAAATTAATAGTTTAATTTATAATAATTATACTACATTCTCTCCATTTATAATGAAATTACTACCAAAATAATACATTGTACATACAAATATATATACACTTTACATAAACTAATTACTATACTTTAAACATCAAATAGTTTTCTCTATTTAAATTTTGTGTAAGAATTACTACATGTATGGTTTGATAAAAATAAAAAATAAATTTTTTTATTAAAAATGATAATAAATTATTTATCCTTTTGAAATTCCTATTTTTATTTAAAAATTTGAAATGTACTGTGAAAACCCTTCAAATATTATTACACAATTCAATACTATTTACTTATGTATTTAAAAATTTTAATAATTAAAATTATATTTATCTAAATAGTTTCATTTCAAACAGCATCACTTAGTTTTTCGAATCTTACATCATACGTGTAAGTGTGAAAGGACCGAGAAATCTAGGTTAGGTAACAAATTTGGAGAAAATAAGGAATTAAAGTGCTTAATAAAATTATTTATTAATGATAATTTTTAATAATAATAATATTAAAATAAGATAAATATTTATATATTTTATAATAATAATAATATATATTTTAATATATCATTCCTTAAAAATTAAAAGGAAACCTAACTGATAGAATGTGGTAGCAGTTGATGATGGAATTAATGAATTGGACGGTAATGAAGTTTTTAGTTAATTTGTGGGGTCCAGTCTATCAAAGTAACAATTTTAATTTGTGGGGTTCACTTCCCCTGACCGTGATTTTCGGTTAACTTATTCTTTTCCCCCACTTTGGGAAGAAAGAAAGAGACTCGTCAATTAACTATATTTTCCTTTTCTACTTTTGTTTTTATTAGTAAATTGAAAAGTTTTTTATTAAAGTAATATAGTAAACAGTAAAAAAAATGGTATGACACTATTACTTTTAATCTTTTTACTAATTTTAACACATTCAAAAATCATTTTTTATACATGTATTTAAGTTCATTCCACCTCGTTAACTTTGATGATAAATAAATATCAAAATATACCTCAAATCATAGTATGTAAGATAAAAAAAATGTATATCATAAATATTAATATTAAACATGTATTTAAATAAGTTTTATTTTAAATCATATTTAAATAAAGAATTTTTAAATATAATATAAATTAATAAAAAATAAAGATAATAGTATACAAGAAAGATCATAAAGAAAATTTACTAAACAAAACATTTTTCAAATAAATCACAGTATTAATTAAGAAGTAAAGATAAACTAATGTTTGTGTTACATGACTAGTGGAAAAATACTATTAACTATGAATTAAAATATTGATAATGTGTTCGATATATTTATAATATTTTTATATTTAAAAGGGTAAGGATATAAGAAATTTTTGTCAATAATTTTAATATACTTTAAAATTATTATAAGTTTTTAAAAAAATTTACCGATATAATTATTGGTTGAATTATATCATTTATCTCTAAATTTTATTAAATTTAATATTTTTCATAAAATTATGTCAATTATCTTTTTAAATTAATAATTTTAGTTTAAATTTAATGATAATGGACTAAATATATTAAACTTTAAAAATTAAATGAAATAAATAATATAAAAAACAAAAGTGTTAAATATGATAAAATTAAGGATTAACAATATCACTTAATTAGAATCCAATACCTAGCTAGTTAAAGAAATATAATGTTAGAGGTAAAGCTAAAATATATAAGAAATATTAAATCAATATATAGCATGAAAAAGAAAAGAAAAATTTTCAAGTAATAAACTTGAGTGAGGACATTACTATATATTTTTATAAAACAAAAGAGACATATTTGTAAACATAACCCATACTCTTTTTTATTAAAAAGTATGTGCCCTTTTTGAACAATGTGTGGTTACGTTTTTGCATGAGATCATTTATTCGTAATAAAAACTATTTCCATATGCTATGTTCACCATGGTTGGCCTCATAGTGTCAAGTTTTAGAGTTTCAAATAAAAGATAACAACTTCACCATATGTATCTTCTTTTGAACCATTAATCAGAATTTTCATGGAGATTTAGTCTAAGATGAAACAATAAATTAAAGGATTTTTTTTAATACAAATTAGAATGTGGTCAAAAATATTTGTAGAAGAGAATGATGTGAATCTAAAGAGTTAAAACTTTTAACCATCAATGCACCAAAAGGCTCATATATAAAGCTATGAAAATTCTCTCACCTACGAAGAAAAGAAGACACCATCAAGACAAGCTTTTCAAAACTATAGTAATTTTCTTTTTCTTACCCAATATACGGGCTATATAGGGTGGTTTTAGATTATTAGTATGGTGTAACTTTTGAAGAATTATGAGCATGTACACTCAAGGTTAGGGATTAATAAGAGCAAAAGATGAAGATATAGGGAAATGAAGAAGCAAGTGCATGTACCGAGTAATACCATAAAAATATATTGAATTATTTGGCTCATACATACTATTTATAGAGTACATCACTCAATTTTCTATTAGAGAACGATGACATGTCATAACAAACTTCCTACTCACATAAGTACACAAAATACATCAATGTTATTGTTTATCATTCCCCCTTAGTTTAAAGACCTATTGAGGACTGTCAATTTTTTTCTTAACTCAATAAAATGAGAATTTGCAAGATCTTTTGTCATGATGTCCATAACTTGTTCTTTTATAAGTGTATACTTCACCTGTAGCTGTATTGCTACCACTTTTCCCTCAAAAAGTGAAAATCTATTTCAAAATGTTTTGCTCTTGTATGATTCAAGCACTCATATTATCATAATAGATGATAGATGATTCACTAAGTTGAATTTGAAGTTCTTTTGAAACCTTTTGAACCTATAGTACCTCTGCAACAATATATGACAATGGCCTAAATTAAGCCTCAATGCTTAATCTTGAAACCACTATCTATTTTTCAGAACCCCAAGAAACAAGAGAGTGACATAAATAAATACAATATCCTTTGTAGATCTCCTATCATCACTATATGATGCCTAATCAATATTAGTATGTGATGTTAGAGCTAAACTGTTAGAATGTTGTAAAAATAGGCCATGATCTTGAGTTCTTTTGAGATATCTCAATAACTTCTTAGCTTCTATACGATGGGCATTGGTTAATGAATGGAAAACTTGACACAACTTGTTCATGGACAAGCTAATTTCAGGTAAGGTGAGTTTACAATATTGAAGAGCTTTTATAGTGGTTATATACTGAGTAACATTAGCTAAAGGTACACCATCCATTTTGGAGAAAAAGTTACGAAAAATTATTAGTATAGATGTGAATTTGGAGTCATTCAACTACACTTATCAAGAAAATATTTAATGTACTTATACTAATTGAAGTGCATTACATTTGTTGTTTGAGTGACTTCAATTCCTAAGAAGAATGAGATCCCCAAGACTTT
The DNA here is from genome assembly GCA_030763125.1 of Hippophae gyantsensis. Taxonomy (NCBI): domain Eukaryota; kingdom Viridiplantae; phylum Streptophyta; class Magnoliopsida; order Rosales; family Elaeagnaceae; genus Hippophae; species Hippophae gyantsensis. The sequence continues at coordinate 55,688,847 of CM061032.1, forward strand.
TTAAAGAGAAAATAGTGTTGTGCTTATAATCAAATTCTCAATGAAAAGAGTATTATTTCCCAATCACTAAGATGTCATCAATATATATAAAAGAACACTACATATACACTAGTATGATTATATATCATCATTAAAGTGTCACTATTAGAGAGTTGAAAATCCCAATTTATTAGACAATCATTAAGCTTGAGAAACCAAGGTGTGTTTACCAATAGGGAATGAGAAAGGAAAGAAAGATAATAACTCCATTTTTTATGTTTACTTGACAAAAAAATGCATAGGAAAAAGAGAGGGATTGACTCCCATTTCTTTTTTATTTTCAAATTTTCCCTAAAAAATATAATATCTCAATAATATCCTTTAAAATTAGAATATGACAAGGAAATGACATATTTGTTCAATTCTCACCTCTTCAACTCAATAAATTAACTAGATTTTTATTATTTAAATTTTCACAAAAAATAATGATGAATTACATAAAATTTAACTTTTAATTAAAAATAAAGATATTATTATATTAATATTAAAAAAAACTAAAACTAATATATTGATTATAAATCAAACGTAAATAATAATTTATTTACACGGGTAGTATTATAAAGTGTAGCTTTTATTCATATTGATTTTCATTCTAGATATTTACTTTATATTTCAAAAGTAATCTATTTCATGGTTTTTTTATTATTACAAATTGTTAGTAAACATTATAAAAAAGAATCAACACATTTATTTTAATTCTATCTTATTTTGATTTGTTGTCATTCTGATTGTGATTGATTTCCATTATGGATTAATAAACACAACTTTTGATGCTTGATCCAAACTATAAATGACCTTTTAAAACTTGCATATGCATTATGGGACGTCTGAGCTGACAAAGCTTTAAGGTTGGGTCATATAAATTTCCTCTTTAATGTCACCATTTAGAAAAGTTGTGTTCACATCAAGCTGCCTTGCCACCAAGTGTCGATCCAATGCCAAGGTAAGAAAAATTAACTCATTGTACCATCACTTTTTGCCTAAATCTTAGTTGTTATTTTCTTTTCAATATTCTTTCGTTTTAGATCTTTTCTATCAAATAAACCACATTTTTAAGAAATTAATTATACTCTCCCTCTGTTTAATTACTCTAATATTTCTTTCTTAAATAGAATTTTTTTTGTTTTTATATAAGTTGTTGGGTGTAAATTAATACACGTCATATGGTATAGTATTAATGGACTCAATGAGTAAATGAATCATAGGTCAACCCAGTAGGAGTTGAGTCAGTAAATGAGCATCACTACCGAATAAATATCTAATAGGATCAATGATTAACAAATAATATACTAATGATCATACAAAAAAATAATTACAGAAAGATAACTCTAACGTTAAGATAAGTTTATCACAATTGGTAAGGATCATCAACACATATTATCTTATCTTATAAATATTCACTCCGTACACTTCACATAAGAGAAATTGATAAGAGATAAACACTGCAATATAGAATCTCTCTAGATCACAAGAAGAGATATTAGTATCTTCCTTCTTCACCAAGTACCCAAACTTACATAAACATTGGAGGGCTAAAAGCCAACACACCCTATGATGGTTTGAGGTTCTAACACATATTTTCTATTTTCAGATCCATAGGAACGAGAGATGCAACCAATCATTGATGTTGAAAAAATTTGGCATCAATATCTGATATCATCTATGAAAAGTAATCATCCATGCTTTATTAGTTGAATAAAAGCATGATAAAAAAAATATTACAATGCTTCTTGAACTATGGACCAATAAGTCTATAAGAAAAAAATCCTCAAAGAAAAGAAAAATTCTCCGAAGTGAAGTTGACATAGTGCACGCTCTTTAAGAGGTTAGACTTCTATCCTTCTAAGAAGATGATGAAACAACTTCTTGGACTTGAGACTTTGGTCCCAACTCCCAATAAAGTCCAAAAAATATCTTCTTATGAAATCCCTTGATCAACAAACCAGATGTACATGCACCACGATCAAAATCACCAAATCATGGTTCCATTTTGACACCTCTATCAAGTGAAGCTTCCTTAAATTCCTAACATAAAAGCCCAATCAATTGACCACAATGGTGCAACCTAAAGTGGGTCTAACATGTAATTTTCTTATTGGTAGAGTAGCCCTTAGAAGGATCCTAAAATCCAAGACCACCATTGGACAGAGCATATGAATATATATAATCCATCAAAACTTAGAGGCAAAAGGACATTAGAATACACTACAAGCATTAGTAGCTTCGCCTACGTGAGTGGAAGTCATCCAGAACTATTGTTGTGCAGAATGGAGAAAAACTAGCCTAGTTCATCAAACAGAGATAGAATCTAGTTCTGGCCAAGTTCACTCAGATCGATTCTTGTGAAGTAAACAGGTTCTAGAATCCTTTCGATAATATGATTGCAATGATTTTACATTCGAAATTTTTGGATGCATGTACGGAAATGGATGTATAGAAATGGGTGCATGTAGAGATTGTTCACCTATCAAATTCAATCAAATTTGTGAAAAAAGGATTATCCACCCTTTTTTTCATTCGTGGCATCCAAAAAATATTTGGAAAAGATTGTCCACTCTTTCGATCATCTTTATTTAGTGGATCATCAAAAAGATACTAAAAATCCTACCAAAAAGAATAAGTTCATCAACAATTTTCAATACTTTAATGAGAATCACAAGGCCTAATCAGCCATTAGCCATTTTGACGCTTTTATGGTCTACTCAAGTGATAGAGCCCATACTTGCTCTAGCTTTCCCACAATGGATCCGACTGGTAGTAGTTGAAGAGCTCGAGCAAATATCAATACCCATCTAAACATGCTAAAAATAATATTCAAGGCCACCCTAGAATGCCTCCTAGAGCCATAGGCTCTTAGTCCACTTCCTATCCCAAAGAACATCCATGTGACATCTTCCAATGTTAGAGTTTATGAGACTTGACCTATACCTAAATGGTGTCTAACTAAAACTATGACCCACGGTGATGGAAATTGATAACCAGGGTTATCCAAACAGAGCATTCACATCAAGTACAAGACTATGCATCCATAGATGCGTATGAAGTGTTCCTCTAACCATCCATCATGGATTGGTTGAGACCACATCCAAAAAATTTTGTCTATCACGATCCTAACAACTATCTTGAGGCTTGTAAGATAGGGAAATTTTTCCAAGCTAGCCATGTTAATCATGTGGCCTTAGTGGTTAATGTCACCCCAAAAGTCATCACCCAAATTAGGTACCGACAATCATTTATTCAACTACTGACCAACTTATAAGAAATAAAGGTTGAACCGAGGTTGATCCAAAGACATAACTATATCGATTGAGTCCTTGTTTATACTAGAATTATTGGTTACTCCATGCATCTACAAGTTCAAGATGCCCAACACGAGCACTTATGATGATACTAATGAACCCTTGGAGTATATAGAAAACTTCAAGGGATGGAACCATGTTTCCATCTTGACATCATAAAAGAAACACTCCAAAGCATTATAGAGTGCCTTCTTAAGCTATAAGATATGTTGAAATCAACTAGAAATTCACATGACATCTTCTAATGCTCGAAGCATCACAACACATACACAAGTTGCATAGTATAGATCATAGCTTTACAGGCTGTATAGTCCATACTAATACCTTTAAGTCTAGATCGTTACCTTATAGGCCATGGTGTCCACATTATTATAGCCTCAAAAGCTACATAATCTATACTTCAACATTTCACTTAGAATAGTATAGGATGCACCTCAAGGTTGTACTACATCATCGATGTGCAACATGATGGCACGATTTAGATTACAAAGTTATGAGTACCTTCTAGGTTTCATAGTGTTTCTTATAGGCATGTAGTGTAGGATGCTACCTACCAGATGATGCTGGATAGGATAATGTGTCACCAAATAGGCCACATTATCCTATATGAAGAATCACATAGATCGAGCCTTGATTGTCAAGAGTATAACCATCTAATCTTGAAGTTTAGGACTTTGTTATTCAACATCCTCATAAGAGGGTAAAGTTTAGTAACTTAACAACAAATGTTTTTCTAAGTTGAGAGACATCACATACTTGGACCACTTGACAAGTTCAAGAACTTTAAGTACGAGGCTGATAGGTTGGGGGCTCAACCAAGCAACACTTGGACCAAAAAATCACCCCAATTCAAAAAAATTTCATTCAAACACAATAATTCCTAAATAAAAGAATAAGGATACGGGTACATAAGTTAAAGATCACCTAAACATCGAATCATAGGCCATATAAACATTGAACCATCAATTGGTCACCCTACCAGATGAGCCAGGACCAAGTGTAGCTTGCCAACACCATGTATGGTTGCCTAGGGCTGGACATGGTTGGTTAGGACCATATATACCCAACTGACTAGGATGTGGTTGGTAAGGTACATGGATGTATTGACAAGTGGCTAGCTAGCTATGCCTAAGCTATAGGAAAAGCAATTGTGCCCCGTCTTACACAAATAATCTCGCCTTGGTTCCAGAACATGCTTTTTTCCAATACATCCTCTTGACCTCGCATACCATAGACATAATATAATAGGTCCCAATCAGTAAATGACTCACAGGCCATTCTAGTAGGTATTGAGTCAGTATATGAGCATCATTACTGGATAAATATCCAACATTATAAATTACTAGCAAATAATCTCGTAATTATCCGACAAATAGATAATTACAGAGAGATAACTCAGACATTAAGATAAATATATCACAATGAGTAAATGACATCAATAGGTAGTATCTTCTCCTATATATATTCACTATGTACATTTCACACAATAGGACTTGATAAGAGACAAATACTACAACATATAATCTCTCCTAAAATCTATCTTCAACTTTTTAGATCACAAGGAAAGACACTAATCTTCTCCTTCCTCACCAATTACCTGGACTTACTTAAGTATAAGAATGCCAAAGACAGCCACATCCTATGGTGGTTTGAGTTCTAATGGTGTGTTCTATGTTCTTAGGTCTATAAGAATGAGAGGTACAACCAATCATCGATATTAATAAAAATCAATATTAACATAAATAAATTCTCACATATTAATATGACCTCTTCATCAACTTTTTGAGTTTGTCTTTATATTTGTGGAGTTTTTTTATAATAGCTCAAAGGATGAGAGGTGCAACTAATCATCGATATTGATAAAAATCGATATCAACATAAATAAATTCTCACATATTAATATGACCTCTTCATCAACTTTTTGAGTTTGTCTTTTATATTTGTGGAGTTTTTTTTATAATAGCTCAAGGGAAACCAAAAGAGACTATATATTCCTCTAAAGGAAGGGATTTTTTTTATATAAAAAAAAGAATTAGAATCAATTAATGATGCTATTATTGTTGCATTTCTATATAACATAATCATAATTGATGTTATAGTTTTCATTAAAGACATCATGTAGGTTCAATTATATTTATCATAACACTAAGTTATATCATTTAATATTTATGACAAACTTTTGACACATATATAGGAAAAAATATCATGATAATTATTATTTTTAACTTCAAAAAAAAATATGCATTAGTTCTTTACTTATAAAAAAAAGCTACAAAAAGACTTTTATTAATAAAAAAATTAAGCAGATATTATTATAGGTATTTTCATCATTTACCCCTATCCTATCAAACCAAAAAATATAAATATAGTTAGTGAAGATATTATCATCTTTTATTTTCATTATATGATTACAATACCTTTGATATAATTTATTTTTTTAAATAAATTTAAAATTATTAAATATTTTTTTGATACTATTAAATAAATTGATTAAATATCACGTTAAAAATTAAATAATATCTTTTATATAAATAAAAAATATCAATATATATTGTTTTCATATATATAACTTAAGTGAATTCAATTACTTTCCATTAACTTCATTTTCTTGCTTTTTCCGAGCACAAATAAAAGTAATCTATCGAAATCAAACGGCATAAGTTGTGAGAGTTGCGTATTTCTCAAAAGAAAATGTCATCTTTAGTTTTGAGGTCAAGCTATGAAAGTGAGTTTACGTGGATATAATAATACGTATTTGGTGTCTCCAATCTCCATTATATGCTAGCAACGATCAATTCCCTCAAAGCAAATCGGTCTGCTGGTTAAACGACAAGAAAAGACTTATCAAAACCTCTAATATCAGTTCCTCTCATATGATTGGATGCTAAAATTATCCTTTTTCCCAACTAATCTTTCGTACTAAATTAATAGTTAAAAATCATGATTTCACTTCAATTATAATAAGTATAATAAGTGCCCAAATAATATTTATATATTTTTTTATTTTTCACCCCCTTACATTTTTTTATAATTTAATGATTTTATTTTTATATTTTTATTCTCTTAATTTTTTTATACTTTTAAAATTTAATTTTAAATTGATTTTAAATTTAAGACTAAATATATAAAAAAAATTTAAAAAAACATATTATGAAAATAAAAATAAATAAATTAAAATGTTAAAATTAACAAAAGAAAAATTAATAAAGTAATCAAATTGAAAGAATATAAAAGTTATAGAGATTATTTATATAATTTAATCCCAAATTATAATATTGATCAAACTCCACTTATTGATCAAACTCTACATATAAATTGATAGGTAGAAATGTATTGGTTTTTCTTGACTTGTTTTTCTCAATTTGTTTATATAAATTTTGTATTTTATATTTAATGCATATAATAAATTCGTTATATTATTATATTATATTTTAAAATATTTATATAAGGAAAATAGGTTGATTTGACCTTTATTATAGGTTTTACTTTGTGTTGGACACCACTTGAAATTTTAATGATATTCTTATTATATCCTTTAAGTACGTTATATCTCATATATTTCTCTCGTGTTCCTCTCATGCTTTTCTTTATAATCGATATGCTTTTTATTATAATCGATCTGCTTTTTAATCCTACCAATCTCACTCTGGCCAACTTTTTGCACCGATTTGGTTTGATTAACATATAACTGTATATATATTCCATGACTTTATTTTAATAACGTTTACATAATAGAATTGTAGTTGATTATAAATTATAGAACTAATTAACTTAAATAGTATGAATATGATATTTTTAGTTTTTATCAATTTATAATTTAATAATTTAAATAAAATAGTCAGATATGTAATCGCGTGTAAGAATAAATACACGATATTTTTAGATGAAAACAACCTAGACCACAACCATAACCTAAGAGGAAAATTACTGGTCCATCAAACCATCTAATTTTCCACTATGAAAATCAAATGTTCAAGTACAAACTCGATCTTATGCTATCTTCCTTAAGATACTCTCTCAATGTACCTTACTTATGAGCCACTACTATGTTTTCATAATTTCCAATATTAACGTGAGCAGTTTCCAGATCAACACTCAATAAGCTTCCCGCCAATCAGATACATTCTGAATTAACTGCAAAATAGTTAGCACAAAAACACAAGTTCCCGTGTGTGTTCTAGAACAGATTTAATAATGAATAATCCTAGCAAATCCTAGAGTAAAAAGATCAAGTACAAGTTTAATAAAAATAACTTTTTAAAATATTAATAATTAAATCAAATAATTATGATATGACAATCACAATTATTTGATATACCAATTCAAGAAAAAAAATAAAGAAAAAACTATAAGAACATATGATCAAAATATCATAAACTAATTAGGCTTATTAATCCATCAAACATAACCACAAATATTTGATAGATTAACTAAATAAATAAGTCTAAAGTATTATAATATTATATTTGCAAAACAAGAGAGATAAATTAAGAAAAAGAGAATAATACTCTTGTATGGTTGATAGAAACAATGAGCAATGCGTTTTATTTATAAGAAAAATTAATACCCTTAATCTTATGTAATTGATAAATATCTTTTCTATTACAAATAGGATTAGTAATACTTACTAATTAGGAAAACTCCTATATAATTGATAAATATATTTTCTATTACAAATAGGTTTAGTAATACCCATTAATTAAGAAGACTCATATTTAAAGAAAAGTTCTTTTAAAGTAGACTCATTAATCATAAAGACTTCTATTTTAAAAAAATTCTTTTAAAGTATATTTTATGCTATCTTTTAGGCTAAGATTTAAGCTATATCTTATTTAATATTTTAGCATATATTAGCATAAGTATTTCAGCAAAGAAAAAAAATTTAGATTTATAAATTTGTGCTATTAAATATATGAGTGTAATCCTATGTGTTATAGTTATAACAAATATACATGAAGTATGACTATCTAAATTTTTTATGTTTCTTCAACTTTGCTTGATAGACTTGATAACGAGCTTAAAAATAAGTTTACATGTAAATATTTTGTTTATGAAAATAGTCACCACTTATAATTCTTACAAATTGCTCAACCAAGTATATAAACAAATGTAGAGAACATATATGTAATCAATTATTCAAATACTTGTTAACATATATTTAATCAATACATGATCAATGCTATATCATTATTGTCATAACTAAATAAATGTATATATGTGTTGACCATAAGACCGTGTTAGGAACACAATGTGCTTTTATCATGTAATAGAATAGTCTCTTATATACAAATAATTTTTACTAGACTAATGACTAATTACATTGTTGAACATATATCAATCTAAAAATTAGAGACCTTAAAATTCTATCTACTTCTCCAATTTTATGTAACATAGTTGGACAATTATGCATCCGAACATATTATCTTTAAAATAAAACATTTTACAGCTAGATGATAGATTTATGAAAATAATGGCATTTAACTTTTTTTCAAAGAAAAACATCAATTAAACTTATTTGAGCAGAAAGGTAATAAACAACGACAATTTTCTATCTTTGGTATTTTCCTTCACAAAGTTATAATTTCATAGTATTTTTATGTAAGACGAGGTTGAGCAATTTGCTCAATTTTGGGATTTCTTACTAATTTTTATATCTCAAATTTTCTATGATTTCTTGCTAGTCTGATTTGGTTCTAACTAATAGGTTTTCAATTGATTAAAATATAGTTGATTAGATAATTATTTAGTTGAGTTACGATGAGTTGGATATATATTTAATTTGGCTCCGTCTAGTAGGATCACTAGCTATCAAAATATATAAAGTTAGATAATTGTCTAATTTAGTTGAATATGTGTCCAATTCAACTCTAGTGATTGAGATCACATGCCAATTAAAATTCGATTAGTTGGTCATATGTTGAATCAACTCCGGTGAGTAAGATCATCGACCAATCAAAATTCAACTAGTTAGATAGTTATCCAATTTAGTTGGATATGTGCCCAACTTTACTCCAACGAGTAGGGTCATAAATTGACCAAACTTCAACCAGTTGGATAATAGTCCATTTAGTTGGACATGTGTCCAATTTAGTTTAGACGAGTGTGATCACAATCCAATCCAAATTTGGCCAATTGGACAATTGTCTAATTTAAATGAACATGTGTCCAACTTGGTTTCAACGAGTAGGGACACCGGTCAACCAAACTTTAAAGTCGGACAATTGTACAATTCAATTTTATATATGTCCAACTTAGTTTCGATGAGTATAGTCACTAACCAATCAAATATTAATCAATTGGAATGCTGTCCAATTTTGATCGTTTAAATTAAATAAATTTTTAGTTACAATTAAATCATAATTGGTCAATAAAAATTAATGACATGTTTGTCACTTTGTATAAAAAGTCAAATGAAAAGGAATTATATCTAATTTTTGATTAATATAATCTTATCACACCATATAAATCTTTACATAATGATTTGAATCACTTAAGACCGAGTACAAAATATATGCTATTACATTAGAAGGTCAAAGAAAAGAAAAAAAATAAAGAAAGAGAAACCTAATTCTTTTTTCTATACTCCTTAGGAAAAATGTTAGACTTAAATTTTTTTTTCACATTTTTATAAGTTCATGTGATTATATTAAATATTGTGTTTTATATGCTTACATAAAAGATTTTGTAAGGATAATCATTCTACTTCTAAAGTTAGTATTCTCTCATTATATAAAGTTTATTTATTTTTTATTTTAGTTATTAAATAAATTTTACCACCAATGGTTTTTTTATCTAGATTTGAGTTGACACTTATTCGAATAGATTTTATCTAATGTACTTTTATAACATGTTTTTTTTATTGATACAATTTTTTTTAAATTTAATATTAAAGGTAGATATATTATTTTATTTATTAGAGATGATGGTATTTTGAAATTCAAGTTTTTTAAATCAATAAAATTTGTTAAAGTTATTGATGACCTTTTGTACCAATTTAGTCAAATAAAAAATCTTTAAATGAGATCAATACAATCAGTATTAATACCACAATGATCTATAAGAGTGCTCGCAGTGTAGTATGTTTGTCCTCTTATCATTGAAAAGTTTTTTTACTTTTTAATAAAAAAGTTAACTTAATTTAAGACGATATTAAATAATTTTATCCTAGTACAAAAATCACTTCAATGATTTTTATAATAAAAAATATTAGTTGTGTGATAACAAATTTGATTTTTAAATAAATTTATTGATATTTTTGTTATTTTTCTAACAAAATAAACAAAATAAGATAAAAACAACTTAATTATTGTCTAAAAAGGGATGATTTATTATAAGCCTCGTAAAATAGATAAATAATTTAAAATATTTAATTAATCAATCTAATAAAAGTTATAGATAACAAAGAAAAATATTATAATTCCATCGCATTAGTGTATGTAATGTTATTTACAAGATAATATCTAAAGTCTTCCACATATTAAAAGTGCACTTGGTAAGATTTATATCTCCTTATCAATCAACATTCATTTAAGATAGATTCGTCTCAAAAAATATTATTATTGCTCATGAAGTTGTTTATACAATTAAGACAAAAAAGGTTCTAAAGGGTTCCTAAATATAAAAAATTATATGCAAAATATGTATGACAAAATGGAATGTGGCTTATTCAATAATGAGACATTTGGGCTTCTCTGATATGTTTTGCAAATTTATTGGGATATGTCTAAAAACAATTCATATTCTATTCTAGTGAATGGTTCTCCTTTTGGTTTTATCAAGCCATCTTGGAGTTTACGACAAGGTGATCCAATCTCTTCATATCTCTTTGTCATTTGAGTTGAAGCATTATCTCATTTAATTCAATTACAAGAGTTCTTCATGTGAGTCATGGCATTCAAATTGCAAGAAGGGATCATGCTATCAGCCATCTTCTTGATGTAGATGATTTTATCTTGTTTTGTAGAGAAAACATGAGCAAGATAAATGATATTTACATTGTGCTAAACAAATACTTTGCATGGTTAGGCCAAAAAAGAAAATCTCTCCTAAGTCTTGCAATTTTATTATCCAAATGTCACAAAAACTCTCTAGACTCAAATTCAAAATTACATGCATATTTTTTATATCATCATTCTTCTCACTATTCGAACTTACTTCAGCATTAGAGGACCAAAGGCCGTCACATCTCGTGGTGATCCAAGGTCTTAACGGTATGTTTTCTATTTTTAAATACACATGAAGTAAATGTGCATCTAATCGTTGACAAAAATTGGTATTAACACCTTTATTTAAAGTTCCTTTCCATATCAATCTAACTAACTATCAATAGCAAGTGAAGAAAAAGTCTTTCAAGTGGCAAACTCAAGTGGTAAAAGATGGAATGTTAATTATATGTCTCAATTTTGAAATGCTGTTATTATTGACACGTACTCATTCAAAGGCTCAATATGCCAACTGATGGTAAGTCAGATCCTTGGTTATGGACACGTACTCGTTCAGGAAATTTCAGTTTCAAATCAACCTATTAAAGTGTTATTCAATCAAGAATACCTATGGCACCCACTCATCTTTGGAAAAAAAAAAAACTATGGTCTTCTATACTTTATGAAAGACAGACTCAAGATTCTTCTGTAGTGAATTCTTAATCTCTTTACCAACAAGAAGCAACATTAATATCATATTTCCAATTAATTCAATGAACTGTGCCTTATGTGGTCATGGATATGAGAATGTAGACCATCTATTCACTTCTTATGGACTTATTAAGGCAATATGGAGAAGATGGAACAGATTGTTTATTTTAAGAACTGCAATTAGCTTTCTCTTCAGCTCATGATCTTATCTCACAAATTATTAACTGTTTTTTAATATCTGATGTTCTTTCTCCTACAGAACTACTTCTCGTAGTTACTCTTATTTTTGATAAAATTTGAAAATACAGAAATGATATTATTTATGTATAAGGAGATATTTCCTCATTTGGACACAATGTTAAGTCATATAAGAAATTTCATGCATTTTCAGAATTTAGCAAACTCAACCCCTCAAAGATGAAAATATGTTCTATATATAATTGGTCAAATAATTTATAATTGGTTAAAATCTTTTCATGAAGAGCTCTCCTTCTATAAATAGAAATGTCTCTCAATATGAAATATGTTTATCTTAAAAGTGATAATTATAATATCATGAGAACCTTATTTGAAGATGATTTTCATATCTTCCGGAAAGTTCAACAATAAATAGATATAACAAAAACTTTTGAATTCTTATATGTTTACCATTAAGTGGATACCTAAAAATATTAATGTAACGATTCATTTCTTAAGCTAAATCGATCTTAATAGTTATGTTGAAGTTTCTTTTTGTAGTACTCCTTTACCTCATCAAGTGACTTCTACCTTGTATATTCTTAATATTAATTAATGGAAGGTTATTTCAAAAAAAAAAATTTTTTGTTAATATATTAAATATAATGGCACTTTAGGTAAAAATAATTGTGATTTTTAAACTTTTAATATAGATAAATAAATGTAGATAATATGTTCCATAGATACAAAAATTGGTTTACAAAAAGACAAGTCATATTACCATAGAAAAATGTTTAGTTTCAATGTAAAATTTGTTAAAAGAACTTTCATTTTGAGATTTTTATATATTTTTAGGTGAATAATACTTTTGGTCCACTAATTTTATCACTTTTAATACTTTGATTTCTTAATAAACTTTTTTTGACATTTCATTTACTTTTTTTCTTCCTATTTAATACATTTAGTCAAAATTTAAAAACTATATTAAATTATACTGTAACAGTAAGAATTAATGTGTTAAAAAAACATTTTTTAAATTATTTAATCTTTTAATTTTTAAAATATAACATATTAATAATCCATGAATTTTTTAAATATGAAAAGTAATTGTACGAAAAATTATAATTTTTTTATTAAAGAATCATAATGATAAACATCATAAAGTTAATTGGCAAAAATTATATTTCACCCTATACTTCTACTTAAAGCTTGTTTTCATACGTCTTCCGTACCTATTTCGTATATTCATATATTTTCGACCATATATTGTTTTCATATATACTTGCCTACCCATTTTATAGAGCCAAAAGTATATGTAACATTATATGTTTAATTTTCCTTTGATATGTTATTCGATCTGCACCAATATTTAATTTTACATTTATTGTTTATTATTGCTTGGTTCAATGTTTTTTTTGTAGACTCACTTTTTGGAATAATAAGGACACTTACATGGAATTTTTATGATTTTATCTCAATGTTTAACATTTATATCCATTGCTATTTTTAAAATTATTTAAATATAATCTTATTTAAATAATTTTTTTAATTTTCAAAATATATTTACCGTAATTTATCTAATAATCTGGTGATAAGATTTAAGTGATTTAAATCAAACAAAAATATCGTTTAATTTACAAAAAGAATCAATAATATTTATTGTTTTCAAAATAAGAATTTCTTAATATTACTATCAAATTATACATTATTAGTTAAAAGTGGTAAAATTTTCACCTCCCCAACGTTGATGGCACTACAAACTTTTGTAAAATTAGTATTTGAAAAATGTTTTTAATACACATGGTATCAAAAATAGCTTTTGTAAAACAACAACGACGTTAACTTTTTTGTCCGCTAATGTATATTTCACACACTTTTTTTTTGTTGCTAAATTCTTGTTATGTCCTTTAAATGTGATAAGAAAGTAAAAATATTATTTATTTATTTATTTATTTATTTATCATGTTTGTTATGATTAAAAATAAAAATCTAAATTTAGTAAAGAAATATATAAAAATGAAAAACTTATTTTTATTAAGAAATAATCTTAAAAACTAAATTAATACTCTTAATTTCATTCATAACTCATGCATTTTCCTCACCCCTTAGTTTTTTTAAAAGTATTTTATTATTTTGATACATTATTAAAACATTTATATCTCATTATTGATATTTATTAATGAGAAAATGAATTAATTAATTAACTAAAATTGAGAAAAATATTTTTAAAATTTTGGACAATAACTTTTAAAAATTTGAAAACTTAATAATTGATATACTTAATTTATTTAAAAATTTTACATATAGAATTCATAATTAGAACACTTGATTATAATAATTAGAGAATTTTTTATAAAATAAGATAATTATAATTTGATCAAAATAAAAGTATTCATAGACATTAATTTTTTACAATTTATTCTCAATGTTTTTAGATTTTTTTTTAATTTACTTATTAATGTCACTATAGATGCCAAGTATTCAATTTTTTTTCAATACCTCTAAAGCGATATGTAATTATCTTTAATTAAAAATGGTCCCTTAACTATTTTAGGAAAAAAAAATTAAAGACTTTATCACTTCAATTTGGTATTGATTATTTTAATAGTAATCTAATTTTATTTTTAGTATATTTTTCCCTTATTATTAATGGTATATTAATAATATCTACATTAAAAAAAGGTTTTAAGGTGATGTAATTTTTTCATGTGACCAATGCATATGATTTTAATGAAGGATATTTTTGAAAGTTTTGTTTATTTTTATCCCTACAATAGAAACATTTTTTTCTGCCATTTTTCATTTCTTAAATACAAATTTTAATGTTTTTTGACTTATTTTACTCCATCTCTAACATCTTCTATTTTTTTAAACAATGTTTTTTTAACAAATGATATAATTTAGCCACAAAGGTAATAATTATTGTACATTTTTCAAATATTTTAATTAAAAAAATGAGGCACAATTAATATAGAAACAAAATAAAGCGCAATACCATAAAAATTATTCATATAACAAAGAAATATTTTCATATTTTACATAGGTTTGGTATTAATGTGGAGAGAGAAGAGACAACTCAAAAAGAGAGATAGAGAGAAGGTAGAGGTAGAAAGAAGAGAGAAAAGAGACAAATATATGATGTTTGAGGGAAGTAGATATTGAGAAAGAAAGGGGAGATCAAAAAGAGAAAAACAAAAATGCACTTAAAAAAATTACATTTAATACACATGTCAAAAGTTTTAATTTTTATTTTTATTTTGTAATAGATTGTTATCTTTTTTTTAAATATAAATATCACTAATACATCAATTAATAATAAGAATAAAAATTATCAAAAATAAAATAATTATTATATATATATATATATTGAATGCTACGTGCTATTGTTTATTTTTTTCTTTCTAATTTTTAAGCTCTTATGTTATTTGAAGGAAAAAGAAATGGAACAATCTTACTTTTATTTTTATATTAATAGTTTGGTACTATAGATAGCTTAATATTAAAAACATACAAAATAGGTTAATTATATAAATGACATATATTTTCTCTATTTTATGGTTTAGTTTTCTTCATATATTTTTTAATTTGGTCCTTTTTTTATTTTTTATGCTTTAATCTCCTTGCTTTTATTATATATAATTTGATCATTTTTTATAATTTTTATAAATTTAATCTAATTCTTTTTTATTAATTTAAAATTAAACTTCAAAAATATAAAAAAATAAAGTGTCAAAGCATAAAAATTAAAGAATAAAAATATTAAATTATAAAAAATAAGATAATAAAAATGTAAAATATATAAAAACATATGAATTATTTGTGTATTTCACTCCTAAAGAATATAATAAAGTAAAAAGAAAATTGATACCTTTTATTTTTAAAGATATTATAAAAATATCATTATTTATTTTTAAATTTTATTAAAATTAAACAACATCTTTAATATTTTTAAAAATTTGAGATATTTGTTAAGAAAATACAACTCTAATAATATTATTGATATTTTATTAAAAAACTAAACCCTTCCATACTTTGACTTGTATTGTCAAGTTATCTCAGCAACTCTACGGTCCTGTTCTGCTGTGATTTCTAAGTTTTGCAGGCTCACTGCAACCTATACTTCTCTATTAATGTGTAAGGCAGAAATAAACAAAAACCACAATTTATGTAATAGTAAATTGTCAATTAGATAAAGATATATAATTATCTTAAAAAACCCATTTGTTTTATGTTAAAACTTTTTTGTTATTTATTTATTTATTTTTAAAATCTAAAACTCCATAGCAAGAACTTATAGGCTTATATAGCCTTCTATAAGTCAGGCTGAAAGTGATTATAATAAAGCAATATTGCAGCATTAAAGTTATTAGAGAAAACCCAGATCTCATATAATCTTGTATAAAGAAGATGGACCACTATTAATGATTTGATCTCTATTTCTATTATTATAATTCAGAAGTAAAGAACACATTCCACTAGAGAAAAAAAATGCAGGTTTCTATTTTAGTATAAGTAGCAGAGCAATATATTATCTAAATTTGTGACGAGAATACAGAGAAGAGCATAAGCAACAAACTCCACTAAATGCATTCCCCGTTTAGAACCCAACACATCTTTAAAGATAAATTTCTATATTAGAGAAAATTCAAATTACCAAATCCTATGAAACTATAAATTCTCGTCTAAGATTTCTTGGTTACCATCACTAGTCTTTTTTTTTTAATACAAAGATATTTTTATCACCACTTTATACATATATCAATCTATGTTATATAATTTAATTGATTTATATGAATAAATAATCTCACAATTATTTTATAATTTCATATCTATGATTTTACGTCTTATCAACAATTATCATCTCATTTGATATTTATAACAATTTTATATGTACACACATAAGAAGAGGGTTTTATTAGAGTTAGGTAGGTAGTGTATGGTTTAATAATTTAAAAATATGCTTTTAACTTTTTTATTCAATTTATTTTTAAACATATAATATATGGACACATATATAATTATATTTTTGAAGAGCATATATGTAATAAATTAACTTTTAATTATAAAAAAAATATTCAAAATTTTAACTTAAAACCATTTTATTCAATGAAACTTAAAAAACATTTTCATCATTTTTTTATCAATTAAATTCGAGTTAGTTTAATGAATTTTAAAGTTATATATTAGAAGATAAAATATTTATTTTGAGTTTAATAAAAAAATAATTATTTGTTAAAAAAATTGAGTTTTTTTTCAATTAAAAATTACTCTACTATTTATATGGTCACAAAATATAAACATTTATTTATTATATGTGATATTTTTTATATTTAATGAAAAATTAATTATTTTCTTTCCTTTATTTTTAATTTTCACAAATAAAAAGAATTAAAAATAAATTTTTTAAACTGACTATAGATGTAAAAATAAATTTATAGAGATTTTTTTTTGTCTGAACAAAACAAATAATTTTTATATTATTTCATATTTTATACTTTGCTCATCTTATTATTTTTTTATGATTTTATCTCTTTATTTTTTTAATTTTTACGCTTTCTTTTCTTACTTGTTTTTTTCATTATCTGGGTTCTTTTTATTTTTTAATTTTTCACAAGTTTAATCAAAAACTTGATATCAATTTGAAATTAAACTTTAAAAATATCAAAAAGTAGAAATTAAATTAAAATTTTAAAAACTAAAAAGAATAAATTATAAGGAAATAAAAATAAGGACATCTAAGCTTTAAAACTAAAATTAAGCGACCTAGTCATAAGAAACAAATGAAAATTGTATCAAATGGTAGAATATGGAGAAATTCAGGATCCATTTGTGTAATTTAGTTTTTTTTCTTGTTCATGAATGCTTTGAAAGTTGTTCTTCTTTTGTGACATAATCACATGAGCATATTTCCAATGAAGTACTATTAGAATAATTTCCTAATTTCAGCGTTTTTTTTTTTTGTCTACCTTTTTTTATCATTGTGAATGACTAAAGAGTCAATAATCACAAAATCACTAATATGAAGTGTATGAGCAAATCTAGAAAAGATCACATGCAAAATCAGTACTTATAATCAGTCTTTTGATTAATTTTTTTGTTTTGTTTTGTTTTGAGGGACCCTAAAGCTGGAGGGTTTTTTTTCATACGAAAGGTAACTTGCAATAAAATGAAATTCTCATGAAAATTAAAATGCAATTACAAAATTCCCCATTTTGTTACCTTCTTGGGCAAAACAATTTTGCAAGACGCGCTAGTTGTAATGGCAAAAGAAGGTAGTACGGGCTCTTTTATTTGATGGAATAAGTAGACTTGCTAGCTTATTCATTGCACTTTGTAAGATATATATCATTAAGAGTCTTTACAATATACATTTTTTAATTAAAAGATGTACGTAATTATTTATATTTTCAAATTAATAAAATAGTAATTTCTTAATTTATTTTAAATTACATAAATGGTTAAATTTCATGTTTTAAATTGGATATTATTGACATGTGTAATGGAGCAGCGAATAGCAGACAACAACAGGTAGTAGAGCAAGAAAATATGGGTGAACATATGAAAAATCTTACTAGACTTATCTTGTAAATTATTGTATTTTGTTTTTTAGATAAACCTCTTTATCTATATAAGACTCTTAAACTTCTAGGTAAAACATCCAAATAATTTTCATATATTTTCTATTTGTATATTCTACAAATTCTCTCTGTAATATATTCATATTAATAAATATCCTTCAATTTATATATATATTTCTTCGAATTTCTTTACTAATATACAACTTAGTAGATCCTGGCCGTATTTGGTATCAGAGCCATCTAAGTTGGAAAATATAGTAGAATTATAGTTAGTAATCTTAATAATCTTGATATTAAAAGAGACTTCAAGGTACTAAGACTTCGACGAGCAGCGTAGAAGTAAGTCCCAAGAGAGGTAGTGGTAAGACGCGTGAGACTTTGTCTGATCCTATTAAGGTATTCTATGATCTTTTGCAATGATAGGATTAGTAAGATCATTCTCTACAAACTCTACTTCTACTACAATCTGCAAAAAATAAAGAAGTTATAAATATAGAAAGTATTAAACAAGATTTAGCTAACTGGAATGTTCCTAAAGTAGGAACTTCACAAGTCTATAATAAAGGTAGCTTTCTTTTTAAATCTAACTATATAATAAAAATAGTAGAAGAAATGTATCTTTTAGCTAAAGAGTCTTTAGACTTAAGCTTATTATCTCAAGATCTTATAGATCAATATAAAGAAAAATATAATTATCTGCATATTGGTTTAGTATAGATTGTAGTTAAACCTCTTACTAGAGAAGGTCTTAATAATTCAGTTCTTATTTGTGTTAGAGATAAAAGACACAATCAGATTAAAGATTCAATGTTGGCATGTATTGAATCATCCTTAAGCTCAGGACCAATATATTTCAATTGTTTCCCTAATTTCTCTGGATGCATTAATGCAAATGTTTTAAGATGTTTAAAGGTAGATGTGCATACATATGGTTTCGACATGGAGGAAGGAACCGGTAATGTTGCCCTCATATATAGAGTATACTTCAAAGTCATGAACACTATCTGCCCAGACATCAACTTAAGATCTCTTATCAAAGATAAAAGAGGAGAAACAACACTATTTTAAACAAATAGTGAAAAGACCAGATTGGCTACACCTAAAAGGTTAGCATGGGATAAAATTACTCTCCCAGAAAGCTGGTTGATACAACAAGAACCTAAAAAGGTTAAAACCCCTCAAAATACTGAAGTCAATTAAATTATAGAACATGAAGATGGCTCAGTAGAAATCATGTTTGACTCAACAAGAAAAGTAAGAATATCTGAGTCAAGACCATCAACTACAAGCAGTCGGTTATCAAACATTTCAGAAAGATTCTTAAATTTTTTATAAATTATGCAAGAGAGACCAATTTTGAAGGAACTCAGAGGCTTCCTGTAGGAATAAACTTACCAATTTATCAAAATGATGGATCTAAAAGATTTGAAACAATAAAAGAAAGATATAATAGATCTGAAGATTAGACAGAAGGACCAATGAGTCCAACACTCTCTGATATGGGATATGAATCAAGCACTAGGTTCCAGAGTGTTATGGCATTACAAAAACCATCATTTAATGAATCTCTAAAAGAGATGTTTTATGATCTAGAAAATTTGGAAAAAAGAAAAATATTTTATTCTCTAAATAGAGAACAACAAAAAATGTTCTATGAAAAGTATAAAGCATTCTTAAAATATGCTAAAAAGAAGAATAGAGAAGGAGAATTAAATTTTTTCGACTTTATCATCAAATATTTTGAAAAGAATGGATCATAATTCATGAAGTTTATAACCTTGAAAAGGTTCATCAAACATATACCTTAGAATTAGGTGAAAAGATAATGGTAGCCCATCCTCCAGAAGTAGTCATTAAGATATCAGAAAAGGTACAAGCAGGTCCTTACAAAGGAAACTCAACAAAACCAGAGTTACAAGCCACAGACGAATCTGTGAATCAAGTTAGAGAACAAGGAAATTACACCAACTTATTCTTACAAATAGTTGAGAGTCAATTAACAAGAATTGAAAGATCAGTTCAAAAACAGACTGAAAGTTTTCCATCTACTTCTAAGAAAGAAGTAAAACCATCATTCTTTAAACCTATTCCAGACTTTAAATTAAGAAAAGAAGATAACTCAAAATTCTTAAAAGAATTATTAGAAAAAATGTCTAAATTAGACACTATAGATAAAGGAAAATATGTACGAATGCTTGAAGAAGATCTAAATAAGATCTCTGATAAGAAAGTAGATGAAATTTATCATTATCTGAAAGAATCTTATAAAAATGATTCTGTAGAAATAAATAAATTAGAAAGACCAATTCCAGTTTACAAAGCAAAGCCTTATTATCCTAGGCAATCTCTAGTCGATTTACAAATCAAAGAAGAGCTACCCAGAAGAACAGTATATTCTGGTAGTACCATTCAAGAATGGAGTATTGATGGACTATCTGATTATCAAGCTATTCGGGTAATTAAAAATATGCTTATGTATGCAACTGCAATCAAGTTTCAAGGAAACTCAGATAAGCAGGCAACATTAGCAATAATAGCCGACTTTGTTGGACAATTACAAGGTTGGTGGGATACTCACTTAGGTCCTCAAGAACGTCATACAATTCTTAGCTCAATTAAGCAAGAAGTAAATGAAAAATGGTGATGTTCTTCAAATAGAAGACACAGTCAACACACTAGTCTACACGATATTGTTGTACTTTGTGGGAAGTACAACTTTGCAACAAGATAGAAGGCATGAACAACTTATAAGCTTAAGATGTCTTACCATGTCACATTTCAAATGGTATAAGGATGTTTTCTTCTCTAAAGTTTTCACAAGAGAAGACTCTAATAGCGACTTCTGGAAAGAAAGATTCATTGCAGGGTTACCTACCCTATTTGTTGATAAAATTTATGCAAGACTCTGAGCCAAGCATGGTGGTTCCATACCCTATGGTATGTATACATTCATAGAATTAGCTGCTGAAATAGTGGTAGAAGGATTAGCATTCTATACTGATATGAAGCTCAAAAGACAAATGGACAAAGAAAGAGTCCAAAGCAAGCAAGACTTAGGAGACTTTTACGAACAGTATGGGTATCAAAATATCCTTAAAGGATTATCTCAAAAGAAATCCCATAAATCCCAAAAGGCTTACAAAAAACCCTGGTTTAAAGAGTCAAGAACTTATCCTTCTAAAAGGAGGAAAAAATCTAAAAAATTTAATTGGACTAAAATGCCCAATAATGAAGCCCGATTTACTAAAAATAAAATACCCACTTGTTATAAGTGTGGAAAGCAGGGACACTATAGCCCAAATTGGAGAATTCAACAAAAAAATCAATGAATTAAATATTGACGAGAAACTTAAAAATCAGTTTCTATAAATACTCTTAACAGAGCAATCTTCTGAGGAAGAAAATAATGAAGAAGATTATAGTAGATCCTCATCTTCCTCATCTCAAGAAGATGAATTAAGTCAAGAATATTGTGAATGCGATTACTATAAATTCATCATTAAAATGAATGGTTTAGACTTAAATGTCTTAACAAAAGAGGAAAATTTCATTCTTGACATTATAGACAAAATTCAAGATCTAGAAGAAAAAAGAAAAACCTTAGCAAAATATATAGAAGTTGCTAAAGAAGAAATCCCTTAAAGGAAAAATCAAAAGGGATTACAAGCTCAAATACAGCGACATCAACAACAATATTCCTTCAATGAAATCCTTAAAAGGGTTCAGAAAAGAGATTAATCAAACTAAAAAAGATCTTAAAGATCTAAAAACAAGAGTTCAGATCCTTAAACTACAACAGTGTGTCCAAACACCGTTCATCTATGAAAATGAGATAGATAATAGAGAAGAGGATTTTCATGATCTCTTAGAAGAGATCCCAACAATTCCTACTGATAAGATGAAAGAAGTCCTCTGAGAAGAAGAAGATTCTAATCCAGAATTTACTGATATGCACTTTGTTAACTCCTTAAACAGAGTCATAAATCACAAATGGTACTTAAAAGTGATCATTGTGATCAACAAAGAATATTCTTTCAAAGCAGAAGCCCTAATTGATACAGGAGCTGATTTAAAATGCATTAGTGAAGGCATTATACCTACAAGGTATTTTACAAAAACCACTCAAGTATTAAATATTGCTAATGGTGGAAGAATGCCTATACATTATAAGATATCCAATGCAGTTGTATGTAATAAGGAGTATGCCTAGAGACTACATTTTTATTAAGTAAAGAATTATCAAGAATGGTAATTCTAGGCACACCATTCATCAATATGATATATCCTTTCAAAACCACTACAGAAGGGATCAAAACAAAAATTGATGGATATCCTATTATTTTCAAGTTCACAAAAGAACCTTAGATACATGAAGTAAATTACCTCAAAGGTAAGATTATTGAAAAATAAAAATTTCTTTTTTCCTTAAAAGAAGAAGTGAATTTTAAAACCATTCAACAAAAGATTTTTTCTAAAGAAATACAAGAGAAAATCCAATCTCTCAAAGAGAAATTTGAAAAAGAAATATGCACTGAAATCCCTAGTGCATTTTGGGAGAGAAAGAAACATGTGGAAATTTCCATATGAACCTAACTTTACAGAAGTCCAAATCAATACAAAGGCCAGGCCCATCCAAATGAATGAAAGAAACTTACTCATATGTAAGCAGGAAATAAAAGACCTTCTAAAAAATAATTTAATAAGGCCCAGTACTTTTCCTTGGTCCTGTCCAACATTTTATGTGGAGAATAATGCTGAAATCGAGAGAGGAGTTCCTCGACTCATAATTAATTACAAGCCCCTAAACAAGGTGCTTAGATGGATAAGATATCCATTACCTAATAAAAACACTTACTTAGTCGACTAAACAAAGCTCTAGTATTCTCTAAATTCGATATGAAAAATGGATACTGGCAAATACAAGTAGCAGAAAAAGATCGCTACAAAACATCATTTACTATTCCATTTGGGCTTTACGAATGGAATGTTATGCCATTTGGGCTTAAGAATGCCCTAAGTGAATACTAGAGAATTATGAATTATATTTTTAACCCTTATTTAGGGTTCACTATTATCTACATAGACGATGTTCTAGTCTACTTAAATACAGTAGATCAACACTGGAAACACTTAGAAGTGTTTTTTAAAATAGATAAGTCCAATGGGCTGGTTATGTCATCTAAAAAGATGAAGTTATTCCAGACCCAAGTAAGGTTCTTGGGCCATAACATAGAACATGGACTTATAAGTCCTATTGAGAGATCAATAGTCTTTGTAGAAAAATTTCTGAATGAAATAAAAGACAAGAAATAGTTGTAAAGATTTCTAGGGAGTCTTAATTATATTGCAGATTTTTATAAAAATCTTGCGAAAGACGCTAGCCCATTATTTCAAAGATTAAAAAAGAATCCTCCAGAATGGAATACAACTTGCACAACAGCTATCCAAAAAATCAAGCTTCGAGCTAAAGAGCTCCTATGCCTAGCTTTATCTGATCCCGAAGCTCCAAAAGTAGTGGAGACTGATGCTTCAGAGATAGGCTATGGAGGCATTCTGAAGCAAAAAATTCCTATAAAAGAGGTCTTAATAAGATATACCTCAGGCACCTGGAAACCAACTCAGAAAAGTATACTACAATCAAAAAAGAAATACTGGCCATTTTTCTAAGCATTACCAAACTCCAAGACAACCTTCTAAATAAGAAATTTTTACTTAGAGTTGATTGCAAAAGTGCTAAATAAGTACTTCAAAAAGACATTAAAAATCTAGCATCAAAACAGATTTTTGCAAGGTGGCAAGCCATCCTATCTATATTCGATTTTGATATCGAATATATTAAGGGGGAAGAGAACTCACTCCAAGATTTCATCACCAGGAAATACTTACGGGGCCATGAAGAAAAAAAATTATCTTCAGGCACTCAAGAAAGAAAAGGCTCTTCAAAAGGAGTACGAATGACATAAGATCACCCACAAATCTATCATCTGAGTTGAAGATAAAGATATGGCCAAATCACCTGAACATGTAGCTAATGTATATCTTAAAGATAATTTACCAGCAAATACTATCCCTAAATCTAGGGAATATTTTGAATTAATCCTAAAAGAAACTAATTCAGTTGACATAATTCATAATATGAGAAATTCTCATGAAATTGCTTACTCAACTTTTAAAGTAAAAAATATTTTATCTAAATTAGATTGGAATTCTAATTTATTTGTTAGAGAAAGATTTAAACATAAATGGATGAATCCAGTCTCATATAACTATTTTGACTATATACAGGCGTGGAAAAACACGCTCTTCAATCAAAACTCAAAGAAAACCCATACGTGGTTTATCCAGTTTTTAACAGGAGATCATTATGCCTCTAATGATTTTCCTACTTGGTTCTCATTTTTCGGACCAACTAAAGATATATTTCCTCAAAAGGTTTTAGAAGCTTTTATATTATTTGAAAAGTTTAATTTAAACTCTACTAAAAATGAAGATCATTCATTATTGTTCTTCTTTGCATTATATAAAGTCCTATGGATATGGAAATGGGATTATGCAGTAACTCATTGGGATGAAATCTATTATCTTATAAGACGATCATGGGGAAGATGATGGGATAAAACTCCACTAGAACAGTTTGATAATATTAAAATTATTGAATTATTCCAAGCACTCAAAGTCAAAGAAACTACTGACCCTAAACCACTTAAGGGTAAAACTAAAGTAGAAATTGTTATAGAAATCTCAAGGAAACGGGAAAAAGTGACAAATATATCTATAAAAAATTAGATAAATTATGTTCTAAAGAAGAAAAAAGCTCCACAAACTCTAATGAAAAATTAGATCTAGAGCCTTTTGAAAGTGATTTACAGATGGCCAACTCGAGCTAAAAGCCAAGCCAACCATCCACTAAAGAAAGTGGCTGACATCAAAGGGACCCACAAAGCACTCTGGACGGACGACTCCAAAACTTAAACAGGGACACACCACTAGAAGAAATGGTCCACTCTTCACATAGGAGAGCATCTGCTTTTAAGAAAAGTCTTATTAGACTTATCTTGTGAATTATTGTATTTTTTTTAGATGATCCCCTATATCTATATAAGGCTCTTAAACTTCTAGGTAAAGCATCCGAATAATTTTCATATATTTTCTATTTGTATATTCTAAGAATTCTCTCTATAATATATTCATATTAATAAATATCCTTCAGTTTATATATATATATATATATCTTCGAATTTCTTTACTAATATACAACTTAGCAGATCGTGGCTGTATTTGGTATCAAAGCCATCTAAGTTGGGAAAGATAGTAGAATTATAGTTAGTAATCTTAATAATCTTGATATTAAAAGAGACTTCGAGGTACTAGGACTTCAACGAGTAGCACAGAAGTAAGTCCCAAGAGAGGTAGTGGTAAGACGCAGAAGTAAGATCAAATGCAAAATCAGTACTTATAATTAGTCTTTTGATTAATTTTTTTTGTTTTGTTTTAAGGGATCCTAAAGCTGGAGGGTTTTTTCATACGAAAGGTAACTTGCAATAAAATGAAATTCTTATGAAAATTAAAATGCAATTACAAAATTCCCCATTTTGTTACCTTCTTAGGCAAAACAATTTTGCAAGACGCGCTAGTTGTAATGGAAAAATAAGGTAATATGGGCTCTTTTATTTGATGGAATAAGTGGACTTGCTAGCTTATTCATTACCCTTTGTAAGATATATATCATTAGGAGTCTTTACAATATACATCTTTTAATTAAAAGATATACGTAATTATTTATATTTTCAAATTGGTAAAATAGTAGTTTCTTAATTTATTTTAAATTACATAAATAGTTAAATTTAATGTTTTAAATTGGATATTGTTGGCGTGTGTAGTGTAGCAAAGAATAGCAGACAACAATAGGTAGTGGAGTAGGGAAGTATGGGTGTGTAGCAGCACCCATGGTAACACAGGGAAGTATGGGTGTACAGAAGCACCCATGTGTGTAGCCCGACTAGGTTGGTTGGTCTCGGTTCTTAGGGTACAAATACACTAACCATTGTACAGAAAAGAGAGCACAAAAAGATATGAAATATACTTGTCAAAATTAATAGAGAAAATGCAATGTTTTTATGGTATTAGAGTAGAGTTATTGTTGTCCTAATGGAAGAATAAGTTACTTACTACGCTGATTTTTTGTTCTCCTCTGAACTGGTTTGATCTGGTGTGCTGGGTTGGCCGATCTGCTTGGCTGATCTGGTGTGTTATGCTAATTTATGTTCCTCTCTAAACTGGTCTGATCTGGTGTACATACGCTCAACAGATTTTGTTAATCTGTAGGGATTTGGCTGGGATCTGGGGTAGCCGTTATAGCTACTCGTTGGAGCCATCGCAATCTCTACGTTCCAGTTCTATCCACCATAGTTCTTTGGTCCAACGCAGCTCGCTCATTAGAACTATACCATTCTAGCTGCCATTGTGGGTCGGCCTCATAATCCACCAAAAATACTTGTTTTCCAGGGAAAGTTATCATTTTTTGAAAAGAAATAGAACGTGAATCAAACTTACAAGCTAGAGCTCGTAGCGATAAACGGCGCTAAGGTCATGGGTTTTGTAGCTGCGTGTGAGCTCACAGATTGTTTATCTGTGTTCATTTGGCTGGTGTACAAACTTTCAAAAAAAATTGTTTATTGTGGTTGGTTGATTGGGGTTGTACCTGTCTAGTCGCCATCGTGGACTGGAGCTCACAGATTGTTTATCAGAGAAACGTGGAACGCAGCGAAGAAGAAAGCATCGCTCCATAGCCCTCACAACGTGAAGTGGATGTTATGTGGGTAGTGAAAACAAATTAGGGTTATAGTGTTTCTGTTCCCATATATATACTTAGCTAGTGTAAAAAAAAAGGAAAAATAGAAAAAAAATATATATATAGAATTGATAGATTTCATGGCAAAATCTAGAGATTTAACTACCAATTCTATATTGAATGATTTGACTACAAAAATGACTGAAGTTCTAACTAGAGCTCAGACCGCCTCACAACCTCCGCTAACTGAAGCGTCGAATACTCCCATTAGTATCATGTTGGAAGGATCCAACTATGCCTTGTGGTCCTAGTTGATAGAGATATATATCTCTAGCAAAGAAAAATTGGGATATATTAATGGGGATTTTCCTCAACTTGCCAAAATCGACCCCTCATTCAGGAGATGGCGCACTGAAAATGCCATTGTCAAGGGATGGTTGATCAATTCGATTGACCCCTCATTGATTGAAAATTTTATCTGATTCCCAACTACGAAACAGTTTTGGGATTCTACTGCTACAACCTACTATGAAGTGACAGACAAGTCTCAAGTGTATGATCTCCACCATCGAGTTATTCGTATAAAGTAGGTAGGTGGATCCATTGAAAAATACTATAATGACCTTTGAGGGTTGTGGCGAGAAATTGATTTCTATCATTCTAACCCAATAGAGTGCACGAATGACATACAAAAATACAACTTTATCGTACAGGAAGATCGAGTGTATACCTTCCTCGATGGACTTGATGACAGACTAGATAAGTCTCGAAGTGATGTGCTTCAAATCAAACCATTCCCTACGGTGGAACAAGCCTATGGATTTATCTGTAGGGAAGAGGTCATGCAAACCATGGTGATCACGGGTGTAGATACGACTCCCGGAGTAGTTATGGCTTTAAAAGGGATCAAGGGACACCATAATCCAATGCCACCAAAACCAGGAATTCCTTTTTTGGGTAGCAAGAAATCCATGGGAAATCCACCTTCTATTGACATAAAATGTGGCCATTACGGAAAATCCAAACACATCCGTGAAAAATACTTCAAACTACATGTGTATCTAGCGTGGTGGAATGATCTTCAAGCACGAAAGAAACGGGAAACCACTGGGAGAGCCGCTGTGGCTACCAATAATGTATCACTATCCCTTATTCCTCAAGCCGAATCTTCCCAAGATCCAGGTATTTCAAGTAAAGTATTTCACATCTCTACTCATAGTGATAATGAGGATTGGATTCTTGACTCTAGAGCTACAAATCATATGAAATTTGACCCAAAAGATCTCTCCAATACAACCTAGCCGAGACGGAGTTGTGTTGACAATGCCAATGGGGTCACTTATCTAGTTACAGGGGCTGGACAGTGACTTTATCTCCTTCATTATCATTATGTAATACATTACTTGTACCCTCTCTTTCAAACAAACTAATGTCTGTAACTGTGTAGTATTGATGTATTCTACCTTTTGTCTTTTTCAGGATATTCTCACCAAGGAGATCATTGGGCGTGGTACTAAGAGAGGAGGCTTATATTATGTGGATGACCTGAGTTTAGGAAGAGCCAATCACATGCAACACACGGTTAGTAACAAGGAGCGACAAATTTTGTTATGTCATCGTCGATTTGGGCATCCATCATTTGGGTATTTAAAGCACCTACTACCTAGTTTATTTTCAAATGTCACACACATGGATTTCAAATGTGATACTTTTATCTTAGCAAAACGTTATACGGCATCTTATCCTATGAGCATGCATAAAAGTATGATTCATTTTGCTTTAGTACATTCTGATTTTTGGGGACCTTCCCCGATCAATACGTCATCGGGTCATCATTGGTTTGCAATTTTTGTTGATGATTGTACACGAATGACATGACTTTAACTTCTCAAACATAAAGATGAAGTATTTTCTACATTTCACTCGTTTCACACCATGATTTAGACACAATGTTTTGAAAAAATTAAGATCCTTAGGTCTAATAATGAGGGGGAGTATGTTAATCAACAATTTCGAAAATACTTCGACAACTATGGTATTCTCCATGAAACCTCATGTTCACAAACCCCACAACAGAATGAGATTGCAGAGAGAAAGAATAAGCATATTTTAGAAACTACCTGGGCTTTACTAATCAGTGCACATGTGCCTAGTAGATACTAGAGCGATGCTGTTACTACAACTATGTATCTATTGAATCGCATGTCCACCAAAACCTTACAATTTCAGACTCCATTAAAGGTGCTATTTGATCATGTTCCCTTGCCTACTATTTTGATGCCTCCACCTCGAATTTTTGGATGTGTTGTTTTTGTCCACCTCCATAAAAATCAACGAACTAAGTTGGATCCATGTGTTGTCCGATGTGTATTCTTGGGGTTTAGCGTACAAAAAAAGGGATACCAATGTTACGATCCTATTACTCAAAGAACCTACATTACCATAGATGTCACTTTCCTAGAATCTGAATGTTTTTCCCCATCACTAGTATCCAATTACCCTCTTTAGGGGGAGAATTATGGTGAAGAACGAAATTGGCTTGATGTTGAAGTGTTAGACATTAGTAACAATCCAACATACTCGGATAATGCCAACAATATGGATGAGCAAGTACCTAGACCCGAACTTCTAAGAATTGAATCTAAACTAGTGATTGAATCTCCAAAAGATGTAGTGGTTGATGCACCCCTCCACTCTCTAGTACCCAATGATCCCCTGCTGAGAATACTCTTGAGGTAAGCTCTCTTATCACACCTTTACAAACTAAAGTTATAGATACATCTGTTGGTTATTTTCTACCTTTCAGACACAATCGAGGCAAACCTCTGAATCGATACTCTCCAGATAGATAGGAATGATGATAACTGTATTTTATATAGTTATTTTCATCTATTTTATTAATTATAATTGCTATTTTCTTGAAATTTTTAGTTAATTTTAATGGAATAAATTAATATTTATTGTTAGTTTCTTAAGGAATATATTTTTAAGAAAATTAAAGAATATGAATCGAAAAAGGACTTAATTGCAAATAATGAAGTCTGAAAATATAATTTAAATTAAAAGAGTTTTAATTACAATTAACAAAAGTCTAAAATATAATTTGGATTAAAATAGGGCTTAATTGTAATTAATAAAAGTTTAAAAGTTAATTTAAATTAGAAAAGAGCTTAATTACAATTAACTAAAGTTTAAAAGTTAATTTAAATTAAATTGGAGGGCTAAAATGTAATTTAAAAATTTGTTTTTCTGTGCTAGAAAGGAAGACCATGCGTATATATTTTCCACACGCGCCACACACCGTCAGATCAGAAATCAACGGTGATGATCAAGCAAGTGTATCTCACGCGTGACACAGGTGCGTTGACACGATTCCTAAGTGGCACGTTCCTTAGCACTGAGTGGGGCCCACCTATCGCGTAGGTCGATGTGTAGGGTGGGACCCACATGTTTGCTTGGTAGGCAATATCTCGTGCAATGCGGTCCATATAAATTTCGTGCGGCCTATCATTTCAACGAACCATATAATGGCACGTGTCTAGAATATTCCTATAGCTAATCCGAAGAGGACACGTGTCACGTATTGGTTAAAAAAAAGCGCAAAATCAGCATATGCCTTTCCAACTGTTTATATGGGACCTACGTGTCTCGCGTGCCATGATCTGCTGTGGCGCACCCATGTGCAACCTTTACCCACCACCAATGAAAAGCTACCACGTGTCTATATGATTCTTTCAGTCAATCATATGCTGACACATGGCATGCGGGTTGAATAAAAAATAAATTAGAAACGGCGCCCCTTTCTAGCTGTTTTTATGTCTCCCACGCGTATGTTAAAATAACAATTTCGTTATCCCCATTTTCATACGCGTGTCTGCGTGATTAAAGAAAAATGTCTCCTATACTTAATATTTTTTGATGTATTTTTTGGAGCTATAAATAGGACATTTAATACAAGGGGTTGGAGGAGGAGAGTTTTGGACAGTGGTACATGCAGAAGCCATTTTTGGCTTCTGTTGTGTTCTGTGTGTGCCAAAAATTTAAGAGCACCAAGTTTTTGGCACCGTTGTTGGGGATTTGTTTACTATTTTTTTGTTGATATTAATACCAATCAATCTGATTTTAATTAAAAAAAAATTATGCTTATTGTTACTTGCTTAATTTATTTTTTAATTTTCTCATAAATTGAGATTTTGTTTGACACACAAAATCTTAACTCACAAAAAGAAAAAAATTGAGAAGTCAAGCTGACGACTAGAAATCAAGCGCTTCTTGGGAGGCAACCCATGTGTTTTAATTTTTATTTTATATTATTTAGTTTAGCATGTATTAGCTTTTATATTTCTTTATGTTATTTTATTTTTCGTAGATGCAAATTGGATGAAATGAAGCTATTTTGGATTTGAATCTTACAAACCAAAGCAGGAAGTTTCTTTTAACCCATCTCATATGTTTTTTAACTTTCACTCATCGAGGAAAATGTGCATATTAAGTTTGGGGGTGATAGAGATATTGAACTTAATTGAAATATTTTCTTGGTATTGTTACTTGTTGCTTTATTTGTTTGGTTGATTGTAGATATTTTGTTTTTAATGGTGATTTATTTTTATTTCTTTGGTTTAAATGATGCATAGTTCTTTGAAAATTTTGAATATTGTCTAAGCTATGAATAAGTTTTATGTATGTTTCATTTTTAAAAGAAAAAATATTTATGAGCACTAGTCTTGATTTTTGAGTTGCTATGATAATTTAGAGAAGGTTTATGTGAGTTGCAATTTGATTGATATTTGTGGTGTCACAATTCTTAGAATTTGTTTGATTTTCTCTCGAGGCAAAATTCTAGATAACACTTAACTAAGAAAATGATTTAGGTCATGTTTGGATCGTTTGAGCCTTTCTATCTACCTTCACATGTTTTATCCATAATATACCTCTTTTGAGCTTCAAAGTTTATATATATTTTTTTATCTCCTTTCAAAAGCCTAGTAAAAATTTATATATATATATATATATATCGATTTTTCTTATCTCACTAACATGTGACAATTGTCAGTAAATGTTTAAAGATATATAGGAAGAAAAAGAGGATATTGAAAAAAAAAATAGATTCTGAAAAAAAACAGAAAAGAGAAAAAAAAGGAAAAAGAAAAATAAAAAACAGAAAAGAATAGAAAAAAGATCATTGCATGTGATGCTAAATCCCAAATTGGGAAGTATTTATTGAGATGTTAGAAGGTATCTTGTTCAATCCTAAAATGCTGTGTTTGGGAAAAGTTTTGAGCTGAATATTATCTTTTATCCTACATTTACCTAAGCTATATATTACAAGCTTAATAAAGTTCTATTGATTTTTGGTTGTGTTTGTCTACATTAGTGGAGAGAGAAATGAAAAATGAACTTATGAGATTTGTGATTTCATTAAAAATTAATTGCGTCCATAATTGCATAAACTCATTCGGATTGCATGTGATGAAATATGAAAAGACTTCACACACACACTAAAATTAATTGTGAAAATGTAATATATTTTTAAATTGATTTCAATACTTAGATAAAATTCTTTTATTTCTTTGAGTTATGTTATTTGAAATGACCAAAAAGAAATGTTTTGAAAATCACTATTTTAAATGCTTGTATCCTTGTTTTATTTCTTTCCTTTTACTCGAGGACTAGTAAAATCTTAAGTTTGAGGGTGTGATAATTGTATTTTATATAGTTATTTTCATCTATTTTATTAATTTTAATTGCTATATTCTTGACATTTTTAGTTAATTTTAATAGAATAAATTAATATTTATTGTTAGTTTCTTAAGAAATATATATTTTTAAGAAAATTAAAGAATATGAATCGAAAAAGGACTTAATTGCAAATAATGAAGTCTGAAAATATAAGTTAAATTAAAAGAGTGCTTTATTACAATTAACAAAAGTCTAAAATATAATTTGAATTAAAATAGGGCTTAATTATAATTAATAAAAGTTTAAAAGTTAATTTAAATTAGAAAAGAGCTTAATTGCAATTAACCAAAGTTTAAAAGTTATTTTAAATTAAATTGGAGGGCAAAAATGCAATTTAAAATTTTGTTTTCTGCATAGGAAAGGAGGACCACGCGCACCACACACTGTCAAATCAGAAATCAATGATGAAGATCAGGCGAGTGTATCTCACGTGTGACACAAGTGCGTTGACACGATTCCCAGGTGGCACGTCTCTCGACACTGAGTGGGGCCCACTTGCCGTGCAGGCCGACGTGCAGGGTGGGACCCATGTGTCTACTTAGTAGGCAATATCCTGTGCGATGCGTTCCACGTAAATTTCGTGTGGCTTATCATTTCAGTGCACGTATTTCCAATTATTTATGTGGGACCCACGTGTCTCGCATGCCATGATCTGGTGCGGCGCACCCACATGCAACCTTTACCCACCACCAATGAAAAGCTGCCACGTGTCTATATGATTCTTTCAGTTAATCATATGCTAACACATGGCATGCATGTTGAATTAAAAATAAATCAGAAATGGCGCCCCTTTCTAGCTGTTTTTATGTCTCCCACGCGTATGTTAAAATAACAATTTTGATATCCCCATTTTCATACGCGTGTCTGTGTGATTAAAGAAAAATGTCTTCCACACTTAATATTTTTTGATGTATTTTTTGGAGCTATAAATAGGACATTTACTACCGGGGGTTGGAGGAGGAGAGTTCTAGACAATGGTACACGCAAAAGCCATTTTTGGCTTCTGTTGTGTTCTACGTGTGCTAAAAATTTAAGAGTAGAAATGTTTTAATTTTCTTTGTTGTTCTTGAGCGAATATTCCTTAAATTCTGTAATTTTAATTTTTTCGTATAGAGTAATTTAATTTTTCTAGGGTTGCATTTTATCTAAATTTATGAAGCTGGAATATATTATTTTTGAAAGATTTATAAGATTTTTAATTTGTTTATTCTATTTGTGCTTCATGCTTTTGATTATTGGAAAATTTATCAATTGATCTATGGTACTTAAATAAACTTGGAAGAGGCATTTTTGTGTATATTGCTCATAAATAAAATAACATGTATATATGAAAGATAGGAATATACCTTTATCGTATGTGTGGCCATTTGAGAACTTAGAATGTAAAGAATATTGGTGAATTTAAATTAATTTAGCGAGATGTGTCTGTACGGAGCTCGTGAGAGATGTATGGATAAAATTAGAAGTTCTTGGTGGACAAATTAAATTTACTAAAAATATAAATCAAGAGAAAATAATATGATTCGAGTGGGTTAATTTGGTGAAAACTACAATCCTAGAATTTTCTTTTTTATTGTTATAAAACTCTTAGTTAAAACGATCGTTTGGAAAAAATCAGAGTGAAACAATTTTAGTACTTAACAAACTATAGTAACAAATCTCCGTGGGAACGATAACTCACTTATTAAATTTTATTACTTGTGACCATGTATACATGCAAGTTTTTATGCTCTCCTAAAAGAGACAACAAATGACAATCCAAGTATCCAATAGCCAATTATGTGTCTACTCAAGGGTTATCAGCACCTATAAGGGCGTTTGCACAAACACTATCCTCATGTCAAATTCCAAGTAGCATTGAAGAAGCCTTATCTGATCCAAACTAGGCTTAAGCTATAAAAGAAGAATTTGAGGCATTGTAGAAGAATAACACATGGGTGTTAAGCGAGTTACCTCAAGGGAGGAAGATAGTAGAGTGCAAGTGGACTTTTTCCATTAAGTATTGATGAGTGCTCAAAAAGAACTAAAATTACCATGATTTTATGCACATTAATTGCTTAAAAAGATATATATTTATATGTTTTATATATATTTATATAAATTTATCTTTTTTGGAATCACGAGTATTTTTATTGTTTTTCAAGTATTTTTGTTTAAAAACGTAACTTAAAGACTCAAAGAGGAATATTGGAAGCAATACATCACAAATATATTAATAAATAAATGAGGAAAGGTCAAAAAATATGGAAAAATTGGACAAAATGGGTCAAAAATGTCAAAAAGGAGGAAAACGCGCACGGAGCCGCCTATCCTGCGCGTGCCAGCGCCCCGTCGTGCGCAGCACGCCCAGACCGCATGCACAGCTCCTCACTCTCGCGCGAGCAGCTCCTCACTTTAGCGCCCAACCGCGTGCAACATGCCCAGACCGTGCACGCAGCAAGCCCAAACCGCATGCCTGTACGCGCCACTGATGCCTCCCGCGCGCGCCGCTGCCATCTCACCCCATTTTCGCGCGCAACCGCCTCACGTCATGCTGATGTCAGCAATCACCACTCCGCGTTTCCACCATTTTTTAACATTTTTCCACTCACTTTTTCTCTCCATCCTCACCTATAAATACCCCCTTCTCTTAACTTCTAAACACATCTTTTCTTCTCTTTCTTTCTCTCATTTCTTAGTTTTTTTAGTTTTTCTTAGTTTTTAGCTTTTCTTAGTTTTAGAGTTCTTCTCTTTTTGAGAAGAACTAGTTATGTTTTTGTAATTTATTTGCTTTTTGATTCAATAAATGAGAGTGCAAATTCTGCTTGGAGGTTTTCCAGCAACGGGAATAGCATCAAAGTACTGTAAGGATTTTATTTTCTTTATAGTTATTTTTTATGCTTTATTCTTACATGTTATATTTAATTTGTCTATGATTAAATTTAACTTTGCTGGCTATTTGTAAACATGATATAATAATAACGTTGTTATGCTTGCGAAATATTAAATAGGTAAAAATATCTAAAATGAATTGATTTTTATTTTTATTCAAGATTTTATATTAAGAATGTTAGAGAGAAATATATTATTTTTCATTACAAACTTAAATCTGAAAATTAGATTTTAAGGTTTAGTTATCTGGTCTGATTTAGAGTAGTGCTCTTTTATTTGTTGGTACAATCGTCCGGTAGTTAGAGTAAAACTCTATTTCAAAAGTTTTTATAGGAATTATTATCTGAAAATGTATTGACAACATGTTTTCAGTAGTGGCTTTAAAACTTGAAAGTTAGTACTCGGATAATTAAATTCTTAGGTTTAATTTGGATACCTTGAATAAAGTTTAAACTGTCTAACCCCACCAAAGGTGGCATTTAAATGGTTCATTTTCAATCTCTTAGAAAAAGGAATTAATTTAATTAACAAAATTAGTTATCAACCCCACCCATAGGTGTTAATTGATTTGTTTAGTTAACAAAGAATATCTAACCCCATCAAATGTGGTATTCATATAAAAAAGAGAGAATTAATAAATATCAATTCATATATTTAATAATCTAAATAATATGAGCAAGCATAATTAACTTAATTGTTATATCCATAAATACTCCACCATTATAAATGATAAAATTTGCATAAATGTTTATTGAATCTATGTTTATTTTTATGTTATTAGATTAAAAACACAAAACCCCAAAATATCGTGACATGATGTTTAGGATTTAATTTCGTTTTTAAAAGTTTGAATAATAAATTAAAAACCACATACATTCCTTCCTTAGATCGACCTTGAGAGTATATTTATCATTTTCTACGAAATGATTCGTGCACTTGCGAGAGTTTTATAAATACATAAAACCAAATGAACGGCAAGATCGGCGATGTCGGTTCTTCCCGATCAAGTATAAAGAAAATGAGTTAGTTGATCGATACAAAGTGAGGCTAGTAGCAAAAGGGTATACATAGAAACATGGTATAGATTATGAGGAAACCTTTTCACATGTGGCTAAACTAAAAATTGTTAGAGTTTTGTTATCTCTTGTAGCAAATTTAGATTGGCCATTACACCAACTTGACGTGAAAAATGCCTTCCTTCATGGTGATCTTGAAGAAGAGATTTACATGGATATCCCACCAGGATATATTGTTACATCAGGAAAAGAAACTGTATGTAGATTACAACAAGTATTGTATGGACTAAAACAATCACCTCGAGCATGATTTGGCAGGTTGAGTTCAGCAATGAGAAAATATGGGTTTCAACAAAGCAACTCTGACCACACTCTTTTCCTAAAACATTGAACGGGAAAAATAATAGCCCTTATAGTCTATGTAGATGACATGATCATTACAAGGGATGATAAAGAAGAAATCTTTAGGCTTCAAGAACAATTGTCAAATGAGTTTGAAATGAAGAACTTGGGAGGGCTCAAATACTTCTTAGGCATTGAGGTAACAAGATCAAAACAAGGCATATGTCTTTCCCAAAAGATATATACTCTAGACTTACTGTCAGAGGCATGATTACTATATTGTAAACCTGTCGATATTCTAATGGTCCAAAATCATAAACTCGGAGAATATGTGAACTAAGTACCAACAGATAAATAGAGATATAAATGGTTGGTGGGTAAACTCATATATTTATCTCATACTCGACCTGATATTGCTTATGTTGTAAGTGTCGTGAGTCAGTTCATGCACTACCAAGTGAAGACCATATGGATGTCGTCATGCGAATACTTTTTTATTTAAAATCCTCCCCTAGGAAAGGACTTATGTTTTCAAAGAATGGTCAATTGGAAATCGTTAGATATACAGATTCAGATTGGGCAGGGAATATCAAGGATAGGAAATCTACTGCTAGGTACTGTACTTTTGTGGAGAGTAATTTGTTACATAGAGAAGCAAGAAGCAAACGTAGTTGCCTTATCTAGCACTGAAGCTGAATTTCGAGGGATGGTTAAGGGAATATGTGAGCTCTTTTGGTTGAAAAAACTTCTAACTGAGATTAGTGTTGCTCCTAACTCTAAAATGAACTAATTTTGTGATAACAAAGCATTCATTGCCATCTCCCACAATCTAGTTCAACATGATCGCATGAAGCACGTTGAAGTAGATCGGAATTTCATCAAATAGAATCTTGAAGAGAAAATTATTAAGCTTCCATTTGTTAAATCAGAAGATCAATTGGCTGATATACTCATAAAATCTGTGTCTATAAAGAACTTCTACAACTCACTTGACAAGTTGGGCATAAGAGACATATATGCACCAACTTGAGGGGGAATGTTGGCATGTGTAGTGGAGCAGAGAATAGCAGACAACAACAGGTAGTGGAGTAGGGAAGTATGTGTGTGCAACAACACCTATGGTCACACAGGGAAGTATGGGTGTGCAACATGACTAGGTTGGTTGGTCTCGGTTCTTAGTGTACAAATACACTAACCATTGTACAGAAAAAGAGAAAACAAAAAGATATGAAATATACTTGTCAAAATTAACAGAGAAAACACAATGTTGTGAGATATTTCATCACATACTTATCAATTGTGATATAAGCAAAGGGTAATTATATCATTCAAATGATACAATAATTAATTATACCACTATTCAATAAAAGATACATATATATAATCCATATTTTCATAACATTACATTATCGGTCTCTACATTTAAATTTATGTATATCAGTTATCCAAACTTAAGATTTAATTAAAAAAATTAGTATGTGCCATTTAGACAGGAAAAATTACCTTTAAAAGAGTTAAAGAATAAAAAATTTCACTAAAACATCATTAACAAAAAAAATAATTTGACTCTATAACTAAGTGAAATCATGAAAAACTGAGAGAACAATATGACAAAACCCTTAAGGAATTGTGTAGGGTCTAAGATCAGGTAGCAACCAAGGAAGGAGATACAAACTTGTAAGGACTCACCCCTAAACTCACAAGCAATGGAAACACAAAAAAAAAAATCAAGCATACAACTAACAACACAACATACAATAGGCAGGATTAAACTAATTATAAATATTGATTCTATAATAGATATGGCAGAAAGAGATAGACATGCAAATAGACATGGCATAAGAAGATAAACACATGAAGATTTTTCAATCACAATTAAATCCTCTTATGTGCAAGCATATTCAGATCAAACTATTATCATATTAACAAAACAATAGAGCATACAAGAATAACAATCTAATGAGGTAAACTCATATAGAAATCCTATTAATATCCAAGGATTATTTAATTGTTTACCTTAGTTAAATAACTTGGCATAGTTTCTAGGCAAAGATGTATGATTCTTATGTATGTGATCCATAATTGATGAACTTAATGAGTAGTGTGCAATTTAATTGACATTAAAGTGTGATTAAATTAATTACTATATGATGTGTAGTTTACTTGAGGGATGAATACATACTAGGTTGGATTAATTGATCATGTAGTTGATTGGTAATATATTCAGGGGATTTTAGTGATTCACATATTTAGAAAATTAAGAGATTAAGTATTTCTAGATATTTTCTCATATATCTTTTTAGTTTTCAATTCTAAGTTAATTAACTACTTCTATTTATTTTTAGTTATTTTAATTTTGCTTTCTCAAAACACCAAAAAAAAATTGATCTTTACTTCTCAGTTTTAAAATTAATTTATAATAACATAATTTCCGTGAGAATGATCTTATCACTATATTACTTGTTTGTGATATGTATACTTGTATACCTATTATACACAATTAGTATCGATTAAATTTTTAATATCGTTGTCGAGGATTATAAACATAAAAAATTAATTTTTATTTTAGTTATTTTTCTTTATTTCTTTATTTTTATTTTTTGAGATCTTCTTTAGTCTAATAGAAACATATTTGAGTTTATTGCATGACCAGAGTCCGTAAGAAAACCTTTTTGCCTTTAGATCCCGAAATCGAGTGTACTTTGATATCAATAAGAAAATAACAAGTTGTCACCCAAAAGAAGAATCCACCCACTGAGGACAATACAAATTATTTAATGGGGATGATGAAAGTCTTTATCCAGTCAGTAAATACAAAAAGTGTTCACTCAAAAGGTTTCAATTCAAAATTTAGAGACCCAAATAAGGTAACTTGCCCATGCTATAAGTCAAAGGTCTCAAGGTAACCTTCCAAGTCACACAATTATAAACCCAAGAAGAGAAGGTAATGAGTATTGTAACGTCATAGCCTTAAGGAGAAGTAAAACTTTAGATGAGGAACATAAGACTCAAAAGGATGAGGAGGAACATGAGGCTAAAAAGGATGAAGAGGAATAAATGGATAAACAAAGCATTAGAAAGGAAACAATTCTACTAAAAAAGAGAAACCTATACAAATTCACTATTCCTTTCTCTCAAAGACTTCAAAAGAAAAATTTAGATATGGAGTTTTAAAAATTCTTGGAAATATTCAAGAAACTACACATAAACTTACCATTTGTAGATGCACTTGAACAGATGTCATCTTATGCCAAATTCATGAAAGATATACTATCAAAGAAAAAGAGGCTTGGAGATCATGAAATAATAATATTGACTGAAGGTTGTTGTTCCATCCTTGACAAAAAACTATCACAAAACTTGGAAAGATTCTGGTAGCTTTGAAATTCCTTGCACAATTGGGAACATGAATTTTGAGAAAGCACTATATAACTTAGGTTCAAGCAATAACCTTATGCCATTATCAATCTTTAAGAGATTGGGGATTAATAAAGCCACACCGACTTTAGTAACATTACAAATGACAGATATATCAATTAAGTGATCCCAGGGTTTGCTATAAAATGTGATAGTAAAAGTAGACAAGGTCATCTTTCTCACAGATTTTATTATACTAGACATGGAAGAGGACCGTAACATTCCAATAATATTTGGTCATCCATTCTTAATAATCAGAAGTTCATACATTGATGTACAAAAATATGAGATTACAATGAGAGTGCAAGATGAACAAGTAACATTTAAAGGTTTTAAAGCATCTAAACTACTTGATATTGATAATGCTAATAAATGTTCTAGGATAGATATTACTAATTCTAATGATAACTTAAAAGAATCTATTGAGTCATCCACACTTAAGACTATTACACATAATGTTATTGACAATGAAGTAAACTCATCAAGAAACAACTGAATCTATTTTAATTTTAAGTATGGAATCTATGATTAATATTTTTGATTGTGAGAACTATTTGGAGTTATACCTCCCATATTTATACCTAATATTATTATGAAGAGTTTTAAAATAATATCTAAGCTCAAACCTTCTATTGAAGGGTTACTAAGGTTAGAACTCACACTTGTACCTTACCATCTTCAATCAAAGGGGGAGCAGAAGAGTCCAATAGAGGGGTAAATAATATGCTACAAATACATAAATTAGATGCGCTACGATAGAGTGCATATAAGAATGCTAAAAAGTATAAAAAGAAAACAAAAATATGACATGATAAAAGAATTGAGCACCATGTTTTTAAACCGGGACATAATGTATCATTGAACAATTCAAGACTCAAACTATTTTAAGGTAAACTCAATAGTAAATGGACACAAAAGGGATGTACATTAGGAGTTGATATGACTATCTAGTCAAAGACATTAAACGTGACGCTGTTTACATAGGGGTTGAAAATTGGAGAACATATGATGAATCATTTCTCACTATATAGTGAGATCATTCTAATCACTATTTACATAGGGCTTCTTTTCCAAAAGAATGACCTTTAGCTCGTTCAATTCATTGTGTTTTTCCTTAAGACATTTCAAAGTATTTTTCCATCATTTTTCAAACTTAATATACTCTCTCAAGAGCTCATTATAGGAGTCAAGCATCTCATCTTGATCACATTCTTCATCTTCGATAACTTTTTGGCCTTTATAGGTTATAGTGGGAGAATATTCAATAGACTTAGATGCCATAAAGGTAATAAAATTATAGTTATGCATATCAACACTATATCTACTATCCAAAATAGTAACTTTAGCTCTTATCCCTCTTTTTTCAAAGTGATTCTTCTTGAAAAAAAGTTGGCAGCAATATGTTTAGGCCTTTCGCACCCGAAATACTTGATTTGATTCACTTGGCTTATGTTCTACTATCTTTTAGGTTTATCATTAGAATGATCATCTTTCTTCCTTGATCTTGAGTCTTTCATACTTGAGTTGTCTCTTCTTAAATGACCAAAAGGATTATTCTTACTTTAGAAGAATCTTGTAAATCTATTGGCAAGGAAAACCATCTCTTCTTCATCAAGGCTAGAGCTTTCTTCAATACCCACCACCTTGCCTCATATCAACATTGCTACAACTTCCCTTAGTGTTTTTAAGAGCATTACTTTTCTTCTATTCAACAACAATTTGAGCTTTCATAGGCAAGAAATGATCAATCTTATAAGCTTGAAGGTCACCTATAAGATCGTTTAAACTTAACATTCCCAACATATAGAAGGTTTCAAGAGTAGTTGTTTTGGCATGGAAACAAGGGGGAGACTATAAAAGAGCCTTTCTACTTGTTTCTCATTATCAATGAGTCTCCCAAGATTATAAAAAGTATTTACGAGGTTAGAAAATCGAGCATAAAACTTGTCAAAAGTTTATCTTCATCCATCTAATACAGCTCTAGGTCTCTATTCAAATGGATGATCCTAGATATTTTAACCATAAAGGTACCCTCATGCATTATGTTAAGAATATCCCAAGCTTTTTTAGAGTGTAAAAACCTCATATTCTTTTGTATTCGTCTAGCTAGAGTGACAACTCTAATTATAGCGTACATCCCTTTCTTATACCATTTAGACTCTTTACTATCTTCTATCGTCCATTCACTTATGGGCTTTAAGATAATAAAAATTATCAATAAAGGCCTTGGTTGTACACGTTCCATCATTACAATTAAGAAACCAGATAGAGTATCCAAAAGACCACAAGTAAGCTGCATCTGGGACTTCCAATAGGCATAATTCATCCCATTGAATAGTAAAGTCTACCTACATTACCTCATTCTCTAGATTCCATTTGAAAAAAGTGAGTATGTAAAAGAGCGAGTTATAAAGAATGAACACCAGAGTAGCTAAGCCCAAAAGATTGAACCATCTTTGATATCAATTGAAAGATTCCAAGACTTGGTAGCAACTAGAGAAGGAGATACAGAATCCTTAGGACTCGGCCTTAAACTTACATGTAACGAAAACAAAAAATAAAAAGAAATAAATCAAGTACACAACCAATAGTGTAGCATGCAATATGTAGGAATAAACTAACTACAAACAATTTATTCTACAATAGGCATGAAAGAAAGGTATAATAAGGAAGGTTTCCAATCACAATTAGATCCCCTTATGTATAAGAAAATTTGGATCAAATTATAATTGTACTAACAAGACAACAAAGCATATGAATATAGTGATGTAACATGTAATATGGTAAACTCATATAGAAACCTTGTGTGGTAACATTCTCGGATTACTTATGAAAACCACTCGACAGTAACAAATCACTAATGAATAATAAATAGATACAATTCAATAAAACTATAAATCAAATACCTCTATCAGTCAAAACACTTGCCCTAAATATCCTATGACGTCCTTGCTT
The DNA here is from genome assembly GCA_030763125.1 of Hippophae gyantsensis. Lineage (NCBI taxonomy): Eukaryota > Viridiplantae > Streptophyta > Magnoliopsida > Rosales > Elaeagnaceae > Hippophae > Hippophae gyantsensis. The sequence goes on from CM061032.1 coordinate 55,732,704, forward strand.
GTTGTCTCCATAGCAACTTTGATCCAATCTAAATTTGGATCTTCTTCGGAGCCCTACCACCATATGGCGCAAACAGTCACAAATAATCAGTGTAGTGTAATCCTAAAGATATGAGAAATCCATGAACATGAACCTAACATGCAATTTAAGTCACGGTTGTTAATTCAATTTTAATTAACCCAACCCTAAAAAACTTTTGTAACCATAATTATGAATCACTAATATCGATGAACCCTCAAAGTATTAAAGATCAAGAATAGGAAAAAAATTCTGTTTTGAAAAATCAAGTTTCAAACCCACCAAAATTTCCCCACGTTTTCTAATTATCAAAAACATTTACAAATGGGAGGATATTTATAGTTTTCCTTAGCTAGGATAATAGTCATTAAACCACTTGATAACCACGTCGGTGATTGCTTAGTAAATACCTTAATGAGCACACCAAAAATTATGTTTTTTTTGTTTCAAAACTTGTCAAGAAATTTTTAGAAATAATTGCAACACAACACAAAACAACAAAAATGCAACCTAATATGTTTTTTTCCAAAAATTTCCAAGCAATTTTCTAGAAATACTCACAACAAAACACAACACAAAACAAAACAATAAAAATGCAACCTAATATGCATACTAAATGAACCAACTTATATGATGTATGCAAAAATGAGAACAAAAGAAATGTTTTGAAGTAAGTGAGTGTGAACTAAATCATCAATAACTATCCTTACAAGGAGTAAGACGCAATCCTAATCATACATAAATACACATGTCCACTTGAATTATTTGACACCTTAAGAGGTTGTCCCAAACATGCTTACAAGGTAAACTTTGTAATAATCCAAACCACATGTATGACACTATATTGGTCATATTGTAACTAAATGGTGGTAATATTGCATTAGGGTGATATTTGAATAGGGTTGCGAAGAGGTTGCAGCGAGGTTGGGGATCCTTCTCTGTTATTCATTTATAATTTATAATTTATTTTTTATTCATTTAATTTTTTAATAATTTTTTTTATTTTTATTATAAATAAAATTTTATTAAGAAAAGTAAATCAATAATAAATATTTTGCAATAAAAAATAAAATTTTGAATCAATAAATAATAAAAAAATAAACAATATTTATATAAAATATAGAAAAATAAAATATATATAATAATAAATACATAATCTTTTTATATTAAATAACATTGATAGAATTTTGTTACAAAATAGTTTGAAATGATAACAATAAATTATAAAATAATTATAAGATTTTACATTTTTAAAATTTTATAATTTTATAATTTAAATAAATAGTTTAAATAATTTTTATAAAAAAATATTAAAATTTTAATAAAATTAAAATATAACTTAAAGATAAAATATAAAATATATAATACATTACCTATAATTAATTTAAATTTAAATATAATTAAATATATAAAAAATTAAAAATATTAATTTTTATATATTTATTAAAATAGAATATATAATTTCAAATAGCATAATCAAAAATACAATCTTTCTCCTTATTCCATCTTATGTTATAAAATATAAATTTCTTTTTCTCGTTCTAATTTTTTATTGTATTATCATCACCTTTACTTCCAATCCAATAATTTTTGGAATACTTTACCCGAGAACAAGAAATTGACAACCTATATTTGAAGAAGTAAAAGCTCCTTTGTTTTCAGTTACCAAAGACTTTTGGACGCTAGCTAATCCAAGAGATGACCCTAGTGATACTTTTGGTTTATATACATCTATCATCACAATGTGTTGTGAACTTGTTGATATTAGTACATATTATATATCCAATAATTATTGCATTATTTTCCATTACTTGCTAGTTTTTACTAGTGGTGTGCAAAACATTCGATCATCCTATTAATCCAATCTGATCCATTAATTTGTTGACTGTTTCAATTCGACCATCGAATTGAATCAGATGAAAAAAATTTCAATCTCTTAAATTCAAATCGGATGACGAAGTTTACTATGTATCATCTAATCCGTCCAAAAATACTTAAATATATATTTATATTTTATATATTAGTCATATTCTCATTGTCATTCCTATATTAGTCATATTTTAAGGTTTTTTTTAATTCAAATAAGTTTATGTTATGTAAAAATTTAAATTTTTTATTCAAAAATACCAAAAATAGAGTTAATTAAGTTTTTTGGTTAGATTGATCGGATTCAACCTATCCAATTTGAATAGGTTACGGATTGATCGGATTCAACCGATCTAATCCGAATAAATTACGAATCGAATTGGATCGGATCGATTACAAATTAGGATTTTTTAATCAGATCGGATCGATTATGAATTAGGATGTTTTAATCAGATCGAATGGTCTGATCAAATGAGTATAAAATCAACGATTTCGATCCGATGAACACCCCTAATTTTTATATTTTTAGATATCAGACTAAACACTTGGCAATTAGTCTAGTGGCACTAGGTCAACAAGGAAGGTTTATATATATATATATCAAATTGTATAAATATTTTAGATAAAATTACTCACTAAAGACAATTAACCCCTTAGTTATTAAATAATCTATATAAAACTTTTATTTTTATCAATTAAATAATAAATAATTAATAGTTAAAATAATAACAATTATCTCAAAACTTATTTAAATTATTAACCTCTTAGTGTTATTGTATAATTTATTTAAAAATATTATCTTTATCTATTAAGTAATAAATTATTATTAATTAAAATACTAACAATTATCTTAAAGATTACTTAAAATATTAACGTAATTGCATGCTCAATTTTATAAATAATAATAAAATACTATAGTTTTAATTAAAATAAAATTTAATAATAATTATTTTAATATTTTAATAAGTTACATGCAACGCAAGTGTTTATTACTATATATAAATAGATAGATAGATATGAGAAATTTTCATTAGATACACATGTCATTATTTGATTGATTCACATTTCTTTTGATTAATCAAATGGGTATAATCAACACATGATTCAATGTACAACCAATTAATGTTAGAATTCAAATGGAAAGATACTTATGATAATTATCTTTTAATTTAAAATTAAAATAAATATTTATTATATATATCAAAATAATATATTATTTATACAAATGATTCAATGTAATATTATGATATTATCATTGAACCAAGCCTATAAATAGACCTCATATTCACCATTCAAGGTACGTCATTCTAAAATCTTCTCTAATTTCAATTAAATCCTTTCAGAGTAGACTTAAGCATCGAATTAAATACAACACTCCAGTATCATTCCTCCTGATTATTTGTCCATCTATGTTAGGATCCAAATCAACAAGCTTAGTGATGAATGCAATTAGCGCAAAAATTGGAGTCAACATCTGACCTTCTTTGTGGGAAAGAAATTTGGTATTATAATTGACTCGAGTGACGAATAGACCAAGAACATTCATCATGTTCTTCTTTGTGTTCATGAATGTTTATCACCTTTTTCATCTTATATATCATGTTTGACCCATTTAAATATCAAGATGAGCTCTTAACATGTTTCTGACAACTTCTCGCCGCCATCGTGGATGAACAAGCCAATCAATTCCTAGGAACCGATACTTACTCCATTCGCGCACTAGGATTTCAAATTATCTCAAGAAGATCCCAATCTCTCAACTTAGACCATAAACTATGGTCACCAAAATTGTGGAAGAACGGGAAGATCTTGGTTAGACACTCCCTAAAGCACTCTGACAAGAGCTAGACCCCAAAATGAGGTATATTTCAGCGATTAAACCAGTGAAGAAGACCAAAGTTCTTGTCCTATCAGAATAAGAACTTAACAAAATTGTACAAGTTGGCACCACCTATGATAGAGTAACGACGTGTTTCTAAAGATGTCCCACTTCTTTCACATAAGAAAGTGCTACGTGGAACCCAAAAACACACTTGCACTTATGATGCACCAAGATAACATGGCCACTAAGGAGGATCTTGATCAATATACCTTGGTAGAATCCACTAAGAATAGGAATTTGGTCATCCACCTAAAAGATGTACATTAAAATGTAGTGCAAAAGGGAAGCTAGCTAGGTAGGCCAACCATGAGAGCATGCTAGGTAGACAATATCCCAGGAAGACCATCCAAGCAAAGCAGCCTAATCTACCAAACATCAACTGGCATTGAGCTTCTACAACTCTAGGAGAGTATAGATTCATTCGGGATTAGGCCTTAGCAAGACAAATTTCACCTTAGAAGGCTTTGTTGTTTGGATTTCCATACCTAATATTATGCTCTCTAGAATGTTACCTTTTATGTTGCATAGTTTAGGATGCAACAACTCAAGCCATTTTAAACTTAATGGATTTCCACTTTCTCGAGCGCACTATCTAGACAAGCTTCCTTTCATGTCACATCGTCTAACTTGTTACTTTCTAGACTATGGATCTAGGTTGTTAGTTATCAAGTGACAACATCTAGAATCATCACACATAGGATGAATATTCTAGGTCACCTTCATCTAGGCTATGACAAACTAGAAACAACTTGTTATTGTGCTATAAGAGATGTGACAAACATTACATCAGAATAAAAGCACTTAAAATTATTATAAATGAAGACATTTCCCAATGTGTTCACCTATCGAAGGAATTTCTCCAAGTTAATTACTTTTAACTATAAAGTTTTAAGGAAATGGTTAACCAATCCTCCTAGAAATTAATTGGTGATTAGATAGTTGACATCGTTCTATGCTCTAATTACCTTCAAGTGGATCAAAACTTCACTTAGAAGCCCATAAGTAAAAAGTGGAATCTAGAAACTTTCACTCAAAGTTAGATGCACAGTACACATGAGAAGAGCCAACTTGGCCAGGGTTCAACAACAAGATTTCAGCTATACTATCTTGAAGACATCTAGACAGAATATGAGAAGTATAGAGCATTAGGTGTGTATTTAGAAGATTCATCTAGTCCACACTTTGAAAACTTAGAAAAACCACATTGGCTTAGCAGTTCTTGATCCAAACCGAGGGAGTCAATTTCTTTTTGCATACATGTTTCACCCAAAAAGAAGTTAGTAAAACTTTTTACAAAAAAAGAGAATGTTTATAAATTTGCATCTATAATGTGATCTGAACATCTACAAATAGCCACATTTATAATGGTTGATCAAGGAAGAGCATAGAGTATTGGAAAAGGGAACATAGAAAATGGAGCACTTGAGCAAAATAGAAGTCTCGAATGCCTGAAGCATACCACATTAAGGTTGTTTAGATTTCTTGTAAATTTTATTTCTAATAAATTGTTCAAAAAGGTCCCACGATTCCATGACAACACTAACATCCATACTTAGTAAAAGAGGTAGAACCAGAAAAAAATAAAGAAAAAAAATTTCAGCCAATTCTACGTCCAGACCCAAGCGATTAGCGAATCGAACACCCAATAACCTAGGACAATATTTGTTACCTCGATCAGATACTTACTACATATGAGAGTTTGTATAAGGAAACTCGAACTTAAATTGCTTCATTATGACCCTCACGATTTTCTTGAAAGCTTTCAATATTTAAGTGGGCCTTTAAAATAAAAAAAAATAGTTGTTACTCAGTTGGCTATTAATTGTTTAAGAAAATTATGTCTAAGAAGACTAGAACTTAAGTGGTTACGGTTTCGGTGTGACTCTCTAGCCTTTCTTAAAATAGTAGTATTTAAATAAGTCTCACCTTCACCATTGTGATAAAAGGATGGGCCAAATGACTGCATTGGTGAGAAGATAGTATAAATTCAATCAAGTCTGGTCTCCCCAATGAAAATCCTAACGGTCTTTTGAAAACCCAAAAACTAAGTTCCATAAAAGTTAACAATAGTTGCATTAAAATCAAATCCAACTTTTGAACTTAGACAAAGAAGGCTAGAATAATTGAGAGAGAGTATACTCATTGAAATAGATCAGCGATAACATCAAGCTAAAGTTAAAACCTAGATACATCACTACTACAAGTTACAAATAGAAAACTAGGTTTGCCTTCGACAAAGAAGAGAGGTTACAAATCTTTTTTGTACTCGACAACTTAGAACTAGAACTTGGTAAAAGAACTTATCACTCTTGGAATCATGCATAGAAGTGGAAAGGATTCCTACACATACACATATGGGGTAAAATGTACTACATGCCCTCAAGGCTCAATTAGCCAATAAAGCACTCTAGCTTTCTCCTAAGAGCCTGGAATCTCTTTTCATTAAAAAAGTTAAATTTGAATCAAGCTTTGAGCCTTGACTAGTTGCTCCAACAAGATTGAGAAGGAATATGTTCCTCCACTAAGCTCCAACAACCATTTGTGGCCAAAGATTTGACACTCAAAGGACGTTTGGTTCATAAAATAGAAAATAAATGGGAATGAGAATGGTAAAGAAATTGAATGTAAAGAAAATAGTTTTACTATTAATGTGTTTGGTTTGATCACTAGAATCAAAAAAGGAATCATTATTGTAATATTTGGTTTACAACTGGAATAGAATGAAAAATACTGTATATTACCTTAATACCCTATGTTTAGTAAAATTTAAATAATATCATTTAATTGTTATTTTTTTGGTCAAACAAAATTTATTATTAAAAATATTATTTTTCTAAATAATTATTGCATAAAAATATTATTTAATCTTATAAAAAGATTAAAAAGAAGAAAAATATTTTTGATAATATTTTTGGATTAGGGTTTATTTGTGTGTTTTTATGGGTAAAATTGGAATAAAAATAAGTATGGGAATGGAATAAAGATTACCAAAGGGGGTAATGAAATTGTTATTCCTTTTCTTTTAAGAATGGATTCTATTACATTCTTAATTTACAACACAACCAAACATAGGAATATATGGAATCAATTCCATACACACTCTTATTTCTACCAACCAAACATGTTGTCAAAGTAATCCAACTTAGAAATTTAGACAAATAAGGCCATAAGAGTTAGAGAGAGCACACTCTTCCAAACAGATCTCAGCAATAACACCAAGCTAAAGTTGAAACCCAAATACGTCATCACCATAAGTTGTAAGTATAAAATTAGGTTTTGCCTTCACCAAAGAGGTGAGGTTACAAAACCCTTTTGTGCCCGACCACATAAAACTAGAACTTGAAGTAATTGCCCCCAAAATCCAACACAGAAGTGGGAAGGACTCATTCACCTACAAGCACATTATGTTTCGTATTAGTCAACCCCATGTAGGAATAAGAATGGTACCTTTCCCAAAACCATGAGGCAGTATTCCATGGAAAATACTTAAGGTGTATTACGCCACAAACCATCCCATTAAGGAAGATCAAGATAACAAAACCAAGAACCTCGTGATAAGTACCATCTTGCATAGGAAGTGTACAATTACTTTCCTAGAACCCAACAGTAACTAAGTCTTAGTGACAACTTGGCACGATTCGCCCCAACAAGTGTCGCCAAGAAAGTGTAGGCTAGCATAATGAGAACTAATGATGATTTTAGTCTTGCTTGGGAAATGTACAAAAACCTGCCTAGAACTTAATGTGACACCATTTGAATGATCCAAATTTCAGCATGTATGCATGACACCTTTTGATTGGTCCAAAATTTCACCATATATGCATGACACTATTTGATTGGTCCAAATCGCCTTTGAATATCCAAATGGGTACAATCAGCACATGGTCAATGCAAAGTAAGTTGAGGTAGGAATTCAAATGGAAAGTCATCTATGGTAATTATCATTAAATTTAAATTTTAAAAAAATATTTATGATTTGATATCTCCATATATGAAAATCATAAATGTATTAATTAATATCAAAATAATATATTATTTTATATTGATTATTCAATGCGATATTATGAAATTTCCATTGAACCGACCCAATAAATAGGCCCTTATATTCACCATTCAACGTAAGCCATTATAAAATCCTTTCTAACTTTCTTCATTTTAAATATTTTGAGAAATGACTTAAGCATCAAGGCATATACGATACCCATTGGTGTCGTCTTTCCTGATCATTTGTTCAATTATTTCATGATCCACATCAATAAGCGTAATGGTTAACAAAAGGAGTGCAAAAATTGAGTATTCTATGACCGTGCTACCCTTGTTGTTATAGCATCTAAATGTTGTGAAATCCTTGTTGGGGCACTCAACCAAAATGCAATAATGGTATAATGAATAAAAAATTAGGTTCAAATTTTCTTCTCTAAGCACCCCATTTTACTTATTTCTTTGAAGTAGGAATTACCCAAGTCATTAGAGCTCTTGGCTAGGAATAATTATTTTCACCCCAAAAAATTTGATATACCATACTGATTTGGTAATTCTATGCTAATATTGACCCAAAGATTCATAACCTAGGACCTATATTTATAAAAAAAATTATCCAACACAAAATAGTTGATATCTCAACCTATTCTTCACCATTATTGAGGAAGAAAACTTTGATTTGAACTGCTTCAATCCTAATGATGCATACTTATTAACTGAGCTGAGCATATTGGAACAAACTCTAAAGGACTTACATGCGGGGTGAGATCACACTCTTTTATCAAATCTTAAACATAATGTATGTGAACCTATTTCTTTCCAATCATACTACCAAACTTGATTTTCAACATGTTAAGATCTTGTATTGAATCAACAAAGATATTTCCTTCAATGTTGGAACCATTATTTAGGATGAAATCTTAGCTCAAGTTTCTATTACTAAACCTAGGTTCTGACTACCTTAAAGGTGTCTCCTTGTAAGAATGATACTTGTTGTTGGATTTGAACCTACAAAGGATTGAGAATTAGTATGCCATATGAACAATATTGGTAAAGGCACCATCTCAAGATCTTCCACACATTCAACTAAAAAGTAAAATACAATAGACATTGGGACCAATGGTACTACAATTGAGGATCTATTTACTAATGATGAAATATAAAATGTGAATACTCTACCCCATACTTGTTAAGAGAATTTTGAAGCTAAAATTAGAATGAGAATTGATGCATTATTAACATAAATATAAGCCATGAAAATTCTATATAAAGGATTAAACAAATGATTCATAGACATAGAAAAGAGACAATAAGGCATATGCACCAATGCCACAACCATTCTATCTTTGGTTTGCGACTTGCATGCTACTCAAGGATTTCTCAGAGATAAGAGCACTGATTAATTCTACTAGTTGGATCTTAATATTTTTTGTGAAAGTTTACTATCTTTTTTTTTATTTTTCTTCCAACTATTTCTAAAGTCTATTATGGATGGACAAACACTGCTAACTTTTTGTTTAATCAATTCATAACATCGATGTTTCATGAATGATTGCTTTAAATAAAGTAGTGGACACCAACTCTTATACTGAAAATTAAGAATAATTTTTTTATAATTGTCTTACTTTTCTTGCTTACTCTAGTGATTTTTATATATGAATTTTATACATTCATATGTTTTCTTGGTCCTTTTCATCTACCAAAAAGGGGTAGAGCAATACACTTTATTTATAACTTTTACTCACTATCTGTATGACTTGATTTCATGCTTTTATGATACCTTGTTTGATTGGATATAAAAGGAGAGATATCATTTAATCTATATTACACAACTTTAAGGGATGAAATTTTTAAAGGGGAGTATGTCATGACTCTCTATGTTCATTATGCTCTTAATTTCCACTCTATATTATATTACGTTGAGTTTTTGAATGCGAATAATATGCACTATATGATCTTTTCTCTATACTTTCCATGAGGCTTCCAAGTGAGTTTCTATCGATTTTGATCTAGACTTTTGGGGTGAGTTTCTATTTTGGGTGGAACAATCGAGTTTCGCTCAACTTCGACGAGTCCCCTTGAGTTAGTTTTGGTTGTGGTATTTCAAAGAGTCTCTTGATTGAGCTTCATTCAACTTCAATCGAGTTGTCTTAGGTGAAGAATTGGGTATACAACTCATCATTGATCAAGGGTGAGTTTATTTTTTAAATGGATCGATTGACCTTTGTTCGACTTTGATCGAGTCCCCTCGGGTTAGTTTTAGTGGTGATATTATAAAGGGTTGACTGATCGAGCTTTGCTCGACTCCGATCTTGTTCCCTCAAGTGAAAACTAGGAACACAATTCATCATCGATTGATCGATCAAATAGAGCCTCGATCAATCAAGCTTGTAAATTTTGTTTTAAAAATACTTATTTTAACTCGAGCATATTTATGAAACTACCACATATATCTAGACATCTCGAGTGAGTTTCTATTTTGGATGGATCAATCAAGCTTCACTCGACTTTGTTTGAGTCCTTTCAAGTAAGTTTTGGTTGTGGTATTTTAAAAGGTCTCGATCGATCGAGCTTCACTCGAATTGCATTTTAAAATTCCCTATTTTAATTTGTAAAATTAAAATATGACTTTTGCTTTAAAGTTATTATAAAAATATTTTAAAAAGTATGTATGTCTTTACATTGGAATGTAGGTTAAGAATCAATTTGTTTCTTATTTATACAAACCTAATGCTTGATATTTGTGACTCATGCAATATTTTTCAATAGAGTAGTCGTAATACTTTTTCTTTATGCTTCCATTATTGGTCTTTGCTTTTTCTGGTCTCATAATCTAGGTAACTTTTTTTTTCTTATTCTAATTGTCTGGTAATCTATTAGTGTTACTAGATTGGTCATTGCCTAGGTTTGGTTTTACTTCTATTCTAGTATTATTAGTTATGTATTTGTTGATATTTTTTTGAACTATGATTATTATTTGTTGAAATCCTCTAGATTACACAGGAACACTTGTATTTCTATGTTAATCTTTTTCATGTTGTTCTGTGAAGGTATTTAATTGGTAGAGAGTTGGAATGTTGATCGGGATCTATTCAATAAACCTTAGAGATTTTTAAGATATAGTAAAGGCTTGTAAGTAAGGCTCGTTTGGGCTTTATTTGTGTAAGGGTAATATAAGATTGGGTTTGTACTTGAAAATTGAATTTTCATAGTGGATAGGTTAATTGGTCTTATAAACCAATTATTTTTCTCTTAAGTCATTGTTGTGGCCTAGGTGTTTTCATCTAAATATATCTTTTGTTATTTTAAATTTTCAAATTTTATAATTTACACATAATTGTATGACTAGTCGTTGTGTTTAAGCTACGAATTTAAAAATAATAATAAGAATTTGGTAAAATTAAAAATAACATGTTCACTACCTCAAGGTATATTTGGTCTATTTTAACCTGGAAAAATCATCAACTATTGACAAAAAATATTTATTAGCAATACAAGTAGCAATTGTTTGCAGTCCATAAATTCAAATGCAAGCTAGAAAACAATTAATCAACTCATTCATGAGAAAAAAAAAGATAGGTTAAGTAATGTTGCTTTCGTGTTGGCATTCTCACATGAAAAAATAAATTATGTATGTTTTACTTAATGTATTAGCATCCTCTATTTAAGGTTAATTACTGTCGATTCAGTATTACACACACTTTACACTTCATATGTTTAATGATACACACACCACTTAAGGGTTGGAACATGTAGTTGTCATGTAAAGTTTTGTGTTTGCATTGCTTTTGTTTTGGTGTTTTCTTGTATTTGTGAGAAACTTATTTAGCATTTTTCTAATAAAAAATGACTACTTTTGTATGTCACATAAAGCTCACCAAGGTCCCTCGTTAAGCAGTCAGCAAGAGCTCGCCGAGGTGGTTAGTGATGGATTGCAATCATTATCCTCATCGAGGATGGCTATTACATTTATCAAAATGTGCAAAATATGTTAAAAAAATATAGAATTTAAAGTCGGTTCAAATCATGAACCAAATTTAAATTTTAGGTTGCCTCATTTTAAATCGGTTCGGTCTGTTCTTGTAGTAATGTTACCTATATTTAAAAATAAAGTATAAATCTAATGCAAAATTAAAATATAAATTAGGAATTTTGACATATACATGACATGTAAATTTTTTTAAAGGATATTTTTATCTTTTCTCCCCTTTCTTTCCCGACCTCTATTTTCCTAGAATATCCTTTCTCTATTTCTCTCTTCTCTCTCCCTATCGTTTTGTGTTATCTCTTATTTGTCTCCACTTTAAGATCAAATCTATATATAAGATGAAACCATTTCTATTTCATACAAGCCGTTTTTATGAGTATTGTGCTTTATTATGTTTTATATTAATTGTGACTCGTTTATTCAATTTATATAATGGGACATCTATAACCATTGTTACTTTTATATGTTTAATTATATCATTTGTTGTAAAAAGCTTACAATTTGTAATTCAATTTCTTCACAGTAAGCCGGCAACATTTTATATGGATAATCTTTAAAGGAAGAGAAAATGTTGAATGAAAGGTAAAATGAGTCAAGATGTTGAAGACGTGCTAAAAAAACTCTTCAGGTATAAGGTGTTCACTAAATTAGACTTGAAAAGTGACTACCATCAAATTTGAATTATGAATGAAAATGAATGAAAACACTGCATTTAAAATTAGGCAATAGCTATATGAATGGTTAGTGATGCTATTTGAGCTATACAATGCACTCAATACCTTTATAAGTTTAATGAACTAGATGCTTATACCTTTTAATGGTTATGTGTAGTTATCAATTTTGATGACATCTTGATCTATTACAATTCAAAGGTAGATCTTCAAGCACTAAGGGAAAACAAGTTATTTCTTAACTTAAAGAAGTATGAAATAATGTTTGAAAGATTTTTATTTTTGAGGTTTAACATAAGTTTAGAGGGTATTTTAGTGGATGAATATAAAATATAAGATATCAAGTCATAACCAACTCTAAAATACATTCAAGAGATTAAAAGCTTCCATAATTTAGACACATTTTATAGAAGATTTATTAGGGATTTTAGTATCATTGTAATACCTATAATTAATTTTATTAAACAAGGGGCAATTTAAATGGGAGGAAGAACTATAGGACAATTTCTATAACAAATGATATAATTAAACATAAGAATTTTCCATCTATTACCCTCGGATCTTGGATCTTGCACTCCTATATAATCCTTTGATGGAAAATTCTTATAACAATTTCTTATATTTTTTTGGTAATTTTTGGAATATATGTTCAAGGAACGTTTGGATCGTTTGTTATGACCATCAAAATTATAGTGGTTAAATCACTATTTTCATCCGATTAATACTCCTTGTTTATAATTACATGTAATATTAATTCTTAAAAAATAATCAAAATTATTATTATCGATTCTCACAATAAATCTGAAACTTATTACATATATTGTAAATTTATTAATAATTTTTTGATAGATAAATATTTTTTTTCATTACTGTGATAATTTAATTATTAAGTATGGAAAGATCCTAATATACCTACAAAGATATTCATACTTTTCATCTATTTTTTACATTAAAAACTGCTCTACAATATTTATGTAAAGCATTTGATTCAATTATCATTTTATCAGCTGGACTTGAATGGTATAAAATTGATAAATTTTTTACTTGTACTTTTATCTTATCTATGTATAAAGTATCTTGTTCTATCAATTTCTAAACATGATCTTTTTTAATTTTATTTGTAAAAGTTTTTGTATTTTTGTAAGTTTCTTGATTTATGCTTCGACATATGTTAAATATCTCAATAACCTTTGTAATTAATTTTTATCTTTTAATTCACTAATAAATTCTTCAATGTTATTTAGTATTCGAGATTGTATATTATGTTTTTTATCTTAAATTTTTAACCTTAAATATTTAAAATTTTATTTAGTAATTACTACTTTATTTTCAAAAAATACAATACTTTATTTCCTACATTCTTGTAGAATATTAATAATATACAAAAAATGTTTATTTAATTCATTACTGAAAACTAAAATATTATTTATGTAAACATAATAAATATTTTATAATTTCTTAAAAATATTATCCATATATCTTTGAAAGATACATAGAGCTTATTTTAATTCGAATAATACATCATCTATTGAAATTATCCTTAGGGACAACTAGATTACGTTAGTTTTAAAAAATTTTCGTCCAATCTTATTTGTCAAAATCTATTTTTGTAATCAAAACTTAAGAAGTATTTTTTTATTTTATTAATGATAATATTTCTTATTTTTTTGAAATAATTTATCCATCATCAATGGTTTTTTTATTCAATACTTTGTACCAATATTTTTCTCTTCTTTTTTCACCTTCTTTTTAGATCAAGAAAGGTGGACTAAAATGAGATAAATTACTTAATATTATGATTTTTAGTTTCAAAATTTATTGAATATGTTTTTCAAGCTCGATCTTATTTTTTAGAGTATAAATCATGGGTTGTACTCTAAAGACTTTGTTAGGGTTATAAATCATGGGTTTTACTTTAAGGACTTTAGTAAAGTCTCTAGGTTCTATGTTAGCAATTATTTTAGATTTATTTAATTTTAAATATAAATAATTTTTTGAATTTGTTATTTTTAATAATTTTCTGATACTTATTAAGGTTTTATATTCTTAGAACTCATGAAGAAAAGAGTTTTGTTTATCTTCTATATCTAATAAAATATTTTTTAAATAAGATTTTTGTTACTATTTTATTTTTATATCATCATGTTTTCACTTTTTAGGTTGTTGCATAAAAGTTGGGTTTAATACAATCAAATTTTTTCTTACTTTTGACACATAAATAGTTTCATTATCTAGTATTGTTTCACTTATTTTGTTTAAATATTGTGTAAAATATTGATATAAGTTTAGAAAAATATTTTCTATTAATAAATCAACTCCTATTTCTTGTTGATATATGGTAGAAATATGAAATTTCTCTTTTTCTATCATTATATTTGTATTTTTAAGACTTTATTTAGATTTATTATATTATCGTTAGCAAATCTTACAATTAAATATTTTGGTGTTTGTTTTCATAGTTTTTTTTAAATATATATTTACTAGTTACACACATGTTAGCTCCAATATGTACATATGCATATAAATGATAACTTATAAACCTTTAAATTTTAATATAAGTATTGTTTGAATTTGTAATACTATACAAATAATTCATCTTTTGATGAAGAATATTTATATTGATATTCTAAATCATTTATTTATTCCTTAATTTCTTCTAATAGATAAATAATATAAGTATTACCTATATTTGATTTTTCTATTAGTTTTAATTTCATCTTAAAAGTTATTTTTAAGATTTTGGTTTTATATGAATTTTTTTATGTTAAAGCCTATTAGGACATTCATTAGTATAATCCACTTTCCCATTTTAGATCCAGCATCTACAATTCATTTTCTTTTATACACAAGAATTTTTATTTTCTAGTAACTTATACATTTTTCTCCTAAAATATCTTTTTTATAAGATTTTTTTGTTATACTTTCTCTTATATTTTTGAAAATCTTGTTTTTAAAATTTATATCTTTTGAATGTTTTATATTTTTTTAATATTTTTACTTGTAAGATTTTATACATCCATATTTTCCTAATATCTTATGTCACGATTAATAAATTTTATCATTGTCATTTATTTGTTTATATTTCTATTTTTCTTAACATTTAATGATTATATAATTTTTAGGAGTTCTTATTTTTCCTTTTAAGATGTATGATATAATTTCTCCTTTTATTTTATTACATCATTATGTTATAATTTTATGTAATATTCTAAATAATTTAAAAAAACTATTTTCTTATAATTTTCTTGCATAAAAGGTAATAATTTGTGATAATATATTTCATATTCAGAAATAAAGAGATTGATATAACATATGTTATATACTTTCATATTTGTTCAATGTCATTTGATTTCTTCAATACATATTCATGGGATTTGATGATATATTTATTTTTATATTCTTTAATAAATTTTTTATATATTTCATTTACTATAATGTATAAGTACTACCTATATGTGATAACATTCATCTGCATTTATAAATGTTATTATATTAAATTTGTAAACCACAATTTTATATTTTATGTAATTTTTGTGTGCTATTAAGACTATATAAGTGGAAAGATTTGATTGTATTGTTGAAGAAACTTATATGATTACATTTGATTGTTCATCTAATTCTTTTTTCAATCTCTTATATTATTTAAATTTAAAAATTATATCTATAATTTTCGTGAGATTTAAATTTCATTTTAATTTTTTTTATAAAAAAATGTAAGTTATTTTGTATTTGTCTATTTTTTTTCTTCTCTAATCTAACTAATATTTCTTCTTAATAAAAATTTGAAAAATATTTTATATAATTTTTTAAGATAATATTTTCTAATTTAAAATCAATATTACTAACTAATTTTTTAAGATAATATTTTCTAATTTAAAATCAATATTACTAACTAATTTTTTTATCTTAATATTTTTTAATTTTTCATCTTATGATTAAAAGATTAATTTAAAATTTTAAAAATATTTATCATATTATATCAAAATTTGAGATATTATTGATATTATTTTGATAAGTTTTTTAACAATAAAGAGGATCTCACTCATCTAACATCAATTCCGTAGTCATTTCACTTCCTCGCAAGCTGATTTACAACAACCCACCTTCTCAATTTATAGTCTAGGAGTTTGAGCTGTCTCAAACCGACTTCCCACTTCCCATGATATTTAAAGTACATATGGCGGTCATTATAATTATATTTTTATGCGACTTGTAGCTTTTTGGAAATATCTTCTGACATGAAGTTGGGGTAGATATTTATTTGAAATCCTCGAAGCACTGAAAGGTCGACATATTTAGAAAACTCTAGAGAAAGGAGAGAGAGGGAGGACCGGATGTTGAATGAAAGAGGAAGAGAAGCGGTGATGCCCCTTTCCCAACAGTTCACTGATATGGTGAATTTTGATTTTGACAAACTAGTCGATATTGTTGTTACTCACGTTTCTTTAATCTGCTTGGAACTTGCTTAATTGCTTTTGCTATGGATTTGGCCAAAACAGCTGGTTTTAATGACTTGTTAAGTGTGTTCCCTCATTATCAGTTTTGTTTTCTTGTATTTATAGGTTTATAAGCTCCCACTTTAGGCTGTGCATAAATCTTGCACAAGTTATTAGGATTTAAGTTAGTTTACTTTAACTTCTGCTAATTTTTGTTTGTGGTGGTTCTTTCTTTTTGTTTCAAACATATAGTAGCAGTTCTGCTTTGCCGATTATATTGCCTTATTTTTCACCAGGTTGTATGAACATTTAATCTTTTTAACTATTTGTGGATACTTGATTTCAGGATTACATTCAAAGAAATAGGCTCTGGACATTTTCAACCCAAATAAATTGCAGAACAGGTTTTTTTGTTCTTGGGTGGTGCTTTTTAACCTTGTTTTGGCGTATTCCTATCTGTGCAGTTGGCTTAGATGCATATTAGATGTTTATTTTTTTGTCTTATTTTCTTTTGCCTTCATTCAAAGACTTGGGTTCGAACATTGATATTGCTAGTATCAGTTTTGCACGTCACTTAGAGAGATGACTTAGAAGCAGAATTACTATAGAAAGACCCAGGAAGCATAAATAAACAGTAATTTAGGGAAGGAGAGCAGCATGCTGTAAGAGGAGAAATTATTTATTGCTCTATGTGATGACATCGTATCCAGATCAATAAAATGCTAGTTAATGAAACAATTTAAAAAAAATAAATAAATAAATACCTAATAAATGATAAGAGAAAGAAAGTAATGTTGTTGGTGGGGAGTATACAGTAATGAATAAGGTACACTGCAAGAGAGAGCCTAGAGCAGAGATATCCTAAAATCAATATTTGAATATGATCACTTGTATGCCAAAAAACTTTATCATGATGCAGAAATGTTTAGACGTGATATTTGACTTTGAATCAGTTGGCATCTTTTCTTATGCTTGCGAAACATTTCTCTTCACTTTGGGAGGTTTTAGGTTAAATTTCTCTGAGCCAATCAGAAAACAGAAAGTAATAGAAGAAAGAACAGATAAAGGGTCTAATGATATTAGCAAGTTTTTCCAATGGTTTCAGAGTTTGAATTCGAATTCTTAGGAATCACTGGCCTTTCTTCTATTTTTTCCATTGTTTTTAATTTGGGAAGAAAAATAATGGGGTTCTTATCACTGAAAATGATTCATCTGTTAACATGGCTTTGAATATCTTATAACCATAGATAAAATAAAAAGTTGGAGTTTGGTCCCTTGCTAATGAGTTGATTGTCTCCAAGTTCAAAACTCCACATCTTCACTTTTGTTAAAGAAATGAGGTTGTGAGAAGTTCGACATAGTTACTTTTAACTCAAAAGCAAGGGTTTTTTTTTTTTGTCCTTGACTTGTTTAAGTTGACAGAAATTATAAGTGCGTAGCAACCATGAAGCTTTCGGCTTATTGCAGCATTAATTAGAAAATTATCTTCCCTGAATTGGAGTTGCTGGGATCATCTTTCAATGACCTCAAGAACCATGCATGAAATCGTGTCTTGTCACTCGAAGGTGGAATCCTATACCCATTGGTATGATGATGGTTGGGGATACATAGAGAGATTTTGTTTACTCTATGACTTGATTCTTTACTGATATTTTGGACTATTCTGCTTTAGTATGTTGTGTGTAGATATAGAGTATAGAAAATTCATGCTATAATGCATAACACACTAGAGTAATAGAGTTTTGAAAATGTTTTGTTACCCAGTTTGTGCAAAATGTACAGAAACTTTTCAGAGCATGAAGATATGTGTCTTCTTCTGTTGATTTTTCCTACGTTCCCGATTGCACTTTCTTCAGTTAATAATGCGAGCTATGTACATTTAGCCGGATGGCGTATGTTAGTTCGGTTATAGTGAACAGAACAGAGTATAGTTGGGTTAGCTTTGGAAAATTGAGGGCATTACTGCAAAATGACTTACAAAACAAGAGATCAGTATAATTATTTGTTATGCACGCACCTGATTGAAAATTTCTTTCCTCGTTAATTATTGAAGTTGATAATCGAGACTTTGAAGAGAAGTTTAAATCACTTCTTTGACCACTGGTTGGACCAGTGTGCATGATCTGGTAATACTTATCTTAAATTCATCTGTTATTATTATTCGTTCGCGTGGTACAGGGGATGGTATTTTGGTTTACAAATTATTCGGATTCTCCATTTGCATCAACTTCAGCACATCATTTTAATCGCTCGCATCCATGATTTTTGATTCTTGCTGAAATTGGAGTGTCGAGTATCCACTATGATCATTTATTTCCTTTTATTTGAGTTGTCCACTCATTGTCTATGATCATTTCCTAGAGTTACCTCGATGGTCTCAGTACAGAAAATCTCCTTCCTCCCTGCCAGCTTACAACTATTGACCGACCACCATTCATGAACGTTGAAATAGTGAAGCGTGGCAATAGGTGAAAGCGCTTGTTTCATATCAAAAGACATCTTGCCTATCCTCATTAACCGAAAAAAAAACACAAAACACAAAACAAAACAAAGATATCATCTATCTATTCAATTCTCAACAAATGGGTCGTTTTGCATTCACTTTGATGGCACCTATTAATATTATCTAATGATCTATTTGAATTTTAAAATTTTGAAATAATTTTAACAATATGTAAAAATGAATATAAATTTGTGATTAATATTTTTCTCTTATTTTTATGCCAGAATTTAATTATCTGGCACTCTAATATTCATAAATGGAAACTCGCCTTTCGTCCTTTGAATTTCAACAAAGTTTGATAATTGAATCCCTTGAGGATATTTGGGTACTCTGATAGACACCATTTCAAATTTTGGTACGTAAGAAGTAACTTTGAAGAAATTGCCCTTTCATTAAGTTAAAACAATAAATTAACCATGTCTATCACTCTTATTGAGAAAAAAACAATTGTTCTTGTTAAGTACGGTCACACTGAACATATAGGGGACTTTAAGGAGATTTTGCCGAGATGAGGAATTGTAAAAGTCGAGTAGTCGCAGAAGTAAGGTCTCAGACTCGCAGAAGACAAATGAAAAGTATCTCGAGGTTTTGTTGCTTTGAAACAAGAAGTCAAAATTTCTTAAAAATTCAACGTGGTTTTTCTCTGAAGGTTTTGCCAGAAAGAGTTTGGGATTAAATCGTTTGGTCTTTCCTGTCACACTAAACATTTCACCAAGCTATCTCTAGATCAATACCTCATTATTTTCCAACTTTTCAAACCAAGCTATCTCTAGATCAATACCTTGTTATTTTCCAACTTTTCAAAATGTATTTAAATATTTTTTTTATAAATCTGTTGATCTCAAAAGGAATGTAAAAGTGTTCAAATAGTAACAAAAATCTTTATCTTTCCCTCTTTTTGATATTATTAATATTATTCTCAATTAAACATAAACTAAGATCTATTTTATAATAATTATGTTTTTAAGTTTAATTTTTAAGACTTGTTTACTCACAAATCTCGAATCAAACCTTTCTTTTCTACGCTACAAGTGAAAGTTTATTAGACTAGTACCACTAAGATGGCGGGAAACTGACTTTGGAGAGAACGACAAGTTTTCAAATTAATGTTATTTTATAATAATTATGTTTTTAGGTTTAATTTTTAAGACCAAGTTTTCAAATTAATGTTTTTTGATAATTCATTTTATTTTTATATTCAAAATCATGAGATTTTAATTCTATTTTAATACATTTTTAATTTTTTGAAAAAAAATTGAAAATTATATTTTAAGTTTACCTTTTGCTTTCATTAAAGTTACATTTCTTTATTACGACTTTAGAAAGAATGAAACAAGAAAAATATTAATTTTTTCTTGTTTCAAACAAGTTTAGGTTTTTTTTTTAAATAAATTTCAAACATAAGAAAAGAAAAATTACAGTATTTTTGCTATTTTTAATCAAAAAGGCTTTAGTGTGAAATTATATATAAGATTAAATTGTCTCTTCAACCATTAAAGACTTAATTTATTTTTTATTTTTTTTAGTTAGAGGATAATGAGTTGGAGAACAGAACCAAGTTAGAACAGATATAAGAATAAAATGCTTCCATGGTTATTTTATTTAAGTGGTTTTAAAAAAATTTAAAACCTCAGTAGATAAGTGATATAATTTGGTACATATTTTTAAGTGTCAATTTGTTTACATTTGTATTTATTTTATTGTTCATGTATTATAATTATTTATTTTATATTTTGTAAAAGATATTAATTTTTGAATGTTTTTAGACTTTTTTTAAAAATTTATGAATATTTTTAGATAAGGTAGATTTACTTTAGATAGATCAATGGGTGAACTTGGTAAATCACCACCAAAACAGTGTCGTTTTCAAGGCTCTCCCAATGTATGACTCCAAACGTAACTATTGAACGCCCCGTATAACGCGTCATTTCGCATATCATTTCTCCAAGACTTAACGTGTATTAACTTGCATTAACCACTAGCTCAGTATCATGTCGACACACAAACCATCCTATATTTTTTGTCATCGAACGGTTCTGTCAACTCCTATAGTCTTGAGTTGTTAAAATCTCTTATCAAGTATTTGAGTATGATTGAATTCACTATGACTTTAAAATTTGTGATTGAGGATGATTTTTAGAAAAATAATTTCAAAATTTGCTATTATGTTAATCAGAGTTTTATAAACCTCAATTTTATGACAAATTTGGTCTAATAGGTGTTCTCTACTATGTGTCCACTTTTGATAGCAAGGCTTGTCAAACCTTTTGTAAGAAAAGAAGGCATCTTTCTAGTTTTTCTTCCTCATCTAGTAATTTCTTTCGTATTTTGTGGGTAATTTGATTTAAATTTTTGTCCTTAAAAATAATTTAACATTAATAAATTTTTCTTTATTCCATTTTACTAATGAATAAAAACAGTTAAATTAACTAGATCAGGAAAGTTCAATCTTGTTTTACTCTAGAATCCATTGATGGATCCTTGAAGTAAAATCATAATTGATAACAAACATTAGAGAAAGGATCTAGGCAATTTTTTAGCCACAATCGAAAAGCTTTCCCATTCTAAGCCTAAAAAACCATGAATTTATTTTAAATTTTGAGAATATTTTGTTGAAAATTTACATTTAAAGAAAAAGTTAGCTCAAATTAAAAATTCTACATTATGTCTCTATTTAATCAAAGTGAAAAAAAAAGTAAAAGGGCAAGAATCAAAAAATGGTTAAAGTGATTGAAAATCAGAAAAGGTTATTAGTATCAAGGTGATTGAAAAAAAAACTTATTGAGTATATCAAAAATATTGTCATTAATATGAGCATATTGTAGAGAAAGAGCTATGATGTGAATCTCGTAGATATTTTTTTTTACTTTTTTTTTTATTTAATTTTTTAGAGAAATATTCATTTAAATTTAATTTAAATAATAATAATAAAGTCTAAAATCAATAAAAATTAAATAAAATTATATTTAAGTTAAAGTTAAGAAATGATAAATTATACAAGTAATCACAAAAATTGAGATAACATTGAGAAAAAATCATTTTAGATCTTAAAAATATTTTGAAAGAATATTCAAGAAAAAGATTAAAGATTGGGATATTTGATTTCTTTATTTCTATTTCATCAAAAATTATAGACTTGTCTTTAATCTTTCTCGTTTAGGTGAATTATTTAGTTTGTTTATTGAATTTTGTGAATTTTATGACTAACTAAATATCTAATGTTATTATAGGAAATTTTAAGCATTAGATTATGATTTAATATAATTTTTATGTTGTGATTTAATTAAAGTTTTGATTTTTAATTTAATGATATGTTTAATTGTATGTGTGAACGTCAAATCATGCATGTTACGGACAAGAGTATACAAATAATTTTACGAATATATTTATTGCTAAATTATGATGTCTACGTAATTGCTATTTTTTTATAATTAAAATAACTATTTGTGATTTTTAATTACAATTATAATTAATCACATTGGTTAAATATTGTCAATGATTCAATTTGTATTAGTTTAGTTATTACCTTTATGAAACTTGATAATGTTATTAAATTAAATCTAACAAATGTAATTCTTATTTGTTTAATAATTAGAATTAATTAATGATAGTAAAATGTAAGAAATCTTAATCCCACTTAGATTCCTAAAGTAAAAATCACCAAATTAAAAATGATTCTTAATTATGTAGTAGGTTTAGAGTTTGAAAACTAGCTTAATCATAGCATAATTGATTGAATTATAGTCTCATGATAAGGATAATTTATCACATATTTCTCATTATTTATTGTAAAAAAACATATCTTTACTATTTTGTTACTTTTATGTTATTTTGTCTTTTTACAAAACAACAAAAATCCTATTTAATGTATTAGTGATATTTTACGTTTTATTTCTACTAATAGTTAATAAAATATTGATTTTATTGGTCCTATGTAAATAATAATATTTATTTATAATTATATTTATATTAATATAAATTTAAAAAAAAGGAAAAAAATAATATTTTTGATGTCTCTTAAGTCCGGTCGAAAGAAACCTTTTGCATTCTTAACTAGGGAAGTTTTCTAAAACATTTTTATCTATCCTATTAAAAAAATTGTTTACTTTATGTATGTAATAACAACATAAGAACAATAATATCAATTTATTAAAATATGTTACTTGTGTTAAGTCGCGAACTAGGTCTCTCTCTTTAAGACGTTTCGTGACTCTGCTTAAACTTATACAAGCAAAAACAGCATCGTCGTTCCCAAGATAAGACATATCATAATCTTTTTTCTGTCTCGGAGTTTCACTGTACTGATAAAATCTAGAATGCTACACCTCTAAAGTATTTATGTTGTTCGGAAAACTTCAAAAAATAATTTTGTATATTTTTTTCTTTGATTAGCTACTAAGAGCAGTTTCTAAGTTATATTTTGAAACTGAGCTATAACCTTCTATTTATAGCATGAAAAAAGATGACAAAGTTCACACAATTATGAAAACAACAGTCATGTCTAGATGGATAAATAACGGTTATGTATTGGAAAAAAATATTTTTAACAATGATTTTTTTTTTCAAAAAATAAAGTGTCACTTCACCTCACATATACGCACTTGGACTCAACTCGATACTGCACGGCTGGTTGGACGAACAACGACGGCGGTGAAAGTGTGTGGAATCACAATTGCATAGGTCATCTCCCCTTTCACAAAAGTGAGTATCCCTTGGGGTCCAATCCCAATTGTAAATCCTTTTCTATTTAAACATCTCATAAGAGATGTAAACTAACAATGTGGGACAAAATTTTAAGAGTAAAATTTAGCACTTATTCTCATCATTTTTTTATTATTTAAATTCATTTTCAACAATCCTCTACATGAATTTTATATAAAAATACTTTTCATTGATCAATTGATCAATTAAAAATTACAAGGTTGTGCATCAGCAAAAGGTGTATATCGACTTGAACTTTTGCTTAGTGTTTATGTTTTAGAATATATTAGAGTAACTCTTGGTTTTGAACTCTATCTCTAATAATAACATTACACATTAATATTTCCAAGTTGTAGCTCAAAAAGTCCATGTTTTACGATCATGCACGTGTATCCCAATATAGTGAATACGCTAGAATTTTGCCAAAAATTTCATAGGAAGCGGCCACACTTCAACACTCACATAAATGAGTATCAAGAATACTCATGTAGCTATGTATTCCACTTCACATAGAGTATAAAACTCATTAAGAGTTAATAATTAACTCATTCTTTTTGTCGCTTCAGGACTTCATGCTTCTAACAATATAGAATGGGATAGCATGATTCATCTTATATCACTTCATGACTTGTTATTTCCCATTGAACTTATTTCTTGGGATCTCCAGTCTATAAGTTGGGTTACCATCATGAGTGACTCTTGATTCTAAGACATCATTCTCATTCCTTTCGAGGTTTTGAAAACCTTCTCTATTGCTAATTCTTTCGTCAAAGGATCAGTCAAATTATTATCAATACGTACATGATCCATTCTTACACTTTCTGTAGAGAGAAATTCTCTAACAGTACTATGCTTATGATGTATCTGTTATCTCTTGCTATTGTAATAATGGTTTTGAATCTTTGCAATAGTCGTGGTACTATTGTAGTGGATCAAAATAGCTAGTATCAATCTTTCCCATAAAGGGATCTCAGCTAACAGACTTCTTAATCAGTCTGTTTCTTCATTAGTAGTAGCTAATGCTATCATTTTAGACTCAATTGTAGATTGAGCCAAAAATTGTTTGTTTCTTAGACTCCCAAGAAACAGCTCCACTAACAATGCTAAATATATAGTCGCTAGTTGCTTTGGAGTCTTCTGATAGAGTGTTCCAATCAACATCGATCTATCCTTCTAGAACAGTGGAAAATTTCTTATAATGTAATTCAAAGTTCATTGTTCTCTTAAGGTATCTCATGATCCTTTCAATTGCATTCTAATGCTTTATACTAGTTTTACTTGTAAACCTATATAATAATCCCACAACATAAGCTATGTATGGCCTAATACAGTCAATAGCATAACATAAGCTACCAATGATGCACACATACTTAGTTTGTCTAACATCGTCTCCAGTGTTCTTGAAAAAATTTACACTAGGATCATAAGGAGTACATGTAGGTTTGCTTTTAAAGTAATTATATTTCTTTAAGATCTTCTCAATGTAATGAGATTAATCTAGAAAAAGTTCTTTTTCAAACCTAATAATCTTTATACCAAGGATTACACTCACTTCTCCGAGATCTTTCATATCAAAGTTTTCACATTATTCACAATATTAATATTTGACCCAAAAATAAGTATGTCATCCATATATAAACATATAATAATGCAAATGTCATTTTCTAATTTATAATAAATGTATTTGTCACTTTCATTCATTTTGAATCCATGTGAGATAACTAGATTATCAAAATTTTCATGACATTTTTTAGGTGCTTGTTTTAGACCATATAGAGATTTATCTAGTTTACAAACTTTATTTTCTTGACCTGGGACAACAAAGTCTTTAGGTTGATCCATATAAATCTCTTCTTCTTTAGTATCCATTTACATCCTATGGTTTTGCTACCAGATAGTAAGTCAACTAAATGCTAAGTTCTATTATACTCAAGAGAGTCTACTTCATCATTTATGACTTCTTCCCATAAGTTGGCATCTAAAGAAGAAGATAAGGCTTCTTTAAGAGTTTGGAGATCTTCCTCTAAGGTATAAGCATAAAATTCACACCCAACATCTTTAGAGGTTCGAGCTCGTTTACTTCTCCTAATTTTAGTATTTAATTCCTTATTTTGTTCACTAGTTCTAGTTATGGGTAAACTATTAGAAGACGATCTTCCACTATTCTTCAATTTAAAGAAAAACCTATGTTTATAGAAGTCACATTATTTGATTCTATAACTACATGATCATTTAAGTCATAGAATTTATAAGCTTTACTATTCACAACATATCCTATGAACACACATTCATAAGTTCTACTAACAAATTTATTTATTTTAGCATCATAGATTCTAATTTAAGCAAAACAATCCCAAGTTTTAAAATAAGTTAAGTTAGGTTTCTTATTTTTTGTTTAGTTGATTTTCAATTTCAGTAATAAATATTTTAAACATATCAAACGTTTTATTTTTATTTTTCATTAGATATGCATAAGTATAGTCTGAATAGTCATCAATAAAAGTTATAAAATAGCATTTTTTATTTCTTGTTAAAATACCATCAACTTCACATATGTCAGAGTCTATTAAGTCTAAAAGTTTAGATTCTTTAACTACTGATTTATATGAAGTTTTGGTTATTTTAGCTTGACTGCAAAAGTTACATTTTTCAAAATCATTCAAAGATAGTTTAAGAATTAGTTCTAAGGTACTCATATTCTTGATTGTGCGTTTATTAACATGATAAAGTTTAGCATGCCAAATATTAAAAGAACTCAACCTTTAAGTAGAAAAGGAAGTTTTATTAATTTCAACATTTAATTCAAAGGTGTACCCTTTCCCTACAAAAATATTATTATTATTTTTAGTTATTGTATACAAATCAATCCTATAGTTTGAGTAAACCCAACTTTGTTAAGAAGATAGCCTGAAACTAAGTTCGTTTTCATCTTTAGAGTATACAGGACATCCTTCAAGATGATAATCTTTTCAGAGATAAATTTCAATTTCACCTTACCAATACCAACAACTTTAGTGGAGTGGGAGTGGGAGTGTCGTCCAGCAGCACTTTCTTATGCTTAAACACAGAATAGGACTTGAACATGTCACGATCATAGCAAATATGGTGAGAAGCACCAATGTCCACCCACTAACCCACAGATCCACCAACAAAATTGATTTCAGATATCATAGCAATAAGCTGATCTTTGGTAAGGTTTTCCTGTGGGGTAGGACGATTCCTGTTCCAACAGTTCCTAGCTAAGTGGTCATACCTGTTACAACTATAACACATGAATGTGTTATTTCTTGAGGAGGTTGAGGTCAATTCCGTGGAGGATTATTTTTGTTTCTATGTTGGTTGTTACAATTTTGGTTATTATTACGATTTTGAGTTTTCATGTTTTTTTTTTAGGTTTCAAAATTACAGAGGAAGATTTCTTATTGACATTGTTGTTTGAGACAATGAGTACTTCACTTTTTAATCTTATTTTTGGGCTTCTTTCTCTATTCTTAGACGAGTTATTAGACTTTCTAAGGAGAATTCTTTAGTTTTATGTCTAATTGCATTCTTAAAATCTTTCCATGCAGGAGGTAATTTATCTATAATAACAGTAACTTAAAATTGTTCATCTAAAGTCATAACTTCAGAAGTTATTTCATGTGCTATCTTTTGTAGTTCATGTAATTTGTCATCAGTCATTTCTTTATGTATCTACTGACATCATACTTTTTTGTTCCAACTTTCTCAGTGTCATATTTCTTTTAAAGTGCATCCCAAATTTCCTTAGCAAACTTATCAAAATTATAATAGTCATACAAATCATCAGCTAAACCATTAAGAATAAATTTTTTGCATAAAAAATCCTTTTTTATCCAGATGTCTAATTCCTTAGTTGTAGCTTCAGTAGGAAGATCAGGCAGTTTTGGTTTTTCAACAGTAAGAATAGAAGCGATTTTTTTCATGATTAAGAAAAATAACCTCTTTTTGTCTCCATCTTTTAAAGTGTAATCCCTCAAAATGAAACGACTTATTGATATCAATAGTTTAACATTTCAATAGACATGGCAAAAACGTCTTAAAATTGTTGGTTCAGAACAATAATACCGATATACTAAAATATACCCTTTGGGTTGAGTCGTGGACTAGGTCTCTCTCTTTAAGACATTTCGCGACTCTACCCAAACTTGTGCAAGCAAACACAACCTTGTCGTCCGTAGGATAAAGCATCCTAGAATTTTTTTTGTCTCGAAGCTTCATTACACTGATGAAGTTTGGAATGTTACACCTCTAGAGTATTTATGTTACTCGAAAAACTTCAAAAAATAATTTTGTATATTATTTTCTTTGGTTAGCTACTAAGAGTAGTTTCTGAGTTATATTTTGAAATTGAGAGTTATGGCCCTATATTTATAGCTTGAAAAAAGATATGCAAAGTTCACACAATTATGAAAATAACGATAATGTTTGGGAGAAAGCATAACAAATAATTATGTTCATCAACGTTCATCAATATTGGTTATGTATAGAGCTTAATTCTTTAGAGACTTTCACAGAACCAGACGTATGTTCTTTGTCAAAATGAATATAACACTTATAGCTTAATTGTGTCAAGAAAGACTCTTGTGTGAAGTATGTCATTGTTTACATACGACAAAACCGTTCAAGGACATCACATCTACTGGTCTTTCAGTAAGGTATATTTTCATTGGGGAAGATTCAAAGGGTAACATCTACCTATCCTATATAAGTTTTGAACCGTTAAATTTTATTTCCATGTCAAAATTTGATTTAAAATCTGTTAATTTTTATTAATATGGGGGATTGTTGGAAAATTTTGAATTAAAATTGTTTAAATGGCTATTTAATGGCAATTGATTTTTGAATTAAAATTATTGAAACGATTATGTAACTACAATTAATAATCATGTAATTGAGAGAATAAAGTATTTTTTGTATTTTTTATCTAGAGTTAGGTTCTTCCAATAAAATTTAAGACACTTGATAATTCATGGAATAATAAACTATGGTGTAAGTTTATTATTATTTTATCGTTCTATTTTGGGAGATAAGTTTCTGAAGTTCTCTAACATCTACATTGAGCGGAAAAATAATCTTAAGGACACTGTGTGATACACCTACATCGATCATTTATTTATATTTTATGTTATTTAAATTTTGTATTTATAATTTATACATATATTTATATTTGTGTATTTTTAATTTTAATAATATTATTTTATTCTAAATTTGTTTATCCATGTATTATTTCTTACAACATTTTGTACGAACAATCTTTAAAAGAATAAGAGATTTTGAATGAGGAGTAAAATAAGTCAATGTGTTAAGGACGTGCTAAAAAAAACTCATCAGGTCTCCCTAAATTAGACTTAAAAAGTGACTATCATCAAATTCGATATAAACAAGAATTTGTTGTACTTTATGGTAATTTTTGGAAAATACGTTCAAGGAACGTTTGGATCTTTTATCACAACCATAAAATTATAATGGTTAAATCACTGTTAACATCAGACTAATCTTCCTTATTTATAATCACATACAATATTAGTTCTTAAAAAAGAACCAAAATTTTGAATATTGGTTCTAATAATGCATCTGAAACTTATTACATATATTGAAAATTTAGTAATAGTTTTTTCACAATTAACTATTATTTTTCATTACTATGATAATTTGATTAGAGTATGGAAAGATCGTGATGTATCTATTAAGATATTCATCTTTGTCATCTATTTTTTATTTTAAAAACTACTCCATAATATTTATGTGAAGTATCTAATTCAATTATCATTTTATCATCTGAACTTGAATTTAAATGGCATGAAGTTGGTAAATTTTTTACATGAATTTTTATCTTATCCATGTATAAAGTATCTTGTTATATCAATTTCCAAACAGTCTTTTTTTAATTTTATTTGTAAAGATTTTTGTATTTATGGAAGTTTTTTGATTTATGCTTCAACGTGTATTAAACATCTTAAAAATCTTGTAATTGATTTTTATCCTTTAATTCACTAAAAAATCATTGAATGTTATTTGGTATATGGGATTATAGATTATGTTTTTCATATTCAATTTCTAACCTTAAATATTAAAATTTAATTTATCAATTACTTCTTTCTTCTTAGAAAGTAGAATATTTCGTTTCCTGCAATTTTGTAGAATATTAATAATATCCAAATAATGTTTATTTATAAATAAGATTTTTGTTACTGCTTTGTTTCTATTCCACCATATTTTTGCTTTTTATATTGTTGCATAAAAGTTAGGTTTGATACAGTCAAAGTTTTTTTTACTTTTGACACAAATGGTTTTATCATCTAGTGTTATACATATTTTGTCTAAATATTGTGCACAAAGTTATTAAGTTTAAGAAATTATTTTCTATTAATATATCAACTTTTATTTCTTAGTGATATATTGTAGGAATATGAAATCTATTTTCTTGTTATTATGTATGTATTTTAAGACTTAGATTTATTGTACTATTGTTAACAAATCTTACAATTAAATCTTTTAATACTTGTTTTCATAGTTTTTTTTTAAGAATACTTATTTACTAGCTACACACATGATAGCTCATGTATCTACATATGCATATAAATGATCATTTGGGAACCTTTAAATTTTAATCATACGTTAATATAAGTACTGTTTGGATTTGTAATATTATGTAAATTATTCGTTTTCTGATAAAGAATATTCATATTAATATTCTGAGTTAATTATTTTTTTTTAATTTCTTCTAACAGATAAATACTATAAATATTATCTATATCTGATTTCTGCTCTAATTCTATCTTAAAATCTTATTCTAATATTTTTACTTTATGTGAAAATTTCTTTTTAAATTATTTTTTATGTTAAAGCTTGTTAGAACATTCATTAGAATAATGTCCTTTTTCATTGTAGATTCAACATATGCATTTATTTTTCTTTGATAGGCAATAATTTTTGTTTTATGGTAGTTTATACATTTTTCTCCTAAAATATCTTTTTATATAAGGTTTTTTGTTATATTTTCTCTTATATTTTTAAAAATCTTGTTTTCTAAGTGTATATTTTTTGAATGTTTTATATATTTTTATACTTTTACATGTAAAATTTTATGTTACATTCATTTTTTCTGGCATCTTAAAATCTATTATCACAATTAATAGATTTTATCATTTTTACATATTTTTTTTATATTCTTACATTTCTTAACATTTAATGATTTTGTAGTTTTAAAAAAAAATTATTCTTCCTCCTAAGATGTCTAGTATAATTTCTCTATTTTTTTTTAATTTCATCCTTATGTTATAATTTTATGTAATATTCTAAGTAATTCTAAAAAAAAATTCTTATAATTTTCTTGCATAAATAGTAGTAATTTATAATAATACATTTCATATATAGAAACAAAGGAATCTATCTAACACATGCCATATACTTCTATATTTGTTAAATGTTATTTGACTTCTTCAATTTTATATTCACTAAATTTAGTGATATGTCTATCTCTATCTTATCCAATAAATTCTTTATATATTTTATTTACTACAATATTTAAGTATTACCTACATGTGAGAGCATTCTCGTGCATTTGTAAATGTTAATGTTAAATTTGTAAACTAAAATTTTACATTTTGTCATTTTTGTGAGCTATTAAAACTCTACAAGTTGAAAGATTTGATTGTATAGTTGAATAAGTTTAAATGATTAAACTCATATCATTAGACCATTTATTTAAGATTTTTTTCCTATCTCTTATATGATCTAAATTTAAAATCTATGATTTTTATGAAGTTTAAATTCTAGTGGGATATTATGTCTAAATTTCCAACATAATCATTATTTCATTTTGGTTGTTTAAATTCTGGTGGAATATTACGTCTAAATTTCCAACATAATTATTATTTCATTTTGGTTGTTTAAGAAAGGTCATGTTCTTGTTTTTACTTATTTATTTCTTCCCTATACGAGTCAGATATTTCTTCTTGATGAGGAATTACTAATGAAATAAGTTTTATATATTTTTTGGTTCAGAATAAATATCATTGATTATTATCATATTATCTTTCTATTTGTTTATATAAATTTTTTCATTATAATGTCTTCATAGTTCCTTATCTATTAGGGTTAAAAGACTAATTAATTTTTCTATGTTACTATTCTTAGGATCAATAAATTATATATTCTTCTAGTTCTTTTATATATTCTATTAAACTAGGATTATTGTTTTTTCTTTTATCTTTCAATTTTTTCTTTTCTTATTCTTACGTATTTAATGCATATGATTTCCATTTTATTGTCCCTAAGTATATTATTTACATATCTTATTAATTTTGTAAATTTTTTATATATGTCTTTTATAATTTTTAATTATAATCATGTTCTCTTATTTCTTTTAAAACTTTTTTTTTGTATTTTATTTATATCTCGTAAGGATTTTATGTTTGATTATTGTGTTATATTTATTTTATCTGTTAAAAGAATTGAAGCTTTTAGTATTACTATTTGATTTTTTTTATATACTTGTTAAACTCACAATCTAATTTAATTTTATATCTTTTAATTTATTTTTAAACATTATTATAATAAATGGTATTATTTTTTTCTTAATATTACTTCATTAATCAATTCTTTCTTTTATTTAATTTTGTATTCTCCTTTTTTATTAAAGAATTTTTTTTTTTTTTGAGAATTTATAAACCCAAATTTTAATATATTATTTTTGTACTTTTGTAAGAAAAATCATAATCTTATGTTTATATTTATATTATTTTTTAATTTTTAATTTATTTTTTTTATTAATTGAAAAATATCTATCACTGTTTCTATCATTTCTATCAGCTTACGTCGGGTCACAGTCTCACCGACCTAACATCAAGTATTTCTTTAGTCATTTTACTAACCCACCTTCTCAATTTATAGTCTAGGAGTTCCAGCTGTCTCAACCGACTTCCCATGATATTTAAGTGCAGATGGCTGTCATTATAATTATATTTTTATTGGACCTTTTGCTTTTTGGAATCTTAGAATGGAAAAAAAAATAGTTAGTTTTTGAAAATATCTTCTGACATGAACTTGCTACTTTAGGTATATATTTATTGGAAATCCCATCGGGACTGAATGGTAGACAAATCTAAAAATATCTAGAAAACTGTAGAGAAAGGAGAGAGAGAGAAGACCGGATGTTGAATGAAAGAGGAAGAGAAGCGGTGGTGCCCCTTCCCCAACAGTTCAGTGATATGGTGAATTTTGATTTTGACAAACTAGTCAAATATTGTTGTTACTCATGTTTCTTTAATCTGCTTGGAACTTGCTTAATTGCTTTTGCTATGGATTTGGCCAAAACAGCTGGTTTTAATGACTTGTTAAGTGTGTTCCCTCATTATCAGATTTGTTTTCTTGTATTTTTAGGTTTATAAGCTCCCACTTTAGGCTGTGTATAAATCTTGCACAAGTTATTATGAGGATTTAAGTTAGGATACTTTTAATTTCTGCTAATTTTTGTTTGTGGTGGATCTTTCTTTTCGTTTCAAACATACAGTAGCAGTTCTGTTATGCCGATAATATTGCCTTATTTTTCATCAGGTAAAAATTGTATGAACATTTAATCTTTTTAACCATTTGTGGATACTTGATTTCAGGATTACCTTCAAGAGAATAGGCTCTGGACACTTTCAACCCAAATAATTTGCAGAACAGGTGTTTTGTTTTTTCTTTTTTTGGTTGGGTGTTGTTTTTTAACCTTGTTTTGGCATATTCCTATCTGTGCAGTTGATTTTGATGCATATTGGATGTTTATTTTGTTTTTTTGTCTTATTTTCTTTTGGTTTCATTCAAAGACTTGGGTTCGAACATTGAGATTGCTAGTATCAGTTTTGCATGTCACTTAGGGAAGGAGAGAAGCATGCTGTAAGAGGAGAAATTATTCTCGTACTGCAGATCAATAAAATGCAAGTTAATGAAACGACTTTTTTTGAAAAAATAAATACCCAATAAATGATAAGAGATACAAAGTAATATAGTCGGTGAGGAGTATGCAGTAATGAATAAGATACACTGCAAGAGAGAGCCTAGGGCAGAGAGATCCTAAAATCAATATTTGAATGTGATCACTTGTATGCCAAAAAGCTTTCTCATGATGCATACATATTTTGACATGATATTTGACTTTGAATCAGTTGGCATCTTTTCTTATGCTTGCGAAACATTTCTCTTCACTTTGGGAGGTTTTAGTTTAAATTTCTCTGAGCCAATCAGAAAACAGGAAGTAATAGAAGAAAGAACAGATAAAGGGTCTAATGATATTAGCAAGTTTTTCCAATGGTTTCAGAGTTTGAATTCGAATTCTTAGGAATCACAGGCCTTTCTTTTATTTTTTCCACTGTTTTTTATTGGGATGAAAAATAATGGGGTTCTTATCACTGAAAATGATTCATCTGTTAAAATGGCTTTGAATATCTTATAACCATAGATAAAATAAAAATTGGAGTTTGGTCCCTTGCTAATGATTTGATTGTCTCCAAGTTTAAAACTCTACATCTCCACTTTTGTTAAAGAAATGAGTTTGTGAGGAGTTAAACATAGTTACTTTTAACTCACAAGCAAGGGTTTTTTTTTTTTTTTTGGTCATTGACTTGTTTAAGTTGACAGAAATTATAAGTGCGTAACAACCATGAAGCTTTCGGCTTATTGCAGCATTAATTAGAAAATTATCATCCCTGAATTGGAGTTGCTGGGATCATCTTTCAATGACCTCAAGAACCATGCATGAAATCGTGTCTTGTCACTCGAAGGTGGAATCCTATACCCATTGGTATGACGATGGTTGGGGATACATAGAGAGCTTTTGTTTAACTGACTTGATTCTTTACTGATATTTTGGACTATTTTGCTTTAGTATGTTGTGTGTAGATAGAGTATAGAAAATTCATGCTATAATGCATAACACACTAGAGTTTTGAAAATGTTTTGTTAAACCAGTTTTTGCAAAATATAGACTTTTCAGAGCATGAAGATATGCGTCTTCTGTTAATTTTTCCTACGTTCCCGATTGCACTTTCTTCAGTTTATAATGTGTCGCCGGATAGCGTATGTTAGTTCAGTTATAGCCAACGGTTATAGCGGACGGAGTATAGTTGGGTGAGCTTTGGAAAATTGAGGGCATTACTGCAAAATAACTTATAAACCGACCATTCATGAACGTTGATAAGCATAATTATTTGTCATGCTAATAGGTAAAAGCGCTTGTTTCATATCAAAAGACATCTTGCCTATCCTCATTAACGAAAAAAAAACACACGCACACCAAACAAAACAGAGAACGCAATACTTATATTTTTATCAAGATCTGCTCTAGCACTTGAATCGTTTTATTGATACCAAGGAGTATTATATTACAAAAGGAATAAGACTATGGTTTAACAATATTAAAAAGAGAAGCATCCAAGTTTAATTATTCATTTACTTGTTCTAGGTTATACTTTCGTTCTCCAATTATTTTCCCCCCTAAAAGTGAGATTTTTTTAAAATTATTATATTATTAGAAACATTAATTAACCATCTGTCTTTTCAAATCTCAGTCGTTTTGCATTCACTTTGGAACTATACACCTATTAATATTATCTAATGATTTATTTGAATTTTAAAATTTTAAAATAATTTTGATTATATGTAAAAATAAATATAAATTTGTATGATTAATGGTTTTCTCTTTTAATATTTTTTTTTTAAACAACCGCGATGTACGTTCACCTTAAACATTTCACCTAACTATAGATCAATACCTCATTATTTCCCAATGTCATTTAAATATTTTTTTTTATAAATCTGTTGATCTAAAAGGAATGTGAAAGTGTTCAAATAGTAACAAAAACCTTTTATCTTTCATTCTTTTGGTATTATTCATATTACTCTCAATTAAACAAAACTTAAGATCTATTTTATAATAATTATGTTTTAAGTGTAATTTTTAAGACCAAGTTTTCAAATTAATGTTTTTTGATAATTCATTTTATTTTTATATTCAAAATCATGTTAAAATTTATTTATTTTTTTATACATTTTTATTATTTTGAAGCTTAAAAAAATTGAAAATCATATTGTAAGTTTACTTTACTTTTATTAGTTAAATTTACATTTCTTGATTGTGACTAAGAAAGAATGAAACAAGAAAACATAATTTTTTATCATCTAAGTTTGTTTTAAAAAAAAAAAATTCAAACATAGGAAGAGATAAACTACGGTATTTTTGCTATTTTTTAATCAAAAAGGCTTTATTGTGAATTCAACCATTGAAGACTTGCACGCCGCAGTCATAACAATCTAAATAATAATAGTGGGTGCAAGTTTTTTTTTTTTTTTTTTAAATTGCACGCCGCAGACATAAGAATAAAATGCTTAGATGACGATTTAGTTTTGGAACTTCCATTTTATTTTAAATCATTTTCACTTGAACTAATTTTATAATGAAAAATGCTATATGTAACACGATTTGTAGAGTAGTGTTCCATGAACTACTTTATTATGATTTTTAATTTGATTATTTAATTTTTTTTTACTTTCTCTTTCTTTTTAATTAATTTGTGTTTTCTAACATTACTCTTTTATAATAATCACCTTCATTATATAGTGGAATTATTAGATATATATAAAAAATATTTTGAAAAATTTGAAGAATTTGAAAAATATAAAGAAAATAATTTTTTTAAATAATAACGGAGGTAAAAAGAGAAATTTTCTTTATTCAATAATAGACCCAAATACAATATCTTGAACACAAATTTACCACCACTCTACCATTCCAATAAAAATTGCAAGCCCAAAATAGGATTCTAAGCAATATGTTCTAGAGGCACAATAGATAGAATTTCCTTTGCAATGAAATGATTAAACTTTACAATAAAATTACAAACTAGAATTTAAAAAGAATGTAAAGAAGAGAGGAGGGAAATTGGAAGAAGGTGGCATCTATGGAATATAACTCATATTTATAGATTTTCAAATGGTATTGAATGTACCTTTAAAACGTATTTTTACATTTATATCTCTTAGAATGCATGTAATAAACACATTTTCAATATCATATGTTGGCAATAGACCTAACTTATGTACACAACCTTTTGCTATAGTGGTATACAACCTTGGACTAAAACATTATTCAAACTTGCCTGATTTTAGGTAAAAAAAAAAATACCAAAACTCGAATGAAAGACTTATTACGACCTTATTAAAATAGTAATGTCTTATCTCACAGTGATTTTGGTAAAAAATAAAATCCGTGATAAAGCATTAGCTTAGTGGAAAAGGCATTAACCCAATGTGAGAAGTATGCATTGGAATGGTATCCAGTATGGTAATGTTTATCATAATAAGATAATGCCTTACGACAATAGTGATAAGACTTACCTTAAAGCGATTTTTAATAAAAATAAAATTGATGGTAAGGCATTGACCTAGTGTGAGAAGCAATTGACCCAGTGTAGGAATACATTGGGAAGACATCTAGTATTGTGTTATGGCTTACCACGACAAGATAATGCTTACCACAATAGTGATAAGTTTTACATCCGAGTGATTTTGGTAAAAAAAAAGATAAAAGAAAATAAAATTTAATTCAAAAGCCTTGTTAGTTTGATAAATCACTCATCTTGAACCATACATGACTACTTGAATATATTTAGACATTTGATTTCGAATTTCTCCAACCATTGTGATGTTCATCCCTATACATTTATGAACTTGTGTTATTCTACTTATTAATGATAATGAGTATCATTGAACAAGCCCAATATCTTGGGAAGCAACCTCACTCTCATACTCACTTTTGCCAAGTCTCACAAGGATGTTCGGATCAAAAACATATGATTTAATTATAATACTAAATCTTAACAAATAGAGAGTACGACATTACTAAAACAAACAATAAGAAAGTTATACCAGAACTTTTTCTTGCAAACATTCCAAGAACTCATTCAACTTGCTTTTCTCATTTAACCTATCATGTATTTCAAAACATAGGTTGAATTCCACGAAGGTAATCAATATTTTAATGTGACATTAATCCTATTAATTTTCATGTTTTCTTTTATCATTTTTTGAGAAATATTTTATTGCTTAAGGGTTTGTCAAGTTTTTAATTGAATTCACATAAGTAACATTGACTACTCTATAATTCAGTAGTTCCTTGATATATTATGTCTACAACTAACTTTTCATTATATACCTTGTTACAAGCGCTTATAGTAATTAATGCAGTTGGAGGAATTTTCATTAATAAATTCTTTAGTCACTCTCTCTTTGCATGCAACACTTAGAATAATTAGCCTTGTTTTTATTGTAGAGAGATATATACAAATTTGCTTCTTGTAATCCCAAGAAACTATTATGTTTTAAGGATGAATATTCAACGACTAGTAAATTTGGATTCCATATTAGTATTCCAATTGTTATCACTAAACCCTTCCAAGATTAATAGGTATTGTTGATTATGCAATCTATCATTCCTTTCAAATACTTATTATACATACGAGATATAGAATTTCAATGTTCATTGGAGTTGCTTAGAGTTATTGGTAAATGTACCAAATATGCCAACAACAAATGCTATATTAGGGAGGGCATTGTATAATGCATTGTACACGTAAGACTGGTAATAATTATGGAATACTCCATTTGAAGTATGCATCTAAAATATTCTTTACCAACTTTGTTAGGATCAAATGGTGGAGATTCAATTGACTTCAAATGTCTAATCTCTCGATTGATTTTTCATGCAATGAGATTGACATAAGATCATTATATTATATCGCCTTTTGATCTCAATGCTTAAGACCATATTAACCTAAAGATGTCAAAGAGATAGGGTCAGTCGCTCGTTAATTAACGTGTTGTGCCAGCTTATGGTCTACACATGAGTTTTGTCGTGCCTCTATTCTTGGTTATTGGGCTTTTTCATATCGTGCTATATTCATGGCTCAATGCTTAATGAGCCGACATGACCCATAGTCCGTTTTGCCCATTATTTTTTGGAAAAATGGCTCTAAACTACTATGCTTGGCTTGTTGCACCATTCTTAACGGGTCAACATGACCCTGGGCTATTTAGCCCATTATTTTGGAAAAAATGATGTTAGTGGGAGTCTAACTCCTCACCTTACATATATCAATGTTAACTTTATCTATTAGACTACGACCATACTTAGTAATGTATAGATACATTTACATATTTAGTATTAGTTTATGTAGAATTCAGATTTGGGTTAGCGTAACATCCCAACCCATTACGTGTCGAGCCCACAATCGTGCTACTTTTTTTGCTCACGTGTCGTGCCGACCAGATGGCCCAATGAGTCGAGTGTTTAACGAGCTATGCCATGTCTATTCGACCCATTTATATTACCCTATTCCATTCTTTTATCTTAAAGTTATTAGAAATAAATCTTTTATTTTCTCGAACTTCATCTAGGTTAGTCCTGAATATGAGTGTACCATCAACATGTAAAAAAATTTCCACATCAATTTTTGTCACTGTAATTGCACTTGTTACTCTTATTTATAAAAAAATCATTTGACAATAACATATGGCCAAATTTCTTTTGCTATTAAAAAGTTTATACACTTGATTTTCTTGGCCACAAAACCTTCTAGTTATTCCTTATAAATTTTTTGATATAGATCTCTATTTAGAAAGATTGTTATAACATTTACGTGCTAGATCGCTAAATGATTTATTGAGGCAAGAGCAATAAGGAAATAAATTGTTATAGGTGTGAAAATAGTCGAGCCCTTTCTTTTGTTTATAGCCTTTGCCAACCAACTTGACTTTAAACCTATACATCAATACTATTTTGAAGGAAGATTCACTAGTGTTTGTTTTGCATTTGGAATAATGGTTTCATTCACATTTTTTCTATCAAAAATGACACAATAGTTGATTGGACATCTAAGGATACAACATTGTTTAAAACAAATCAAACTGATTATTTTCAAAATAATTTGAACTGTTTCAAAGACCCAATATACATTTCCTCCTAGACAATAAAATGGTGACATAAGGATGAACATGAACATATTTACTAGTTATGCCATTTTCAATTGCCTAAATTTCAAGATGTTATTCAAATCAATCATAGATTTTATTTGTTCAAGAATGAAATATTATTGCATCTATCCATATCAAGTTCATGCTTCAAAACCATATCACATCCCAAATCTGATGAATTATTCGAAAGATCTAAAACTAAAAATAGTAGTATTTGTTAGCAACAACATAATGATGGTGGTCAACAATATAGATTAATCCAAAATCTTATTCAAATACAATATAATACTTATAAGTACATAAGAAATGTGTTGAATCAATTCTTTTTAATGAATAGATTCAATCACAACTTTGAATATGGAATTCAAATGGATTAAATAGGAAACAATACTCTGAATCAGAAAATTAGTATTTTAAATACGATCAACCAACATTTATTAACTTTGAAAATTTGAAAAAGAGTAAGAAGAAATGTGATATATTAATCGAAATCTTATTGCATATAGATACAAATGGTTCAATGGAAGAAAGAATTTACAAGAGCATTTGGAACATTTTCCAAATTTTATTCTAATCAAATGATCAGTAGATGACAAAATGTTTTGGAGTGACAAATGTATTGATTTGAAGTATATAAAGATTTAATCTATGAATATTTTGTTTTGAGATATATCAAGATTCAATCTACGGCTTAAAGGATTAGATCACGTGGCTATGAATCACGATGTCGTGGTTTGAATCCCTTCTTGCTCACAATTGGCCAAAAAGGGAAAGACCTTTCCCTTTGGGGGTAAAATAATGATCAGGATTGCAAAACCTAAGGTATGGAATTTAGGCATGGGTCTTTTATCGAAATGGAATGGCCTTACTCTTTCTTTTTTCTTTTTATTGATCGCTAATTGTGATAAAATGAAATATAGTATGCCTAATCTTAATCATCTTATTTTTTCTTTTGTTTTATGCCCCTCTATTCTACTAGATTGGGACAGAATAACGAAGCAAGTACACATATCAATAGCGTAGCAAAAATACGTCCCTCATCATTAATATATTTGTTTGCGATAATCGTAGCCTTTCGAGTGAATCGATGATTGTATCTTTAATGCACTTGCTAGTACTAGTACATAAGAGAATTCATAATTGGATAAATTTCGGGCTTTTTAAAACCATTATTCTTAAGACCAAAGAGGGGTGAAAAATGTGGGAAGCTCTCCATTTCGGTTGTAGGTGCCAACCTACTATTAAAGATATGGTAGAAACAAATAATAGAATTAATATGAATTTAATATAAAATTGACTAAACTAAATAGGGTTGATCATCCTAAAATTAGGAATCATTTCTTATCGCAAATGTTCACTTGTAGCATATCATATCTCAATAGATTGTCGTAATTATAGCTTTATTCAAGTAGAAACCTTGGGATAATTTACTGATTCTTGGTCCGTAACCAGTAGCATCAGAAAATAATTTTTTAACTTTATTTCTATTTCCTTTAACAAGATAGAGATGAAAATCAATTACAAAATGATATGTAGTACCTCTAGCTCTCTTTAGATGTAATGGAATCCTTGCATACTTCTTATATGTTGCTTTCATTTATTTTTTCGTGAATGATAACATGTATGTGCTTCTTAATGTGCTTATAATCATGAGATAACTCCTAACCTTTAACTTGTTCTGGACATACATATGTTAAAAAAATATGCATATATTGATTGCATAATCTCATTATAGAGATTTATAAATCGGTAAGCATTATTGTGTTAACAATAATTTATAAAAGCACATTACAGGTCTTAGGATCTAATATTTGAATATTAGGTATTCATACAGAACATGAGTAAGACAATACACTCAAATTAGGTTCTTATTAAATCATAACTCATAAGAAGTCATTACATTAATTATACGATATGATAAAGGATATGACTAGATATTAGTAAAGTTTCTCCACAAAGATCGTTTGGGAGACAAACTTCTAAAAAGAGAATTTATCATTTTAATTTTATTATTGTTTTTAGCAAGACTATTTTGTTGAGTAGAATACAAAATAGTAATATGATGGATGATTTCATGAGTTTCTTGATATTCTTTAAATTCATTTGGTACATAATCTCCACCGTGATCTAATTGACTTTCTATTCCAACCTTGAAAACTTAAAATTTTAAAATACCCTTCTTTAGTGTTGCAAATACTTTCATATTTCTTGACATATGGACTGTTGAACCAATGTCAATCCAACATTCACCATTCATGCCAACATTTTTCTTCTCTGTAATATCACAACACAATTTCAAGTTTCTTAAGCCATATGCATTTGTCATTTCATTGTCTTATATGTCAATCCACCATCTATCATTGATGTCAACATTGTCTGCCTCAGTCATAACAACAACATAATTTTCATTTTCTTCGATCATATTCACTTGTCGTTTTATAGTTTTATTTTTCAATCAACAATTCTTCATGAAATAACCAAGTTTTTCACAAAAGTGAGACAAACTTGGAATTTTTTTTCTTGAAGCCATTAAGGAGGAATATTCTTCATTTTAAGTTTGTAGCTAGATTCACAATAAACAATATTTGCTTTAAAGACTAATTATATTGATTTTGAGATTTCTCGTTTCTATGAGATATTAAATAATCTAAAGAGTATTTCCTCCCACCATGTTCCGAATTTTTTATAGTTATTTCAAGATGGAAGTAATTTTGAAATAATTATTCTCACTCGAAATTCCTTACCAATTCACCCTACTAGAGATGAGATCATTATCTAATGTTGAAGACTATCAACTTGAAAAATCATTGACTTCCCAATAATCATTTTAAAATGTATAATTATTAATCATGAATTTTCAAGCACTAACTTCCTGTAGTGATATTTGCTATGCACATTTTTCAAAATTCATTGTGCAAAAGGTACATTTTTGTAGACATCATAGAGAGAGTGACAAACCATTAAGAATATATCCTTTGTACTAACCTTCCTTTCTTTCTTTCTTGATTTCATTAGACTCATTAACAATTTCATAGACTTCAAATCATCAACAATTTCATAGACTTCAAATCATCAACAATTTCATAAACTTCAAATCATTAGCCAAATGAAACCTTTAGAGTTATCAACAGTAACATTTTATTTTACCATCTCTTTAAGATTTGATTGTCATCATGGTTCATTATTTTAATTGAATGAACAATAGAAGTCAAAGTCCATGATAAAACTTATCTTAAAATTATTGAAAGAATATAGAAAAAGTATAGAAAATAATTTCCTATAATAATAATGGAGAGAGGAATTTTTGGATTCAAGCTCTATCAAAATGTGACATTTTTAAGACAAATATGATTTTTGTACTAACAATTGCTAGAGTAAATAGAGTTCTA
This sequence comes from Hippophae gyantsensis, assembly GCA_030763125.1. Classification (NCBI taxonomy): domain Eukaryota; kingdom Viridiplantae; phylum Streptophyta; class Magnoliopsida; order Rosales; family Elaeagnaceae; genus Hippophae; species Hippophae gyantsensis. The sequence continues at coordinate 55,776,171 of CM061032.1, forward strand.
GACCATATAATTGATAGTTCCATGGACATAAATTTTTCATTACAATTTGTAATATTTGTATGTATTATAGAATGGCAAAACTGGATTTATGAACTAGAATTTAAAAAGAACGAAAAGAGGAGATAAAGAAAAATGTAATCGGTATGAATTTCTTTCTATACCCTTCATGTAAGGAACTCGGGGATTTATCTCAAAAGATTAACTTGTTAGCCTAAGATCTTATAAGCCTATGAATCATTCCATGTTTAAATAACGTGGGACTTTGTTTACATATACCCAACACTTAATAATACAATATATACTTCTCTATTTAGCATAGAATACGTAATCTTAAATTTTGGTGTTATCATATCTCATATCTTATCAAACATGCATTTGTCGAAATATGAGATGTTATTTCACTAAAAACTGAATAGTTATATACTTTCTTTCCTTTTTCATGGCATTAATTTGACCTACTTTTGTATTGTATAGATAAAAAGAAGCAAGACTTGCTAAGAAGAATGGCAATTTTTTTACTTTGGAGTCCAGAGGTAAGGGCACACTTGAGACTTGGTAGCAATCTCTTTGACAATTTACTTTTTTATCAAATAAATACTAGTGAATTGTTAACGCCTATGCATAGTTTTCTCTGCGAAAAATATGTTGTTTCATGACATACCCTGTCTCTATCTGAAATTAGATTTCTGGTTTCTTATGTCTGCATCACAATTCACTTGTGCATACGAAATTTGTATTAAATGTAGGTAGTGTAATGACAATTAGCTTGATAGTGTCCATGGCTTGGAGTATAGGTTTGGGCATGTTTAAATTGCTCAAACCATAAGTAGTTCACCTAAGTAGTCTAGTTGCATAAGAAAGCAGACATTCCATTTCTTGACAACTCTCCCTCTATATAAATACTCAAATTTTCATCCAATGTCCGACGTCGTGCAGCTTATTTGACCCAATAGGGCGGTTGCATAGTGTAAAGTTTTTACACGGTTGTTTAATTGCCCTATCGGACCAAATAAGTTGGTCGATGGCAGGCGTTGGAACAAGCCTCCGAGATAATCATATGATTTTTTGCATCCGAGATAGTCATATGTTTTTTTGCATCTAAGCAGATTGCTGAGACCTATTTGATTAATATACATTTGGTGTCTTGTGGAAACTATAAATCAGAGTTGTTAATAACCCAACTCTGTGTCCAATTATAGAATGCATATAATCAAGTGGGTTGCTAACTTTGACGTGTCTAGCTCCATAAGAGATAATATGTTTGGTTCTATAGTTGTAATGTTTGTGTTCGTTCATGATGCATGTGAAAACATTTTCTATGTTAAGTAGATACCACACGAGCGCAATGGTCATTCATATTCCACTTAATAAACGGTACTTAAATGGTACTATTTAGTTATTCTAGGATTTAGATAGGTTTATGCCAACTTAGGATCAGATTTTAGAGGGAAAATTTCATTAATGCCCTTAAGGTTTCATCTTTCTTCACCAATGCCCCCATGAACAGCCAAGAGTGCAATTGTGATTCAGTGTTCCATGTTTTCCTAAAAGCTATTAAATTCTCTTTGTTAATGTGTTACTAATCATGGTGGTAATATTAGCTATTTTTATATTATTATCATTTTATCAAACATGGGTTTGGAAGAATTAAAATTAATTATTTACATGCTCCCAGAAATTAGAAGAATCCATGTTTTGATATGGCTTTTCTATACTAAATATATAGGGCTATTTTATGATTTCCATAAATACTCATATTTCTCTCTTTTATTTTTCTATCAACCTGGTCTAGAAATACTTCATCAAATTTTTCTAAATTCTATTTCTATCGATGGTAACTTTTGCTACTTTTCCATTACATTTTTTTTGGACCTAATGGTTTCATCCAATAAGAGAATTGTGATGGAGTTTCCCATTTTATGCAAGCATCAAAGCATTGAGAGTGGATCTTCTAATGATTTTTTTCTATATTGATCTTTACCAATCAATGATTATTTTTATTCTTTTCATTTTTTTATAATAAAAAAATTATTTAATAATATAGAATAATGTGTACCATTAGTATTTTTAAAGGTAAATAAAAATCAATAGAAAAAAGATTAGAGGATCCAAACCCCAGTGCATTTATAGTTTAGTTTTGTATTAGGAGAGTTTTCAAGATGAGAAAGGTGATGAGATTGGTACAAATGTAAATTTGTAATGAGATTTTTAAATATACTTTGTAATGGATCAATTAACACGTTATAAATGAGGGGCATTTTTTAAGATTCATTTAAAGATAATGATATTACAGCTTATTTTTAAAAGGTTGAGGGTATCCTTAAAGATAACTTAAATCCTAGGGATACCAATAAAAAATTTCCGAGTAGCAGGTAGACTATGGTATAAAATTTCATTATTATATTTTTGTATTTAAATATTTGGGATTTTATTGATTAGCAAAAACAAAATATTTGGGATTTTATCTTGAATAGGTTCTAGGGGTGCCAAAAGTTTAAAATGTCTAAAAGAGTGTTATTAATTAGTATTAAGCTTATTAAAATCGACTACAAATGGATATGAATTATGTGTTAGTTTAATAGTTTAAGATCTTTTGGTTGATTTTGATTATATGTAATCGATTTTAATTAATCTTGTTACGAATTAAACTTGACACTATCGAAAATAGAAACTATAATTTTGGTTAATATTGATAGTTTTAATCAATTTTAGATAATTTTGGTTATGTAAATTTTTTTTTTGAAATAAATCTGGCATCATGGCAAGTTATCTTGTCATTGTCAATTTGAAATTAAAAAAAAAGTTGGATGGCAGTGGCCAATGAGGTCAAGGAGAGGATGAACAATAGTAGTAGTTGTAGAAGTATGTGGCTATTACTACTCCCCTTGAACTCTAGCATTCTTTTAGATATTTTAAAACTTTTGGCACTTCTAGATCTTATTTTTGCCAAAATTTCTAAATATTCTTCAGTAAGCATCTTGTTCTAGTAGTGTCTGCCCTAAAAGTACAGAACGATTGGCCACAAGTATTAACATGATATCGGATGAATGTGGTCCTCAAAACCTGACAACCTGTTAGAACTCATCATCTAAAAAGTGAGTCTTATTTAGATTCTGGTGAAAAAGTAATACTGGCTCAAAAGAAATAGTGACTCAAAATATGTGATAGAAAAAAAATATTTCTAGAGAATTATATGTAAGAAATCTCATATAAAATATATCTCCTATGATATAATGTATGTTATGAGGTTGCATATAGAAATGTAACAGAACATGTCCTGCTCTGTTCACATCGAGTTGGCTAGTCATCATTTGTCTTTGCTTTCTCTCACCTATTGCCATTTGCTCGTCTTATTTATGGTCTTCTATGTTCATGCATGTCTCTCATCTGTCGTCTTGTTGCACATTCACTATGTATGTTTCAGATTATGATTAGACGACCTAAATGGACCCAACCACATCATATCTTTCTATTTTACAACATAATTTGTGTTGACCTAAACCCTAAATTATTCTATCTTTTATTGATATGGGCTCATGTATTGATGTTTCATATATTATTTTATTCGATAAGTAACTATTTTGAATGTGGAGTGTTGCGGTTAAGATTTTAACATTAGACCTTTATTCATGAGTACCTCAATTTTATTGATTAGACTACCTTAGTTTTCTATAAATCATATAGACCCATCTAAACCCTCATTTTTATGTTTGCATTTTATTTTATTGTTTACACATGGCCTAGAATTGAATATGTCACCTAGTGATGTGTATACAAGAGAACCTAAGTTAAAGTTTCAATGATTTCATTTGTAAGTTTGATATAATCAATATTTATGATCAAACTTGAAGGGAGTGTTAAAATCCCTATTTTTTCGCATTTATAATTGTCAATATATGATTATTAGGATATATAATTATTGGAAATAGTAGAAATTTAATTACGTGATATTATTTTCATAAAGTAGGATATTTAGTTTCCTTTTGTATAGTTTTTACTGTAAATAAGTAGCTAACTATGAACAAATCATACACAAAAATTACAAATGAATAATGTGTTCTTAAGTTTCATTATAAACTATAGTAATATGGATAAGGCCCCAAAGAACACTTCATCCAATGCCTAAGTTGCCATGGTGACATGTAAAAGCCATGTGAAAAAGAGGATAAAGAAAAATTTTGGAGGCTCTAAGGAGCAAATCCCTTACCAATAATTTATTAAGACTTTAAACAATAATGTAGGCCAACTCTCCCTCTAAAGTGAGCTTGAGCTCTATATAGTAATCCATGTATGTTACCAAACACCTCTTAGTCTTATATATCTCTAATTAACACCTTATAATCGAATTTTAATACCTACTATCATGGATTCAAAGGTTGGTGATCAATGTAAGAATCATTTTCGAGTACATAATGATAAGTTGGGCTTCTTTAGGTCCTCTTATAGTGTTTATGTTATATCTGACTTTCTATTTTATCATTGATTATTTAAAACTCAATTAATATTTTGTCCTCAAAGTTCTTTTTATTTGAATTTATAATCATAGCCTTTGAAGAACCCAAGTGTAAAGCTATCATAATAGATGCCTCTAAAAGAACTATACTTGAAAGTTAATTGAATTGCCTACAAGCCTACAAGAAAGAAGACCATTAGTTATAAGTGAATGTTGAATGTTTACTTTGAAATTACATTTAGGTGGAACCCTTGAAAGAAACAAGGTCAAAGTGTTACTTAGGGATGAGCTCAAACTTGTGAGTTTGACTATAAAAAGTCTAATATTTGAGTTTTACTGTTATGAATCTGAATTGATAATTACTACAATTTAAAGTAAAGAATATCTTTCTGTACGTAGAATTGACATGTGAAGAATATCTCACTTATAATTTAGACCTATGACATGATTGTTAAAGTTAATAATACAATGAGATAGAAAGTCGTGTACTTGCTTGGTTTAGGAATTTGAAATAAATGATTTGGAGAATCAAAAGTACGTATTGACATTTCTTGGTCTAATAAAAGACCAAACCTTATATCTCTTGATTGAAACTAGAAATTCTATTTGTGCTCCTATATACACTTTTATTGAAGTGAATCATGGATTACTTATCTATCATGGTCAAATTTTATATATAATGTGTATCAAATAATAGTTAGAAAGTTGATTTATTTGACCATGAAGTAAGTGTTCTATATATAATGTGTATCAAATAATAGTTGGAAAGTTGATTTATTTGACCATAAAGTAAGTGTGTAACCAATTCACATAATTTAAGTAATTGATGCATGAATATTGTGAACTGGTCGTATTTATCTAAAATTCTCCACAAACAAAGACTTGTTCTCTAAACCTAAACACCAGACATTAAAAGTCACACCAACTCTGAATTATTGAGTTTCAAAGTGGATAGAAAATCTACTCCATCATATCTTACATTTGTTAAAAGAAATTTGATAACTTGAAAGAGTAAGAAACATAATTTGATATTATTGTCCCTAACACCATGCTCTTCATCATGCTATTATAAAGAATTATCATTAAAGAGTATTAGGTGAATTTGATTTTAATCCTAAGTGGACTATGGTTTTACTTTGTGATAACTAATAATTCTATATAATATGACCGAACAAAATATATTAAGCTTGATAAAACTCATTCAAGGATAATTCGAATTATGGTGTCATATATGAAAATAAAAACAAATTGGTGATCAACTAGCAAACATTATGGTGCAAACATAAAACTCTTTCCATAGCATCGTTCCATTATAAGGGGTGAATTAACATATTATTTCTAGTTATTTTAAGATATTCTTAGGTGTCACACTTGTTTAAGTAAAATTAAGATTATATCCTAATTTGGATAAGATTATGTGTATAAAATACACAATTAGGCTTAAAAATATTAAGCTCACCCTTACTTTAAGGTTATACCATCCCCCTAAGGTGTTGCTAAATGGAAGGATCTTATAACGTCCATGAATGATAAATCATAGCATAGATTGAACTATCGAATCGAAAAATTGGGTGCTATTGTATAGCTTTGTACTGGCTAAGTTCACGAGTTGGAGATAAGCGAACTCGAACCGCTGACATCCACCATAGGGTAAACCATCGCCTCTCAGGCCCCCGACTGATTCTACCATAGAGGCCCACGATAGACAATAACTCTCCCTCCTCCCCGAACACAGCTTACAACTTGTATCGTACTGTGCTCTCCAAAGAGCAATTCTTTTCAAAATCTCAAAAGGTACTGAACTGGAATCTCATTCTAACTAAGGATTCTTGTGGTTCCGGAGGATCTAGCTACAGAAGAACCAGAAACGAAGAGCTTAAGGCTTTCGAGGTTTCTTAAGTCCCCTAAAGAGTCTCCCTTGGGTTTCCTCTACAAAACAAGATATTCTCTTACCTTATTTTTTCCTTTAACTTTTATTTTCCTCGTTGTCTACTCAAACATGTATAACTATATTTGATGGTAGAAGAGATTATGTTTTGTGGAAGCGCAAAATGAATGTTTTCTTTGTCAAACAAGATGTGCATGGTGCTATAGAAATTGATGAATTACCTGAAAAAGCCACCAAGTCCGATAAGAAAATGATTGAAAGAAAGGCATATGCATTTATATTATTGAATCTATTTAACAAAATCCTCTCTCTTGTGTCGTTTGGCCCCTTTGTTCTCTCTGTGTGTATCGCATATGTGTGTGAGTATTTATAAAGAACAGCATATATTAGAGTGTTCAATCTTCTAATTATGTTAAGATTTTAAGGTTATCTTCAGTAATGTGTTCTTAATGTTCTGTACGATTTTTCATATAGTAGATATATCAATTTTTTCTTTATAGTGGATTAGACCGTGTAATATAAGGGTTGAATCACTTAAATCTCGTCTTGAAGTTTTAGTTTATTCTTTCTCTCATATTTATAATTTCTAGTTCAGAAACTAATATTTTAGTTTTGAGTTTGTGAGTCTTGTGAGTTCAAAACTAATAAGTTTTACACCAACATTCATGCACCATTCTTAAGGAATATTCTTTTTTGCATCATACTATTAACCAAGTTTTATGTGTTCGCTGTATTATGAAACATTTCTTTTGCAGCTCATGCCAACATTGCAGAAGGACCAACTTTGTTAATAAGACAACAAAAGAAACAAAAGTTTAGATTCTCTTACATCTCACACTTGTTTTATTTACATATCTCACATTCCTTTTTATATATACATTATATTTTTATGATAGCTATGAAATCAGACATTTGCTTACTTAGGGAGCGAATGTATCCAATTCCATATTGAATAAGACAAACTTAGGTGTTAGCAATTCACTTGTTCACTGCCTAGAATCAAGTCATGCAATAATCACACAAACAAGTGTAATAATACGACCTACAGTTTTTCTCTTAAAAGTTATATATTTTACAATAGATGAGTTTACACATAATTGCAAATCATATTTTTTTTTGACGTTTTTGGTTAAGTAAGAATAAAAAAGGACATGAGATAGTTAAGGCAATTGAAGATATGATAGCATCTAAACTAGCAGTTTTTAGATGTAAGTAAAAGTAAAGGTGATCCAAATGTTTGACAATGTTGCTAGGATTAAATAGAAATGTTGCTTTGGAATATAGACAAAAGGATGATGTTTATAGGTGTAAGTAAAAGTAAAGGTGATCTAAATGCTTGACAATGTTGCTAGGATTAAATAGAAATGTTGCTTTGGAATATAGACAAAAGGATGATGTTTTTAGGTGTAAGTAAAAGTAAAGGTGATCCAAATGCTTGACAATGTTGCTAGGATTAAATAGAAATGTTGCTTTAGAATATAGAAAAAAGGATGATGGGTCAATCCATTAACTTTAATGAAAGAATAATTTATATTCATATTTATTAAATAAAATAACATAAATCAATTATTTTTATAAAAGAGAATCTCACGATTCTTTTTCATAAAGTAATAGACTTGTACTGTCTCGTTTATTTCGTAAAATAATAAACTTATATTACCCCATTTATCTACTTCAAAAATAAAGTAATACAAATTCTTTACTTTACAAAATGAAATTTTGCAACTACTTTTCATAATTGCGACTGCTTATTACAATGTAAGTTTTGGACATATATTCTATCAACAAAAGTAGATTCAACTAATGTGACTCAGTCTCGGTCAGCTATCTATTTAGTTTGATCTAAAGTGTAAGAAGCTCTTCAGCCTGCCTAATATAGGTGGAAAAGATCAATAGATCTAGTTTGGTTAATTAAAATAATCCTGGAATATATAATCCTCTAGGTTCCTGGCAGGCGGGCAGACTAAATTAGTTGCATGAACTTACCTGATTTTATGAATCCTAAATGTTGTGCTAGTTTTAGTCTGACGTTACATTAGGTGTATAGCTTTGTTTGAATCTTCTAGTTAAGAGAACTGATGTCAAAACAAGTCCCAGTAGAAGCATCAACTTATACTATGCTGTTCAAATTTCAATAAGGAATTATTCTTTTTGAAATGTAATAAAATTTAGCTCAGAACAATAGTTAATAAAAATGGATAACTCCCAAAATAGGCTAAAGATATATAAATATTTACAATTTAACTTAAGTCCTCTATATTGTGCAATATATTTGTGTTTTCATAGATTTTTTATTTTTATTTTTCTTGTTCTCTCAAAAACTTGCACTTTATAAATTGGGTTACATACTTGTAACAGTTACAGGGGTGAATAATATCTACTGTGCATGTTTTTTTCTTTTTTACCAGGGCTCACATGCCGGATCCAAGCCTACACTATGAATTATCGAAAAATCTTGCTCAAGAAATAAAGATAATTTTTCACCGAGGAATTATATCATCTGTATTACTTTTGATACGTCACTTTATATACCTACCACCTATAGTTGAACAGAGAGTCCACCTTTTATGCAACAAGACCCTACCTTTATGACTATTTTTGCACCTATATTTTTTGCATATTAATAGCATATGCAGTGTCATACCAAAAGTGGTGGAGAAGAAATGGATTGTTTCATCAAGGAGTATATAAAAGTATGAGGTTCGTAGTTTCTTTTCCCTTAACTAAATCCCATCTGTTAATAAGTATTTTGTTTTATTTGATTTTTTCACCATGGTTAGCTTTATATGTGTCAAGCCTCTTATTGAAGCTAATAAGATGATTAATTTCATAAAACCTAAATATGCTGGATGAAAAATATCATATCAATAAGATTATTTTGTTATGTTCATTTTGTTATGTTCAACAAAAGAAAGATAAATCAGTTATGAGAGAAAATAGACAAAAATACTCCACATATCCCTTATATTAAACTAAAGGTATTATTTAATCTCTTAGAAAAAAAATTGTATCATCTAATCATATATTTTTATAAAAAAGTAAAAAAGAACAAAGAATGATAAAAATTAATTTTTATTCATATTCTGAATAAAATAATATTATTTTTAAAATATTTTATTTTATTAGTAAATAAAAATAATTAAAAAAATGATTTTTTGTTATGATATTTTATCATAAATATTATTAAAATATTTAACTAGTTAAATTTATCCTCGCTAACTTTTACAAAAATATAAGTAACTAAATAAGAAACTAATCAACACATACCTCCTAATATAAAGGATCTTTATGGCACATCACCCCGAGAAAATATTAAACTAGACAACTATTTGAGTCAGTACTCAAATAATCCTACCTACCTATAAACCACCTTGTTTAATTATGCCAACCAAGATTTATTACAAGTTTTATTTTATTTAAATTATTGGTTAACTGAGGCTGTTGAAATTCATAAGGTTATAGACCTCTAGTTTCTTATCTGATCTCACAAATTATATTCCATCAACCATGAACCCCTTCATACATATGTTGTCTAATGATCTTCCTTTAATTATAAGTTGTGATTTTTTGGCTCCACTAGGAGAAATTATTGATTATTAGACAAGTTGATGTGTTTACTCTAAAGAAATCATTTGCATTATTGGTCTTTTTATTTTTTGGTTATTTGTTATTTCTTTTACATAAATAGTCTTAATCAATGTGATCATTTGGAATTGTGGCCTGGTAGCATGAGTGACCAACAATACCTCAATTTTATTGTTCCCATTGGAAAGCTATGTTGTTCATCTGTGCTGAAGAAGCTTTGCAAAGACACACTTTGGCATATCATTCCTTTAGTTTTTGTGGTGTATAGCAATACTTAGGATAGAGAGAGAGTCGAATGTGCTTTTTATGTACAGGACATCTCTTTAAAGGCTGTCACATTTTGGTATATTATTCCTTTGGTATTGTGGTATCGCATGTTACCACGTATATCTGTCTTCATCATTAGTATTGTCATAAAAAGAGGCAAAACTATTGTTGCTCAACATGGCAAAATATTAGATAATAATTGCTTAGGCAAAACTAAGTAAGAATTTAAGTGTAAAGGGCAAAGTAGTTATAGTTGAGAAGCTTATCACAGGCATTGCTATGTCTTATGCTGCCAGGTTTATTGCATCTCTTGCTTCCATTGAACTAGATCCTGTTGATTTTCACCAGGATAAAAACACAAATCCTTTGCCTCTTGTCCTGGAAAATAGGCATAATGTTACATCCCGTTCAAATTGTTCCGTAAAATCCAAATAAATGGTGCTCGTCTAAAGAATCTAGACTTTTCTACCTAGGAAAGTTCTAGAATGGCTTAGAGATGTCTAGAATGGCTTAGAGATGTCTAGAAAGGGCTAGAGTTGGATGAACTCAACTCAAGCCTGAAGACTCTAGAATGTTCCATAGTATACTAGCGTGTGCTTGAATGGGCTGGAATATTCTAGAACGTGGTGGATGGTTCATGAAGGATATAAAAGCCGCTGGAAGCTTACGAAACATCCCAAAACTTGCATGAAGAAGCCAGAAAAACCTAGAAGATTCTAGAGTTGGCTAGAAGGTCCTAGAACCTTGTAGCATATTATAGATAAAACTAGAATACTCTTGTATATTCTAGGCTTAGAATGATCTAGAAAGATGTGACATAGCCTTAAGCTTAGAGCCACACTATAAATAGACTCATTGGTCTTCATTTGTATTCTTCTTGGAAATCTTCAAAAATCTTCAAAAATCTTTGGAAATTCTTAACATCTTGTAAGATAATCTCTCTCTAGAGCAATACAAAGCATTCTTTACAAACTCTCTTTCTATTCTCTTTAGAGTGTTTCATTCGGGTTGAAAGGCAGGCTTAGTACAACAGATCGTGCTAAGTGTCGCACGATCGCTACTTGAAATTTAAGGTCATGACAATTGGTATCAAAGCTTTCGATTGAAGCATTCCTACCCTTGGCATAATGAAGAACAGTGCACCATCTACACCAAGTGTTGATGTTCCACCTATGGAACGTGAACGTGAGAAAGTTCGGAAACCACCAAAGGAGTCTTGAGCCAAGTCAAAAGACATACTTTCTAGCTTAAAAGCACGTGTTGGGAGTGCGCAGGATAGCTTAGGGGAGTTGTTTGACCGGGTGGACAACTTGGAGGAACATTGCAATGGCTTGGAGGCCGAGGATGTGGAGATCCATGCAGCAGTCAAGATGTCACTCAATGAGCTAGACGGTGGGCAAAGGCAAGAGATTGATGGGTTGAAGGCCGAACTTGCCAAGGTACGAGATCTTGTCCAAAGAGAACTTGCTAATGTGTTGCTTAGAGTGGAGGATATGGGTGGTGATCTAGCTCTATGTAAGTGGGCTATGGCCACGGGAACTAGCACAACCACCGTCATTGAGGCTAAGAGGGTGGATGTTCCCAAGCCTAAAACCTTCAATGGTGTTAGGAATGCTAAGAGAACTTCCTATGGGGGCTTGAACAATACTTTGAGGCTACTGGCATAACGGACCATGCCAGCAAGATCCGAACGGTTGTCATGTATTTGTCTGACACTGCTATGCTATGGTGGAGACGGAGGCATGGTGATGTGTAACGAGGGGTTTGCACAATTGAATCCTTTGAAGATTTCAAAAGGGAGTTCAAAACCCAATTCTTTCCTATAAATGTTGAAGATGAGGCAAGGGGTCGATTGCAACGGTTAAAACAAACAGGTAGCATAAGGGACTATGTGAAGGAGTTCACAACCTTGCTGCTAGAAGTCCCTGACACATCAGACAAGGATGCCCTATTCTTGTTCATGGATGGTCTCCAATCGTGGGCTAACCTCGAGCTCAAGCGACGTGGTGTCCAAGACTTATCTTCAGCCATTGCGATTACGGAAAGCTTTATTGACTACTCCACAAACAAAGAGAGCTCAAAGGCCACAGACAGAAAGCTTGTTGGAGGAAAGAGTGGGGGAGGCCATGTTAAAAGTCAGGGTCCCAAAAGTCACAAAGAAGACTCCTCGTTCAAATCACGGGATAAGGGAAGAGAAGGGAGGATCTTGGTGCCTCGAAGCCCCGTGTAACGTGCTTCATTTGCGACGGACCGCATTAGGCATGTGAATGTTCGAAAAGGAAGGCCTTGAGTGCCTTAGTTGCCTCCACACAGGTTCAAGATGGAGGTGAGACGGATGAAGGTGCAAAGATGGGTTCTTTGCGCCTACTTGGTGCAATATAGAGCACTCCAAAGACCCCCAAAGGCTTGATGTACGTAGATACATCCATCAACGGAAAGGTCACCAAAACTTTGGTGGACACAAGTGCATCACGTAACTTTGTTTCAGTGGAGGAAGCAAAAAGACTTAGCCTTAAGGTTGTCAATGGAGGAGGGTCGCTCAAAGCAGTTAACTCGGCAGCACTATCTTTGCAAGGAGTTGCTCGTGGAGTTAAGGTCAGTCTTGGTGCTTGGACTGGCCAAGTGGACTTATCAGTGACGCCTATGGATGACTTCTCAGTTGTATTCGGCATGGAGTTCTTGGACCAGGTTAGAGCTTTTCTAGTGCCATGTTCAAACTTTATGTGTATCATGGATGGACCAAAGGCTTGTGTGGTACCGACAGAGAGGACCACTAGACCTACTACCCAAGCTCTCTCAGCACTTCAATTCAAAAAGGGATTAAAGAGGGATGAAGAGAGTTATCTAGCCATCTTAAAGGAATACGATGACGAGGAGGCGTCACCAAGGCCAAGCTTGCCGACAAAAGTGCAAATTGTCTTAGATAAGTTCCATGATGTGATGCCTGAGGCATTGCCCAAACGGTTACCTCCAAGGAGGGAGGTAAACCATGAAATTGAGTTGGAACCCAGCACCAGGCCATCAGCAATGAGTCCTTATCGAATGGCGAACTCAGAGTTGGTAGAATTACGAAAACAACTCGACGAATTACTGGATGTTGGCTTCATAAGGTCCTCCAAAGCCCCATTTGGCGCCCCGGTGCTCTTTCAGAAAAAGAAGGATGGCTCGCTACGGATGTGCATCGACTATTGGGCTCTAAACAAGATCACAGTAAATAATAAGTATCCTATCCCACTCATTGCTGATTTGTTCGATCAATTAAGGAATGCCAGATACTTTACAAAAATGGACTTGCGATCGAGTTATTACCAAGTACGCATAGCCAAGGGGGATGAGCCCAAGACCACTTGTGTGACCGGGTATGGTGCCTATGAGTTCCTTGTCATGCCATTTGGTCTCATAAATGCACCTGCCACCTTTTGCACTCTTATAAACAAGATTTTCCATCCCTACCTCGATCGGTTCGTGGTAGTATATCTCGATGACATTGTGATATATAGCCAGACTTTGGAATAACATCTAAAACATTTGAAGAAGGTGTTTGAAGTCCTGAGGGAAAATGAGCTATATGTCAAGAAGGAGAAATGTTTCTTTGCCCAAGATAAGGTGATGTTCTTGGGGCATAGGATAAAGGATGGGAAACTTATAATGGATGGGACTGAGGTGAAATCCATCCAAGAATGGGAACCTCCTGCCAAGGTTCCCTAGTTAAGGTCCTTCCTCGGACTTGTGAACTATTACAGAAGGTTTATCAAGTCCTACTCAACAAGAGCAGCCCCGTCCACTAACTTGCTCAAAAAGAACAAGGCTTGGGAATGGACAAGTGAATGCCAAGCCTCATTCGAAGACTTAAAGAAGGTTGTTAGTGAAAAACCGGTGTTTTGCCTACCAAACCCTTCCAAGATGTACGAGCTGCACACAGATGCTTCAGACTTTGCCATTGGTGGAGTATTGATGTAAGAAGGACGTCCGATAACTTATGAGAGCCGCAAGCTTAATGACACCGAACCCCACTACACGATGCAAGAAAAAAGAAATGGTAGCTATCATTCATTGCCTAAGGGTGTGGCGACACTACTTATTGGGTTCTCACTTTGTTATCATGACGGACATGTAGCAACAAGCTACTTCCAGACTCAAAAGAAGTTGAGTCCCAAGCAAGCTCGATGGCAAGACTTCTTGGCGGATATTGACTACAGATTCGAGTACAAACCCGATAAGGCCAATGTGTGGCTGATACGCTGAGTCGAAAGATGGAGTTAGCAGCCTTGAGTAGGCCAAGTAGTCCTTTGTTGGAAAGGATCAAAGAAGGGTTGGAGCATGATACTCTTTCTCAAAACCTCTTTGCCCTCATCAAGAAAGGAAAGACAAGGTGATTTTGGCTGAGTGATGGACTATTCTACGCCAAGCAGAATCGCATCTTTGTACCAAAATGGGGGAGCTTAAGGAAGGAGCTTATCAAGGAGTGTCATGGTTCACTATGGGTTGAACACCCAGGAATGAGACGCACCCTTACTTTTGATCAAATCAATCTACTATTGGCCTCAACTACGGGACGATGTTGAAGCCTACGTGAGGACTTATCTTGTGTGCCAACAGGACAAGATAGAACAACATGCACCCGAGGTTTGCTAGAGCCGCTACCTATTCCAAAGAGACCATGGGAAAGTGTCTCAATAGATTTCATCACTTGCCTGCCAAAATCAAAGGGATTTGGCAGCATTATTGTAGTGATTGATCGCTTCAGCAAGTATGCAACATTCATACCTACCTCAACGGATTGCACGGTAGATGAGACGGCACGGCTGTTCCTCAAACATGTTGTGAAGCATTGGGGAATTTCATCCAATATCATGAGTGATCGAGATCCACGATTTATTGGCAAGTTTTGGACGAAATTGTTCAGGTTGTTGGGATCAGACTTGAACTTCTCTACAAGCTTTCATCCCCAAAGCGATGGACAAACGGAGCGTACCAACGCATTACTGGAGTTGTATCTCAGACACTTTGTCAGTGCCAATCAACATAATTGAGCTAAGTTGCTGGATGTAGCCCAATTCTCCTATAACTTCCAAAGGAACGAGTATACCACAAAGAGTCCCTTTGAGATCGTCATGAGACAGCAACCCATGACTCCTCATGCTTTGGCCACGAGTTATGAAGGAAAGAGTCCCGCTGCCTTCAAATTTTCCAAGGCATGGCATAAGCAAGCTGAGTTAGCCCGAGCCTATTTAAATAAGGCCTCTAAGAAGATGAAGAAATGGGCTGACAAGAAAAAGAGGATGGTGGAATTTCAGGAAGGAGATTTGGTCCTTGTTAAACTATTACCCTAACAATTCAAATCTCTACGGAAGGTTCATAAGGGGTTAGTACGGAAGTATGAAGGGTCATTTCCAGTCCTTAAGCAAGTCGGTAAGGTGTCATACAAACTGTAACTCCCTCCAAAGCTTAAAATCTATGTTGAAACCTTTTCATGGAAACAAGGAAGACATAAGTCGGGGAGAATCCAAGAGGGCGCCTACCGTAGTAATAACCTCCTTTGACAGGGAAGTATACTCAATCTTGGTAGATCGCCTAATCCGGCATAGGGGCGTACCAAGTTATCGGGAATACTTGATCAAATGGAAGAATGCCCCGGATGTAAGCTGGGAACCTGAAGATTCTTTCTGGAAATTCAAAGACAACATAGAGAGGTTCAAGCTTGAAGGTGTGACGAGGGCGTCGCGAACTTGAGTGAGGGAGGGTGTTACGTCCTGCTCAAATTGTCCTGTAAAATCCAAATAAATGATGCTTGCTTAAAGGATCTAGACTTTTCTACCTAGGAAAGTTCTATAGTGGCTTAGAGATGTCTAGAAAAGGCTAGAGTTGGATGAACTCAACTCAAGCCTTGAAGACTCTAGAATGCTCCAGAGTATACTAACGTGTGCTTGAAGGTACAAGAATGTGCTGAAATATTCTAGAACGTGGTGGATGGTTCATGAAAGATGTAGAAACTGCTGGAAGCTTATGGAACATCCCGGAACTTGCATGAAGAAGCTAGACAAACCTAAAAGACTCTAGATTTGGCTAGAAAGTCCTAGAACCTTGTGGCATATTGTAGATAAAACTAGAATACTCTTGTACATTCTAGGCTTAGAATGATCTAAAAAGATGTGGCATAGCCTTAAGTCTAGAGCCACACTATAAATAGACCCATTGGTCTTCATTTGTATTCTTCTTGGAAATCTTCAAAAATCCTTGAGAATTCTTAGCATCTTGTAAGATAATCTCTCTCTAGAGCAATACAAAGCATTCTTTACAAACTCTCTTTCTATTCTCTTTGGAGTGTTTCATTCGGTTTAAAAGGTAAGCTTAGTACAACAGACCGTGTTAAGTGCCGCACGATCGTTACTTAAAATTTAAGATCGTGACAATAAGGTACGTTGTTCAATATCATCACAATGTTGACCAATTTAACTTATAAATTTTATAATTTCCACTATCAATGTAAAAACTATGCTAAATTGACAAAGAATTTGTAAACTTAAAA
This sequence comes from Hippophae gyantsensis, assembly GCA_030763125.1. Taxonomy (NCBI): domain Eukaryota; kingdom Viridiplantae; phylum Streptophyta; class Magnoliopsida; order Rosales; family Elaeagnaceae; genus Hippophae; species Hippophae gyantsensis. Next base: position 55,792,893 of record CM061032.1, read on the forward strand.
GCCAAATTGATTAAATTAGGCCTAAAGGTTCCATTTTTCCCTGCTTTAATGATAATAACTGCTTTAGTCATATTCTTCTACATTTTAATCTTATACTTTTGTAAAACGGTACACCTAATGTTTGTCATGATTGTTTGAAATGTACGTCTTTGTCCTAAATGCAAAGTGCATCCTTTTACATAAATGCATAACTAAAGTGCACATGTAAAGAATTACAAGATTAATTCATTGGTCAAATCTAATAGAAACAACCCAAATCTAACATAAATGACCAGGCCAAATCTAACAAAAAATGTTCTTATAAATAACATAAAATTGACGTCATGTTTTTATGAAAAATATTGAGTGATATCATAATAAAATAACCCTTTGGAAACATTTTTATATGCATTTATTGAAAAAATTTGATACGATAAGAATATTAAAATATTATAAGTAACAAGTGGGATTTTATGCATACATCATAAGATTGTGCCTGTATAGAGGTCTTGGAAAGATATGGTATCTCCAAGACTATTCGTTGCAATATATTAGTTTTTTATGGATGTAGTACACATTACATACACATGTATTTTGGAGTTTTGTCCATACATGGGTCTCAGTTTTGTCCATACATGAGTCTTGGGGCATTTGTCCATAGGTCTCGAAGTTTTGTCTATATAAGGTCTCGTGTGTATGGACTCGAAGTTTTGTCCACACATGTGCCTCGAAGGTTGACTTCGCATGTATCTCAGAGTTGATCAGTACATATATACTATATGTATCTTTGAATATGACCATACATAGGGTTAAGAAGTGGAGCGATATGCATCTCAAAGGTGGAACATGCATATGTCCTATTTATTTCGGAGTTGACCAATACATATGAATATTACATAGCATGCATATAGATTTATAAATTTTGACAGCATATTTTATATTACGTGAGATACTTATAATGTACATTTCATTCGGTCTTGAAATACGAGAAAGTACACGTACACCAAGTTTAATAAAGGAAATCTCACCATATTGTACCTAAGATTACCTAAATGACCTTATCATGTAAACTTTTTGGTAACAATAATTTAAAATTACTGGATCGACTAATAATTCTTAAAGTGTAGGCAATAATAAGGAATATATAGATAATTTCTTTGAAAGAGAACTTTTCTGCCATAAAATTTCAAATTACTCTTAACATTATAAAAAAGGATCGGACCAATAAATCTTTAAAGGACTCCAAGCCATGTACCACCACTTTCATAGTTGAGTATACTAAACTTTTAGATGTGTGTTAAAACACTCATGTTTTATGACAAATGTGAACATGATTTGTCGAACATCTGTAGGTTTATTGCCCAATTTGCATGCATATAATTTAAAATTATTCGACCCATTGAGAATTCTTAAGTGTAGGTTACAATAAAGAATATGTAGATGATTTCCTTTGACCTTTTTGCCATAAAATTTCAAACTACTCTAACACTATAAAAAGGATTAGTGGCCCATAAATCTTTGAAGGATTCCAAACCATCTACCATCACTTTCATAGTTGTGACTAGACTAAATATCTTTATATATCGACAACTTTGTTTAACATACCTCTGACTCATGTTTTATGACAATTGTGAACATGATTTGTCAAACATATGTAGGTTTGCTATCCAATTTGCATGCTTGTGGAAAATTTATCCTTTGCATAGAGGTGTCTAAGTGCATTATAATCGGTGTACAAAACGAACTCGCATTGAAAGGATGGTGCTAAGAATGCTTGATAACTTAAACTATTGCATATAGAAGGGTTGTAGCGAAGTCTATAACCAAAAAGCTTCATTAAAAAATGTTATAGGTAGGCTCCTTTAACTTAAAATTGCACATTTTATCACCTTTGATAATCACAAGGTAAATCAAAAGAAAGCATAATATCAAGTAATATCAACACAGGGGAAGTGGTTATGCATTTCTTGATCTCTTAAAATGATTGCTCCACTTCTTCACTCCAATTAATTTTTTTCATTTTCATGCACCCTATAGTAATATATAGTAAATCCACATTGCATATGGAATGTACCTATAATAATAGGTAATTAATCCACAAAAATTGCAAACCTTCAAGGTTATGTCTATTGTCTAACTTGCCCTTTGCTTCGATTTGTTGAGAAGCCATCTTTTGATACCACATAACCAAGACATAATACTTCCATAAAACACACTTGTTGGGAGATGTATAGAATTTAACCCTACATAATACAAAAAATACCACTTATAAGATTGTAGGTGCACCTCAAGATTAGCACTATAAATTGAAATTTCACATGGTAAATCACAAATTTTAACAATGAACAATGTCAATACTTGATTCATTAGTCTCATAAAAGTGTTGGGTCATTTGATAACTTGAATGGCATGAGGTTTAAAAGTTTTCTTTCACTCATCACCAAGTGGATTTTTATTTGATGATACCTACTCTTCATATCCAATTTGGGAATATAGTGACCCTACTAAGTTGGTTCAATGGTACTCTATCTAAAGAAATCAATATCCGATTGTTATCTTGTTGATGGCTCGACTATATAGGCATATATGTTACGTACTTTTACTCTTAAAACTGTAGATACTACACATGAGTTCTTGATTTTTTGAACTCCTCATTGGGCCAAAATATTCTCCACCATAGGCAAAGCCCTTCATGAACGATTGGACTCATTTCACACTAGGCAAACCTAGTTCTTGACGCTTCACTTCTGATGACTTTCTTTTGAAACCTCGAATTCTTCACCAACAATCTTAACCACCAATGTTTAGAATGCTCCATTTATTTCTCAAAGTTTGCCATTGATAAGAAGTTAGATGCCACTAGGTGATAATTTAGGTATTTCCTTAGATAATGATACAAACTTGACTGAATTGCATTAAATATAATGCATATGTTAACTTGTCCATCATGATTAACTTGTCTTATCTGTTATATGTCAAGGCCTACTAAGTCATATGGCATGCATCCATAAGGAGAGCAATAAACCATTCTTGATCTTTATAATTGATGCCAATAGAGTAGTCGAAACCCTACTAGAAACACTTCCCTCACTTTCCTTTCTAAGCTAAGTTAAGCTAATTTGAAAGGCTTGGGGTGTTTTTTTGTCTTCAACTCGACTTTTATACAATCATGATTAATGTCACATTCTCACAAATATCATAAAATAATAAAATGAAAATTCAACCATAGATTGGTTTGAGTTAAATATTATCAATTATCTAGTTTATTTTTATAGTATTTAAATTTAAATTTATCTTTTAATTATTTATATTATTATATAGGGTTATTATTAAATATTCTATGATCGTCTAATTTATTATTTTATCCTGTAAATGACCTAGTATTACATGTATTTTTCATACAAAAATCGAAATATAGTTAGTTTTCCCCAATTATTCGTTCATTTTTCTCATTCTATTTGTCTAAATCCATCCACAATTTGTCTATTCTTTCTACCATTTCGTCTCTACTATTTCTCCTTCTTGCTATACATCAATTGGTATCAAAACAACTAAATTTTGTTTTCATACACAAAATCATATTATATCCTCACTTCTTAAAAAATTTATTTCTAATCTACCAGAAAAAGAAATTGCAAAATCTTCCTAGAACACTCGTGAACCAATAGTGTCCCTGTCATTCATACTTTATATTCATCATTGTAATCTTTACCGACTATCTTCACCTACCACCACTCATAGAATCACAAGCCATCCACCAATGATGAAGCCACATATCTCGCCTTCATAGACAAAAAGAGAAAAATGTGACAATTTGTCTCCACAATCGAAATGCTATAATTAGACATCATCAGCCTGTTTAGTTATAAGCAATTTTGGGCTCCACAATATTAGTAGGACCTTTTAACAACCAATGCATACGCAAATCAAAATTGTAATTCCCAACGTCATAATTTATCATAGCCCTCATTCATCATTGTCAGTCTTTCAAGTGCCACCCATATTTCCATCGACCAGTACCCTTCTCTGAAGGCGTTGAAGGCCAATGTCTCTTTGATTAAAAAAAGAAACATTTTTTGAAAAATAACAATTATTTTATAGATTGTTCAATTTTATCTCCTTATTATGAGGATTCAAGAGCTTAAATAAGAACACTACTATCAAAATCACAACTAAAAAAAGAATCTATTGAAGCATAAAGCAAGTAATGAATTCTCAAATGGATTCACTTATAAATAAAATGTTATAATTAAAAATGATCCAAGCAGTTAAATGATAAAGTAAAAATTGTTGATAAATCGTGTATGCATCAAAATAATGATCAAACCCCACAATCCAAATTGGAAATTGTCAATGATGATCTTTTTCCCAAATAGTCCCCATACGCATATAAAACGTCTCAAGCTAGTGAATTAAAATCACCATTCCAATTCATCCCTCATGAATACTCTTTACACATCTTGCCAAGCCAACACTCCACAACCCATACCTGCCCACTTGACCTACCTAAATATGCCTTGCAATTCCAATGCCACACAACATGCATTGGGTCAATGTCATCATTACTACGATGAATTCAACAACTAATGAGAAAGTGAAAATTGTAGATCAATCATGTATGGGTCAAAACAACCATAATCTAAATTGAAAATTGTCAATGATGATTTTTTTTCCTAAATAGTCCCCGTTCATGAACAACACCTCCTAGGTGAAACGTCTCAAGCTAGTGAACTAAAATCACCACTCCAATTTGTCAACTTATGAATACTCTTACACACCATGCTAAGCAAACACTACAATTCACGCCTAGCCACCCACTTTGCATTCTAATGCCCCATAATATACATTCAATCAATGTTATCATAACTACAATGAATTCAATGAAGTTTATGAAAAAGTTAGATTAGATGCTCCTGAATTTGATAGGAATTAATTAGACTACCAATATAGATTATTTTTATATATCGTATAACATGCTTAAATCAGTGTATCAACCTTGTTAAAATAAAACTTATTGATCCTCTAAGTTTCTGAAATTCAATCAAGTGACAACGAAATAAAATTAGTTTGTTTCAAATCTTACTAGTTGGATATGAAACAAAAGTTGAAGAAAAACTACTACTTGCCTACCACAGAAATGAATTGATGGATTGACTCTTGGTCCTCACGCAATCATCTCTTAATGTTTTGAATTACATGGCTCGATTTGAAGATCTTCTAATCCACCACCATTACGACAAGAAGGATCTTTATATGTTGTTACTCAATTTATTTATGACCTACAGAATGACATCAAGTTAAGAAGTTTTGTTACATTCAACCATGTTAATAGATAAGGCTTACTATAAAGCTCGAGAAATAAAAAAAGTTGAAGAAAAACTACTACCTGCCTACCGTAGAAGTGAATTGATTGATTGACACCTGGTCCTCACGCAATCATCTCTTAATGTTTTGAATTACATGGCTCGATTTGAAGATCTTCCAATCTATCACCATTACGACAAGAAGGATCTTTATTTGTTGTTACGCAAATTATTTATGACCTACAGAATGACATTAAGTTAAGAAGTTTTGTTACATTCAACATGTCAATAGATAAGGCTTACCATAAAGCTTGAGAAATTAAAAGTTATGAAACCAAGTTAAGAGGTTTTGTTGCATTCAACCATGTAAATAGATAAAGGCTTACCATAAAGCTCGAAAAATTAAAAAATACATTATCTTTTTATTATCTTGAGACTCAGCTTTCGAAGACAATTAATGTCTCCCTATGTATAAAGCTACATATTTTCCGAGAGTATTATTCCTTTATGTGAATCCCAAATTGAATATATTCATTGTCATACCAAGAGTCATATTGTTTCTTGTTACCTTAATCGCACATCAACATTTAACCATCAACACATTGATTAGTTATCACTACGGGTTCATCTTATTTACCCATTTGATCTCATATATTCAAAATTATCTTATGAAGATGTATGCTTCACTGATCTAATACACTCACTTGTCCCAACTCAGTTTTTCTCCGCCAGAAAGAAGTAATACAAATTCAATTATAGATTAAGTGAAATTTAATAATTATCAATTATTTAAAATTATTATTAATTATTTTATAATTAACTTGTTTGTTATTTCAATTCTATATATAAAACTTGGTATTGTATTTATTTCTCAAATTAAAATGAATTAAAATATAATTATTTGTTTATTCCCAATTATTTGTTCCCTAATTCTATTTTTCTCCCTTTTCATCTCTCTCTTCCTCATTCTACATCAAAAACAACACCTTTTTTCCTATGTTGCAAGTGAATTGAAAAATGTTGTTTCTAAACCAATCATCACAGAGCCTTGTGGAACCAGGCAAGTGCACCTTAATACGATGAAGGGATATAGATCCACAGGGTTGTATTCCTTAGTCTTAGCCATATTGTTATTTAATTGTGATTCTCCTTCAATCATTGAATATTTTTTTCCAACTACTTCATTAGACCTAATAAAAAGACCCTTTTATTTTCTCATGCACCCATTCTTGTGTGACTTGTCTCGCCACAACCAAAACATTTGAAAGCAGTTGTTGTTGCTCTTGTTTGATGCATGGTAGCGAACTTCATGGTGTTCTAAGAAATAATAGTACAATTTGGTTTCTTGTTGTTACTCTAGGGGTTCCAAGGACTGTCATCACCGATTGCCATTAACTACCTTTCGAGAAAATTGTCTTTACATGTCTTTTACATTCAATGCTCGATTATGTGCATCAAAAATAGAAACAAGATCAAGCAAGTTTAGAATATATACCTCTACCTAAACACCAATTGATAATCCATCTTAATAATTTCATTGCATGGCTCTTGCTCATGGAACTCTTTAGTATAATCATCATTGAATCGAGTCTCCTACTTTCATATGTTTTTTCATTTTGTCCCAAGTATTGATTTTGGCCTCCTTGTTAAGACTAACGAACTTGTCACTGTTTTAGGGACTTCTTCTATAGCCCTTTGTTAGTATAGAAATTCTTCAGGTGTAAAACACTATTGAAACTCTGGTAGATCAATTTTCAAGACAAAACTTGCTCTAATACCAATTGGCGTAGGCAATGCATTCTTTGTCATGTGCTTACATATTTATAAAGAAAAATTATTGTTTTTTAAATATGCTTGCCTTGTAAGATAATTACTCTCTCTTCAAGCCCAAACTAATTTTATTATGCTTGATTTTATTTGCTCTCCAAGCATAAGTAAAATTATTTAAATATCCTAAATATTATTTATCTAAATATGGTGCATCAGTTGAGTACAAAAACATAAATTACCCTTAATTTTTTGTTCCTATAATGCCTAATTTTGCATCTTTAGTCCAAGTAGAAATACGACGTCCATCACACAATGGGAAATATTGGCAAGGAACCTCACAGGCGCATAGAGGAGTATGCTAAGAAGGCTTGGGTTTTGTGGAACTGTGGGGTGGGACTTGGAAGCAAAGCAAATCTTTGGGGAGAGAATATTATAATTTTTGTTCATCTTGAGAATGATAGTTTTTCTTGGCTTTTTCAGGGCATCTGTTCTTTAAAAAGTAATTATTCTCAGTTTTTTTTAGTTTTAGTTTAACAGCTTGTATATCCTAACTATACAAGTAAAATTTTGGATAAAATAGTTGCTTATTTTTGTGCTTATTTATTAATTCTTATCAGAAAAAATGTTGCCAAAGTTCTGATCCAGGACTAGACAAATTATGAAGCTAAGATGCGGCAATTCCATGGTCGGACCCAATGGAAACAGCAGCTCGAAACTGACATGAATCACATTGTACTGAATGGTATCATTCTCCTTTTTATTATTTTTTGAAATTATTCTATCCAGAACTTTTAACATCGCAGTTCATGGTCCAAATCGGTTTTGAGGTTTTGGAAAAGATACTTTTTTGCATCAAGAGTTCCCTAATGACACACAGAGATCAAAGCCATAATTGCTCTAGAACTTTATGTACAGGACACTTGTAAGGGACATGATCAATAATAGTCTGCGAATCTTGCCAGACACCAGACACCAGACACGACAATGCTATATATATATATAAAAATTAATGAATTGTATGATGGATTAATGGAAAATACCTTTTGCCCCAACTATACTACTTAATACCGTTAAGTGTCCAAGCCTCAAACTCTCCTTATGTTAATCTTACTCAACATCTATGACCGTATACCTAAACAAAGAAGCATCCCTAGTACTATGTGGAACTCTGGATTAATGGCATTTCAACTCACTTTATCGCTATATTTATTGGTCACATTGAGGATGTAAACTACTGTTATATGGCTTGCAGAAACTATACAACTGTCATAAGTTGTTCACATAGAGGATGTAAATGACTGTTTGTATGGCTTGCAAGTTTGTATGGCTTGCAAAAACTATATAGACTTTATATGGACTTCAACTGTCATAGATCCTTTTGGAGGTGATTCTCTGAAAGTTGTTTTGAGAGAATAGTTGTTTGATATGAAATAATTAGAAGTAATTTTGAGTGACTAATAATTATTTTAAAAATGCATGCATTTCCAGTCTATATGGACTACAACTGTCATAAGTTATTCACGCAGCCGGGATCCTTTTGGAGGTGACTCTAAAAGTCGTTTTAAGAGAAGTGGTACATTTAGATGTTTAGGTTGAAATGGTTTTAGAAATACATGCATCTAAAATTATTCTTTCAAAAGTAAATATTACTTCCTCTAAAAAGCATTAAAATGCTTTTTAAAATTTTGAAAGCACTTCTATTTAAAACTAGAAGCTGTTACAAAGGGAATCTATGTATCAATTACCCTGTTGTAAGTAGCCAAAATGTTTGCATGATTTTAGCGAGAAGCTGTTACAAACGGAATCTATGTATCAATTACCCTGTTGTAAGTAGCCAAAATGTTTGCATGATTTTAGCTTTATCCAAGTAGTTTCATCTTTACTATTATGTCCCTTAATTGTTTAATAAGTGTCGGCCATTAAAGTTCATTTGGGAAATTAAGACGATGACAGTTTGGGGGTAGAAAGATATTTTAGTTGAGAAGTGGACCCTTCTGAAGAGTTAATGGAAAATCTAGGTTTTCTTAGAACCAAGAATTCTAAACAATTCAGTTTTGTTACTGCAGGATCTTTAAAATGAGTTAGCCCAACCCACAGGTATAAAGTAAAATACTAAGCAAGTAAGCATCCTGAGATTCGACAGAATTTTCACAGTACATATTCTCTAAATCTAAAGCTATAGTTTAGCGGTCCATTGATCTAAGCTTCTTCACAAGGACTTGTTCCAGTTGTAAGAAAAACCCTTCACATCGAAATGGTTATAGATGATCCTTGGTTATAACTCATAGTACCTGTCTGATTGAAACATGAGTGGACAGGGTTGTTTTTGGTCTTACATTAATATAAACTGTTATCTAAAGTGTCCTATAAACAAGGTTCATGAGGATTAGGAGAGTGGTTAATGAAACTATCATTCTTGTTTAGTGTCGTCAATGGAGCTGGAGTGGGCCGGGATTAACATTCCTATCTTAACGCTAAAACGGGACAATGTGGGGATCGGATTTTTCCAAGAATATATACATTTTATATTCCAAATTAAGAATATTGAAAAAAAATTGAAATCATGTTAGATAGATATTAAATTTATTGCACTAATCTTAGATTTAGTAAGATTATTTATTTTAATGGTAGTTAAATAGTTAATTAATAAAATGTAATATTACTTCTAATATTGTATTTTTTAATGAAATACTTCATAAATTTATTTTCGGTTAAGAATAACTGAATTCATAAGTAATATATGAAAAAATTATAAAAATATAAAATTGTTGGATGATTCAATATAAGAAGATAATTATTTCTGATAATTATGAAATATTTATTCATGTGATTTTATTTTATCTAGATGAGGATTATTATGATTAATTATGTAAATAATATTTATTATTTATCACTCTAATCATTTTATTGTTTTCCGACACTATTCTATTTTTCCCTCAAGAGTGTAATTGCCTAACCTTCCCTACAAAGACGTTTCCTCAACCTGGTCAAAACTTTAGAAAAAATTTATGCAGTTACAACACTACTTGCGCACATGAAATATATGTAAATATCTGTATCATGCTCTGTTTATATAAGCCGCATAGATATGTTGTGATTTTGATAATATGTTCTTAGTACATATATATTACCATAATCATATACTTTTAATGGCAACTTGATCCGAGAGGATAGGATAAGAATAGTTTAAAGGGTACATCAAGTAAAGATAGTGAAAGGAATAGAGTCTTTACAATGTTAAAAGATAGTTAATAATCAATTCTCTTCAAATCTCAAGCAATTAAGATATTAAGATAGTTAGCTAACTCTCAAAGAAAGTCACATATTATGTGAAAATTTTGGAGCTGCTAGCCCCCTTTTTTCTATGCTCAAAAAAAATTATAATTAACTCATCCGTAGTATCTCAAATTATTAATTATATAGTATAATTTTTCATTCATTTGCCTATACTTTCCCTCTTTGGTTGAACACATAAGTATGAAAGGAGCGTTATCATCCAAATATAGCACTCAAACTTGCAATGAAGTTCAATTACGAAGCCAACTGAAGTAACCCATGTGGTTTAGTAAACTTTTATATCATGTTAAAAGATTATTAACCATAAAAGATTAATAAGCATAAATTCTTCTAGAAACTTAAAGGTATGTGCTAACTTAACTTATCTTGTATGTTATATTTTAGGCTTAACCCTAAGGGCCGCTGAAATGGCAATTCTTACAAAGGAACAAAGAAATTAGCCAAACACTAAGCCTATAATAACCATTTCATGTCTAATTTCACGAATCAACTGCATCCTAATACAGGTTCCTTCCCTGTTTTCTAACTCCAATTCTCCTTATTCTCCCCAGTTCTCCTCCCAATTCTAAATCAGATTGTACCCAGTTTCTTCAACTGTACGCAATAAGTATTTATCACAATAACAACTGGGTCTTCCAATTCCTCAAAGAATCAAGCTTGAAGGAACAAGTTTCCTTAATTTTCATTCCTATAATATTTTGTATCTTTGATATCTTGCTAAGATGTTTCTTGAAGTTAATTAGTTAAAACTCGAAAAGGGTTCATGTATTTACTTGTATACTAACAAAATGAGTTCCGTTTTTAGATTTATCACAGTACAGCAAAAGGATGCCACTACAATCAGTCAATCACCATGAAAAAGGAAAATCAAAAGGAAAGAAGATGAAGATGATGATGATGATGATGAAGATGACGAAATCAGAAGTTAAAGGTACACCCTTTTAAGAATTATACATAAACTTACCTCAAAAACATGGCAATTGTTTCTTTTACATACGGGTACACCCATTTTGGACCAAGTAAAAAAGACATTCATATATGCCCAAGAGCAAAAGATCTTATTTTTTGGCTACTTATACCAAGAGAGAGAGAGATAAGAGAGAAACTTAACAGTACTCGATAAATTTGAACTCTATTTTGCTTGACGCTTCAGTTTGATTTGGTTCCTCATCTCTATCTTGATCAGGAATACAAGAAGTAGTAGCTTTACCTTTGTTGTTTGATCGATGCAACTCAGAGACTCTGTATTTATTTAAGTAACGCATGATAACCTCGGCATGTTCATTGAAGCCTAAAGAGACCAAAGCACAACAGATGTCACTCCCATTGAGAGTCTTTCTGTTTTCTTGGTGACACTTGTCAGCTGCTTCGCCTACCACGAAGCTTATGAACTCTGTGGCACATTCTTGCATTATTTCTTTGGCTTCCTTTGACACTTTTGCACTTGGAGGCAAGATTTGTTTCATTATCCTACCAACGTTTGCAACTGGTAAAAGAAGATCTGGGTCATCGTAATTCATTTTCCACTGAGTTATATGAACGGTGATATATTATTTCTTTTTTATTTTATTTTATTTTATTTTACTTGGTCACGAGGAGAGGGTAGAGCTAGCTCACTTAATAATTTATAGACGTTAGTGTGGATATGGGTGTGAATATGTGCATATTCATCAGTACTTCCGTTTCACAATTGCGTTACGTGATTCTTCGAATAACTTTTGAGGAAGGATGTAATGATATTTAACATCAATTTTTTTTTAAAATGTAAAAAATAATAATATTTTAAAAATTTATAATAATAAAAATAATATGTAATAATATTTAACGTATTTTATTTAAATATTATTTAATATTAAACGAATTTAATTACTATAATTTAATTTTAATAGTATTGATTCTATTATGTTGAAAGAAAAACAATATGTCATATTTTTAAATAAATATAAATAAAATTGATATAAAGTGTGTTTAAAAGTTTTTAAAATGTTCTTTTTTTTATTGTTATAGTGAAAACATTTAAAGTGTTTATTTTATTTTTAATATTATTAACACGATAATATCATTATTATTTAATAAAATTGTCTTTAAAGAATTATTTTTGCAACAATATTATTATCATTATCAATAATTCATAATTTAAAGGAGTATATTCTTTTGAATGATGAGAAATTGGTTTAATTGCATAAACTCATTTTATAAACTAATCATAATCTAACATTTTTTATTGTACGGTGTTATTTTGAGATCAAGTTATTTTTGAGTGAGTATAAAATGACGAGAAATTGGTTTAATTGCATAAACTCATTTTATAAACTAATCATAATCTAACATTTTTTATTGTACGGGGTTATTTTGAGATCAAGTTATTTTTGAGTGAGTATAAAGGTATCGTTTTTCAATAAACATCCTCTTTTTATTTCAATCAAAGTTTGAATTATATAAAAATTATTATTTGATAAAAGAAAACATAAAATGTTATCGTAATGTTTATAAAGATTATGTGTAGTTTCACCTATTATATTAATCTTTTAAGGTTAAAAAATCTATAATTTTTATGAATTTTGATATGATATCAGAACTTCAGTCAATTAAGTTAAAAACTTTTAATCTAATCTTAAAAAAAAAATTAAATGAGTCTTGTAAAAACAATAAGAGTCGATTGATTTAAATAGAATACAATATAATAAAATATGTTAAAAATATAAATCGATAATTTTTGTAAAAGATAAAGATTTAAACTTTGATAGGTGAGATGTTAAATGTAATATTTCATATTAAGTAAGTAAATTATTACATAGAGTTCTTATAAGAATTATGTGTACCTTAATCTAATGAATTAAATTTTTAAGATTAAAAATACATTTTAGCACAAAGAATTATCATTAGTAAAACAAACTACTTAATTTATTAAATTTATTTGGAGACAGATTAAGAAAAAGTATTGAAATATTAATTAAATAGATTAATTTAAATTATTGTATTATTTTTATAATAAAAAATTAAAATTATTTAGAATAATTGTTTATTACTTTCGGAATAAATGAAAATATAGAATTTAAGTTAATAAAATATAAAACAATTTAATTATTTTTTGCCAACCTAAGGATTGGCGGTGGATTACTTGGGTTTCGTGGGTTGTGGATTACATGGGTTTCGTGGGTTGTGGATTACATGGGTTTCGTGGGTTGTGGAATCTTGAGCCTAACCAAATAATTTGATTTGGATTTATATTTGGACGAAAGCAAAAGAGCACCGCCTCATCTTTTATCTAAAGCTGGTACGATCATGGTTCAGGCAGCATCTCCGACTTCTGCTTCTTGGATGTACGTCCCACGCGATGCAGAGCCAATTCACGTGTCCCAAGGATGTGTGTTTCCCTCTTCGGCCAATGGTGGGAGAGGTGTAGGGAACTTACCGTATGGAGGAGGTGTAGGGAATTCTACAAAGACAATGGCTTCACATGTACAAGCAGCTCGACCCAACAATAGAATAGATGGGCCTTCTTTAACTAAACGAGCCCAGGTTGCTCAAAATTGGTACAAATTTACGATAGAAAGAATAGATAGAAGTACATTCTTTTAATAGGATAAAGGTACAAAAGTAGCTTTTTTTATATAAAAATATATTTTAATTTATTAATTATTTAGTAAAAATAATATAAATAAATTATTTTTTTTTAAAGAATAGCTAAAGTTTTTATTGAATACTTAAGTCAAATTATTAAGAAAAAAATAAGAATTTTATCAAAAATAATAAAAATAATTATTAAAAAAATTACTTTTTATTCACAATTATATTATAATTCATATTATTATAACGAATAATTATCTTTTTAATATTTAATTAATTAATTATTATTTTAAATAATAAATTATTATTTTTTAAATGATGCTTTTTAAGATATATATTTTCATTATTTTAAGTAAAATAATAAAATTTTATGTAAAATGTTAATTTTATCTATGAAAGTTTGATATAAATTCTTCGGACGAATTTCATTGATTCTTTTAAAATAAATAATGAACTTGTATTACTTTATTTAAATATAATACTAAAATTTATGTTATATATACAGAGAGATATATTTTAAAGTAATAATCATTATTAGTTTTAATTATTGTATTATTTTTATAAAAAAAATCATTTTTTATGAATAAAATATAACCATTATATTATGCTTATTTTTATTTTATAGCTTGTTGTTTTCTTTATATGATTTAGTTTATTTACTTAATTGTTATAATTAGGAATAATTTAAGTTTTTCATAACTAAAATGCTAACAGGTAAGAAAATAGATGCGCTAACACATAACTTAAACCCATGCTTTATTATATAGTAAAGGGCCTTTTCTATAGGAAGTCAAGTGTGCAAGAATAACAATTTTGATTTCATTTAGTCGTGTTTTAATGATGTAAAGTGTAGTAATCCCTAGCCAATAAGATGTATAGTATAAGACCTCTATTTTTTCTCCGAGTCTTTTATAGATTTTGAGTTGGGAATACAATAGTGACTTATTTAACGCTATATCACAATTCATTCATTCTTAGGAAACCTTTTGATTCACATAATATTTCAAAAGTCTCATTTTACTCGTACAGAGCATAAACTAGTGATATTTTTTATTACTAGTCTATCACCATTTATAGTTCGACACACCATCGCTTCGCCTAAAATACAACGTTTGTATTGCCCTCTCACAACCCTATTTTCAAGGTTTATGTTGTTACCATTTTAGTTGCCACTATTATATGATTCACATTTGCTTTCTTTTTCTTTAACTACTTAAATATTTTAGTTCATTAAGTTGTCTCTTGTTTTTCTATGAATTTAGCAACGGTTCAAAAAGTTAACTTATTTAAGAATCTTTGAATCTATGCTTATTTTCAACTCCTTGAAGCATTTTGTCGCTTATTTTACCTTTACTCATCTCTCGATTCCTAGGTATCTATTGTAAGCCTTTTCTTCGTTTGAACCTCGTCGTTAATTTTAAGGTTATACCATTCCTTAAAATGCTAATAAATGCATAGATCTTATCAATGTTTATTAATGACAAATCATAATATAGGTTTAAAACCTTTTAAAATATATTTTATTTGAGTTTAATAATCTACTTTTTTGTGATGCAAGATTTTAAAGTATTACAGTGATTTATCATAATTTTAATCATCATAATCAAATATCTTCTTCCTTTTTCTCCTAATGTAAATTAGCTTTAAGTAGCATAGCTTTTAAAGACATTATAAATATTTTTTTTAATCAGACACGCAATCTCTATATACTTATGTATAAAACGTGTGTACAGGATTTTTTTCTTTTTTGCTTTTTTTTTTTATCATCTTTTTACCCTTTTTCTTTTAAATTATTTTTATCTTCAATATCTTACCTAGAACTAATCATGTCAATTAACAAACATCTTAATAATCTAAATAAAACAACTTATACATTCGTTAATAATAGATTAACATGTGAGAATAAATACAATAGAAAAATTCATACATATAATAAATAAAATTTTAAATAATTTATATGTTTAAATATTATTAATTATATATGAAATAACATATTATAAGCAAAACATATATATTTGGTTTATAATTTATTATTTTTAATTATAAATAGATAATTATAAAAACAGTGCAAACATTATTAAATTTTTATGTAATATAAATCATTTTATTTGAGTGTATGTATCATTAAATTTAAAACTTTCTATTATTTTGATGTTTATTACTTTTAGTTTTTTCATTTAATTTACTAATTTATATTTTTTAGTTTAATAAACATCTTCATAAATAATTTTAATTGTAACAATAATACATTTTAATAAAATAAGCATATTTATTTTGATTCCATAATATTATAAGTAAAAACGATAAAAAAGATAATTTAATATCAGTTCTACTTGTTTCCAATTCTAAAATTTATAATTCATTATTTTTCATCTCTTTCAAATTTCATTAAAGATTACCAAATATGTCCTTAATTGGTATCATATTTTGATATCTTTAAATATGTGTTTAAACAAAAATCACAGTAAACTTTCATTTTTTCAATAAATTTTAGTTAGATTATTTTTAATTATAAAAATATTTACAAATTAAATAAGTAAAGATATTACAATAATTTAAATTATTATTTCAATAAATCATTCTTCAATAATTTATCTAATGATATTAAAATATAATTAATCATTATATTATAATATATAATTTACATATTTTTTATTTTTAAAAATAACAAAAATAATTATATTAATGTCATTACCCATTAAATAATATATTCATTTTACAAGCCTAGCACGTGCCTCTAATTATAGTTAGCATTTTTAATGTGATTTAATTTTAACATTCTTTTACTTTCCATTCACTTATGGTGTCAATTTATGCATACTGTGCATGTTAGTATCATGTTTGCTCCGTTCGTATTTTTTAACTTAAATTCTAAAAATTTATAAGATATGTAAGTGATTAATCTAGAAGGGATGAATAGATTATTTATAATTTTTATTAATTTATAATTAATTTGATAACTTAAATAAAGTAATCATGTATGTAATCATTTGTAAAAATAAAGTACAAAAATAAAATAATATTACATGATATTTTTAGGTACAAACAATTTAGAACACAACCATGACTTAAGAGGAAAAACTACCGGTTCACCAAACCACCTAGTTTTTTACTATGAAAATCAAATGTTTAAGTACAAACTCGATCTTATATTATCCTCTCTAGTATACTTTCCCAATATACTTTACTTGCGAGTCTCTGTTCTATTTTTTACAGTTTCTAATATTAGCGTGAGCGGTTTCCAAACCAATGTTCTAATAAACTTCTCATTAATCAAATACGCTCCTAAATTAATTGGAAAATAGTTAGCACAAAAACACAAGTATTCGTGTGTGTTCTAAAATGGATTTAATAATGAATAATCCTAACTAAATGATTCAAAACATATGTCACTTAAATCAAATCAACTAGTAAATCCTAGAGCAAAAAAATCAAGCCACAAGTTCAATAAAAATAATTTTTTTAAAGATTAATAATCAAATCAAATAACTATGATATAATACAAATAATTATTTGATTTACCA
This sequence comes from Hippophae gyantsensis, assembly GCA_030763125.1. NCBI lineage: Eukaryota > Viridiplantae > Streptophyta > Magnoliopsida > Rosales > Elaeagnaceae > Hippophae > Hippophae gyantsensis. The sequence continues at coordinate 55,810,336 of CM061032.1, forward strand.
ATTTAATAACAAAAATAAAAAAAAGTCATAAGAACATATTATCAAAATATCATAAAATAATTAGGCTTATTAGTCTATCAAATATCATCATCAATATTTGATAGATTAACTAAATAAATAAGTCTAAAGAATTATGATCTTATATTTGTAAAACAAGAGAGAGAAATTAAGAAAATTATAATAACGTTCTTATGTGGTTAATTGAAACAATGAATAATGAGTTTCATTTATAGGAAAAATTAAAACCTTTAACCCTATGTAATTGATAAATATTTTTTATATTACAAATAGGATTAGTAATACTTGATCATTAATTAAGAAAATACCTATATGATTGATAAATATTTTTTCTATTATAAATAGAATTAGTAATACTCACTAATTAAGAAGATTCTTATTTAAAAGAGAGTTCTTTTAAAATAGATTTTATGGTAAAGATTTCAACTATATGTTAGAGTATATCTTATCTAATATTTTAACATATTTTATTCTATATTTTAGCACTAAAAATAATTTCAGATTTATAAGGATGTATTATTAAATGCATAAATGTAATTTTATATATCGTAGTTATCAAAGATATACCTGAAGTACAGTTATCTGAATTGTTTAGCTTTTCTTGATAAACTTGATAGCATACCTAAAAACAAATTTACAGATAAATATTTTGTTCACAAAAATAAACAACACTCATAATTCTTACAAATTTACGTATTTTTTAATTTTATTACAAATTTAATTTATTTATTTATTTATAGTCGTAAAAAAACTCAATTTCTTTACGAATATTAAATAATTAATAGTTAATTTTAATTAAAAATAAATTATATCATGTCGTATTAAGTTTGTGTTTTAAATTATAATCTAAATTATCATCTCTGTTTGTTTTTTCGATATACATTTTTTTTATATAACATAAAAGACATATTTTTACGTATTCAAAAATACAATATACATATATATTTTTATGATGTAAAAAAGTTATATTTTTGGAAGGTTTAAAAAAATCAATTAAATAATTAAATTATATAAAAATAAAATAAAGTATAATTTCAAAATAAAACAACACATCTTTTAAATGGATAAAAAATTAAATAATTAAGAAAATGCTTAAAAAGGTATCCCACGCATTCCTGATCCACTTAAACCAATTATTTTTTTATTAAAACCAATTACACAAATTTAAACATTTGTTTTTTTGCATTGGGAAATCGCAAATCAATTAAGTTGAGCGAAAGAAATAAATAAATAATAATTAATTTCATAGCATAAATCCTTCTGTCATACCACATACCACATATATATAATATTTTATTCCGGGATAAATATGCATTTAAATCATATTTACATATATGTCAAATATGTATTTCATTTTTAATATTTTAAACATATATTTATTAAATATTTTTTATATGCATTTTGCAATATAAATATTTTAATATATTGATGAAAATAAATTTATATCAAAATTTAAATTTAAAATATGTGTTGAATTTATATTTAAAATATATGAAAATATTTATTTTTAGAGGGATTTAAAGTAAAAATCGTATCATACAAAAAAAGCTTTGGCTCTAATAATTATTGAGAAAGATAAATGTCATAATATTGGAAGCTTAATTGCATACATAACTCCTAAATTATGTCAAATTTAACGACTTGATTTCTCCACATTTTTCTCCTAATATTATATTTAAAAAAAATTAATATATTTAAATCAAATTTAAAAATAATAAATTAAATGTTAAAATTTAAATGTTAACTACTAATTAAAAAAAAGAATTTAACACGTAAATATTAACTACAACAACATAGATTTTTTAATTTTTTAATTTAAAATAAATATATTAAATTTAAAAATATAATAGACATAATATTATGAAAAAATTAAAATATAAAATTATAAAATATGATAAAATTTATGAATAATTATTTAGTTAAATCTAATGAATAAAATGTCTGAGGTATTATGATTTCACCTGATCGATATACATATAAGACTAATTGTACTAGCTTGTTTCTTTATAAGATCTTAAAGAATCATAATCGAGATTCTAGAATTGAAGACAATGAAATAAATACGTTATTTTTTTAAACTTGATCTTCTGTATATATTAATCTGATGAAATCATAATTCATTGGACGAAAAAACTATACAATTATCTTTAAATATGCGAACTCATATTCAAACATATATGTTAATAAAATTTATTATGAACATAAAAAATTAATAATCAAAATTAAGAGAAATAATAATTATACATAAATTTTACTTATTTTATATCAATATTATGGAATATATGTTTAGTATAGGTGAGAAATTAAAAATAAAAAACTTAATAACATTACTTAACATAAAATATGTTTGTTACTTAACTATATTATTTTTTAATATAAAAAATTAAATACAATTTATTATATTCACAAGCATAAAAAATTAATAATTAATTTTATAAAAAAATTACTTACTCTAATTATAATATTTATTAATATAATTGAATATACATTTAGTATAAAAGAGATCGAAAGAAATATAGAAAGTTAATTTAATCATTTTATTTATATAAAAATGTTATTTAATTACTTAAATTAAAAAACGTATAATTTAGTCATTATTATTTTAAAAATAGTGTAAAAAAAATTTAATAATTTAAAAATTATTTTATAAAAAATTATCATGAGTATTCACATCATTTTACGGTTTAGTAATACCCTCAAAATTATTTTCTTTAAATTTTTTTATTAATAATATTAAAAATCTTTATATAGTCATTTTTTATAAATAAAAAGAATACTTAACACATTTTTTTAAAATAAAAATATTAATGTATACATTTTTTAATTTAAAGTAGTAAACAAAAAGATGGACTAAAGCATTTATACTTAAAAGAAAATGTAATTAATATTTGAATATTATTAGTACGGGTATTCATGATCCGGTCCAGTTTTGAGTAATTTTTTAAACTAAATTAGATTGTTCATATTACTCAAATCAGTTCAGATTAGATCGTTTAACTATTAAAAATATTCTAACCGAATGATTTAACCTAATTTAATTAACTTTTTTCAACAATCCAATTATAAAATAAACTATTGTTTTTGAAGAACATTGAAAAATTTCCTGAAAGATAGACAATAATAGTTTTCTATGAAAATTGATGTGTAAGAAAATAGCATAATATAGGATGGCGTATATAAAAAAAGAGAAAAAAATATTGCTTAAAAATTAGAATCTTTAGTGAGATTAAACATTGAATTTAAACTATTTTGAAACTTTAAGTATATTCAAATATAAGCATGTGGAATGTTTTTTTAGAATTTAAGTAAAATAACTTCATCTCTATGATAGTGTGAGTTGAAGAAATTTAACACCGGAAAAACCAATATCAACTCCCCTTCACGAAATACACGAGTTTCCATTCGATTAGGATAATTTATATTGTACAAAAATTATAACTATGCATATAATAAGTAATTTTCAAGGATAAGGTATAAGAAATAACATATAGAGTAACCAAATTAAAATTTACTAAATTTTTAGTAAAAGATCGCATATAATAGGTATAAGTTACAACCCAACAACAATAATAGAAGGAATACAATTTGTACTCTACTTTAACATGATATCATAACAAATGCAAAAATGTACAAAATAGAGGTCAATTTTGCAAATAAAAATAAGAAAATATATTAGTAAGAAAAAAACCTAGTCACTGTCCTTCTCCGGATGACCACTATTCTGAGTATCAATCATTCAAGTTGAAATTTCAAGCACTACGTTTAAGGAAATGACTCAATACACATATAAAACATCATATTAAAACTCTGAATAACTAATATCACAGTATCATACAACGTTGAAAAATCTAAGTATTAAGAATAAAACTGAAGCCATTAAATCAAAATAGATTACCTATTACTAAAAGAGTAAAAACCATGCAAACAATTATTAATTATCAGTGATCAATGTAGTGTTTTTAATTACCTTTACAAGCAAATAAAATCATATATTATTAGATAATAATATTTAAAAAATAAAATTAGAAATAATTTTTAAATATTATAATTACTTAAATTAACATCTTCATATAAAAACCTGATTCAACGTGATCACAACATGTTATTGATCCTACCTCATAGCAATGTGCGGTATATATTTTTAAAGTAATAATTATTTAATCAATAATGCTAAGGTATGATTATAGAGTGTGTTCTCTATAACTATTCAATCTAAATTATTAAAATTAAGAAAATAAATCATACATTTTTAAATTAATAATGATGTGTGAAATAACTTGTGCATAGTATAAACAACAATTCAAAAAAAAAAAAACCATCTGTAAATAAAAGAGTCAAGTTATATGTAAATAACAATTCAACGAAGGTATTTCAATCCCTCTATTACTAACGATGAAACCAAGTTACTTCCTTAATGAAAGACCAAACACATACTAAAGGGATTGAAATAGATTAAGTCAAAAGTCAAGGTATTTATACAAATTAATACATCAAAGAATGACCAATGACTTACTAATATAGTTTATTGCCTTCTATTTTTTTTCAGTAGTGTTATACTAGGTCAAAATAAAACCATTTCGATAGTGTTATCTGTTGCGGAGAGACTTCACCATAACCATAATCCTATAGCTTCCTAATTATCATTGCCCATAAAACAGAGGACTATGTTCTTATGATGAATCAATTTCAAAACTTAAAGGAGTTATATTATTAATGTAGAAAAAACATAAAACGAGAGGCTTTACATACCTATTTCGTCCATAGATGACAGGATTAGAGGTGAGCCGAGACGAAGACGGCTGGTTGGTGTTGGAAGCGACGAGGAGAAAAATCGATCGCACTTCGTAATAGGGTTTCCAAAAATCGATTTCGTTATATATATATATATAATACGTTTTTGTTAAATTATGTTTTTAATATATTATTTAAATTGGTCTGGTTCGATTGGTTTAAAAATTACTATAATTAAACTTGATCGCTTGAAAACGATTTTAATTAATACAAATTGAATAAGTCTATTTAATTTATAAAATTATTGAATCTAATTTTTCAATTTAATTCGATTAAGTTTAGTTTTTAGACTTTACCTTATTGTCATTTTTGTTAGGGTTAGAATAAAACTTTTGTTTATAGGAACACTTAACCATTATATTATATTATGAGTAAATTTTAAATTAATTTAATATTCTTTTTGAAAAAATATCAATTCTTATTAAAAATATTTATAATTATAATTTATTTTTTATATGAAATATTGAGAAATTTGAATTAAATAGAATTTTCCCAAACTACTTTCAGGTTATTTCATCCAATGTTCATGTACCTCTGCCTTGTAAAACAGTCCTGTTTAAGAAAGAAGCAAAAGCAGATAGAGATTAGTGAGAGCAAGAAAGTAAAAAGCTTTAATGGCGTGCCTCGTTTCATTGTGCTTTAATGTTCCATTCTCGTCTTCTCATGCCTTCTTTGAGGTCAGTTCCTTCTTAACAAAATTATGTTGTACCAAAATTCTATTTTCTCTCTGCTTACTTCCCAAACCCTCGTTTTGGTTTCCGAGAAATGTGGGCAAAACGAACATTTTCAATAATTTGGGTTATTGGTAAACGAATCAGCAATATTTTGGTCGTTTATTCCTTCGCGCTCTTTCTTAGCATTCATAGAGGAAAAAAGTAGAATTACAGGCTTTCATGTGAATGTACCTGTATTCTTCCTCTGTACTTTGGCATTTGTTTTTTTTTCTTCCTTTTATGATAGAGTGAGAAAAGAAAAATTAATGTCGGTTTGTTGTTTGGAAACTATTTTCTTGGTAAACTCTGGTCGTTTTCAATGAAATAGGACTCTTCTTTAGTGAACCCTCAAAAACTTAGAAAGATATCAAAGGACGATTTTGAGGACGATGGAGGTCTTTAAGGTTTAAAATTTTTCAAATTCAGTATCAAAATTTGGGGGAAACAACTTCTACATTGAATTCAAATGTTTGCTTTGAGATTTAACAACTTTTTGTTGGGTTTTACTTTCACCTGGAATTTAAATCATGGTTCATAGGTCTAAATTCAGTGGTTGGTATTTTGCAAAAACAATCCGAGAGGGACTCGACTGAAGTCGATCGAAGCTCTATCGATCTAACCACTTGATCGATCGAATCCCTTAGTCGATCGATTGACCAAAGCAAACTTTAGCACCAAATGTAATTCTAAGTGTTGTGAATTTGTATTAGTGAATGCATGAGTGCAATACTCTGTGTGATAGTTATGAAGGATATACTTACAATGTGACTAAAAGCTTAATGGATTTAATAATGAGTCTAAAAGCTAGTCTACAAATAAATATTTTGTCCACGAAAATTACCAATTCATAGGAATTAAATTCGTTACATTGAAAACCTATTTCCATGGTGGAACTATTCCTATGATGTGGTGAAGCCATCTTCGATTTATCTTGACATGCTTGAAATGCTTATTGTTAACTGAAATCACATTAATAACCATTACAACTCTGGCTTGAAGCCTTATTGTTCATTAGATCAGTTAACATTTAAAAAGTAATTTGAAGAACATGTAGAGTATGCTTTCATTCATTACAATCATATTTATCATAAATTTTTATAATAATGATGATGCATTCTCTCCCTATGTGCATAAGCATGCATTTCTTTCTCCCTCTATGTAGTAAAAATTCAAGTTCAATTTTCTCTCCTTTTTTGTCATTCGAAAAAGACAAACAAAACACAAATATTTAACTATGACTATGAATTAAATAGTTAATAGTTCAATGAGTCACAACTGATCAGTCTAGTATAACAAGGAAAGAGAAAATAAAAAAAAACTCAAGAAATTTAACACTGGAAAAACCAACATCAACTCCCCTTCACGAAATACACGAGTTTCCATTCGATTAGGATAATTTATATTGTACAAAAATTATAATTATGCATATAATAAGTAATTTTCAAGGGTAAGGTCTAGGAAATAACATATAGAGTACCCAAATTGAAATTTACTAAATTTTTAGTAAAAGATCGCATATAATAGGTATAAGTTACAACCCAGCAACAATAATAGAAGGAATACAATTTGTACTCTACTTTAACATGATATCATAACAAATGCAAAAATGTACAAAATAGAGGTCAATTTTGCAAATAAAAATAAGAAAATATATAAGTAAGAAAAAAACCTAGGCACTATCCTTCTCCGGATGACCACTATTCTGAGTATCAATCATTCAAGTTGAAATTTCAAGCACTACATTTAAGGAAATGACTCAATACACATATAAAACATCATATTAAAACTCTGAATAACTAATATCACAGTATCATACAACGTTGAAAAATCTAAGTATTAAGAATAAAACTGAAGCCATTAAATCAAGATAGATTACCTATTACTAAAAGAGTAAAAGCCATGCAAACCATTATTAATTATCAGTGATCAATGTAGTGTTTTTAATTACCTTTACAAGCAAATAAAATCATATATTATTAGATAATAATATTTAAAAAATAAAATTAGAAATAATTTTTAAGTATTGTAATTACTTAAATTAACATCTTCATATAAAAACCTGATTTAACGTGATTACAACATGTTATTGATCCTACCTCACAGCAATGTGCGGTATATATTTTCAAAGTAATAATTATTTAATCAATAATGCTAAGGTATGATTATAGAGTGTGTTCTGTATAACTATTCAATCTAAATTATTAAAATTAAGAAAATAAATCATACATTTTTAAATTAATAATGATGTGTGAAATAACTTGTGCATAATATAAACAACAATTCAAAAAAAAAACCATCTGTGAATAAAAGAGTCAAGTTATATGTAAATAACAATTCAACGAAGGTATTTCAATCCCTCTCTTACTAACGATGAAACCAAGTCACTTCCTCAACGAAAGACCAAACACGTACTAAAGGGATTGAAATAGATTCAGTCAAAAGTCAGGGTATTTGTACAAATTAATACATCAAAGAATGACCAATGACTTACTAATATAGTTTATTGCCTTATATTTTTTTTCAGTAGTGTTATACTGGGTCAAAATAAAATCACTTCGATAGTGTATTTTTAGAAGGAAACAACTTAAGCAACAACTATGATTTAAGAGAAAAACTACCGGTCTATTAGATTACTTAACTTTTCACTATGAAAATCAAATATTCAAGAATAAATCGGTCTGATGTTACCCTCCTTAGTATATTGTCCCAATATACCTAACTTATCAACCCTTACTCTATTTTCATAGTTTCCAAGATAAGCATGAACGGTATCTAGACTAATGTTCCAGTTAGATTATTACCAATTAGATACGTTTAACAACCTGCAAAAGATTAACACAAAAAACATAAGTGTTTATGTGTGTTCTAAATGGATTTTAATAAGAAAAAATCATAACCTTAGTTCAAAACATAGATCAACAAGCAAGGAATTAGGATTAAAAGGAAGGATAATAAAGCATTAATTTAGGCAATGATTTGTGAATCAAATAGCAATTAAAAATACTTAGAATTAATCTGACCAGGATAGCTACAGTGTGAAGAAACACAGAGAAGACGATAATAGCTCTAAAAAATTATATATCCTGAGTGTCTTAAAGTGAGCTAAGATTTGTATATTTAGAGTTTGGAGTGCTAAACCTATTTTTCAATGGAAAATATTAAAATACCCTTATTAGGTTTTTAAAGCATTTAATTGAAACAAGGTATTATGTAAATTCATATAGAGGTTGATTTAAAAAAGGATTCTTAAGTCATGTTAATTGCTTGCTCGATCGATCAATCAAATCCCTCCATCAAGATGCGTTAAGAATTTGACCCGAAAGTACTCGATCTAAGTCGACTGAGTAAACACAAAAACAACTCGAGAGCGACTCGACTGAAGCGATCGAAGCTCGATGGATCGACCAAAGCAAATTTTAGCACTAAAAATAATTTTAATTGTTGTGAACATGTGTTAGTGAATGTATGAATGTAACACTCTGTGTGATAGTTATGAAAGATATACTTGAAATACAATTATCTAGAACTCAAGTATTTCTTGAGCTTAATTTGATGGACTTGATAACGAACCTAAAATCTAGTTTACAAATAAGTGTTTTATCTATGAAAATCACAACACTCATAATTCGTTACAATTTTAAATTAGTTCTGCTGATTGTGTTTGGGTTTTTATTTTTTGGGCAAGTATTATATTTTGCTGGTAATGTAAGAAGGTTTACTAAAATCAATTTTTGTTCGAACCCTTATGCTTTTCTTGCTGCTCCTTGCATCCAGGAAATAGATCCTAGGAAATCAACCTGGGGTGGACTTTCAAGCCAAATAAATTACGTAACAGGTTTTTTCTTTCATCTTCTTTTTCCTTATTGTCATCTATGCAACAGCTCTTGATGCACGTTTGAATGTTTGTTTTTAGTTTAATTTTTTTTAACTTCATTCAGATGTTTTTGTATGCATATAGAAACTACTTCAAGAGACCAACTAAATAAAAGGAACCATGGAAGCATAAACACAAGTCTATGTGAGGAGAGTGGTAGGCTGCTGGAGAGGATAGAGACTCTCCTGAAATTGACAATTCAATGATGGCTTGTATCCCAAAGTACTAAAAAATAAAAATAAAAAGAAAAATTGAGAGACTAAGACGATCAACTTCCATATCATATGTTTGGAATTGGAATGCACTCTTTAAGTTTTTAGCTTCATCCTGACTCATTGGTTAAAGTCTGAGTTCTTCAAATTTTTTAGTAATTACAAATCTTCATTGTATATTTTCCAACTGCATATAAGGAGAAGAATAACAACTATTCTTATGATAGAAAACAATAAGACAATAAGACAATAAGAAAAGTTGTTTTGGATATCTTTTTTCATAGTGCATGGTTAACAAAATGGACTTATTTCCTATTTATGTGTGAGAGGTATGATATATATGCCACTTGACCACTGGAGGTGTGAGGTGTGGGACATTGTTACTTTCAGCTCTCAAGCAACCTCATTTGTCCTTGACTTATTAAAGCTGATACAAATTTGTATTTTGCAGACACGAAGCTTTCAGCCACCACTAGCACAAATAAAAGAATATTTTCCATGAATAGGAGTTGTTGCCATCTTCTTTCAACAACCTCAAGATGTCACCATGAAGTAGTATCTTCATTTGTCCATGACTATTTTATGCTGATAGAAGTAAGTGATTTGGCAGAGCTTTCAGTCTCCAACAGCTTATATAAAAGAATACCTTCCGTGAATTGGAGTTTCTGGAATCTTCTTTCAAAAAAAATAAGATGTCACCATGAAGTAGTATCTTGTCTCTTGAAGGTGGATTCCTGTACCCACTCAGTAATTGCTGGTTATTGGGTAGGACCTGATATTGATGATGGTTGGGGATACATAGAAGCTTTTGTTGACTCCATAACTTGATGCTTAAGTAATATTATTGACTATTGTGCTTACGTCTTGATAGGTCCAGTATATAGAAAATTCAGGCTTTGATGCATAATACGCGAGAGCAATAGATTTTGCCAAATATTTTTGCTAGATTTGGCAAAATATAATGGAACTTTGCAGGCCATGTGAGAAATGTCTTTGATAAAGAGTGTTCTTCTAACTTGTTATTTCTTTTGTATACAGAGTTTTCAAAATGCTTAGCTATGAAATTTTAGCTTTTATATGTCTCCTTTTGTAGTTCTTGTTTTTCCAAGTTTACTTCCAAATTGTTCTTTCTTTTTGTACATTTTGTCACAAGGTGGCTTGTAATTTCAGTTACAACGGCTCCGGAAAGATTTGAAAAATGGAGGGCATTGTTGCAGAGTAACTTAAAAAAAAATGCATTAGTAGATATGGTATGCATTGAATTCCTCCCTACTGTCATTAAATATTGAACTTTTCAAGACAATATTATTTTGGAAGAGGTGGTTGAATCACATCTTTGTGTAGACATATCTTGATTTGCTCATTAAACTGTTGTAACTCTTTCCTCAGTTCTTGCCACCACCTCTTTTTTCTGTCGTGGATCTGAGGGAGAATTAATGAAAAGGGAGAAATAATAGATGAAGGGGTTAGTGATTTAGACGAATAGAGATTTGGGAGAAGAAATAGACATTATTATAAGTTGATATTGTATTAAATTTAATAATTATAGAATGCATTCAAAGTACAATATCAAGTCTTATTTATAGGACTGAAATGGGTAATGTTATAAGTATCAAATAATATCTAAATCCAAATTAATGATAAATATCAATATTCAAAACATAGCTAAATGATTAATGGATAATAAACTCTCATTTAGATAACATTTATTCTAGATTTATCTTAAATAAAGTCTTCTAGATTATTATTACATAACTTTCCCTCTATTATTGTAGAAATGTAGAATTTCAGATATTAGTAGTTGTGTACAGGCTGTAATAGTAGTTGTATACAGGCTGTAATAGTGGTTTAGTAGTCTAATTCTTAGTCCTATTTATATTGTTGTATATTTGAAAAAATACAGAGAAATAAATAAATAATACTTTAGATTTTCTTCACCATCCCTCTCAATATTTTCTTCATGGTATCAGGGCATTTTTGAAATCCAATCTCGTCTTGTCTTTACCAGCCTTCTTTGAAGCAGATTCTAGTGGAAGCCAATTTCTCCATTGATTTCCTTCTTTTTCAACTTCGTTTGGCTTCGAGTTTTCCACTTCAAGAGCTCTGTAGCTCTCGCTTTCAACGATGGCAATTCTCTTACACAAAATACTGAGTAAAGTTTCAAAATTACTAATGCCAACTTTTCCTTTTATACTATCCGATAACAAAACTGAAATGAGAACAATTGTATCTCGTATTTTCTAAACTGGCTTCGATAAAGTGCTTCTTTTAGATCGAGGACTGTAGCATCTTCATTTTCTTCACCAGACAGCGAACTCTTCGAGTTTTCACAATTGGAGCGAACTGGGCTTTGGCCTCATCTCCATCAATCTCGTGCATCCTCTGTCATCTTCGACGATCACTTAATATCGTGAGACTTCAGTCATTAGTCTCGTGAAACCCAGGCATTATCAGTCATCTGGTTCATCGTCGTTGCTGACCATTCTTTGGAATTTCTCTCTAGAGTATAGCATTCACTCTCTGTTTTAGTAAGCCCATTCACTCTTTGGATCATTGTCGTTGTCGACATATAGGCAGCCCACATATCAGCCCAGCCCAATAACCAAATATCAGCTCAACCCAGTAACCAAAAACAATCTAATCAGCCCACAAATCAGCCCAACTTGAAATAACATCAATGGTCACAGGAAAACCTATCATGATCCGTTCCAATGAAACTTCCACAGAAAACAATATTTTGCCCATCACCAGTCACAAATTAAATGGGCATAATTACTTTTAGTAATCCCAATCCGTCATAATGTTTATATGCGGATAGATGAAAGACGATTATTTCACTGGAGATGCAATAACCCAGAACAAAGACGATCCGAAATACAGAACATGGAAATCCAAGAATAATATGGTGATGTCTTGGTTCATAAATTCCATGACGAACGAGATTGGAGAGAACCTTTTTCTCTACGATACTACCAAAGGAATATGGGATGTCGCCAGAGATACTTATTTCAATTCTGATAATATGTTCGAACTATTTGAGACCGAAAGCATCCTCCATGATCTTCATTAAAGAGAGTCGTTAGTTACCCAATACTTTAACTCTCTCACTCGATGTTAGTAACAGTTAGACCTCTTTGACGTTCACGAATTGACATGTCCAACAGACAGGATCTTGTACAAACAAATTGTTGACAAGAAGCGGATTTTCAAATTTTTGATGGGGCTCAATAAAGATCTTGATGATGTGTGAGGCATAAATCTAGTACACCAACAATCTCAAAATGTAGACAACCATCCCCGAAGAGGAAGACCTTGGTGTGACCATTACTGTAGAATTGGTCACACTAAGGAAACCTGCTGGAAAATTCATGGCAAACCAGTTGATTGGAAGCCACCCTCTGCACGACACATTAACAAAGAAAGCCATGGAAATATAGTCTTCACATCCTATGGAACTGCGTCACCTGAATCTGCTCTGTTTAGCAAGGAACAAATTGATCTACTCTAGAAAATATTTGGACAATCCTTGCCAACATTATTTACCATTGTAGCTCAATCAGGCAACACCCTCGATGCTTTTAGTGTGAAATAGATTATGAGATCATGGTTTGTTGATTCAGGTACTTCAGACCACATGACAGTTGATGTTTCTCTTCTCATGAATCTTAAAACCTACCAAGAAGGACACTCTTAGAATTGTCAATGATTATGTATCTAAAGTAATAGGGATTGGTTCAACAAAAAATTTAAATTCCTTTATTTTAGATTCTGTCCTTCTTGTTTCTACACTTGATTGTAATCTTGTATCAATTACTAAACTCACCTGTGATAAAAATTGTGTGGCCAAATCTGTTCACAATCTATGTGAATTTTAGGACTTGGATTCGGGAAAGATGATTGGTAGTACTAAAGAGTGCTCGTGATTCTATCTCTTCAAAGGTGAAGACCCTTCAACAAGACAAGCCCTCCAAGCTGTATCCGAGGTTTCTTATTAGAATAAAGCTTTGTTAAATCTTAAGTCCAATAATGATGGTAAAATCATGTTGAATCACTATCACTTAGGTCATCCTAATTTTCTGTATTTAAAAAAACTTTTCCCTTCATCCTTCAAAAATAAAAATTCAAAGGATTTTCAATATGAAGAATGTCAATATTCAAAAAATGTTAAAAAATATATATCTTCATCTTCCATATAAAAAATCACATCCTTTCTCATTAATTCACACTAATATTTGAGGACCTTCTCAAATCAAAAACATAACAAGGATATGTTGGCTCATTTCATTTGTTGATAATCATGCTCAAATCACTTGGTTATTTCTCATAAAAGAAAAATCTAAAGTAGGTCAAATTTTTAAAAATTTCAATACCATGATTCAAACCCAATTTCAAAAAAAAATCCAAGTATTGAAATCTAACAATGCTAAAGAATACATCGCTTCCATTCTTAGTGATTATCTGTTAAGTTAAGAGATTGTTCATCTAAGCTCTTGTGTTGGCACACCTCAACAAAACGGGGTGGTTGAAAGGAAGAATAAGCATCTTCTCGAGATAGGTAGATCCCTCATGTTCACAACTGATGTCCCTCAACATTTTTGGGGAAACTGTCCTTACAGCTACCTATCTTATCAATAGGATGTCCTCTCGTGTTCTAACTTTCAAAACACCTATCAATACTCTATTTGAGTCATACCCACACACCAGAATTGTGTCCCACATTCCCTTTAAAATATTCGGATGTTTTGCTTATATCCATGTACATCATAAAGATAAACTTGATCCCCGAGCCATCAAATGCATATTCCTAGGGTATTCATCATACCAAAAAGGAAGCAAATGCTTCTGTCCTCTCACTAAACGGTTTTATAATATAATGGATGTCACATTCTTTGAACAATATTCGTACTATTCTAAACTTGCTATTTAGGGGGGAAGACATAGGCAATGAATACCATCTTTGGAATAACATTACTACTCAGTCTTTCACGAATTCTATCAAATCATATCCCGCAAATTCCAGAGAGTGAATCAATGTCTCAAACAAATGCTTCTAATAATCCCAATGAACCCTCAACTCCTATCCCAACAGATCCAAACTTTTTTGTCCTAAACAGTGATCTTTTTGTCTACTTTAGGAGGAGAACTTAAGAGAGAACAGAGAACCGAGCATATCTTGAGCTAGTCCAAGAGTCCAACCTGAGTATAAACCACTCTGAAAATTCACAAGATAAAATCACTGAACCTCCTATTATTGAGCTGCCTCCTAATGATTTGAATTTGCCAATTGCTGTAAAGAAAGGTGTAAGATCTTGTACAAACCATTCCATCTACAACTTTGTTTCCTATAAAAGTCTCTCACTAGGTTATAAGGCATTTATCAGCAACCTTGATCAGCTACAGGTTCCAAATTCCGTTCATGAAGCTTTTTAAGTACCTGAATGGAAGACAACCATTCTTGAAGAACTCAATGCCTTAGAGAAAAACAAGACTTGGGAGATCATAGAACTACCACTAGAAAAACGAGTTGTTGAGTGTAAGTGGATCTTTACAGTCAAACACAAAGCAGACGATAGTGTAGAAAGATTTAAGGCTCGCCTTGTGGCTAGGGGATTCACTCAAATATATGAGATTGACTATCAAGAAACTTTTGCACCTATAGCAAAGCTTAACACTGTTCGTGTTCTTCTCTCTCTAGTATCTAACTTGGATGTGCCTCTCTACCAATTAGATGTCAAGAATGCATTCCTCAATGGTGATCTTGAAGAAGAAGTCTACATGGACATTCCTCTTGGAATTGAAGCTCCTGCTCCAACTAATAAAGTCTATAAACTTAAGAAATCCTTATATGGATTGAAGCAGTCTCCATGTGTCTCGTTTGATAGGTTTTCTAAAGTTTTGAAGAGATATGGATACAATTAATGCCAATCAGATCACACTCTTCGTGAAACATTTCTCCAATGACAGAAAATTATCTTAATTGTTTACGTAGATGATATTGTTCTAACAGGTAATTCTACAGTTGAGATGAATAAACTCAAGGAGTTCCTAACCAAGGAATTTGAGATCAAAGATCTAAGTAATCTCAAATATTTCCTAGGAATGGAAGTAGCCCGAACAAAGAAATTCATATCTACATCTCAAAGGAAATATGCACTTGATCTTCTCAAAGGAACTAGAATGATGAGATGTGAACCGGCAGAAGCTTCGATGAACCCTACAGTAAAACTCTGAATCAAAGAAAATAGTACACCTGTAGACAAAGGTCGTTCTCAAAGATTAGTAGGAAAACTCATTTACCTATCCCATACTAGACCAAATATTATTTTTTTAGTCAGTGTTGCAAGTCAATTTATGAACAGTCCCACTGAAGAACACATGAAGGCAGTCTATCGTATACTTAGGTATCTCAAAATGATACAGGAAAGAGATTATACTTCAGTAAGAATCCCACCAAAAAAATTGAAGTCTTTTCAGATGTTGATTGGGCAGGCTCTATAGTGGATCACAGATCTACCACTAGGTACTGTACAATCGTATGGGGGAATCTTGTAACTTGGCGAAATAAGAAACAGTTAGTAGTCGCTAGAAGCAGTGCATAAGTTGAATTTAAAGCTATGACTCATGGGATTTGTGAAGGAATATGGTTAAGAAGACTACCTAATGAACTGGACTTCACAACTAGTGAACCTATCAACATACATTGTGACAATCAAGCTGCAATAATAATTGCAAGAAACCCTGTTCATCATGATCGAAGTTAGATGGAAAAATTGTTTATCTTTTATATACATCTACTCGTCATCAAATTGCAGGTATACTCACCAAAGCATTACCTCGAACCATCTTTGAATAACTGAGTTGTAAGTTGGGAATGATTAATATTTATCACTCAACTTGAAAGGGAGTATAGAATTGTAGAATTGTAGAATTTCGGATACTAGTAGTTGTGTACAGGTTGTAATAATAGTGGTATATAGACTACAATAGTAGCGTATTAGTCTAACTACTAGTCTTATTTATATTACTGTAAATACATTTGAAAAAATATAGAGAAATAAATAAACAATACTTCAGATTTTCTCCACCATTCCTCTCAATATTTTCTTCAATCATATTTGTTTCTCTGTTCTTAATCTAACTTCACGAGGCAAATGGGAAGCATTTTGGTTTACTAAATATTTGGATCACTTTCAATAAGGTTTTGCATTCGTTTCAATTACTACATACTCTAGAAAATTTTCATTGATGCTTCTCATTGAAATTGGACCATAAGCATGATTGATTTTTGATATCTAGTTTACATGGACATGTAAAGAAACATGTAGACACACTAAAACATGTATGCATGCACGTATAGATATCATCTAACAAAGTTTGTAAAACTAAAATGCACGAACCTCATATACCTTCTGCATATAATAGCATATTGTGTCGCAACAAAATAGACTATCTTCTTATACTCATTAGCCATTCCCAGTAGCATCAAAACATAAACAATTTTTTTTTAAATAAAAATAAATATAAAAACTGAACAAAAGGAGATGGGGTTTTATACTTTGTACATAAAGTCTTAAGAAATAGAAATCCCTTGTAATAGTAAATCACTTTGTTGAATTTAATGGATGTTCTAATACGAATAAACGGAACCTTTATTTTTTTCAACCTTGTATCAATAAAAGTAGGTTTAGTCAGAGTTGTTATGGTAAGACATTTCTTTGTCGTAGTAAGCCTTATCACGACACTGAATGCCTTCTTAAACTAGGTCAATGCCTTCTCATACTAGGCCAATGACTTCCCACACTAGAGACAATAAATGGCTGAATGACCTCTTCTTGAGGATCGTTTCCATTAAATAGGAATTACTATACAATCTATTTTAGGTAAGAATATATACACGGTTATTTACTTAAATATACAATATTCTGTATCCATTTTAGGTAAAAATATATTCATAGCTAATACACTAATTATGGTAAAGTAAATCTCGTAACCTTATCCATAATCTTTGCCATTGATATCCCCTTCAAATTGATGCTGGATGATCAAAAAACATCAATTTGTCAACAAGAAACTGATGTCAATGTCAGGAGAGAGCCTTAGTAAACACATCAGCAGTCTGAAGATCGGTGGTAATATGAGTAAGAGAGATGATGTGAGCATCATATGCTTCACGAATAGAATGATAATCCACTTCAATGAGCTTGGTGCGCTCATGAAATTCTGAGTTAGTAGCAATTTAAATAGCACTAGTATTATCTGCATGGAGGGGGGTAGGCTCAGTTTGTGGAAACCCAAGCTCAGCTAATAGTCCTCGAAGCCAAACAATCTTAGAACATGTAGAAGACATAGCATGATACTCAATCTCGGTGGAGGACTTCGACACACGATCTTGCTTCTTGCTTTTCCAAAAAACAAAAGAAGCACCAAGAAGCATGCACCAACCATTAATTGATCGTCGAGTATCAAAACAACTAGCCCATTTAGCATCACTATATGCAACTAGACAAATAGGAGAGTCCACAGGGAAGAAAGGACTTGGGTGAAAGTGCCTTGCAAATAGAAAATAATGCGACGGACAACAGCCAGGTAGAGGTGCTTAGGTGCTTGCATAAACTGACTAACTTGTTGAACAACAGAGGAAATATCAGACCAAGTAATAATCAAATAGTTCAGGATCCCTACTAGTTGTCTATATAAAGAGGGATTAGAGACAAAATCTCCCTCATCACGATGATATTTAACATTGACTTCCAAGGGGGTATCAACACAATGACCATCTTGAAGGTTATGTTGGTGTAAGAAAATACCAGCTGAGGTAGAGTGCGCCTCAAGGCCTAAAAAATACTGTAAAAGACTCAAGTCCTTCATATGAAAGGAACCCTGAAGGTGTTCCTAAAGTTGACAAATTAATTTAGAGTCAATCTTTGTAATAATAATATCATCAACATATACCAAAAGTAAGACAATTTCCTTAGCAGTCTTGTAAAGAAACAAAGATGAATCATATTGACTCTAAACAAAGGAGAAGCTAAGAAGTGTAGAGCGAAATTTATCAAACCAAGTACATGGAGCCTGTTTTAACCCATAGAGTTACCGTTTTAGTTTACAAACATCGGTTAAGGGTTTAGAAAACAACCTTGATGGTAGAGTCATATAAATCTCTTCCTTAAGGTCCCCATGCAAAAAGGAATTCTTAACATCCATTTGTGGCAATGGTCAGCCCTTGGATGCAGTAATAGCTAGAACAAGTCGCACCGTTGTCATCATTGCTACAGGGGCAAATGTCTCCTCATAATCTACCCCATACTCCTGTCGATTATTGAGTGCCACTAACCACACCTTGTGTCTGTCAAGTGAGCCATTAGACTGCATCTTAATGGAATATACCCATTTACAACCAATGGGCTTAACACCAGTAGGACAGGGAACAATATCCCAAGTATGATTCTCTTAAAGAGCCTGAAGTTCTTCTTGCATAGCTTTCACCCAACACGCATGTTTAGCTTCCTGAGAATAAAAGGTAGGAACTGTAGCATCAGCTAAAGTGGCAAAGAAACCATACTTATCGGGATGACAAATAGTATGAGAAGATCTCTGAAGAGCCACTGAAGAAGGCACTGGATCAGGGTCGGGAAGGATTAGTAATGATTGGGCCCATCATCACTGATAGACAATATAGGGTTTAAAACGCTCAATTGATGGAGATAAATCATCAAAGTTAGGAAGGACATCGTCAGAAGGGGAAACATGTTGCTGAAAATAGTACTTATGTTCAAAGAAAATCACATTTCTAGAAGTACGCAAACGATTAGTAATAACATTATATATGAAGCTGTTTTTATTTTATAGAAAATTACCTCATTTCATTTCTTGATACCATATACATATATATACAGTTGTTATGACTAATATACAGCTGAAAGTCACCTTGAGAATCAGGAAACTAACTTCTTGAAAATTAGGAAACTAACCTTCTGAAAATCAAGGGTTGATTACACCTTAATATCAGGAATCAATCATAAACCTAGATTGATTTCTTACACTCCCCCTCAAGCTAGGCTATATATGTTTTCGAAACCAAGTGATACACTTAACTTTGTGAAATTAGGTCGAATTAAAGTTTTGTTTAAGATATCTGGTACTTGTTGTCTAGGTGGAACATAGTTGATGGAGACCATCTTGCCTTTAATTTTCTCACTGATAAAGTGTCTATCAATTTCTACATATTTAGTTCAATCTTGGTGGATTGGATTTTTGGTAATTGCAATTGTTGACTGGTTGTCACACATGATTTTAATAAATTCTAAATTTTTAACCTTGAGTTCGTT
Organism: Hippophae gyantsensis; assembly: GCA_030763125.1. Classification (NCBI taxonomy): domain Eukaryota; kingdom Viridiplantae; phylum Streptophyta; class Magnoliopsida; order Rosales; family Elaeagnaceae; genus Hippophae; species Hippophae gyantsensis. The sequence goes on from CM061032.1 coordinate 55,830,272, forward strand.
TAGCAGTCGTTTTAGCTAAATTCCTTCACAGATGCCTAAAACTAATGCATGGAACTCAAGCTCGGCACTGCTACGTGCTACCATTATTTGCTTTTTGTTACACCATGTCACCAAATTTTCCTAAATAAATGAGCAATATCTAGATGTGGATTTTCGGTTACTAGAAGATCCAACCCAATCAGTATCAGTATAAATTTCCAATGTCCTATTAATTGTTTTCTTGAACATGAGCTTCTTTCCAGTATCCTTCTTCAAGTACTTCAGAATACGGTTTACTGCCTCCAAGTGATCTACTGATGAATTACCAAGAAACTGGCTAACAATAGTGACTGCAAAACTTATCTCTGGACGTGTATGAGTCAAATATATTAACTTATCTACCAAATGTTGATATTGCCCCTTTTTAGTTGCCAATTCATCAGTTCGAGACATTAGTTTGGTGTTAGAGTCTATGGGTGTTTCAACAGACTTACACCCATTCATGCCAGTCTCACGTAAGAGATCTAGAACATATTTGCGTTGAGAAACTGAGATTCCTTTGGTGCTACATGCCAACTCCATCCCTAAGAAATATTTCAAATATCCCAAGTCTTTAATCTCAAATTCCTTAGATAATAGCATCTTAAGCCTCTTCATCTCTCCTATATGATTTCCTGTAAGAACTATATCATCAACATATACAATCAAAGTTGTGATTCATCCATCTGTGAAGTGTTTGACAAATAGAGTGGTTTGCATGTGTCTGAGAGTATCCATCCTATTTGAGGACCTTAGTGAATTTGTCGAACTATGCCTTAGGTGACTGTTTAAGTCCATAGAGTGCCTTTCTCAACTTGCATACCTTCCCTTATGTATCCTTAGTCTCAAAGCCAGGAGGTACATCCATATAAACTTCCTTGATCAAATCTCCAATTAAGAATGTGTTTTTGACATCGAGTTGAAGCAGTGACCAATCCTTATTAACTACAATAGATAGCAAGATACAAACTGTGTTAAGTTTTGCTATAGGAGCAAAAATCTCTTGATAATCAATTCCATATGATTGAGTGAACCCTTTAGCCACCAATCGTGCTTTATATCTGTCTATATTTCCATTCGTCTTCTACTTAACAGAGAATATCTATTTATAGCCCACTATCTTCTTTCCAGGTGGTAGCTCTGCTAACATCCATGTACCATTCTTTTCAAGTGCAGTGTATTACTCTAAGGTTGTCTTGTGTCATTCAGAAACCTTTAGAGCTTTATTGACAGAATTACGAATCTTGATGTTGTCTAGGGATGTCACAAATGCTTGAAATTTTGGGAACAAATTTGCATAAGAAATGTAACTTTGAAGAAAATGTCGAGTGCATGATCGAGTACCTTTTCTCTGTACAATAGGAAGATCTAACTCAGGGTTAGAACCTAGTTTTGGACTAGATTTTGCTTCATCTTGTAATCTTTTCGATTTAATTTGACTCGGGAGAATTTCTTGGCTTTGCTGATTTTGTGTGGGCAAGTAAGGATTTCTTTTTCTTCCATAGACTTTTATGGCATTATTAGGAAAGGAAAGATGTTTAGGATAGACAATGGGAGATTGATCAAGTTTGGTTTTTAAAGGAGAATCTGAAATGAGAATCAGGTTGGAGGAGGACAAGGTAGTGGAAGATAAATGAGATGGTAAATTCGATTTAATGAGTGATGACCAATCCCAATTCTATAATTTATTAGTGTGATTCTCCCCCTGAATTTCAGAATTAGAATAAAATGAAGTTTCTTTAAATAAAGTACGATCCATAGAATGGTAAAACTTACGGGTGATGGGAGAGAAATATTTGTAGCCTTTTTGATTGTTTGAGTAGCCATGGAAGATGCATTTAATAGCACGGGCATAAAGTTTACCACGATATTGTAAATAAATATGAACAAAAACAGTGTAACCAAAAACTTGAAAGGAATTGGTGACACAAGTTGTGAGGTAGAATATTGACCTTGAAACACTTGTAAAGTTGAATGAAAGTTGAGAACTCGAGAAAGCGTTCGGTTGATCAGATGTGTTGCAGTAAGAATGACTTCACCCTAATTTTTTTTAGGAATAATGGTTTGAAAAAGTAAAGTTCGGGCAACCTCAAGTATATGTCGGTTTTTACGTTCAGTTACACCGTTTTGTTGTGGTGTGTCAACACAGGAGCTTTGTTGGACAATACCATGTGATTTAAGATATCCACTAATATGGTAATTAAAAAAATCCCTAGCATTATCAGTTTTTAGGATTTGAATATTGACATTGAAATGAGTTTGGATTATGGCATGAAAAAGTAAAAATATATACTTGGTTTCAGATTTGTCTTTCATAAGAAATATCCAACACAATCGAGTATGATCATCAACTAACAGTAAGAACCATAGAGCACCAGTAATACTGGGAACGCGACATGGTCCCCAAATGTCATCGTGAATGAGGGAAAAAGGATGACTCGGTTTGTACGTGCATGGTGAAAAAATGTTTTGAGTATGTTTTGCCAACTAACAAACTTCACAATGAAATAAATTGGGATTTTTATTGATGAATAAGGATGGAAACAAACATTTAAAGTACGAAAAATTTAGATGACCTAGACGATAGTGCCACATCATGATTTCACTTTCCTTATTAATATGACTATTAGACTTAAGATTATGACTGTATTGACACTAATGACCAACAAAATAGATTGAAGGAGTTGACATCAAGAATATAGAGACCTGTACGTAAATCAACATTGTCAATCATATTCCCCTAACTTAGGTCCTGAAAAACACAAGATTTAACTAAGAATTTAGTTTCATAATTAAGATCATGATTTAGTCTACCAACTAGAATGATATTGTAGTAAAACTCAGGCACAAATAACACAGATTTGAGGGTGAGGTTGTTGAAAAGGAAAATGGTCCCTGTTTCGACCATTGTGGTGTAAGTACCATTGGCGACACACATTGTTTGAAGTCTGATATAAGGTGAGTAGGTTGTGAAAAGTGATTGATCACCTGTCATGTGATTGGAGGCACTTGAGTCTACTATTCAAGATGAGGAGGGAAATTTGCTTGCATGCATTGTTGAATTATTGGAGCTATGTGTGGAGTTATTCCTACTACTACTGAATGTGGTGTTGATATTTGCCTTTTGTATAAGTTGTTGGAGAAGTTTTAACTGTTCCTTAGTAAATGAGATATGATTACCAGATTGAGATACTTTAATAATTGTGGCATTTTCCTTTGCCTCGTAGTCTTGATTTGTCTTCCAATGAGAAGGTTTTCCATGTTGTGTGTTGGCCTACATCATTAGACATACTAATGGAGTCCCTGTCCCTCTCTATCTCTATCCCTTCTTATGCTCGAAAGATAGCGAGAATTTGGCACCATTTTATATCCATATGATTTTCTCCATTGTTGAGATATCTGGGCAGTATTGTGCTCATACGACCCAAGTATACCAATCGGTTGTGGATACTAGGCATGAGATGTTACAGGACTACAATTCAGATTTCTAGAAAAATTTGCTCCACTTACCCATAGTTTACCAAGTAACCCGATCCTAGCCCCAAAAACATGTTCTCAGTATTATCAATTTCTTGTCGTATCAACTTAGTTGGTTGGACTGGAACTGCTGAAGATCTTTGAGCAAATTTGGAGGAGCTGGCTGAGGATAATAAGATGGAGAGAATGTAAGGATATTGAATGAGGGATTAGATGTAGATGAACCTGAGGAACCTGTTGAACCAAATACAAAACTGGTTGGAGATGGTGAGAGAGTTTGTTGTTGACCGAATGTTGGCACTGTGGGTGCTGCTGTTTGAATAGTAGTTGGAGTGGGCAATACATGCTATTGCTGACCAAAGAATGGAAGTGCAGGTGCTGATGCCTGAACAATGTCCTCAACCATGCTATCTTCTATACTCATTTAATCATTATTATCTATAGAAGTAGAACCAAAAATGAACGCAGGACTAGTGTTGCCAAACACATTTTGTATAGGGGCAGAAGTTGAGGATGATGTGAATGAGTAAATGGAATTTGACGATGCACTATTGGACAATCCAAAGACAAGTGCACTGTTACTAGTAGAAGCTATGAAGGAACTTCCAAAAGAAAATGCAGTGGTACTAGATGTGGAGGATCTTCCAAAAGAAAAACCCAGTTGATGGAGATGTAGAGTTAAACGTGGAACCATATATGAGAGATTTTGTAGGTGGCCAATTGGACAGACTAGGAAATTAAGCCATTGCTAGAGCTAACAACATTGGCCTCAGAAGAGGAAACTCAGCCTTTTCTAATAATAACTTCAGAACTGAACAGATTAGAAGCTGAAGTTGAGCCAAAGAGAGAATTGCCACTTGATAAAGTTGTATTCCTAGATGTTTGCTCGAGGATTGTTATGATAGAACAGGAGGTTAAGAGTAGTAGTTTCTGAGCTTAAAGCTCTGATATCATGAAGTTGTTTTTATTTTACAAAAAATTGCCTCATTTCATTTCTTGATACCATATACATGTATATACAGTTGTTATGATTAATATACAGTTGAAAGTCACCTTGAAAATCAGGAATCAATCATATACCTAAATTGATTTCCTACAATAACACAAAAATCCCTTGTGAGTAGTGCTATAACCCATAAAAGCACACCATACTGATTGAGTTGAACGTTTGTGGCGCTCATAAGGAGGCAAGTGAATAAAGTAAACACATCCAAACGTGTGTAGTATATGATAGTCTAGATGCATACCGAAAGGACAATAGTAAGGAGTATCAAAATTTGATTGTTGATAAGGCAAACGATTAATTAGATAGACTGTAGTGGATAAAGCTTCCACCCAAAATTTAGGCAGAATTGAAGACTCCAAGAGTAACGTTCGAACCATATCCAACAAGTGACGGTTTTTACGTTTAGTCACCCTATTTTGTTAAGGTATATAAGGATAGAATCGTTGAGATACAATGCTTTTTTGTTGTAAAAAGACTTGAAAATCATGCGACATATATTTGCCACCATTACAGATCGTAAAACCTTAATACAGGTGGAAAATTGTGTCTCGATATAAGCTACAAAAGTTTGGAAAATAGTGAACATCTCAGCTTTTGAACACAGAAAATATATCCATATGAAACGACTATAGTCATCAATAAACGTTACAAAATATTTATATTACGCATGTGAAATGACAGGAGTAATACCCCAAACATCACTACATATAATCTCAAAACATGTATTAGTACGACCACCATAATTAGGGAAAGGTAAAGTTTTACTTTTCCCTTCAATCTTATTTTCAACAGTAATAGAAGCTAAAGACAAAGTTCGAGGAATAGTAAATTGCAACGGGAATAATCTTTCCACTTTAGGTCTCTTCGCGATCACCTTCCCCCACACTTGATTTTGCATAACACAACCACTACGAGAAAAATATACATTATAATTATTATCCACCATCTGACCAACAAAAATTAAACTGGTAGATAAACCAGGAGAGACAAAGACATGACAAAAACAAGCTCCAATATCACCAATGGTTATAATTGGAATATTACTTTCATTAGCAATCTGAATATTTTCTGTACTAGAATACTTTTGTAGATTATGTAACAAATTAGGAGAGCCACTCATATGGTTGGATGCTCCAGAATCAACAAGCCAAGGAAGAGAAACAGTCTTACCATGGCCCTAAAGTCCAAGGGTAGATAATGTTGAGATAATCACCTGTTAAACCATTTTTGGAGTAACGATAGACTGAGTTGTGTTAATAGTTGTAGATGTAGGACCAATAATGCTAGGAGCTGAACTAGCAGTTTGAAAAGCTTGTACTCGTCAATTTTCTAAACGTGTAGGACATTCCTTGATAATGTGTTCATTTTGCTTACAATAATTGCATAATTTCTTATCACAATTGTGGGCAATATGTTCGAACTCCTTACAACTATAGCACTGCATTTGTCCCTTTCCTCGGTTCGTCCCTTGAGTAGTATAAACAATATTGACAACTTCAGATGTTTCCCTAGACGCGTGCTTATAACAACTTGTGTAGCCATTCTCTATTCCTCGTGCAACAATTCATCAAGACATACATCCAAAGAAGGAATCGGATCTCTATTCAGCAATCCATCTCTAGCAAAATCAAATTATGGTCTCAGTTTCATCAAAAAATTTACCATGTCTACTAACTTAATGAACCACCTGAAAGTCGGTTAAAGCCTTTTTAGGTACTTTCGTGTAGATAATACCAGAATATTCATTCCATAGATTAAGAAATACAAAATAATACTGCTCAATGGATAGATTACTTTGATTGAAGTTACTAATCTCGAGTTCTAGTTGAAATTTTCTCACAATATTATCTTGATGATATATGCGCTTTTGATAATCCCACATCTCTTTAACATTAACAAAATAGCGTAAATTGTTCACCATATGAGCTTCAATAGATCCTAAAATTCAAGAGATAATTCGAGCATCCTTTGCCTTCCATTAGCTAAGTTCCTTAGCATCTCCAAGCATAGGAGAAGAACCGTCAATGTGACCCCAAAGCTCCTTTCCTTTTAGAAACATTTTGAATTTGAATTCCCATACTGCATAATTCTTTTTTGTAAATTTGATAGCTAAGGTTTCTGTAGACATTCTTCCAAAAAAAAACAGAAGTCTTAATGTAAAGTTGTCAACCACAAGTTAGTCAACCTAGAATCTCAAAAAGAAGTTATTGATCAGAAATTTATCAACCCAAAATCAGAAGAAAAAACAAAGATAGGTTTGAAAATTTCGAAAAAACAATAGCAAAAATTCAAAAAACTAAATCAAAACGAGAAAAAAATTGAATACTCAGCTATGGATTCAAGGGGTAGGCTTTGATACCATGATAATTTTGAGTAAATGGTTGAATGATTTTTTTTTAGGATCTTTTCCATTAAATAGGATTTATTATACAATCTATTTTAGGTAAGAATATATACACAACTAATACACCAATTATGGTAAAATAAATCTCGTAATCTCGTCCATAGTCTCTGCCATTGATAACTAGGCCAATGCCTTACCATGAGTTTAATTGTTTGCCAAAATCGTTTTGAGATACGACTTACTATTGTTGTGGTAAAGCATACCACTATTGTGTAAGGGCGTTACTTTGTCGTAGTAAGCCTTACGACAACACTGGATGTCTTCCCACATTGGATCAATGCCTTTACACAATAGGCTAATGTCTTATCAAAAATTCAATTTTTTACCATAATTGCTTTGAGGTAAGGCTATGGTTATGGTAAGTCTTACCTTTGAATGATTTTGGTAAAAATTGAAAAATTATTTAAAATTAGGCAATTTTGGGTAATTTTTTTGCTCAATCGTTGATGTGACTCAATTTCAAATGACTATCTATTTGCATGTCAAGTGACGTGTTAGTGTTGGATTAAAAGTTAAATTGGGAAGGTGTGATGTTGATGTAATTGTGTGACTACTTATTGTAGTGTATGGTACCAAGAATACACGCACTTGTACGCCTTACATAATGCGCAGCTTGTGTGTGTAGGGCTTCCAAAATACGTTAACTGAGTTGGCTTGTATCTAGAGTTGGTTGAGAGCTATAAGTAGTCATTAAATGTAGAAAATCTTAAAGAAGTTAAGGGAGTTAGAGAGTAGTAAGAATAGGCTTGCAAACTATTCTTGGAATGAAGCTTTTGGTGTGACTAAATAGATGAGAGATTGTTGAAGAGAAGATGATCGTGGTTGGCAAAATGTAGCTATTGTGATCGGATCTTTGTAAGGGACAATTGCTATTGTAATCGCAAACAATCAAAAGGAATAGAAGTTGGATCATTCATTGAATTCATTATGTTCTTGAAGCAATTTCATAACAATTAGTATCAACCTTTTCTAGAAGATTATGAAACCATACTTGAGTTAGGTGATCAATTTGATTGAGAAGGAAAGAAGTGTAGGGTTGTTGAAAATGGAGATCGACAAATTCGATAGAAGTAGTGATTATGGCATATGGCATAAGAAGATTAGGGTTGTTCTTGTACAATAAAAGTAGCCATTGTATTAGATGAAAAAACTTACATATGCAGCTGATGCAACTGTTCAGAGGAAAAATTAAGATTCTTGAAACTACATTTATAAGTATTATCCTTAACCTATTTGTCTTTGTGAATGATGACTTCTGCTTATGGATTATGGACAGAGCTTGAAAGCTTCTTTTTGAGAAATACTTTATTGAACATGATCTTGAAGAAGAAACTTTTTGGTTTAAAATGGATCCTTCAAAAGCTTTGAAACTCAATCTTGATGATTCAAGAATAGAGTTGGCAAACATTGGTGAAGCTATTAGTGATGAAAATCAGGCTGTAATACTCCTCTATATCCTACTTGAATCTGTTGATACCATACGTGCTATTATAGAATATGGAAGAGATGACCTATCTCTAGATGTTGTGGTAGCAACTCTAAGGTCTAAAGAGTTGGAGATGAAATAAAAGAACAAAATAATGTTTGCTAGAAGGGATGCTCTATCTGTAAAGGGATAGAGTGAGAAGAGAGAGTTCAAGAAATCAAAGTCATAATCAAGATCCAAGTCAAGGAACAAGAAAATCTACAGTGTTTCATTTGTCACATGGAAAGACCTTTCAAGAGGGAATGCCCTGATCGAAAGAAGAGATTTAAGTTTGCTTTAAATGCTGGTGCAGAAGCAGATGCTCTCACAGCAAGTGACTAACACTCTTACAAAGAATGGATTCTTGACTTTGGATGTATGTATCATATGACTCCTGATAGGAGTAGGTTTGTTGATTATCATACAGTCTATAGTGGAGTTGTATAGATGGAAAATGAACAACAATGTAGTGTCAATGGCATGGGCACTGTAGAGATGAAGTTTATAGATGGTGCAAGAATTGCTCTTCGAGAGGTAAGACATGTACCAATGCTTAAAAGAAATTTAATTTCTCTTGGAATGCTTGCTAATGATGGATATTCTCCTCTAAAGAATATCATTGAACCTCATTTTCTTTATCACGGATATGAGTTCAGTGGGACAGAGATTTGGTGACATGGGTTCAATGATATACATTAGAAGGGAAAAAGGAAATGGGATTTATTTCTTGAAGGGTGTTGTTGAAAGGTCAATGGCTACCATAGTTGATGAAGAAACTTAGAGAGTTGAATTGTGGCATAAAAGATTGTCTCATATCAGTGAAATTTTTTTACAAGAATTGCACAAGCAAGGGTTGTCGGGGCATTTGGGAATTATGAATTTACCATTCTGAGCATTGTATATTGGGAAAATTAAAAAGAGTTAAGTTTACAAGAAGTGAGACAATTACCAAGAAAAAACTTACCTGCATCCACTTTGATTTGTGGGGACCTTTAAAGCATCATTCCTTTTGTGGATCGAGGTACTTTGTGACATTTATAGATGACAATATCAGGAAAACTTTGGTGTACTACTTGAAAACCAAAGAACAAGTCTTTGGATTGTTCAAATATTGGAAGCCACAACTACAAATGGGGTTAGGGAATAAGGTGAAGTATTAAGGACAAATAATGGCTTGAAATTTTGCAATGAGCCAATCTCTACTATAAAGAGAGTGGAGCTACTAGGCATAGAACAGTGGTCTATACTCCTTAGTAAAATGGGTTGGTTGAGAAGATGAATAAAACTCTCTTTGAAATGGTGAGATGTTTGCTAATAAACTTAGGAATGCTAAAAATGTTTTGGGCAGAAGCACTACACACAACATGTTATACCATTAATAGAAGCCCTTCAATTGTTTTGCAGTTTAAGACTCCTCAAGAGAGGTAGAATGGGAAGGCAGCTGATTATAGGGTATTGAAAGTGTTTGGTTGTATGACCTATATGCATGTCAAGGGATATAAACTTGATGCTAGTGCTATGAAGTGTATGTTCTCGGGATACCCAAATGGAGTGAATGGCTATAAGTTGTAGGATCTTGAGAATAGAAAATGTGTAATAAGCAAGGATGTTGTGTTCAGAGAACATGAAATGTTCATGCCTAACAAACTTGCTATTGACTTTGGTGTGGTGCCTACTGGTAATGAGGAGAATGTAACTAAGATGGAGGTGGAGCATGAAAGTTAGATTGATATAGAGATGGGATCAACTCAGGATATGAGTGAAGAACTCAATGACTACCAACTCGCAAGAGACAGGGAAAGAAGGTCACATTAAAAGCTTGCAAGATATGAAGGTGGTGCTGATAGCATCAATTTAGTGCATAGTAAAGGTGTCGACTTAATTGCATTTTCTTTTAATGTTGCATCTAGTATCTGTAACCTGGAATCTTAGAGATATGAGGAGGCTATGGGTAGTCATGAAGCACACATAAGCACACATATGGGAAGAATTAATGAGAGAAGAAATGAAGTTTCTTATGAAAAATCAGACAGGGACATTAGTGGCTTGTAGGTGGCCGTTTAAGAAGAAGGAAAGCATACTTGGGGTTGAACAACCTAGGTACAAGTCGAGGTTAGTAGCTAAAGGGTTCACTCAAAGGCAGGGAGTGGATTACACTGAGATCTTTTCTCCAATGCTAAAGCACCCATCCATTAGAGTTCTATTGTCCATATTGGCTTCTAAGGACTTAGAATTGGATCAATTAGACATTAAAATTGCTTTAATACATGGAAAGCTTAATGTGTAGATATTTATGGATCAATCAGAAGGCTTTGAAGTGCCTGGGAAAGAAGTTATGGTTTGTTTGCTAAGAAGATCTTTGTATGGATTAAAATAGTCACTAAGATGCTTATACAAGAGGTTTGATGTGTATGTATAGAGAATTGGGTTTCAAAGGTGCTCCCATGATCCATGTGTGTACTACAAGGATCAAGAAAGTGAAGATGTTGTCAATCTACTCTTGTATGTAGATGACATGCTAGTGATAAGTAAAAGGAGGCTTAAATTGAAACAATTGAAGACACCCTTGAATGTTGAGTTTGAAATGTATGTCTTGGCATTGCTAGTAGGATCCTTGGATTGGAAATCATCAGGGAAAGGAACAGGAGGAAATTGTTGGTAACACAGACTTCGTATGTGACCAAGTTGGTAGAAAAGTTTGGTGTGGCTTTTGCCAAGCTTATGAGCACACCACTTGCAAAACATTTCAAACTCTCTATGAGAGATTCACCTGATACTGATGAAGAGAAGGAATTGATGAAGAAAATTCCTTATGTTAATGCTCTTGGCTGTTTGATGTACTTGATAGTGTGTACAAGTCCTGACTTGGGGCATAGTGCAAGCATTGTAAGCAGTTGCATGAGCAATCCAAGCAAAATGCGTTGGGAAACTGTTAAATAGGTGTTGAAGTACTTGAAGGGAACCAGGTAGGAAGGGATAATGTTTGATGGATTGTAGACATGTCTATAGGTTAAATTTTTTGTAGGTTCTAACTATGTTGGACATTTTGATAGGAAAATGTCTATTACTAGTTATTTGTTCAAGTTTGAAGGAGGGTTAGTAAGCTAGGCAATACTTAAGCACATTGTGGTTTTGTTGACCACAGAGGCTAAATATATAGCTGCAACAAAGGCTATGAAAGAGGCATTGTGGCTTAGGGGCTTGACTGGTGAACTTGGCTTAGGGTCAAGCTGTTGTGATTGTGCACTATGATAGCATGAGTGTCATTCGCTTATCCAAGAACCCTCAACACTATGAGAAAACCAAGCATGTGGATTTCAAATATCACTTCATCACGGATGTAACTGAAATTGGGTTAGTGTCACTAGTGTAAGTGCACCCTAATGGGTACCCAACCGGCATGGAAGTACACTGCAAAAGGTTAGTTGGGGATTGTGAAGAAGCAGCAAACATGACTCTTGCCACCAAGATGAAGATTTGTAGTGTGTTACCAAGAATACACGCACTTGTAAGCCTTACATAATGCACAGCTTGTGTTAAGGCTTCCAGAATTACGTTAACTAAGTTGGCTTGTTTAACTCTTGTTTAGTAACTAATATGCTTGAATATAGAGTTAGTTGAGAGCTATGAATAGAGTCCGTCAGAGTGAGTAAATATATATAGAGAATCTTAAAGAAGCAAAGGAAGTTAGAGAGTAGCAAGAACTGGCTTGTAAACTATTCTTAGAGTGAAGCTGGTAAAAGGCAGCTATTGTAATCGAGTCTTTGTAAGGGACAATTGTTATCGTAATCGCAAACATTCAAAAAGAATAGAAGTTGGATCATTCATTGAATTCATTGTTCTTGAAGCAATTTCATAATACTTGCACCAATAAGGGCCAATTATATTATATCATGTTGTGATAAAAAGCATTTTCTTTTGCATGGACCTTTATTTTACGTGGATAAATATTCTTGTGCTTATATTTATCTGATGCCACATTCTGTATGTGCAGCTTACTTTGAATATTTTTTGTATGATACTTTTTTTGGTTAGGAAAATGATAAATATTGTTCATTCAATAAATGAATTGATTATTATTGTTTCAATATTAATCCAAGATAGTTCTTCATGAAAAATCATATGAAACAGATGATTTCTTATGAAAACCGAATAATCTTGGTCGTCACAATTCACTGCTTCTATGTAAACATTTACACATTGTTCTACTTAGACTAAATAAACCATTAATATTTTATTAATTATTAGCAATAGAACATTTTCTAATTTTCAAGAAAGATCAATTGAGAAAGATAAACGAAAAAAAATATAATTTATCTTGAGAAGATTTCTATTTCTAAATTATATCTGTTAGTACACTGTGAACTTAGCAGGTTTCTAGAAATAGATAGGATATGTGTTCTGTTTCTATAGGTACAAGCACAACTCATCATCTGCTATTGTAACAGAATAGAAACAAACATAACAATATCTATTTAACTAGGAGTCTAGGATAGTAATATCTGTCAAATAATATCTCTGTAGTTAATTTCTTTTACATATTTATGTTTCTTACTGTTTAACCATATATAAGCTAGAGAGTTATTATGTTCATTTATGCTTGAGTTTCTTGAATAGACCATTCTAGATTTCTCCTTTAGTTTGTGGTGCATAGTACTGTACCAATACTTCGTGGAGAAGGTAGAGAGTCAAACCCACTTTTGATGCTCATGGAGGGCATCTTCTCAACAGGCTGTCTATTGATTCTAGACTATTAACTCCTGTGACTCATGATATTGACCAAATGTAACTGTCTTCATCATAGGAACATTGTACCAAGGCATTATACATGTGATTATGTGACCAAATGTGACTGTCTTCCCCTTTTTTTAGGTCAAATGATACTTTATGCTTCGAGAATACATGACTTGAAGTGAGTGAAGAGGGAGTCTCACTTTCAGACCACACCAAAAGCATTTTGATTATAGCATAATTAAGTAGGGATTATCTAGGTTTGAAGGCTATAATTATCTTTAAGAAGAATATCACAAGCATTTGCGGGTGTTTGGTATAGATATGAGGATTTATTGCATCTTACATCCATTGTGCTACTGATGGGATATTAAACATGGACAAAAACCATTAAACTATTGACTTTGTCCTGGAAAATGGTGGCAAACTTGCCCCAATTAATTGAAATTTGGTTTTTGTTTATGTTCTTATTAGTCAGCATTTAGTTTATAATTGATCATCAGGATTAAGCAAGTTGCAAAGCTCGATGCCGCAATTTCGTGGTCGGAGTCTATGGAAACAACTTGAATCAGACATCATTTTATCAAGAAGATCATCACAGTGAGTGGGGTGTTGTACTGTTGTTTTGGGGAGTACAGAATATGGCATTGTTGGTGCCATACTTCTGAAATTATTCTATCAAGAAACTTCTGACAAAGTATTGCTTGGTCCAAAATATTTTCAGGTTTCTAAGAGTGCATATTGCACTTAAAGAATCCCATATCCCATATGAGAAAAATGCTTAACACTGCTTTGACAAAGTTGCTTTAAATGTTTAAAATTTACAGGACTGTTCTGGTTAAAATGTTTACAGGAAGATCTTAAGCTTTGTGTTGAACTAATGTCTTGATCATTATACAGGTTGCATTCCTTCTTCCTTTAGAATTGTAATAAACATTACAGGTGGGGAGGTTTTGCATGTTTTTCCGGCCTCCTTCTAGTACTATTGTTAAAAGGTTTGACATTTCTTTCAAGGGTTCTTTGGTTCAAATCTCCAATCCTGTGATGTATTAAAAAAAAAATACCGCCTTAATTATACAGTTCATGGATTGGGAAGAGAATGAGAATGAGAATGAGAAATTGGGATGGGGTAATAAAAAAAGAGAATAATATGATTTTATTTTTTGGGAAAAGAAATTATATGATAGTTGAGAAGTGGTCCCTATTGAAGAGTAAACTTAGGTTGCTTAAAACCCTAGATTCTGACATTATTCAATTTTATTATTAGGTTTTTCAATTATATATCTTTTATGGGAAGATTAGCCCATTCTGCGGGTATTTAGTAAAATATTAAGCATGCATGAGATCCTATTGAATTTCACATTTATACACGTTTGCTATAGGTGGTCCCTTGATCTAGGGTTTGGGAAAACCCTAAACCCAGTACATGATTAATCTTGACTTTATTGTAAGTCCTATCTGAAAGTTCTCTTGAAAGCTCTCTCTTGCAGAATTAGTCTATTATTTACAAAACCATACATGGATTTGCATAATGAATTTAGATTATTCACAAATCACAAATGAATTCTTTATGATCTGCAATTAGTTAGCACATGGAGTGTTAAAAGACGTTCATAGGGAAGACCTTGGGGATTTTGGGAGTTTTTTTGGTGCCTTTCTTACAACTTTGTGGATAAACATATTACCTGCTAGTAGAGATTGAATCTTGATTTTGGAATTTAATTTCTGTTTTCCGCAAAAATGGGGATGGACATTTCTTATTTTCCTTTTTAGTTCGAACTCTATTTGAGATAGGAATACATATGGTATGATCTTAACTTGTTCGAACCTTGGTGGTGTAAGTTATGTGTGTCTTGCTCACCTTCTCTCATTTGACTAATCATGCGAAAAGAAATGTTTGATTGAAATATGTGAATTCTGGGCAGGGATTTTGATCGAAAGACTTGATTTCTAAATGGACAATGTTAATTGTTATTACCTCTGAAACCCCTCATCTTCATTAATTTTTAATTCCTAATAATCTTTATTGTTCCTGTCACGTAATTCTTCTTCTTCCAATTCTGAATCAAATTGTGTACATCAAATCTTAAAAAGATAAAAAAAAATACTAATTAATACTGATACAATAATTAAAAACTTTTGAGGATTTATACATAGATCACAAAAAGAAAAAGTATGTCTTTTGAGGATTTGTGCATAGATCACAAAAAAAACCAAGTAGGTATTTTGAGGATTTATGCATAGATCACAAAAAGAACAAGTAGATCTTTATTCTTCAAACAACCAGGCTTGACAGGAATACTTATATAGATGTGGGTTCGAATTAAAGTAGTTAGTGAATATGTATTTCAGAGTTACTCGTATTGATTTATGTATATATAGGAATAACTTTTCTTTCCATTTCCTATTATATATGATCTTCGTTGAAAGATTTCATAGAGGAAATTGTCGAAAAGTTTTAACATTTCACTCTTGATCAGAAAGTTCAACTTTTAGCTAATTAGCTAATTAAAACTCAAAATTGGATCTAATATTTATATTCATAGTACCCTTTCCTTTTCATTTCATCACAAAGGGATATATATACCCCTTCTTGAATCCTCAGGAAAAAGAAAAATCAAAAAGAGGAGGAGAAGAAAGAAGATAATATTAGAAATTCAAAAGGTGCGATGTTACCTCAGATTACATAGTAATATCAGCAGTTAAGAAATATGTCAATCAATACACTTAAATATATAAATATAGTTATTCAATGCTCAATAAATTTGAACTCAATTTGGTTTGAGCCTTCATCACTTTGGTTTGGTTCATCATAAGGATAATGAGCAGTACAACTACTAGCTTTGCGTTTGTTTCGATTAGGTTTCTGAATTTCAGTTGTCTTGTATTTATGCAAATAGCTCATGATAACCTCATAATAGTGATCAAGTCCTAAACAACCTAAAGCCCAACATATGTCTTCCCCACTAAGAATCTTGCGGTTCTCTTTGTGACACTTGTCAGCTGCTTCACCAGTCACAAAGCTTATGAATTCTGTTGCACATTCTTGCATTGTTGCTTTGGCTTCCTTTGAAATTTTTGCATTTGGTGGAAGAATTTGCTTCATTATCTTACCCACGTTTGCAACTGGTAGCAGCGTATCTTGCTCATCATAATTCATTAGAATATGTTTGTCGATGAGCTTGATCTTCTCTTTGACAGACACGTTGTTTTTGGATTTTTTTTTTTCTATTTGATCATCAAGGGAGCTACCTCACTTTTATAGATTTTAGTGTGGATATCATGACTTAGGTGCATGTATTTATTACTATTATATTTTTTGTTAATGTAGTCATTATATTAATAAGCATTATAATAAGAAGTAGCTTGTTTCCTCCATAATCTTACAACATATATATGGAGGGAGGTGCCAAAAATTGAAAGATCCCTCAAATTGATCATGGAGAACCCATTTAGTAAGTTCATCTATTATATGGTTGCACTCTCTAGGAATCCATCTTATAGTTATACAAGCAAATTTATTTATTACACGAAGTACTTCAACTAAGTTTTTTTTTTTTTTTTGCTTGTCAAGATACATTTGAATATATTTTTAGGACATAGTTGACAACATTCAAGCAGTCTCCTTCTATCATTACTTCTTTCAATCCCACTGTTGCAGGTAATCCAATTGTTAATGATAAAGCTCGAGCTTCTGTTTCTTCCATAGAATTAGCATAATTTATCCCATGCGTAGATAATAACCTCACAGTACTGGTTTCTAACAATGACTTCCAAAGTAGTTAGTCCAAGAGCATATATGCTTAGTACATTGAAAGTTAGTAATTATTTTCTCACATAATATGTTAAATATTACATTGGACCCAAAATATATTATGTGAGAGATGAGTATATAAGATTATTGTATGAAAGTATTTTTATAAATTTCCTATGTAGAAAAGATAGGTCTTATATGACATAATGTTTAAGTAACTAGTCATGATTGTATAATCAAGTTAAAAAAGACTTAAATTTTATAATATCGAAGAAAATATATATTGAAAAAAGGAATTTTAAAATTATCATAAGAAAGTAAAAAAAAAAGGATAGTTTTGATTTTATTCTTTCAATATACATAAATCTATGTATGTGTGCTACGAGAATAGTAGCAAGTGAGAAAAAAAAAGTTTTGTAATTCTATCTAAATATCTATCACTATCGATAAATGTACTTGTCGTTTTTAAGATAATAATAATAATATTAATAGAAAAAGATGCTAAAAATTATTTTTATAATTAAACAGGCCATAATGATAGTTTAAAAAGAAATAAAAGATCAGTACGATGAAGTGTATTATTTCTTGATTGACCAAAAAATTAAGGAAAGACTGACCCAATTTTATTTATTATTTTTTTTAAAGGGAAAGTGAATATCGATTTCAAGGAGAGAAAGAAAGGGGGCAATAAAAGGCGCACACGTCAGAAATGTAGGACGCCACTATTCTTTTAATATATATATTATAAGTATAATTAATATAATTATATGAAATCTATATATTTATTAATAACATTATATAAATTTTTTATTTTTAAAAGTTTAAATTTATATAAAGTGTGTATAATAATATATTTATATTTTTTAAATATAAGTTATTTTCATGAATAATAATTACTTGAAACTTTTTTAAAAATGTGTTTTAGTATTCTGATACAATAAAGAAGGGTTAGATACTATTGTTTTTAAAACTTCATTTAGAGAAGATAACCCGCTATAATTTTAAATACAATCGATTTGATGTTATTTTTAATAATATCAAAACTACAAAAAAAAAAAAAATTTACCGAGAAAAATTGTAACTTGCACATCTTATATATGTTAGGTAGTTATTAAATTAAACTTTTTTCAATTACACATTTTCACACGATCACATGTTGGTTTGGTGATTTAAATTTAATAAATATTTAATTATAATATTATTAATTATTAAGTAATAATTATTATCATTGTAAAATTATTTATTTTAAAAAATAAAAGAAAAAGTCTTCAAAAATAATTTTTTTAAATCTATTTTTTTAAAATTAATCCAAAATCCACTTAAAAATTGAAATGGCCATTGTCTTGCACAATCCCTTTTTTGGAACCCTCGTAGTGAATTATATTTTAAGTTTACGGGTTTTGTCGAAATAAGTGAACAACTTTTGAAGAAGTTGGGTAAGAAAATAATCCAAGTTTGCAATGAAATATTCTTTTTAGAGAGAGAATGAGATTAAGTTTCCAACCTAATTAGCAGAGGATACATCTTTTTCAAACATGCATATATATATATAGGTTGAAGCAAATTGGGAGCTTCTTCTAAAAGAAAAATACCAGAAAACATTTTTTTTTTTTGGTTTGTATTTACTACAAAAGTGGTTTCAATAGGTATACTAAGATATAAATTCCATTGCCGTCATCCTCCAAATTCCATTGTTGTCATTCTCCACCACCACCGCCAC